>JADLZN010006844.1:0-600000 GCA_018155175.1 Sinocyclocheilus anophthalmus
TTCCACAAAAATATGAAGCAGAATACTGTTTTCAACATTGATAATAAATAGAAATGTTACTTGAGCACTAAATCAGCATATAAGAAACAAGAAATGCCATAGAAAGGTCTCAAACATGAAGCATGAAAACAATTTTGTAAATATGGCTCACAATACAGTGGGGCAAAAAAGTATTTATTCAGCCACCAATTGTGCAAGTTCTCCCACTTAAAAAAGATGAGAGAGTCCTGTAATTTTCATCATAGGTATACCTCAACTTTGAGAGACAAAATGAGAAAAAAAATCAGAAAATCACATTGTATGATTTTTAAAATAATTAATTGTAACTTCCCCTCGTTAAAATAAGTATTTGGTCACCTACAAACAATCAAGATTTCTGGCTCTCACAGACCTGTTACTTCTTCTTTAAGAGGCTCCTCTGTTCTCCACTCGTTACCTGTATTAATTGCATCTGTTTGAACTCGTTATCAGTATAAAAGACACCTGTCCACAACCTCAAACAGGTCACACTCCAAACTCCACCATGGCCAAGACCAAAGAGCTGTCAAAGGACACCAGATACAAAATTGTAGACCTGCACCAGGCTTGGAAGACTGAATCTGCAATAGGTAAGTAGCTTGGTGTGAATAAATCAACTGTGGGATTAATTATTAGAAAATGGAAGACATACACGACCACTGATAATCTCCCTCGATCTGGGCTCCACGCAAGATCTCACCCCGTGGGGTCAAAATGGTCACAAGAACTGTGAGCAAAAATCTCAGAACCACACGGGGGGACCTAGTGATTGACCTGCAGAGAGCTGGGACCAAAGTGATAAAGGCTACTATCAGTAACACACTGCGCTGCCAGGGATTCAAATCCTGCAGTGCCAGACGTGTCTTCCTGCTTAAGCCAGTACATGTCCAGGGCCGTCTGTAGTTTGCTAGAGAGCATTTGGATGATTGGGAGAATGTCATATGGTCAGAAGAAACCAAAATAGATTTTTTTGGTAAAAACTCAACTTGTCGTGTTTGTTGGAGGAAGAATGCTGAGTTGCATCCAAATAACACCATACCTACTGTGAAGCATGGGTGGAAACATCATGCTTTGGGGCTGTTTTTCTGCAAAGGGACCATGACGACTGATCCGTGTAAACGAAAGATTGAATGGGGCCATGTATCGTGAGATTTAGATTTTTGATTTTCCATCAGCAAGGGCATTGAAGATGCAACGTGGCTGGGTCTTTCAGCATGACCATGATCCCAAACACACCGCCCGGGCAACGAATGAGTGGCTTCGTAAGAAGCATTTCAAAGGTCCTGGAGTGGCCTAGCCAGTCTCCATATCTCAACCCCATAGAAAATCTTTGGAGGTATTTGAAAATCCGTGTTGCCCAGCGACAGCATCAAAACATTACTGCTCTAGAGGAGATCTGCATGGAGGAATGGGCCAAAATACCAGCAACATTGTGTGTGAAAACCTTGTGAAGACTTAGAGAAAACGTTTGACCTCTGTTATTGCCAACAAAGTGTATATAACAAATTATTGAGATGAAATTTTGTTATTGACTAAATATTTATTTTCCACCATAATTTGCAAATAATTTTTTTAAAAATCCTACAATGTGATTTTTTTTTGTCTCTCATAGTTGAGGTATACTATGATGAAAATTACAGGCCTCGCTCATCTTTTTAAGTGGGAGAACTTGAACAATTTGTGGCTGACTAAATACTTTTTTCCCCACTGTAATCTCAAGATCACTATCACTATTTGTGTTTGGCAACACTTGACTTTGATTACTGGATTTTGAATTATTACCAGGTTGTGTTTTCTTGTCTTGACTGTTTGCATCTTTGCCAGTGGGCCTTCCACCTGCTTTGAAGAAATTGGCTAGAGATGTCGGAGCCAAGCCTCTTCTGGATGGAGCCATTCGAGGGGACAGAGGAGGCTTCCTGGGCGATGATACAACCCTTCTGGGGGAGTTCAACTTCCCTGTGATTGGAAGAGACACTGAGAACTCAAACAAAAAGTCATGCACAGTATATATTGTTCTGTAACCATCAAGGAAGAACAAATTCATACTGGGAGAGGAACCAGCTTTGATAGTGGTGCTGTTGCTGCTATAATTGCTGAAGTATGATGGATTTTGAGCGTTGACACCCTGGATGTCAACCTGGTGGGACTGAGTGGCTTCCTTCAGCTGGGATAAGATCTGACGACCACTCCTTTGAGACGAGGAGTTCACCTCAAATACCTTGAGAAAGAAATACTTTCCTTTTTAGAATGGCACTAGACAATCCCAAAATAGTAACGTGAATTGATAAATGAATCACACCTTGAATCCAAGTTCTTGTGCACAGGCATAGACTGCAGCAGTCTTGCCCACTCCAGTGGGTCCAGTAATAAGAAGAGTGTTACACATATGATCTTCTATCTCATCTAGACCTTCTCCTATGAGCCAGGAGTCTGGATAGAAATAAAGTTGAGACAATGATTTTTGAATATGGCAAGCAAAACAAACAAAAAAAATGTGCCATTTAGCATCTTTACATACTATTACTGTCCTCCTCTTGCTTCTTTTCCTGCTGTTTCCTCTTCTCTTCCCGGTCAGCTCTCAATTTCCACTCTTTCAGCCAGCTAACAGTAATAAACAAATTGAAATAAGAAATTTAACAGAAAAAAAAATCATTCAATATTCATTACTGGCATGTTCGATTAGTGAATGGGATCTTTCACCATCTTTGTTTAAACTAGACAGCATAGTAACCTGTGTAGCCTCCGGACAGACTCCATATTCCCAATTACTTCACTGGAATGTTGCGGCTGATATTTCTCTGTCCAAAGCACATCCTCTTTCACTCGATCTAGAAATTTAAACATGAACAACCACATTACAAAAAACAAACATGTAGTGCAAACAAGTTTAAGAAACATTATTTCATAACACCTTAGGTTCAACTCATGAGGTATAATGGACGAACTACCAACCATGTTATAAATACACTACTGTTCAAAATTTTGGGGTCAGTAAGATTTTTATTAAAGAAATCAATATTTTTTTTCAGCAAGGATGCATTAATTTGATCAATAGTGACAGTAAAGACTTTTGTAATGTTATTAAAAAAAATTATTTCAAATATTGTTCTTTTGAATGTTCTATTCATCAAAAAATCCTGAAAAAAAGGGACAGTTTCCAGAAAAATATAAGCACCACACTGTTTTTTCAATATTTGATAATCAATATAAGTTTCTTCTTGAGCAGCAATCATTATATGAGAGTGATTTCTTCAGGATCCCAGGTGAACTTAAGACTGAGTATGAATTTACACAGAATAAATTACATTTTACAATTTACTAAAATAGAAAACATTTGAAATTGTAATATTTTAATTTAATAATATATTTTATTTATTTTCAATCACATACATAGCCTTGAGAATAAAACTTTCAAAAAACCCCAACGCTTTGTACACATTGTTCTAAACGTAATTCATGTATAATAAATATAATGTACAACTAATGCTAATCAATTACTGTAGTTAATTTTTTCAGGCAGGCTTTGAGAGGAAGAAAACTTTTCAGAGTGTGAAAAGATTGTCTTAAAAGGTATTTAATTTTCACCTCCTGTGTTCGAACTTTCTGGGACAGGGGAATCCTTTATAATGAGAGCATCACTCTGGTTTCCCACAGGTGAGATCAACTCTGCCGGCTTGGCCTCTTCTTTCTGCTTAAGTCTCAGTGATCGACCTCTTCGACTTCTGCCAGACGGCACAGTGACAGAGACATTCTGTGCTCCCTGAACTCCTGAAGGTGGACATTCTTCAATCACTATGACATCCCCTTCTGGATTGGACTTTGGTTTTTTACCCACTTTGCCTGTTGTCCCTCCTTCATCAACACGCTTCCTTTTCCTTCCGACGCCATCAGATGTTCCAGCAGGGCAGGACACCTTAGATTCAACTTCAGGTTCTACAGATAATCATATAAATCAAAGAAATATGCAAACAATCTGTCAATCATTCTGGAAGACACGTCTCATTATAAATGCATTTCTGCCTAAGAATAATATCTTACTGCAAGGAAAACAAAAAATTGAGTTGAATTGCATTTTTCAGTCACCTGAAGCAGAGGACTGGAGGATGTAGTCCTCGCGTCTCTTAACAAACCGCGTAAAAAAGCGTTGATGTGGGAAGGAGGGATTGGAGAGTCTCATCTCCTCCAAAAGATGCTGCCTGATTGTCTCAGAAAAACTCGGATCTTCGACAACAGACATCTAATGATTAAAAAAACAAGGTTACCTACTACTTCTTTCGATAATTTAATGCATCCTTACTGAATAAAATATTAATTTAAAAAAATGTTTACTGACCCCAAACCTTTGAAAACATATGTATTAAATAAAATTCAAAACGGCATAAATCTAATAATTTTCACCAAAAGATTACCAACCTGGTGGCAAAAGGCTCTTTTAGCAGGAACTGTAGTATAACCTAAAGACTTCTCCAAAGACATCAGTGGCACAGATGGTAAATTATAGGACTCCTTCAAACAACTCAGGAAGGGATTCGTAGGCCACTGGAGGTTCCAAACACAACAATCTGACATGGACAGAAATGAGCACATTAGTTTCAAATACACACAAATAGAGAACACAATCTAGACAACATCTGTCAGCTTACCTGCAGCCCGCTGCTGGATATGAACCACTGTCTGGAAAGAAGCACAGGCCTGGCTGTACACCTCTCGACTGGCTGCTGTCTTTGCGATCTGCTTTTTGAAGGACTCCGGAAGGCCGCTCTTCAGAAACTCTCTCTTTGATCTGAACTGTTCATCATCTTGCGAGTTCTCTGATGCCTCTCGACTGACAGGGTTGAGTTTGTGGGGACAGGCACTTATTAGAATTTAAAACTGACTAGAAAGTGAAAGAAATAACGAGCATTTTCCAATTCAATTAGTGTCTGTAATTATTAGCACAATACCTGCTGTCATCAAAAATGGAGATGATAACCGACAGTCTCTGAGCTTTTTTTTCACCAAACAGAGGAGCCCCTTTAGAAGCTGAAAAAGATGAAGACATCAATGCATTTTTTAATGACTTGAATGCAATTTCCATGTTGGCACAAAAATGAAATTAATTATTAAAAATAATATTAAAGCAGGTGTTGACTCAATTTTAACCATTTGTGTCAGTGTAACGTACCTGCAGGAGTCTTGGATGTTTTATTTTTACCCAAAACTTCATTCAAACTACGAAGGTTTTTCTGGCTTTCATCACTTTCCTGTGAGGTAACTGGAGTGCTTTTGCTGTCCTCCAAAAACACTATAGAATCCTATACAAATGACATATAAATTACATAAATGAAAGAATAACCTGCTCAATTTTAGCAGCAGTTCCTGTAAGCATAAAACATTTACACCAGTTCACTTCTAACACATCCACTATCTTACCTCATCTTCACAGTAATTTATGACAGACTCTTTGCTTCTTGAAGAACGTCGTACAGTGTCTTTCTCCTTATTAGTGTCTTTTTTACTTTGCTGAAGAGCTTTGGCTTTCTGCACCAGCTTCCTAGCTTGTTTTCTTTTTTTAACTGCATTTAATTCCTAACAAATAAGAATTTTTGTGAGTAATCTTCCATTTTAAAACAACGGCTAATGACAATTATTTTTTATTTTTATTAATAAAACATCATTTCATTTAGATTACAAATTTCTTATCAAAATAATTACATAAAAACACTTACATACACAACACTTATTTACACAATGTAATTATTTTTGAAAAATGTTAAAATATTACATAGCATTCTTTTTTTATAACATACATCAATCATAAATGTTAGTTACCTGTGTTGAGAGAGGACTTGATATTTCAAAATCACCAGCTTTTGTAGCAGAGGACAGAAATACTTTGGTGATTCTCATCCTATTGAATAAAATTGATGATTTATTGTCTCATGTACTTCACAAGAAACAATTAAAGTAGGAAATTATAAAGTGAATCTCACCTGATAGGGCTGCCTTTCATGTCTGGTGGGCAGAGCATTTCATCTCTATAAATTCCCCTTTTGGGCCTTTGAGCTTTTGGGGTAGAGGCCAGAGAGGGTGTATTTTGGGTCTCATCATCTTTTACTGTGTCCTCTTGCCTCTCTTTCTTCTGTGGTGCGGTATTAAGCACAGCGGCTGACTGCCTTCTTGAAAGCTCTCTGGTCGACCTCCTCAGCTCTCTGACAGCCTTTTCACTGTTGTCATTATCAGCTGGGCTACTCTCATTGCCGACCTCTTTGGGAGGTTCTTCAGGTTTCGGAGTTGCAGCTTGTGCATCTTCAGCTTTCTTAGCTTCCCCATTCTTCCCAGACTTCCTAGCTCGCTTCTTTTTGTCACCAGGACAGCTCTGCTGTTCTTCATGCTGCTCCAAGCTGGTCACTTCAGTTTTGTCCTCAATACATTTTTCTTCAGTTTTGTTCTCGAGAGATTTTTCGTGTTCTTTGTCTGCTGCCTCCGGGACTTTCTTGTGAACGTGGTTCTGCTTGCTCTGACCCTTGTTGGTTTTGCTTTTAAAACCATCAAGACTAGGCTGCTTAAAGGCATTCATAAACTGCTTTCTCTCTGTCTCAGTGCTTTTAGGATTGGGGCTGGACTCCACCACATCAAGTTCCAGATCTTCCTCTAGAAGAACAACGTTAGACTTCCTTTTGAGGTCAGGCAATACGTCCGGTTTAACCTCTGGGATAGGATGAGACAAACTCTTGTCCTCTTTTAATTGACTTTTTTTATTTCTACTAAAAATAGATGCAACTTTGACAGACTCATGATGATCAGGGGAAATGGGATGCACCTCAGCTTGAATCGTGAGAGTTCGGGGTGATACCTGTAAAGGACTGACTGCAGAATCACTCTGATCATTACAGAGGTTGCCTTGACTTGATGTGTCAGTGGCGTCAGTCTTGGGAATCGCATTGCTCTCTTCCTGCTCTTGACTTTGATTCTGCAGGAAGTCTTTAAATGAGATTGTGATGGTGCTGCTTTTCTTATCTGCACTTTCCTCCAATTTAGTCTCACATACAGGCTCTTGAGCATCAGCATCACATTCCTTAGTTTCTTCACAGCCAACTTTTGCCTTTCGGTTTCTCCTCACAGCAGATTTTCTGTTTGCACAGTCTTTCCTCCTGCTTTGTTTTAACAAGGATTTTTGTTCAGAACTTTCTGCAGAATTCTTAATCGTCAGGACATTTGGATCACCCTCAGTGGCATTTTTCCTCACATCAGATTCTTTATCAGAGTTTTGAGCTGGAAGGACAGCAGTATTGCTTTCATTTACAGCTGATTCACTGGGACTTTCTATCAAGACAACGTCATCTGTGACCACCTGTGCATCCTCCCCTTTGGCCTTCTTGCCGTCTTTGGCCTTCCTGGTTCGCTTCTGTCCCTGTCCTCTTATAGGTTTACCAGGGATTTCTTGACTAACTTGCTCTGAAGGTTGCGGGGAGCTTTCTTTAGCTACTAAAGGGCAGCTTTTTATTTCTTGTGCAGGCGAGGTCCTCTTAAAGTAGTCCATAATGTTGTTAGACCGTGGTGGTGAGAACGGTTTCTCCACCGGCTTGGGCATAAAGTAGTTAGTAATAGTTTTGACAGATGGTGCATCACCATCCTTCCTCAATTTCTTACACGGCTGGAGAAACAGAGCAATAATGTCAACTGCTGAAAATCATTCAATGTTCCTTGAATAGAAAATCAGTACTTTGCCAAATCAGCATACCAACTTTTTGTGACACATACCTGACCCTCAAAATCTTCCATAACAGACGCCATAGCCACGGCCCAAGCCATCGTTTCACCCCCAAAACTAAAGATCTGTATAGATTTAACACACAAAACCAAGGACTTTAGACCAGTTTAAACACAAGCACACACAACAAAGCCACATTCTGTTCAAAGATTATTTAAAAATATTTACACCATGAAAATGTGCATATAACAGTGACAGTTAAACTCTGAATGAATGATGTCTCCTTAATTGCAAATATTAAATGTTTACCTGTCAACTATGAGTTTGTAGAAGAGGCATAAACATTTCAGACACTCACCGGTTCTTGTCCTTCCTTGAGGAACACGTTGATACATAGTCTAAATATACAGTGTACAGTGCATAAAATATGAGCACAACAACGAGTTTACGTAAACAGTAAGCCTACCTACACATTTCCCAAACAACGATACACACTCCAAAACCGGCGAAAAACAAACATAACGTGATAATAACCGATCTCCAAACCCACCTTACGTGTTAATGTAATCAGAAGTGCATTTGAATCTAATGTTGAGCGCGCATATTCACTAATAATGTAGGTTTTAGTGTAGTGAATTGTTTTCGACAAATGGCGCCAAATATCACGGAGGTCTTTCGCTGCGCCGGTTCGGCCAATCACAGCCCGTGTCGTCATACACTCCGAAACAGGAAAAAGCGCCTTTTCAAACTAGTGATGGGAATTCCGGCTCTTTTTAGGGGTCCGGATCATTTGGCTCAGCTCAGCAAAAAGAACCGGCTCTTTCGGCTCCCAAACGGCTCTTTATTTAGGACCACTTCTTGCTTTTATAATTCAGCCAAATTTGTCAATGTTTTGACCTATGTCTGGTATGTGTGCACAGATATAATTACATTATTCAAAGTAATTAAACTAAACCATTCAAAAAATTTAATTCAACACTATAAAATTCCATGTAATATGCAGTTTTGTCAAATCACACTTGTCTGTAATTCAGATTTACACAAATTAAAATTGTTTATAGCCTCTGGCTCCATAAACCTTTCCGAAATACCATAATTTTACATTATTCTTAGTATAAAAACCAAAAACCTAATTTACGTAAAAACATAAAACACTGTTACAGAACATTATTACCCAGATCACACAGGTACATCTCTAAGATGTCTGCTAAAGAGTGCCTGATCTATGAAACATCTGCTGTGCAAAAACATCTGATAAACATCTTAGGGAAAAAAGCAGATTTACATGCATTCTAAAATATAAACATCTTCAAGACATCTGATAGATGTGCAAACACTCTTTAAAAAATACATCTTGCAGATGTAAATGCAGACATTAAATAGATGTGAGGTTTCAGGATATGTGCTGTCAGGGTAGTCACTAGTGAACTATCCAAAACACATTTATTACAACTATTATAAACAAATCATACTCAAAATGTAGCATGGTGTGCCATATAACAGATAAAAACTAAATTACAGTGTGCAGAACAGAAGCATTCAACACAGTTGTTTTGTTATATCCATTAAAGGGATAGTTCACCCAAAAATGAAAATTCTGTCATCAATTAGACTCACCCTCATGTCGTTCCAAACCTGTATGAGTTGCTTTCTTATGTTGAACATAAAAGAAGATATTTTGAAGATTGCTGGTAATCAAACAGTTGGTGGTTGCCATTGACTTCCATAGTAGGAAACAAAATACTATGGAAGTCAATGGCAACCACCAACTGTTTGATTACCAGCCATCTTCAAAATATCTTCTTTTGTGTCGACACAAGAAAGCAACTCATACAGGTTTGGAACGACATGAGGGTGAGTCTAATTGATGACAGTATTTTCATTTTTGGGTGAACTATCCCTTTAACCCTGTCACATTGTGCAGGTGTGTTGACTCTATTGGTGTGTTTGTGCAAAGCAGCATGAGTCAGTACATGAAGTGCGCGTGGCTAACAAACAGTGTGGCAAAAAATGTTTTTAAAAATCCTATTATTCTGTCTTGTATTAAGAAAGTTAATCAAACAAACAAACAACGCTGAGAGCCGTCTTAGAAAACGGCTCTCGGACTGAAGCAGAATCATATCGTTCACTCAAAAGAGTCGACTCTCAGAGCCGACTCACTATTTCAAACGACATTCCATTACAAAATAGTAACAGTCATCCGGAAGAGACCAAGAGAACAAACAGATCTTTCTTGGTTTACCTTTCATTAACGTGGTTACATTGTCCTATTCAATTAAATTAACTTGAACTAAGGGATGTGCATGTATGTAATGTATTACGCCTAATATCCTCATGTATCCCACATTTAAGGTTTAAACTGTTAATAAATTACATCATGACAGGCGGTATAACTATCTTAACATTTTCTGTCAGATCAAGATTTTTCCACTAACCCTTTTTTTTTACGAATTAAACGACAGGGGCCTTTATTTTGAAAGATGAGGCGAGCGGTTGTCGCGGGCTTGTTGATGTGACGCTCACACCTGCATACGCCGCTTTACCAACTTACCATCTACAAAAGAAACAACGGACGCCTAAACGAATTTAATCCAAAGCCCAAGGTATGTAATATGTATTTATACTTACATTCCAACGTGTGAAATGCAATTCTTATTTTAGACGTAAAAGCAGAAAACTCAAACAAACACGGCACAGCATGACTAGCATTCACGCTAACCGCTTTGTGCCTACTTTTTTTTGTAATCCAGGCTTTGCAAATGTATTAGAAATTATCATTTGTGTAATAAAATTGTAAGATACTCAAATGGTTCGTCAAAATGGGTGGATAAGTTGCGTCTAAGAAAGTGAATAAATAAAATAGTTTAATTTGTTGTATTATTTGTAGTAATGATATTTAAAATAACACCGAAATTCTCATTTAAAATTAATGTAACAGCTTACCAACTAATAAAAAAATTAAGATTATATTTATATATTGTATTATATATGGTATTATTTAATATAAATATTTAATTACAAACAGATTAATATATATTATTGTAAAATAGTTTTTTTATTATTATTATTAAACTCACTGATACACTGAAAGACTCACTGGCAGATTTGCCTCAAGTAAGTTTCAAGCTTGCATATGATTGAAGTTTCTGATGATTCTTTTGTGTGTGTGTCTCTGTTTTACAGTTCTTTTCTCATCTTGGCATCTTTCGGGATCATCTCGGTGTGTGTAATTATGTGCACAACCTCATAGTCTCTTTGTTTCTCAGGAGGCTGAGTGTGTTCGTGGTCTCTGTGAGACTAACAGAGGACTGGAGAGCCAGTGAGAGGGGTTTATCAGCCTCACATTGAGGAGTATTTCTGTGAATGTGTATGCATGTGTGTCATGATGGGCGACGTCACTGACCTGGACAGACAGATTGAGCAACTCAGACGCTGTGAACTTATCAAGGAAAATGAAGTCAAGGCGCTGTGTGCCAAAGCGAGGTAATGCTTAGGTGTTCAAGAGACCAGGGGTCCGTTCTTCGTACCTCGCTTAATACATCTGAGATGATTTGAAAGATGCCAGATCTTCTAGTCGTGATAACTGATCTCTGGCTAATTTGGTTCTTCAAATGAATTTGCGGATCTGATTAAAATATCTGGATTAAGTTGTCTAAGATTAGCATGCATTCTCATGTTCCCTGAAAAGGGCAGATGTATCGATCGATACTGGAGACCACGATCAGCAATGCAGCGATTGGCTGGCGGCAGAACAGCACCGTCAAGACATCATATAATTAAAAAAGACACCTGACGAAAAACCCGACAAATTCCTGGAAACAGCCAAGCGAACAAAACTACATAAATGTAATAATAGATAAATGAAATGTGCACTGTTTTTATTTTTTTTACATGTTGCCCAATTATTTATATTCACGATTTTTTAGTATTTGTACAGGCCTTTAACTTTTATTCAGTTTTGTAATTACAATTAATTTAATTTGAGTCTTGAAGCAGATTTGTTAAGTGACAGCGTTAATTAAAGTTTCTTAAGGGTCAGACATGCTATCAATCATCGCCTCTACTTTAATGTTCAAAAAACACATTATTTTTCAAATACTGTACATTATTGTAAGTCCTCTATGCCCCGCCTCTTTCAAACGCTTAGTTTTCTCTTACCAAAAAGGGTTTCCTCCTTCCTTCCGACGCGCAGTCCCCTGCTCTGATTGGCCAGGTATCCAGTGTGTTGTGATTGGCCGAATACCGCAAGCACTCGTCGAAATGTAACGCCCCTTACCATAATCCGAGCTTCATCTTTCAAAAATAAATGTAAAGACAGAGCCCGAAAATGGAACAGAGTCGCGTGACAGACACAGTGATGTAGCTGGTATGTGTTTGCAGTACACAACCCACGGTTAAGACAGCTGACTCCACTGTGATGTTATGTGACCCTGTCTCTCGCTCTCTCTCTCTCCCTCTCATCCCTCTCGCCTCTCTCTCTCTCCCTCTCTCCCGCTCTCCCCGCCACCGCTCCTCCCCTCGCTCTCTCGTCTCCTCGTCATCTCTCTCTCTCTCTCTCCTTCATCCTCTCTCTCTCTCGGTCTCTCTCTCTCGCTCACACACACCACGATGCGCAAACTCAGCATTTGAACAGTCAATAGCAATACTTAAACTAATAACAAAACATACTTATAGTTGCTGATTCAGAAGTGCCAGATTGTTATAGCAAAGTCAGAATTACCTCCTCTTTTAGGTTCACGAAACGGTCGTCCATAAATGCATTGCTGTTCTGTTGTAAGTAAAAATATTCCTAAATGCATCTACTTTCAGAAGGCCAGATAAAGTGCTTTTGCTTTTGCCTAGAAACACAGTGTCTCCCTTACATGGCTGCTTCAACACTAACTGTGCGGTTACTGAAACCACGCCTTCTTACTTTGCATGAACATTTGGGCGGCATTATGCAAAGTATTTCCACATAGTGATGTAGATATGTGGGGGCGTGTTAGAATGGGCCGTTTTAGGGGGGCGTGGCAGAGTTTTAACTTTGATAAAGAATATCTCTTTGCTTTAGAGACTTTGTCTTTGCACCTTCAGGGATCTTATCTATGCACAATCAACTTCCAAAGAGAAAGGAAAACTTGAAAAAGCATCATATGACCCCTTTAATTAATGCACGACTCAGATTAACGTTATAGCATGTGTATAAGATTCCAATACAATTATAAAGTAAATATTTCATCACTAATACATTTTTCAACGAGTAAACCTGTCTATAGTGTTATAGATGATGACTACACAACATAATATTTTTTGAATATTTAAATTATGAATATTGTAAATTACTGTCCCTGGATCAGTAGGGTACTCTTCTAATAAAGTAGCAGTGGCTGGGACAGCTTTTAAGTATCAGTTCTGCTTACAAAGATGCAATCTAATCCTGTTTACATGAAATAAGCTTAAACCTGCTCAGGAGCAGGCTTAAGGACCTGTTGCTATGACAGCAACTCCGGGATGAGCTTCGAATAACCAAACAATCCAAGATCATGCCAAATCGTCAACAATCAAATCCAGCTAACTGAGTTGGCGACGTACGAAGAACGGGCCACAGATCTCTCATTATGCATTTGTTTTACTCCGCTATGCACAACCCATGTGCATATAAATGACTGGTGCTGATTGTTCTCAAGTTTTATATCATTATACAGTTTCTTGTTGTGAAATAATGTTCAAAAGCTACCTTACTTATGCTGTAAGTGTCATTGTTTTTCTTTATAGGGAGATTCTAGTGGAAGAGAGTAATGTTCAGAGGGTAGATTCTCCCGTCACCGTGAGTATTTCTGTATACATTACCTTTTATAACCTTTTATAGGATTATGTAATTGTGAAAGCAGCTCATTATTTTTTTTTCAGGTCTGTGGAGATATACATGGGCAGTTTTATGATTTAAAGGAGTTATTTAGGGTAAGCGACTGAGAATGCAATATGGCATTTGTTCAATTTACAATACTTTTGAACTTGTATGGACTGGTAGATCAAGTTTCTTAAAAAAAAAAACAACAATGCATTGTGCTGTGTTGTGTTGTTTGACTCATCTGGGTCTTCAGGTGGGGGGTGAAGTTCCAGAGACAAACTACCTCTTCATGGGAGACTTTGTGGACAGAGGGTTCTATAGTGTGGAGACTTTTCTGTTGCTGCTAGCATTAAAGGTGTAGTATCTGTCCTGAAGTTAATCCTGTTTGCTTTGTAATGTGTGTATGTTAAAGCTGTTCTACACTCTGTAGTCTGCTCTTATTCATAGTCCTTTATGTTTATGTCTTCAGGTACGATTCCCTGACCGAATAACACTGATCAGAGGGAATCACGAGTCGAGGCAGATCACGCAAGTGTATGGCTTTTATGACGAGTGTCTCAGAAAATATGGCTCTGTTACGGTCTGGAGGTACTGCACAGAGATCTTTGACTATTTGTCCCTCTCTGCTATTGTTGATGGCAAGGTAGGTCTTCTTAATTCTGTATCTTTCCACTTTCTATTTTAATGTTTTAACAATGTAATCTATTCCTTATTTAGCAGCCATTACTCCAGTCTTCAGTGTCTCGTGATTCTTTGAAATCATTCTAATAGGCTGATTTGGTTCACAAGAAATGTTTCTTATCAATGAAAACAGCTGCTTAATATTTTTGTGAAAACAGTTTTTCCTATTCTTTGAACAGGAAGTTCAAAGGAACAACATTTATTTGAAATACAGCTCTGTTGGATGAATGTAAAACTTGTCACTTTTGATTCATTTAATGCTGAATAAAAGTATCATACATATACACTTGTTTTTGCTCCTCAGATATTTTGTGTGCATGGTGGCCTTTCTCCATCTATTCAAACTTTGGATCAGATCAGGACTATTGACCGAAAACAGGAAGTTCCTCATGATGGACCCATGTGTGACCTGCTGTGGTCTGACCCAGAAGGTGAAGGAGACTAATGTGATATTCGACAATAAAGGAAAGGCCATCAATATGTTGTTAATACCTCTCTTTTCTTGTCTTTAGACACCACAGGGTGGGGTGTGAGTCCCAGAGGAGCTGGATATCTGTTTGGTAGTGATGTGGTGGCACAGTTTAATGCTGCCAATGATATCAGCATGATCTGCAGAGCTCATCAGCTGGTGATGGAGGGCTACAAGTGGCATTTCAATGAGACTGTGTTAACGGTGTGGTCTGCGCCAAACTACTGTTATAGGTATGTTTCTTCTCATCTTACAGTGGTCCAGTAACTCTTGTGTGTATCAGTGACCATTAAGATGTAAATATGCTGGTTTGAATGAATTAATTTACTCTTTTGGAATATTTCTTAGGTGTGGTAATGTGGCAGCCATTTTGGAGCTTGATGAGCATCTCCAGAAGGAGTTTATCATATTTGAAGCTGCACCTCAGGAAACTAGAGGCATCCCCTCTAAGAAACCTGTGGCTGACTACTTCCTTTGACTTTTTCTAGTCCAGGAGAAAAATTGGAAGCATCAGAAACAACATCTGTATAAACTGATTTTTTTTCTTTTGTTTGTGCTGGCCAACTTTTATCTGCACATTCAGTATTCTGTGAATGGACCAGTTACAGCATTTATTGCCTTCACATTCCTTCCTCTTTACAAATGTTTTTATTTATCTTGTAAAATGTATTTGAACCGGTTTTAACTGTCCATAATTATGTGGTAGTTTTGTATTTTCAAACTGGTGATATTTTTTCCAACAAAAAAAATAAAATAAGTGGGTTTATATATTTGCATATATAAATCTACAAAAACTAGCATATTTTTTAATATGCAGCTGCTTGTATTTATACAGCCGGTGGTCCATATCCGCAATCATTTAGCACTGATTAAAAGATTTGCAAGATCTTGAAGCATAGGCTGTAAAGATGTAAGTGATAAATCATGATGGCAAGGCGTCATAGACAAGATCATACACAAAAGAGAACACTTTCAGGTGCTCAGTTAAAGGCATTGAAAACTTGCTATACTAAAGTTACTATATATTTTTGAGTTCAATGGTCACAGATTTAAAAATGGAATCTAGTTGATGCACACATAAAAGTTGGAAGCTGATTTGGTTCTGACCTGTTATTTTACAAAAACATTTTAATGTCCAAATATTGTGATATTTGATTGCCAACATTAAGCAGATTATGGGTATTCCTATTGCTAGTAAATATTTTTTCTGTTACTGGTAACCTGAAAGTTTTTCATCTTACTAATGTTACAGAGTGGCCAACTAAAATGGATCAAAGATGTGTGAGGTGAAATTGCACAATGTTTTACAATGTAAGTTATAATTTATTGTTTTAAAATGCACTTAAACAATGTTTTTGTCCATCACAACACATTTATGCTCTAAAAAAATCATTCAGCGGGTAATATATTCATTGCAGCCACAAAAATAATTCCTTAAAAAGGGTAAGATCAAATAAGCAGTGTGGTGAAATATCGTCATCTTACTGGATTTTTCTTTACTCTTAATTAGATCTCTTAAATGGGAGCTTACAACCAACAATCATATGTACAACTGTTAACCAGATGGCAAGATCATGATCAAAAACATGATTTTGTCACTACAGAATCATTAAAAAAAACTGAAGCCATCGTGAAAATCTCTGAGACAGATCTTTCTACCTCATCAACAACTCTGTCCCCTAATCTGAGAGCACATACTTGGCAATTTTTGCAAGGTTAAAAGCAACATCGAGAATTTATTTCCCTTGTGTCACTCTTAAGCTTTAATGTTGACATGATCAAATCTGTTGCAAACACCAATGCAAGTACTTATTTGACTCAAGTGCCTCACTGTAACCTTCATTTATTTCATTAAGAAAATGAGGGCCAATTGACTTGTTTTTAACCTGGAGATTTCCTTGAACAAGTATAAAAGAAACCGGCTTTGAGAAAATTCATAATGTCCATGATGTTCAGACTGAGCAGACTAAACATATTGACACTTTCTCATATTTCTTGCTCTAGTTGCTTTTTGAGTATGTCAAAATAAAATAAATCAAATCACGGTATCAAATACTTTTACGCCAAATCATTTTCCTCAAAATATTGAAATGTAGCACAACAGACTACAACACACAGAATAAGTGTATAAGATGTTTTTTTTCTTTTGGTTATTACCGAAAGAGTCATAGATAAGTTCTTAATCGAGCAGTAGTGGTCAGTTCATTGTAACAGGAAAACTTAATCTGTATGCCTCCATTTCTAGTAGCCATGCGTTATTTAAAAAGCATATAGATTGAGGTTAACATTTGGTTTATTGGAATGCAATTTTTAGCAGTGTTGTGGCAAACAGTGCACACTTCATATTAGTATGTGCCAACCGCCAACACACTTCATATTAATATGTGCCGGATTTCCCTAGTTTCTGTCTGAATGATGTATCTAAGCTACAAATCTTTTTATGCGTCATTCAAATTAGACTCATAAAAAGATTTCCTTCATTTGTTAAAGAAGAAAGCACTTTTTACTATTTTCTGTTACCAGTGGGCATTTCTTTCCTTAGCAACGGTTTCTAGGAAATGCAAGTGATTCGCATAAAGGACCAGGGAGGAGTCGACATCAATCCAGCTCACTTGACCTGCGTCGTCGCCTGCTTGCAATGGAAGCTCACTCACACTATTGCCTAGATGTAAATAATTGAATTAAATACGTGGGATAGAACAATCTACTTTACTCAATAAGCCAATAACATATCATCCCAAATATTATTACGTGTTTCATCAATACACTGTTTTTACCTGATTCATCATGGAAATTGACTGCAACTGTCTCCATCCAAGCATTATCCGTGTTTCTTGGATCATCTACATAACCTTTATACACCTATAGGAAAAAAGATGCTGTGTTATATAGTGCTGCAATGCTTAAGATGCAGTCACATTTACCGTCGTTTGGTGAAATCCAGTAATTGCAACAGGAATCTGCGTGATCTGTTTTTCGTGAGGGTGAAAAAGTTTTCACTTTGTGTTATATTTGGTCAAACAAATTTACCGTGTTGACCAACAGAAAGCTGCTTGGTTCAAAATTTTATGACATATATATGCATTATAAAATATATTAAAATAGATCATTTTCAAATTATAATAATATCTCACAATATTACTGTTTTTTCTTTGTTTTTAATCAAATAAATGCAGCCTTGGTGAGCATAAGAGACTTCTTTCAAAAGCATTTAAATATCGTAATTATTCCAAACTTTTGAAGCGTAAGTGCATGGTCTTACCTGAAGACCTGCTGAGTCGAAAAGCTCAGTGATTCGCTTTTGGATCTTTTCCCTCTCACTTGGAGATGCTTGCAGAGAGTTCAATGCCTCTTCTGAGAACTCGCGCTGCAATGTTTGAGAAATGCGCTCTCCAGGGTCCACCATTCCCTGAACACACAACAACAAATATAACCATCTTTTTGCATATTAGCAGAATTTATTTTAAACATGCTCACCCCACAGATGCTGCTCACTCAAAATAACCACTCTGAAAATGTAAAACAAGCACTGAGGTTCATACTCACCCCTGGGATGGCCCATTCGCCACAGTCCAACCTCTTGATGGACACAAATTGCAGCACAGGGAGTTGAGAGTTAGTGTGGTGGACACGCTGTCTTGTAGAGTCCCTTTTCCACATGTATGAGACCACAGGAAACTGGAATGTGTGTTCAAGAAGGTTTTAAGCATGTGAACCCTGCCACATTACACACAAAATACCTTGCATGCATGGAATTGTTAAACCAGTCAAATGGGAAAGAGATTACATGTAAAAGGTTGGTTTCCATTTATTACGACACACATTTTAGTACCTGGTAACTATTGGATCAGCGGCGTGGTTTGGACCCCACCTTCCCAGTAATCCTCGGCCCTCTAGCCCAGTTCTTCCATGTGGATTACTGAGAATGATTTACAGTGAGTAAAGACATTGATAAGCAGCAATGCAAGCACTGTAAATATTGCAATTATTGAAATATTTTGGATGATCTGGTGTTTTAATGTTTGACTCACAGTGGTTTGCCATTCTGAATACGATATGAGCCCTCGTGGCTTCCCCTGTCCACAGATCCATCCAAAGAATTGAACTGTGGGGAAAATGCACTATAGAAAGCATAAATAGATTTTTATACATATATTTCCAAACATACATCAGGTAAATCATTATCACTGTAATTCTCTTGTGATACACTGTGTGAATTTTCTTTTAAATCAGAAAATTTGTAGTGTTTGTTTAGGATTGATTTATATATACTAAAAATCAAAAATTTAAAAAAAATATAAAATTTAGAGATGCACCGATTGCAATTTTTTTCTTGGCCAATTCCGATTTTTTTGTTAGTGTGATCTGCTGATTCCGATTTTCTAAGAACTATAATTGACAGCATATACAAACAAAAATCTACTTTTCTTCAATGCAAATTTTTATTTTCATTAAAAAAACAAGTAGAAAGTCAGTAATAAAATAAGAAAAAATAAAAAAATTGCAAACAACAGCACAGTTAAATGCAATAGAATAAAGAGAGCTATTAAACTTAAGTTTTTCAGGTTAAGTTTTTATTCAGTTAAGAAGTACTACAGAAATTAAAGTAATCTAATTTAAAATAACACATCCAGTGTTATTTTTCATTTGATTACTTTCATTTCTGTAGTATTTCTTAACTGAATAAAAACCTGAAAAATATGTAATTTTTAATGAAGACTACATAAATGAAAAATTAATCAATTGTAAAATAACACATCCAGTGTTATTTTTCATTTGATTACTTTAATTTCTGTAGTTTTCATTTAAAAAAAATTAATACAGATTAATGCTTACCATTAAAGTTATAATACGTATTCAGTCAAGAGCAGAAAGTGATTTTCTTTGTCTTTTGCTCTTTGATTAAAGGGGTCATATGATGCTTTTTTAAAGATCCTTATTTTGTTGTATTTGGTGTAACAGATATGTTGACATGCTTAATGTTCAAAAAACACATTATTTTTCAAATACTGTACATTATTGTAGGTCCTCTATGCCCGCCTCGCTCAAACGCTTAGTTTTCTACGCTCAAAAAGTGTGTGTTAATTAATAACACATTTTTTGTGTTTTATGGCCATTTTAACACATTTTGTGTAATTTTAAGTTGATCATGTGTAAAAAGAAAAAGAAAGGGGGCAACAACTGGACTGTGAATGGAGCAACTGATGGAAGGAAGTGACGTAGATACTGGAAGTGATATGGAGGGAGAAATGTTTGATCGGGGTAAGGAGAACTCTAAAAATAGTAATTGGACGGTGGTAGAAAATAGGAAACGAAAGAAAAGTTGGAGTCCGACGTCAGGTACGGATAGTGAGAGAGAAAACGGTGCAACTAGAAAGAAAAAGGAGGAATATAAAGTAATGGTGAAATTTACATCTGAATCGGTGAGTGCAATAAATCCGTTAAAACTAACTAAAGTACTGAAGGAAAAGTTAGGAAAAATTGAAAAAGCAATGGTGTTGAGA
Organism: Sinocyclocheilus anophthalmus; assembly: GCA_018155175.1. Taxonomy (NCBI): domain Eukaryota; kingdom Metazoa; phylum Chordata; class Actinopteri; order Cypriniformes; family Cyprinidae; genus Sinocyclocheilus; species Sinocyclocheilus anophthalmus. The sequence goes on from JADLZN010006844.1 coordinate 20,196, forward strand.
GAAAATAGAATGCTACTGTTTTGCAAAGATGGAAAACAGCAAAAAGCAGCAATAGGATTAAAATCCTTGATGGGTCAAAAATCGTCTGTTCTGCAGTGGAAGAAAAGAAGTGGATAAGAGGAGTAATCTCAGGGGTACCTATTGATGTTTAAAAAAAAAAAAAAAAACATTCTGGAACAATAAAAAAATATTACATGGCGTCCATTGAGCAATGCCAGAAGTTGAAATGGTGTTAGAACATAAGGAAAGAATGGATAGTTTGTCGGTCATGTTGCAATTTGATGAGGAGAAGTTACCAGCTAGAGTGTTTCTTGGATTTGTAAGTTATATGGTACGGCCATATATTCCTCCACCGCTCAGATGCTACAAATGCCAAATGTATGGTCATGTAGCAGGTGTGTGCAGAGGGAAACAAAGATGTGCAAGATGCAGTGGAGATCATGAATACGGGAAATGTGGACAGGGAGTAAAGCAGAAATGTTGTAACTGCGGGGAAGAACACAGTGCTGGGTATGGAGGGTGTAAAGTCAGGAAAGAGGCTGTGGAAATACAGAATGTCAGGATTATGGAGAGAGTGTCGTATGCCGAAGCTCTTAAAAAAGTCAAGCAAGTACAAAAAGAGAGTGAACAAGGGCGACCAACAGAGTTATCGAGTAAGTGCTTGGAGGAATGCAGAATTAATGAGAAGCATATAATAGCGGATAAAGTCAAATTTGTTGCATTTATGGCAGAAGTAATAAACTGTTCAGCACAATCAGAGAGCAGAACGGAAAGGATAAGGATCATAATTAGGGCAGCTGGGAAATACTTGGATATTGAGGGAATTACAGTAGATGAGATTAGTGAAAAGATCAAAGTACAAACTGCAATCACGCAAGCATGTGGTGGATCTTAATGTTGCTGACAATTATACAATGGAATGCGAGAAGTTTATTAGCTAATGGGCAAGAATTTAAAAGATACATTGATGAATTAGATAATAAACCTAGTGTTGTGTGTATACAAGAAACTTGGCTAAAGCCACAATTAAAGTTCACATTACAGGAATATAATGTAATACGCAGAGATAGAAATGATGGAATTGGAGGTGGGGTAGCAACTTTTATAAGACAAGGAATAGGGTTTAGGGTAATAGAAATGAATAAGTGGCATGAATCAGTGGTTATAGATGTTTGGAATAGAACACAAAATATAAGAATAATTAATTATTACAATCCATGCAACAGGTTGAGTAGAGAAACACTAGAGATAATTCGAGGAACAGGTAGTCACAAATTAGTGTGGTGTGGGGACTTTAATGCCCACAGTACAATATGGGGTAGTGTAAAGAATGATCAAAATGGAAATATTATAGAAGATATGCTGGAGTGGAGCAGGTTAGTGTGTTTGAATAATGGTAAAGCAACAAGGTTTGATGTTGCCCGCGGTCACTACTCTGCGATAGATTTAACTCTAGTTTCAGATGAATTGGCTAGGAAATGCACATGGGAAGTGTTGGAACACAGTACTATAGGAAGTGATCACTTCCCAATTTGTTGTAAAATAGGATTAGAAGTGGAACAGATAGAGATAAACAAAATTCTTAGATGGAAGTTTAAAACGGCTAACTGGGAGAAATTCAAAGAGATGTGTGAAATAAGAATGCTAGAAATGAAAGAAATGCATGATAATATAGAGGAATATAGTGAACAGTTAGTTAAAATCTTATATAGTACAGCAAAAGAAGTAATTGGAAAAAAAGAAGGAATAAAAGGAAAGAAAACAGTACCTTGGTGGACAGACAAATGCAGCGATGCTATTAGAATTAGGAACAGAATGCTTAGGAGGGTCAGAAGGTCCTTTTCCTTTGATGACCTGATCAATTATAAGAGAGCACAGGCAGTTGTAAGGAAAGTTATCCGTGTATGTAAAAGAGATTATTGGAGAAAATTCTGTGATAATATTGGAGGAAAAATAGAAGTTAGTGAAATATGGGGTATGATTAGGAGGATGGGAGGAATACAAAAATATAACAATATACCAAGTTTAATAAGTGAAGAAAGACCAATAATAACGGATACGGAAAAAGCAGAAGTGTTGGCGCAATCTTTTGTCAAAGTGCACAGCAACAGTAATATTTCTGATGGAATGAGAAGATCCAGAGAACTTTTAATAAAAGAGAATCCGGATATTAAGGTACAAAGAGGTCCATCTGGTTGTACGCTGGATGTGAAGTTCACATTGTATGAATTAAAAAGGGCTCTTGCTGGAGTTAGACAGACATCACCAGGGAAAGATGAAATATGTAATGAAATGATTAAGCATTTATCAGACGCATCATTAAGTATTATTTTATCCCTTTTTAATAAGATATGGGAATTAGGGAAACTTCCATCTTTTTGGAAGCATGGAATAATTGTCCCAGTTGCAAAACCAGGGAAGGATCACTCACAAGCATCCAGCTATCGGCCGATTGCCCTAACATCAAATATATGTAAATTAATGGAACGTATGGTCATGAATAGGCTGAATCATGTGCTAGAGAGTAAAGGACTAATATCTCAATATCAAAGTGGTTTTAGGAAAGGACGAAACACTATGGATGCAGTTTTATGTTTGGAAGACGATATCAGGAAGGCACAAATAAATAAAGAGGTAGTAGTGGGAGTTTTCTTAGACATCGAAAAGGCATACGACATGCTTTGGAAAGAAGGTCTTTTAATTAAACTAGACAGATTGGGCATTAAAGGAAGAATGTATAATTGGATAATGAGTTTTTTATCTGACCGAACTATACAAGTAAGAGTAGGCTCTTCTTTTTCAAAATGCTATTTAATAGAAAATGGAACACCTCAAGGGAGTGTCTGCAGCCCAATATTTTTCAATATAATGATTAATGATATATTCTGTGAAATTGGACCGGGAATAGGAAAATCTTTGTATGCTGACGATGGAACATTATGGAAGAAAGGACGGAATGTTTCATATGTAGTAAAAAGCATGCAGACGGCAGTAGATGTAGTAGAAAGATGGGCAAGGAAATGGGGTTTTCGATTGTCAGTGTCAAAAACAAAAGTCATGTGTTTCTCAAAAAAGAAAGTAACTCCCATAGCCAGAATTCATCTTTATGGAGAAGTATTGGAACAAGTATCAAATATCAGATTTTTAGGAGTATGGATGGATACAAAACTGACCTTTGCAATACAAATACAAAATATAGCTGATAAATGCAAAAAAGGAATAAACATATTAAGATGTTTAGCAGGGGTACAATGGGGTGCAAGCCGGCATTCATTAAGGAGTATATACTGTGCGTTGATAAGATCAACAATAGATTATGGGTGCATAGTGTATAGATCTGCTTCAGCAACGTTATTGAAAAAGATAGACATTATTCAAGCACAAGCCTTGCGATTATGTTGTGGTGCTTTTAAGACCTCTCCAGTATCAGTAATTCAGGTGGAAATGGCAGAGACACCAATGGAAATTTGCAGGCTTAAATTTATTTTGGCATATTGGACCTCTTTAAAAGGACACATTGAAACCAATCCAGCTAAAAAATATATTGATGGAGTGTTGGGAACATAACTAAAATAATACATGTTTTGGATGGGCTGTAAAAAAAGAGGCTGAGGATATTGGATTGACAAGAATAGGTGTAAGTCCTACAGTGGAAATTCCCATGATACCTCCGTGGTTATTTCCAATACCTACAGTAGACCTTCAGATTTTTGAAGAAATTAATAATAAAAAGGGTTATGTTTCCAATAATGAGATTGCACAAATATACATGGATCAAAATTATAGTCAGGAAATTAAAATATTTACAGATGGATCCAAAGATCCTGTTTCAGGAAATACATCAGTTTCTATATGCATTCCTCATTTTAAGATTAAAATTGCAAAAAGGACAAGTAATCATTTATCAGTTTATTCAGCAGAAATGATAGCCATTCTGATTGCTCTTAATTGGGTCGAGGAAATACAGCCATTAAGAACAGTTATTTGCTCAGACTCTTATTCTGTCTTAATAAGTTTATTAAGTGGCAAGTCTACATCTAGACCAGACATATTATATGATATCCTACAAAGCATGTTCAAAATTCACCAATATAGATTAAGTATTTCATTTTTATGGGTACTGGCACATGTTGGGATAGAGGGAAATGAGGAAGCTGATCAAATGGCCAAGAAGGCATTAAAACAAACTGATATAGATATAAATATATCACTTAGTAAAGCAGAAATGAAAGGAATAATCAGAGGGGCTATGATTAGGAAATGGCAAAATATGTGGGATAGGGACATAAAGGGTCGGCATCTATACAACATTCAAAAACAAGTTGGAAATGGAAGGAAAAACTTTGGAAGTAGGAAGGAGGACACAATAATATCTAGACTCTGTATTGGTCACACAGCTCTTAATCAATCTTTATTTATTATTGGTAAACATGAATCAGGTAATTGTAATAATTGTGGTATACCAGAGACTGTGGAACATATCTTATTACATTGTGAAGCATATGAAAGAGAAATAATGCGATTAATAGAAGAATTAAGTTTATACTAGACAATTAAGACAATACTAGAGTATGCTCCAGCACAGTATAAAGTATATTATGCAATTATAAGTTATTTGAAAGCAATAGGTTTAATAAATATAATTTGAAGATCACATAATGAAGTATATAAAATAATTGTATCCTTGTATAATACTTTTTTGGTCAAACTACAGTTAATAGATTTATATTTTTTATTTTTAGGTTAATTTTTATATAATTTTTTTTATTTAATTATTGTATTATTTTTTTTCTATATTCGTCACCAATAGACGTCATGCTCCACACCCATTCCCTTAGGTGCGGAAAGCACCTTTTTAAGTGGGTTGCCAACCGCCATTAAAAAGAAAAAGAAGAATAATAGAAAGAGAGAGAAAGAGAGAGAAATAACACAGTGTGTCCAACACAATATGTGTTAACTGTCATCCAATCACATTGCTGCTACGTCACTCCGCGCGGCAAGAAGCAAGTTCGCGCCTCTTTTTTCCATCGGCGGAAGACTTGGACGCACACGTCGGGTATTTCGATTTATTTGTTATTAGTAATTTGTCAAATACAAATTGTCAAATGTATTTTATTATTGTTATTTTTTAGACGGTCAAATGTGCGTTTAGTTAGCGACCTCTCGTGCTTACGGGTATTTTCCGTAGACTAGAGAGGCGGTGTTGAACAAGACTGCAACCGCGTCTGATGGTTAACGTTAGTGCTTCACAAATTATTTGTATTTCTCTTCGTACACTTTGGTAAGTTTGTCCATCACTTTCTGGAGAGAACTCATTTTTAACGAGTTTTGTTTTTCTTTGTTTGATTTGTTGCAAATAACATGACGTCTGATAAAACGCTGCAGCTAGGCAGGATTCTAGTTAACGGGTTTGACAAAGCGGTACTACTTTCACTGTTATCTGTCGCCTCTCTTTCATTAAACAACAGAATGTATTGATGTTTCGTTAAATGCCCTTAAATAATGATTTATCAAGGTAATGGTTAAAATTTGATTGACTTCGACATTAGAGTACGTCTCCATCTCAAAAAGAATGTTAATTTGACTGTTTTAACAGTTTGTGTCATTTTGTGTACGTAATTGACACAAATTGTGTAATAATAACACATTGGTGTGTAAAAAATTAGCAGGAATAACACATGGTTGAGTTAAAAGGAGAGGGGGGGGGGGTGATTTTGAAAAGTTTTATGAAATGTTTTTAATATGACGGAAACTGCATTTAACGTGATCACAATTTAATAAAACATTGTAAGTTACTAAATTATTACTTTCATTTCCACAGTTATTCAAACAGCAAATAAATTATAATATAGAGTAGCTAGGCTCGCAAAGAACACAACTACGCTTTTGAAACTCCGAATCATTTAAACTCGTGTTCGCAAAATGCTGCCTGTTTCGGAGCGCTCCAATCGGGATCGCGTTCGAGAATCTTTTGATTCAGATCGGGACTTCAAAGCGTGTATAGCGAATCATTGAAAATGGCCGACTGGTTTTCGGAGATCAAAATATTGCTTTAGGTTTATCTAGGAGGTTTATCTAGCTTATGCTAGCTTGATGTTTTCGTAAAAAAATCACCATGCCATCTGGCCCATTGACAATGTTTTTTGCCAGGAGCGCCATTCAGACCAGAAACAGACAACTTTATAAATTAAACTTATCCATTGATAAAAGATTACTTAACATTTTAGTGCATAACATAAGAGTAGATGCAGTTTAATTTTATTTAATATCTTTATTATTGTAATTATTGCACTTCTTCTTGTTACTTTTGTTGTCCTTTAAGGATGAAAAATTGGATGTAGATGCAGCCAGTCCAAGTCGTCAACAGAATGTATGTTCATGGAGTACTTGCGTATACTGATACAAGTAATATACTTGAACATATTTTAACTGCCTTTTTTTTTTTTTTTGAAGGTTGCACGAAAGAACACACAAGAAGCAGGTCCAAGTAGTCAACAGAAGGTTTGTATATATAACTGAGTGCTGAAATAACAGCATGCTTTTCACTATTTTTATTACTCTGTTTGACTTTGTTTGCCCGTTCCACAGAAACTAATAGTCTGTACACTTGCACATCTGTATATTTTGCCAGTAGATGTCTTTGAGTGTGAGAACCATTCAACCAGTTCATTCAAAAATGCGGATTCATTCTGGAACAATATAAGTGAGTGACTTTGAGTAACTGAATCATTAACTTATCTAATTAGAACTACGTTGTGCTTTTTATATTTCCAGCATCAACGTAATAAAATTGATGTAGACACACTGCAAGCTCTAATTGAAAGCAAAGGTCCGAGTATATTTAAGGATTATGAAGCTTCAGGAATGCTTTCAGAGACATCAAGAAAAGTCCTTGTGAAGATAGGAGTCAGTGCGTTGGTGGAACAAAGTGGATTGTAAGTTTACAGTTGATAAATTAACTAAAACAACTGTGAATGTGATAACGTATAATGATGTTGAATACTTTGAATACACACTGATTACTTTTTATAATTTGAACATAATTGGGAAAAAAAACTTGTAAAACAAACTGCTGATCAGCAGTAGAGAAAACTGACTAAATCTGGTTCCTGTATTTTATTTTAATGTATTATGTACAAGTTGAATTGGGTAATTCTTCCATGTTTTGTCTTTGTTTTGCTTATAGTTACCCTTGTAATGAAGAGAAACGGATGTTGGCAGAAAGTGTGGTGACACTGTTTTCTTCTCTGAAGATCAAGATGGGAGAAGAGAATGAAGGATTTGTAAGTTGCACTTATTAAAACACACAAAGCCCACTTGAAATAAATGCAAATTGGAATAGTAAGTGTGGTATGTTAATTGGTTAACAGGTTACAAATCAATTGAAAATTTAGTGGTTTTATTTATTTTTTTAAATGACCAATATTACAGTTACAATAACACCAAAAGTACATCCACTCTGCTGGTTTGCTCGTCACACATCATGGGTTCTTGTAAAAGTTACAATTGTTATCCTCCCCCTTTCATCCAGGAACATTTCTATGACCCAGTCTCCCACAGTGGATTTATTGAGATGAGACTTAGAAATCTACGGAGGAAACTTCATGATGATCAGCGTCGCTACCAGCGCAAACGTAGTCGAATCAGTGATTCCTCTGGAGTGTCTATCACTTTGGAAATGACTGCTGAAGGGGAGGAGGAGTCCTCTCGGGAGTGGACGACTGTGATCAAAAGGATGAAACCATCTCCAGAAAACCTCCATACCATCAAATTGGGCATGGAGAAAACATACAGTAATCGCAGGTTATGGGTCGCAAACAAGTCCCCAACAGTGAAAGATTTTTGAACAATATCCTCGATTTGTGGACATGCCATACTTGGTAAGTACTTGTGTTTTGCATGGCTTTTCCTTCTAGCTAGGTATGAATAGACTTGTCAGCAAAGGGACATGGCTGGTAGATATTAAGTCCACATGAATTCAAAGTTTTTTATTTTTTTGTTGTTTTTTTTACTTTGTTAGCGCACATTACTAGTCTTGTGGTGAAAAATGAATCTATGCAATTTAATTTTTTTTTTTAAAAGTTTGTCTTTGTAATCTTTAGTCAAAATCTGGAATTTTGCTTTCCTTCTGAAATGCTGTTCCTTCTCTTACGTTATCCTTTAAACATCCTTTAACCACTCCCCTCCAACCATCAGTCTGATGCAAGCTAGAGATTAAGCTGCACTAAAATCAAGCCCCACCACTTTTTTTTTTTTTCATTCAGTTTAATTCAAATCATAATACTGCTGTAGTTTTTTCTTTTTACTAATATTCATAACTTGGAATGGCCCACAATGCCTCTCTGAAGTTAAGATTGCATAAACTTGACTCGAAAACTGAGGAAACAGTAGTGTTGTAATTGTGTATTCTATCCTGTGTTGTAGCTTGACACGGAGTTTGGAAAAATGTTTCCTGGGAAGGCTGACCTCTTTCTTCGAAAATGGGAAGGAAATATTGTTCCAAAGTTGCAAAAGATGTCCACAGTGAAAGATCCTCTGGTCATGCCAACTGATAATGAGAGTGAAGGTAGGCTACTTTGCTTGTTCTGTCAAAATGTTGTTTTTCTTTCAGTGGACATCATTAGTTTTAGTAGTTCTCTGAAGACAAGGTTGGAGTTTAAAGTCAGCCATTATACCAGCCATTAAAAATGTCATATTTTTTGTTTTTCTATCATACTACAGATTCATGTTACAGAGCTCTTCAAATTCTTACTACATTGCTGCCCCCCACTGCATCAGGAAGGAGCAAAGGGTGGGCCAAATGCAGTACAAAGTCGGCCCTTGCTTATCTCTTGGACATTAAGCCGGTAAGCAACTTGATTGTCCTTTTATGTTAGCTTTATTTTTTGTTTGTTAGTTTTCTGTGCAAGCACTTTGATGTTACTAAATTACATTACTCTCTGATTTACATAACACTATACTGTTTTCATTTTGTTTCGTTTTTTAGGGAAGCATGATATTATATTTTTGTAATTATTTTTCAACTCATTTTGGCCAAGTGTCTTAAGGTTATTTGTGTATTTTCATTTTATTACAAATAGGCTAACAGCGTCCCCTAAATAAATAAACCGCCTTACACTGCTGTTGTCACTGCACGCGCTAGTGACTGTTTACTCTATCATGTCAGATGTGTCATTCTGTATGTATATTCTCAAATTAAATGCAGTGATCCTAAACGGTAAAGCTAATCATCATTCAGGCAAAAGTTTGCTTCAAGAATAACCACACTGTTGATCTAATCGCTAGCACACCCTGAGCAAATGTGAGCTATTCATCTTATCGGCAAAGCAGATAGGCGTTTTTTTTTTCCAAATCAGCTGATGTCGTTGTTTACATTTTAAGCCTTTATCATCCGATTCCAATAACAATCCGATAATATCATGTATGTCTATTTTCTTTTGAACAAAAATAAGAAAATATCCCTGGCTTATAGTTCAATTAATGCAGATGAATTAAAGGGATAGTTCACCCAAAAATAAATCTGTCACAATTACTCACCCTCATGTCGTTCCAAACAAACCCTACGACTTTTTTGTTAATCTTAGGAACACAAATTAAGATATTTTTTGAGATCCGAGAGCGCTCAAATGTTCCCAGTCCCCGATGTTTCTTGCTCCGTTCTGTGCCCTGGGCACATTTTCAATTGCGTTTGTTGCTACGGGGACTTTTTTCATATTTCATCAAAAAATATCTTAATTTGTGTTTCTAAGATGAATAAAGGTCTTACAGGTTTGGAACGACTTGTTGGTGAGTAATTAATGACAGAATTTTCATTTTTGGTGAACTATCCCTTTAGAGAACTCCAGTCATTTGAACTGTGTTTGATAATGGATTTATAAAATGTACTTTTATTTTTACAGGCTGGAACCAGCATCTCCAGCCTCCTGGATAATTCCCAGACAATGGTGGAAAGCCATCAACCCCACATTGTCTGTTTAGGAGCCCCAAGTTCTACAGCGCAATACATCATTGTGGCCGAGAATGACAAAGTCACCATTCCACTTGAGGATAACAGTCTGACGTGTGCCATCGACAAGCTGTTTAAAATGTATTGGGTTTGCAATGTAGAATATCCTATCCAACTCACATCTGTCTTTAATTTCTTTGAAAATGTGTATGACATTCCTTTCTCTGGTGGGAAGAGATCTAAAGTTGTGGAGCTTATTTCAAAGCTTCAAGCGCTTTCCTAAATTGTACCACCATGTACATATGTCCGAAGTGCAAAAAATCAACTTCAAAAGACATCCGGAAACTTATAAGTCATCTTAGGCATGTCCATGCACTTTCTGATGGACAGGATTATACAATTGTTTGTAGTCAAAACAATTGTCAACGAACATACCATAACTTCAATTCTTATACTAAACATCTCAATAGAGAACATGCTCAAGCTGCAAACCCAGTACATTTAGAACAAGACCCTGACACCAGCATGAGTGAGGACTTCTCAGCTGCATCATGCTCTGCTGCTGTTGATATTCTAGAGACTAATTTTGATGGCTCCAGTAATTGCAGCACTTCTGATTACCAAAGCTGTGCAGCAGCATTTGTTGCAAAAATGTACTCCTCTTCAAATTGTACCCTGACTGATGTGCAAAGAAGCATCACATGCACAAAAGAACTACTTTGTGAAACCCTGGACTGTTTGCAAGAGAGCACTACATCTCTGCTTAATCGTTACTCTGTACCCAATGATGAATTGCAGACTTTGATGGAAGATTTTGAAAGAGGACGAAATATGTTTGAGGAAGTTGATACCCCCTACAAAATGACCAAGTATTTTGCTGAAAACCACTCTTTTATCAAGCCAACAGAAATCTTCCTTGGAAACAGAGGTGACACTGCAAGAAAGCAAGGTACATTAACTCAAGTGTTAATAGCAGATACATGTCAATACATATCTATTATTGATACTCTGAAGTTTCTTTTTGACAATGAACAAATGCAAAAGCTCTTTGTGGATTCAACCGAAAGTGATGATAAATTGCGTGACTATTGTGATGGCTCACATTTTAAAAATCACAAATTGTACAGTACATTTCCTCAAGCTTTACAAATTCAACTTTATTTTGATGATTTTGAAACAACAAATCCTTTAGGCTCTAAAACCAAAGTTCACAAAATGGGAGCAGTTTATTTTTGTTTGAGGAATTTACCTGCTAGATTTAACTCGTCTCTTGAAAACATCCACCTATGTTTGCTTTTTAATTCAATTGACAAAAGTTTATGGTTTCAACAAAATATTTGAGCCATTGTTGGATGATATTAAATTTCTTGAAACCAGAGGGATAGAAGTTCAGATAAATGGCCAAAGTACAGTGTTATTTGGCACAATATGCTTATTTACTGCTGATAATCTGGCCTGCCATTCACTTGGAGGATATTTGGAGAGTTCCGCAGCCAACAAATCCTGTCATTTCTGTCTGATTGACAAACATGAGATGCAGGGTATATTTGACAACAATTGTTTGGAGTTGCGCAATGAAGTTAATTACAATGAACATGTCATGCTTAAAAATCCTAGTTTAACAGGCATAAAAGCCGACTCTTGCCTAAACTCTCTAGAGTACTTTCATATTACCAATAATGTCTGCGTTGACATTATGCATGACGTTTTAGAGGGTGTGGCTCCACTCGAGATCAAACTAATGTTACAACATTTCATCTATGAACAAAAACTTTTCACTTTAGACCAGTTGAATGACCGAATGATTAGCTTTGACTATGGTGTGGCAAACGAGAAAAACAAGCCTAGTTCCATTCATAATTTAAGAACATCAGAGAACCCCATAAAGCAAAATGCCAGTCAAATGTGGTGTCTCATCCTTTTTTTGCCTTTCCTGATTGGAAATTTTATAAGTGAAGGTGATAGTCACTGGAAATTGTTCCTTCTGCTTAGAGAAATTTGTAGTATAATTTTTGCACCAGTTGTTACCAAAGGATTAGCTGTATTTTTAAAGCAGCTAGTTATTGATCACCATAACTTGTTTAAGACTCTATATCCAAACAAATCACTAATACCAAAGCATAATTTTATGACTCATTACTGGCGAATGATGATCAAATTTGGCCCACTGTCTAAATTTTGGTGCATGAGATTTGAGGGAAAACATGGTCCTCTAAAAAGACAAGCGCAAGTTGTATGTAATTTTGTAAATATAAGTAAGACGTTAGCCTACAAGAGTCAGGTTCAGACTGTTTCACTGGAAATTGGGCAGTCCATTAACAGAAAAAATTACTGTCCCAAATGTTTTTCCAGTCATGGTTGGATCTTTGGAAAAAGGTGTTCTGTTTGTTGAAAGCATGAAAGACTTTGGCTATGAACTTGACACATGTAGTACTGTTCATGTTTCTCACTCTGTTAGTGTGTTCGGTCAGACTTTTCAAACTGGTTGTGTACTTGCTTTAAACCGTGACTTAAGAGAAGAGCGTCTCTTTGGTGAAGTTTTACACATAGTTCCACAATGTGAAAAAGAAATTGTTTTAGTTTTTCTTAGAGTTTTATCGCAAATGTATTTTCACCCACACTTATATGCTTATGCAGTCCAAAGAACAAATGAATACAAAGTGATTAATTTGAGCAATGCTGCTGATGTAAAACCACTTCACATGATTTCCTACAAAGAAAACCTTTTTGTAAATCCAAGATATACAATTGTTTAAAAATGTCTTTATGAAATTCAAATGACATGTGAATGTTGACTTTGTGAAAATGTAGCAGTCAAGTTTTAATAAATATATATATATTTTTAAAAAGTGCTTTTTTTTTTATATTGCATTCATTTTAACTGGTCCAAAAATAGACATTTCAATAAAAAAATGTGTGATTTATGAAAATTAGTGTGTTAAACTATCTAACTACAACTCCCTGTGTTAAGAGAGATAATACACTGGTTGAGTTAAAAAGTAACACAAAATGTGTTGTCTGTACTAGACACACAGGGTGTTAAAGACCTTACACGGGTTGGTTGTTTTAAACACATACCTTTACGAGTGTACAAAGTCCCTCCTTTGACAAGCGCAGTCTGCTATGATTGGCCAGCTGACCCAGTGCATTAATTGGCCGAACACCGCAAGCACTCATCATAAATGTAACGCCCCTTACCATAATCGCTAGCTATATCTTTCAAAATAAATGTAAAGACAGAGCCTGGAAGGGGAACAGAGTTGCGTGACAGACAGTGATGAAGCTGCTATGTGTTTGCAGCACACAAGCCACGATTAAGACAGCTGACTCCACTTTGATGTGATGTGACTCCTCTCTCTCTCTCTCTCTCTCGCTAGCTCGCGCACACACACACACCATGGCAAAACTCCGCATTTGAACAGTCAATAGCAAATATTAAACTAATAACAAAACAGTAGCTGATTCAGAAGCGCCAGAGTGTCATAGCAAAGTCGGAATTGACCGCTCGCCTACGGTTCACGAAGGCGGAAATGAAATGCATGGCTGTTATGTTGTAAGTACATCTTAAGATTCCTAAAGCGCATCTACTTTCGGTAAGGCAAATAAAGGGCTTGTGGCTTTGCCTAGCAACACCACAGCGTCTTGACATGGCTGGTCAATACTAACTGCGGTTACTGAAACCACGTATTCTTTCTTTGTGTGCACATTTGGGTGGCTTTATGCTAATATTTCCACATAGTGAGTTAGATATGTGGGGGTGTGTTAGAACGGGCTGTTTTAGGTGGGTGTGGCAGAGTCTTAACTTTGATTAAAGAATATCTCTTTGGTTTTGAGACTTTTTTCTTTGAAACTTCAGGGATCTTATCTATGCACATCAGCTTGTAACACTCCAAAGAGAAGCAAAACTTGAAATCGCATCATATGCACCCCCTTTACCGTGACAGACAGCAGAGGAATATGAACTTGCTGTCCCTTAAGTGTTATCACGGACCCCAATATCTGTTACACAACATGGGTTATCTTCTCAACTATTAACGTTCAAAACTGCCTGTGTTTAATCGGCTAAGCCAAGGGCCGGGCATTTTGACATTTTGATGTATTTGACGTTTTTTTAGCGCAGTTAGCCACCCTTTTGGTAGTTTGTGCTCACAAGCTGTTGAGACTGAGCGCGGCTTGGGAGCTCCAATAATATAGAAGCAGTGGTGGTGCTGCGCGCGTGGTGTAACGTTAAGCGCTAAACCTGCGGGATTTATAAAATAAGCGCATACAAACCCCATCTAACCGGATCGCGAATGAGACGTGTGTGTTTGTGTGAGAGAGAGAAGGGGCGTAGAGAGAAGAGGTGAGATTGCCTGGGAAACAAAACGGATCGGTCAGAAGCGGAAAAGAAGTGAGGAGAAAGTCATGCATGAGGAAAATCGGCCGATTCGATCGTGGCCGACGATATCCGTGGGGCATCTTATATACGTGGCGTAGTATCCACTGGGGAACATTTCAAAACAGGTTGTTTCAAATAATCAGCTATATAATAGGCCATGTGCATCTCAATAAATTAGGATGTCGTGGAAAGTTCATTTAAGTAATTCAACTCAAATTATGAAACTCACGTATTAAATAAATTCAATGCACACAAACTAAAGTAGTTTAAGTCTTTGGTTCCTTTAATTGTGATGATATTGGCTCACATTCAACAAAAACCCACCAATTCACTATCTCAACAAATTTGAATATGGTGACATGCTAATCAGCTAATCAACTCAAAACACCTAGAAAGGTTTCCTGAGCTTTCAAAATGGAGTCTTAGTTTGGTTCACTAGGCTACACGATCATGTGGAAGACTGCTGATCTGACAGTTGTCAAGAAGACAATAATTGACACCCTTCACAATGAGGGTAAGCCACAAACATCCATTGCCAAAAAAGCTGGCTGTTCACAGAGTGCTGTATCCAAGCAAGTTAACAGAAAGTTGAGTGGAAGGAAAAAGTGTGGAAGAAATAGATGCACAACCAACCGAGAGAACCGAGGATGTCAAGCAAAATCGATTCAAGAATCTGAGCGAACTTCACAAGGAATGGACTGAGGCTGGGGTCAAAGGCATCAAGAGCAACCACACACAGACATGTCAAGGAATTTGGCTACAGTTGACGTATTCCTCTTGTTAAGCCACTCCTGACCCACAGACAACATCAGAGGCGTCTTAACTGGGCTAAGGAGAAATTCATGACATTTTCATAGTATTCCTCTCAAGGATGCATTAATGCTGGACTGTTCATTAAATGCAAGTTTTGGTTTATGTCAGTGGTGTATGATCATGATAGACAGTAATTATATTTGTTTAACTGTATAATTGCAAGTTTCAAGAATATTCATAAAATTAATGAAATTAAAAACAATTATAAATCAGTGATTCAGCAAAACAACTAATATAATTGACACCATACATACTTTCAACAAATTGTGCTTTTTAATTCTAAGTATTGTGTTAAAGCTTATAATAGCACCAATTGAGTCAACACAAACAACATTTCTGAGGAAAAAATATTAACTATAAGTAAGCTTACACTTATTCTAAATTAGATCCACTATTGTATGCTGTATGCATATCATAAAGTACCTTAAAATAATAATTTTTACAGCACTTCAAGTTAAGCCATTCTAAGAAAAGAAAAAGATTCAAATATTTTTTTCTATAGGTCTATCATAATGCGTGCGGTGGAAACCAAGGTCCTAGAGTCTGGAGGAAGGGTGGAGAAGCTCATAGCCCAAGTTGCTGAAGTCCAGTGTTAAGTTTCACAGTCTGTGATGAATTTGGGGTGCAATGTCATCTGATGTGTGGTCATTGTGTTTTGAAAACAAAAACGGTCAATGCACCCATTTACAAAGGACATTTGGAGCACTCATGCCCTTTGATGAACCAGCTTTTTGAAGCTCATTTTCATTTTCCAGCAGGATTTGGCACCTTTTGCCAAAAGCACCAAAAGTTGGTTAAATGACCATGGTGTTGGTGTGCTTGACTGGCCAGCAAACTCACCAGACCTGAACCCCATAGAAAAATTTATGGGGTATTGTCAAGAGGAAAAATGAGAAACAAGAGACCAAAAAAATGCAGAGGAGCTGAAGGCCACTGTCAAAGAAACACCCACCTCCACACCACCTCAGCAGTGCCACAAACAGATCACCTCCATGCCACGCCGAATTGAAACAGTAATTAAAGCAAAAGGAGCCCCAACCAAGCATTGAGTACATGTACAGTAAATTAACATACTTTTCCAGAAGGCCAACAATTCACTAAAAAGTTTTTTTTTTTTATTGGTCTTATGAATTATTCTAATTTGTTGAGATAGTGAATTGGTGCACTGTAAATGATTTCTGTTGTTTACACAGTATTATACAGTTTATCTCAACAGTTTCTTGCTGTATAAGCTGTGTACAGTGTGTTACTGTAGATTTGGTTGTTTTCACAGTATTATATTGTATTCTCAACAGTTGAGTACTGTGTACATGGTCGACAGTATGTTACTGTAGATTTTCAATGCATTCTGGGAAATTATCAGTTACTGTAAATCTAAATACAGCAGTGCAAATTGACCCGAAAAACACCACACAGAATTTCGCAGGCAAAATTGCTATTCCTACATACAAAAAATTCTGGACTTTCTTCATAGAAGATATTTTGAAGATTGCTGGTAATCAAACAGTTGGTGTTGCCATTGACTTCCATAGTAGGAAAACAAAATACTATGGAAGTCAATGGGAACCAAAAACTATTTGGTTACCAACATTCTTAAAAATATATTCTTTTATGTTCACCAAGAAAAGCAACTCAGACAGGGGTTGGAACGCATGAGGGGGAGTAAATGTGACAGAATTTTATTTTGGGGTGAACGATACCTTTAATTTCTGTCAGTGGGGGGTGCATGAGAGCTCATTTGAAAGAGTTTTTCCTGTGCGACCTGGAAACGTGCTTCATTTGGTAAGTAATAAATATTAATTTTTTTCATGCATACAGACATTCTAGCTAATATAGTTAATGTTAGTTTAGAATAGCTGACCGCGATTTCGATATTCAAGGTTTATACTCAACATTTTACTAGTGTATAAGCTGTGTACAATACTCTTTCAATGTAGTTTGCGACATGTTACTGTAAATTTAAATACAGTAATACAAAATGACCGCGAAAAACAACCACAAACTGCCATTTTGAGAAGAACTCTTTCAGCTCTCTGAGAAACTGAGGGCGCCTTCGCCTCACTTCGCTGTCTGTAAAGTTCGCCATAAATATCTTGTAAGTGAAAAATCGTTAATTTTTTTATGCAAACCAAAATGTCAGTAATAGCGATAATGTTAGTTTAGAAGAACTGCCCGCAGCGTCGATGTTCTATAACATCTGACTGTAAGTTAGAAGCGGATTTCCTTCCTGTTAATAACTTAAAATAACGTTACTTCATTAGTAAATGTGATTTAATAAACCTAGATCGTATATGTAGCCTCTTACGGTCAGAATGAACTAATAATTCGTTATTTAACCATTTTATGTCGGTGGAAGCGCTGGTGCGTTCATTGTTTTATATATCATAGGTTTGGAGATTGAAAATCGATCAGTGTATCCTGAAATAGGTTACCTATGGTTAGGATTCGGATATGTTACTTGTTATAAAATTAAAATTTCGATTCCTCTAATCAATTCACGCGCGCTCAGTTTTTACACGTCTGTGAGGACCTGACTGGCGATCTGCCAGGACCTTGCGCGTTCAGTTCCCCAATAGTGTGATGGTAAATTAATAGATTTTATACAGAGCAGAACTTCTTAAAACTTCTGTATTTCTTAAAAAAACGACAATTGCTTAAAATAGCCTGTCATTTAAGGTCATTCAAAAAAAGAGAGGATCATTCAAAACTACTTTTAGTCTACTTTTATTTGGAGCTTAAAGTTAGGCTTTGAATATTTGTATTGAACATTAGTTGGCCACCGTTTTGACTGTATTTTAACTCTGTTCTCTTTTGCCCACAGGTGTGAGCTGTGCAATTTAAGAAGACCTATCCATCTTGATGATTGGTGAATTGTAAACGGTGTGGTTTCTCTGTAGAGACTATTACTGTATTTGTCAGGCATGTATCAAAGAACACAGGAATTTTGCCAACTTTAGATTTTCTTGTGGGCTTGTCACATGCCCTTGTAGCTTTAGGACTGCCACTGCCCACATGTATCGCAACCACTCAAAGCGCAAACCAGATGTCAACAGGTCTCACAGATGCATTGATATAAGCTGCCATGTTCAGGGATGTAATTTCACTACCACAAACTCTTCAAATTTACTTTACTTTTACACATACTTTTAAAGGATTAGTTCACCTCAAGCCCTCCTAGACTTTCTTCTTTCTGATGAACACAGTCGGAGATATATTAATTAATATCCTGACGAATCCAAGTTTTAATGCGGTGGCGTGACAACAACGAGTATGAAGACTGAAGAACAAAATGCATCACCACATTCAGCTCATAAACTTACTCCACACGGCTCCAGGGGGATTAAGAAAGGCATTATGAATGCGAAGCGCTGCATTTGTGTAAAAACAATCCAATTTAAAAAAGTTAGAAGTAAAATATTAGTTCTGCCAGACAAGTTCCGTAGTCAGTTACGAAAAAACGGACCTGGCGTTTCAGTCAGTTCGTTTTTTCGTAAATTAACCGGGAGGCGTAGGATCGTAGCGTACGCTTTTGAAATGGAAAGAGTTTTACACCTTACTTTGTAAGTTGCATGCAGCAGGTGGGTTGGCCGGAAAGCTAGAATTTACTTAAGAGATTGTTATATAGTGGATAATTTTTTGTACCCAAACGATCACTGGCATAAGAAGGCCTTAGAAACCCCGGAGCCGTGTGGGTAGGTTAGGAGGTGAATGTGGGAGAGGAACACTCCTACTGTTTATCGTGGTCTTGGATATTTAGTAATCTACCTCTGATGTGTTCATCAGAAAGAAGGAAGTCATATACGCCAAGGATGGCTTGAGGGTGAGTAAAGCTTGGGGTCATTTTCATTTGAAATTGAACTAATCCTTTAAGGGCCACACTAACAATAAGTACATTGAAAATAATGCATTATAAACACGTTCGTCATCATGTGAGCATTTATGAAGCAAATCAAGGAGTGAATTGCCAGAAACGGGTATCTGTTGGGCATGATTCAAGTTAAAAACAAAATGACAAAAATATGTTATATTTAGTAAGTCTTACTGAAAATAGATGATTAATACATTTACAGTGCCGCTTGAAAGTTGTGAACCCTGATAATCTGGAAAATGTTAATTATTTTACCAAAATAAGAGTGATCACACAAAATGCATGTTATTTTTTTTGTACTGTCCTGAGTAAGATATTTTACGTAAAGGATGTTTACATTAAGTCCACAAGACAAAAGAATAGCTGAATTTATTAAAAATGACCAAAAGTAAAAAAAAATTGAAAAAGGGATTAAATTATTCTTAATACTGTGTGTGGTTACCTGGATGATCCACGACTGTTTTTTTGTTTTGTGATGGTTGTTCTTGAGTTCCTTGTTTGTCCTGAACAGTTAATCTGTTTAAACCTTTTTTTAATAGTTGTGTATGAGTCCCTCAGTTATCCTCAGTGTGAAAAGATGGATCTTAAAATCATACAGTCACTGCTGGAAAGGGTTCAAATATGCAAAAGATGCTGGAAAACTGAAGAATCTGCAGGAGCTGGAGGATATTTCTGAAGAACAATGCTCAGTTTAACTGTTCAGAACAGACAAGGGACTCATGAACAACCATCACAAAACAAAAAAAAAACCGTGTAGATCATCTGGCAACCACAAACAGTATAAGAATCAAAACTTTTGAAAGGGGTACATTTAATAATTCAGCTATTTTTGTCTTGGATTAATGTCAAATCTTTACATAAAATATCGTACACGGGACAGTAAAATAAAAAAGACAGAATTTTGAAGATATCTTTATTTGTTAAATGTCAATTTCACAGATTCTGCAAGGGGTTCCCATACTTTCAAGCGGCACTGTAAAATATATGTGTGGGTTTTATTCTATGAAGATTAAATTGTTTTTTTTATGCAGTACATGCATTTTCCTCTATTGGGGTTTCCTGCAGTTGGTGTACTTTGTAAACAAAAAAAAAACTGAATATCCATGTATGCCACACAACATGTAAGCAGTATATACCATTGGCTATTACCCACCAAAATGTACATTGCATGTATGTTTACTTTTGAGTTGAAAATATTAATGAAAAAAAAAGTACAATTTCAGTCTCCTGCGGGGCCATATGCACAAGCTTTTGCCCATCATTTAAAGGTGTTGATAGTGTGAGTTTTTTGATGATTAGTTGTATGTTTGGCCTCAATGATTGATTTGTGTTTATCATTTCTTGCAGGATTATCAGAAGTGAGACTTTTTCCCACATAACACCAGCCCTCCTCACCTGGCCTTCATCCTCACCTTCTTTCTTTGTTCAACTTCTTTCTTTGTTCTACTGTGTTATGTAAGTTTGTATTTTACCTATTAATTTTTGCATGAATTGTTCACTGATTTCAATTTTTAATTATAAATTGTTAATTAGTCGTGTTTAAAAACAGATTTTTATTGTTGCATTATGTCACTGTTATTTTAATTCTTAATTATAAATAGTTCTTTAGTCTTGTTTTTTAAAACATATTTTATTGTTGCATTATATGCTATTATTATTACTAATGTATTGTTCTGTGATTTTAATGATTAATTATAAATTGTTAGTTAGTCTTGTTTTTTAAAACATTTTATTGTTGTATTATATGCTATTATTATTACTAATGTATTGTTCTGTGATTTTAATGATTAATTATAAATTGTTAGTTAGTCTTGTTTTAAAACATTTTTATTGTTATATATCATTATTGTTTACTAATGTATTGTTTAAAAATATAAATAAATTGTTTTTGTGCAGTTAAAGCTTCAATTGTTATTTTTCCTATTTCCCATCAACAGTTGAAACAGCAATTTTACAGGTTTTCTACAAATTATAAAGGTTATACAGTAGCACTATAAAATAAATTAAATTAACATTTCATAACTGTATAATACTATACAGTATTATTAAAAATAAACAGTGTAATACTGTACTTTGACATGGTAAAAAAATACAGTAAAATGTTGTATTCAATTTTACAGTAAGCTAAACAGTACTGTAGTTAGTGTTACAGTAATTTTACTGTTGAATGAAATACAGCAACTACTGGATAATTGTTGCCAGTAAGTTACTGTTAATTTGACAATGAATTTTTTACAGTGTGGGTTTTTGTTAAATGTGAGCCAAAATCATCACAACTAAAACTAAAAGAACCAAAGACTTAAACTACTACAGTCTGTGTGCATTGAATTTATTTAATAACGAGTTTCACAATTTGAGTTGAATTACTGAAATAAATGAACATTTCCACGACATTCTAATTTATTGAGATGCACCTGTACACACACACACACACACACATTTTTAAATATAATATACATTATATTATTTATTTATTTGTTTGTTTGTTTATTTAATACTCACCCAATCTCTGGGTCAGCCCAAACAGGCTTTTTCAGCACAGTGGGGGCGGCATAGTTAACAGGGCTATACTGGGGCCAGTCTGTGTCCCAATCTACTTTGTCATCTGGAACAGGGAAGCGGGGTGTCTGAGCCGGTATATGATGGACAACGAGACTTAACGTGCGCGGCAGGAGACATGCAGACAGATGTTGATGAACAGAGACTGGAAATGCAGCTAACGGCGTTCTTCCTGCTGAAAGGAAAATCATTTCCATAACGGAACGTTTCTTTCATTTTAAGACTCACGAGTCACAAGTCAACAACAATGAGCACTATCCCTTACGAATATTAACCATGGTTTTACCACAAATAAAACCACAAAACCTATAGTAATCACAAATTTACCCCGGTTTTGCTACACTAACCATAGTTTAACCATGGTATTTGTAGTAAAACTGTGGTTATATTGTACAAATGGTAAAAAATCCACCAAAAAAAACAAAATTCGTACTAATGTACTTTCTCGAAAATTAACCATGGTTTTATTGTAGTGAAAGTGTAGTAACCAGTTTTTTTTTAAAACCTGGTTACTACACTTTCACTACAATAAAAACCATGGTTAATTTTCGAGAAAGTACATTATTTAGAAGAGGAAAACTTGTCGATTACACACCTGTCAACCTTGTGTCACAACTACAGATTAAGAATTTAAATAAATATCAATTATTACATTCATTTACATACCAACCTCCACTTGTAACAGCAGCGTACGGAACCCCAATAAGACTAAGCGCTACATGCACCGATGCAACCCAGTTACGGGAACTGCTTTCATGAAACCCAGAGCTGCAGTAACCCGGAAGTGAGACATCAGCCACGCAATTCATGCGACTCGCTGTTATGATATAAAGCGCATTAGGCTTTTTGGAATAACATATTTAGTGATATAGAATGGGAAGAGTTTTGGCTTCTTCGACAAAAATTCTTCTTATCTAATAAAGTTGTTGAAGTCTCTATCAAAATTATCCATAATTGTTATCCGGTAAATTACAAACTTGCTAAATTTAACAGTAGTATTTCCCCCAATTGCTCCTTTTGCCTTCAGTCTGAAGAAACAATTAATCATTTATTTTGGGACTGTGCTTATTCTAAAGTGTTCTGGGTTGACTTTTCCAATTTTATTAAAAAAAATTTATATCCAAACTTTTGTATAACCCCAAAAAATTTGTTTTTTGGTTACTCTTTGAATTTAGATCTTTCTCAGTGTAAATTTATTATTAATCTATTGCTATATCTTGCTAAATTTTACATTCACAAGTGTACATTTTCAAAGAAAACTCACTACTTTTTTATTTTCAGGAAAGATTTTGATGTATATGTAAACTCTTTAAGAAACTCTAATAATTCTATTGCATGTAAGACTCTTTCATGGTGTAAATCTTATAAGCTAACATAGTATGCTTTGGAGTATTGTTTGTAACCCGTTTTGTCTTTTGTTCTTACTTGTCTTTGTAATTGTATTTGTTGTTCTTCTATTGCATGATAAAAAATAAAAAAGCGCAATAGGCTGCACTGCAGTATAAGTGAATCTTCCTAGTAGTAGACCGTACACATTTCGTATACTTAATATTTATATTATACGTATATTGTGTGTACGAAAATCGTACACACAATATAATGGACACAATTAATGCATTTTGAGATCGTGTGCGTGTGTTTAAATGCATCAAATAATAAATAATATTCAAATGCGTTTAAAGAATGGTTATATTTACCTCCATCAAATTGGGAAATGAGTATAACATATCACGATCCAACACCTTTAATATATATATGAGATAATATATGACGGCCGTTTTTGTTCCAGTGGTAACTGTTCAGATGATGGAAAATATGACGAGTTCGTGTGTTTATCTCACACTTTAACATACCCTCTTTTCCCTTTCACTTTATGTTTTCCCACCACATACTGTACTGACCGTAACCGTGGGAGGCCTCATTCTGCACAGTGCACAGTGCACACCCACTCGAGGCTCGTGCGCTGTGTAGTTGCGTCTGCTTGCGCGGCCTTTTCACGCGCAGCGCGCGCCCGCGAACGTCGTACAGGAGAAGTGCGCGTTCGCGCTCACGATCCGTTTAGATGCACGCTCGTTCCGCACTCGCATCCACAGGGGGGCCTTGACCGACTCCTCTTCGACTGTCAAGAAAGCACACCGTATAACGGCAGACTTTGTATCCGATAAACCTGTCTTTGATCAGAAGGCAAACAGGAGGCCCTCTTCCTCCCAAAGACTGCACGAAGGCGACTGATTTGTGGACGGAAACGATGGCGGAATCGGGCAGCAGCGCGGCGGCGGCCGGAGCCGCGGGCTCGAATAGCAGCACCGCCGGGGCTGGAGGAGCCGTCGCGGCCGGGGGAGCCAATGGAGCGGCGGGATCCAAGCCTGGCCTGGAGTCGGTGAAGGGACAACATTTTGACGTTGGCCCCCGATACACCGATCTCCAGTATATCGGGGAGGGGGCCTATGGGATGGTCTGGTAAGCGGAAAGTGCTCGTTTTTGCAGTCACACACTTTGGTTGGAGATAACGTTACTGTTGGATCGGGGCGAGAATTAATGGGTTGGTACTGATCAGCTCTTCGTAGTAAAGAAAAAGGGTGTCGATTCTCTAAAAGCCTATGCCATTCCGCATTCCCTTTTTATAGAGAGGAAAGATTATATACACGGCGTTTCAAAAGCGCCTGAAAAAAAATTTCCGCTCAACAAGTTTCCTTGCATATCCTTCCCAGAAACTCAGCGCTAACAATAGATTGCGAGTAATGCATTGGATTAAATCCCATTTCTGCAGCACTGGCTGTGTTTGAAAGCATAGCGCTCTGCCGACATGGAGAGTATTTTTTTGGCATCATATTCGCGTTCGGAACGTTTAAAACTGCTGTCCAGCTCGCCAGCGTCCAGACACAGCCAGGGTCTCGCTGCACGCGAATCCATGTTATTGTGGAGAACACTCGATGAGTTTGGATGTTGAATGTCACTTGTCATTCTTGATTTTAGGAGTGTGCTTTTTTTTTTTGTGGTGTGAAACTGCATGCTAGTGCTGCTGGCTCCTCCGCTAGCAATCTGACATCTCACTCCGAGCTCGTGAAACAGGCGTGGCTACGATGCGGCCGAATGTGCATGAAGTGGGTTAGCCAACATTTTTGCGGGTTTTCTAGAAATAAGTACCCACCGTTTTTGAGATGTCAGCTGCTGGTAAGACGTGTTTAAATGGTGGTAAAATAGTTAAGGTGCAGAATTCAGAACTGAGCGCGTTGGTCTGGTCTGCAGGTTTTGCTGGAGGATGTAAACAAACCCCCTGTAATAAAACACAAAGGCCTTCCTTCTATGGATATCTTTGGGTAGGGCAATCAGACAGCTGCGTAGTAAGAAAATATATAAAGAATCAGATACTAGGCATTTTCCACAAATGCAGTGCACTTTACCGAAAAAATTTAAACACATTCGATATATGTAAAATTGGGATTTTGGCCTGTCCCATCTGAGATTTTCTTATCGTATTTAACAATTAAAATCATACAATATTACTTAAATTATTATAAAATGATTGTGTTATTTTTTTTGAAAACATTGATGTTAATATGTTAATTTTGATAAACATTTGTACATTTTTAAAATTATAAAAGTTTCAAATGTATACAAATAATGCCCCCCCCACACGTTAGTGCGACGTTAAAAAAAATGAACATGTCAGATTACTATTGTAAGATTAATCAAATAAATGAAAATTGTAGATTAATTAAACAATTGTAAATGTAAGATTACATATTAAAGTCATAATATTTTGAGAAAAAGTAAAAATTACGAGAATGAATAGACTTTTTAAAAAATCTCATAATCTTAGATTTTTTTTTTACGTGGCACTAAAACGCTGTCGTACCCTTTTAAAAAAACATGGCTGTCTTTAGTTTTAAAAAATCTAAATAATATTAACATACACAAAACGCACACAAAACATAGCTAAAACACAAACAGCACAGCAGGGATTTAAACAATTTATACACATCTCATATAAATATAATATTTATCATAGCCTTAGGTTGAAATTCAGGATTGTTCTAAAGTTTAAGCACCTCTGTTCACTTGTTTTAACATTGTTCCCGATGCTACACGAGTTAAAGCTTGTATGAGTTGATCTTTTTAATACTCCCTCCTCTCATTCCACCATCTCTTTCCCTGCCGCCTGCAGCTCAGCTTTTGATCATGTGAATAAGGTCCGAGTGGCCATTAAGAAGATCAGTCCATTTGAACACCAGACCTACTGCCAGCGCACCCTCAGGGAGATCAAAATCCTCCTGCGGTTCCGTCATGAGAACATCATCGGCATCAATGACATCCTGAGAGCTCGTCGCATCGAATGTATGAGGGATGTGTATCCTTAAACATGCACACCAACAGGCTCACAATGCAGTAGGCTGAAGTGTTGTACATACCATTGTATTTTGGAGATAGTGTGTATATCATCACAGTGTTGTGCTGTAGTTCTTTAACTGCATTTCAGCTATATCGTACAGGACCTGATGGAGACCGACCTTTACAAATTGCTGAAAACACAGCAACTCAGCAATGACCATATCTGCTACTTTCTGTACCAGATCCTGCGAGGGCTAAAATACATTCACTCTGCCAATGTGCTGCACAGAGACTTGAAGCCTTCGAACCTTCTCATCAACACCACCTGTGACCTCAAGGTCAGAAAAAAATATTTTCCTGAAGAATGAAACTCCAAACATAAAACTTCTTAATATGAAAAAAAATGTGTTTAGTACATTGACAGTAACGCAATACAGTAACACAGCAGCTTCAAACAGATAACCTGACATTAAAGCGTAAATATAAAATGAAACCTAATGTGAAATGGAAATCATTTTGTAAGCGATCTATTTCAGTGCAGATATTTTGAGGAACGCAGGATTAAATTTAGAAGTGTAGTTCTTGTGCTTTGTTTAATCTTAAAGCAATGATCCTAGTGAAGCTAAATATAGAAATGAGGGGCTTTTTAAAGCAAAATCGCATGTTTGAGGGTTGTGTGGAGAATAATTATACTTCCTCACCCGTAGATCTGTGACTTTGGGCTGGCACGGATAGCCGACCCAGAACATGACCACACCGGATTCCTCACAGAGTATGTAGCTACTCGCTGGTACCGTGCTCCTGAGATCATGCTCAACTCCAAGGTATGTCTAGGTCATTAGCATTTATCCTATTAACTGGATGCGTGTTTTGACATTCTCTGTCTTAATCTTTCAGGGCTACACCAAATCCATTGATATTTGGTCTGTGGGTTGTATCCTGGCTGAGATGTTGTCCAACAGACCCATCTTCCCTGGGAAGCATTATCTGGACCAGCTCAACCACATATTGGGTAAGAACCAGTGCTTAATGCTCAATGGAATGTCCCCATTTTCAGACTTCTCTTTCATTCTCAAATATGCGCTACCTGAAGCATAATATCGAAAGAGAAAACACAGAGTCCTGTATTACGACACTATGACCCACTGTATGAGGGTGAGGGCAGGAAACACTCAAGAGAATAGACTATCAGCTGAACAGTGTGCAGTGTCATTATCCGCCACTTCCCTGGTTTACAGGAACATATTAAGCAGCACAACTCTTTTTGACATTGATAATCAGCATATTAGAAAGATATTATTATATGATTTCTGAAGAATCATGTGACAATGAAGTCTGGAATAATAGTTTCTGAAAATTCAGCTTTGCATCACAGTGAATTATAATTCAAATATGAATTATATTTTAAAATATATTCAAAAAGAAAACTGTTATTTGTAATAATACAGTAATAAATAAAACAGTAAATTATTAACCGTAATACTTCATAATATTACTGGTTTTAATTTTTTTTTTTTGAGCATAAGAGACTCATAGAAATCTTACCAACTCCAAACTTTTGAACTGTGAAGATTTGTATATTTTGCTTTTTGCTTTTTTGTATTATGCATTAGTACAATTTATATTAATTTACTTAGTTACATTTAAAGGGGTGCTATTATGCTTTTTCACTTTTTGAACTTTAGTTAGTGTGCAATGTTGCTGTTTGATTATAAACAATATCTGCAAAGTTACGAATCTGAAAGTTCAATGCAAACTGAGATATCGTCTTTTAAAATTCTGGCAGTTTAATGCCTACAAAAACGGCTGGTAGGGACTACAAAAAGTTACTTCACGGGTTTGTGATGTCACAAACCCAGAAAATTACACAAATCCCGCCCCCGGGAACATGCAACAAAGAGGGCGAGGCCATGTTGCGCTGCTTTAGAGAAGAGGAAGAGAAACCTAGAGGTACACGTAAAAATCTATTCATATATGAAACGCGATTCTGTTTTCTAACTATTCTAATGATCACAAGCTTCAAATAATGTTCTAAAAGATCGGTTCTTAATAATGTTGCTCGGGTCCCCCTGCTCTTTCCTCTCTCTCTCTCTCTCTCTCATATCGCTCATCTCCAACAATGAACTGTTCCAATTATACACTTATTTTCACATAGCTATGAGAAGCGTTCTACATGGATGCGCAGTGCAGTTGCCGTACTGTATTAAAGCTTTAAATCAGGATAAAACCGTATATTACAAGCTAACATAAGCAGTAGCATTTACAAACAACAGCATATCTAAAAGTATGGGACAACAACAAACAAAAATCCAAGATGCTACCATTACAAGCCGTGCTTGCACAGGTTCTGTCACGTCCCTTCAATAATATCCTCGGCTTTCAATCAGCTGCAACTGAAAGCGATATTAACGATCCATTGTTTACATACAACTGGAGCACTATGTCCTCTGAGGTGAGGACTTGACTGGACTGGACTGTTAGATCCTAGAGTCGGTGTAGCCAACACACACCTGGTTTAGCTACCATCCAGCCCTATCCCTATTTCTGAGGGAGGGAGTCATAAAGAAGGGAAATGATCAGCATGTTTTCTCATAGAAGGGACAGAGCCGAGTGTATAAACGTTAAATTAATGTGAAAACTAATGCGTTTTTTAAAAAACGGAGCATTAACACGTGTTAGACTGCACCCCATAAACACAATCAAGCCTAGAAAAAAACCACTGAACCATCCCTTTAAGTGGCAATCCAGTACAGTACCAACATTTTTTATCATTTAAAATTGTAAAAATGTCCTTAATCAAACACTGAAGTTTATTATTAGTAATACTACTAATATTATTAGTAAATGTAGCATTATTATTATTTTTATTATATAAATAATTTACCGTTGTTGCAAGTGAACATATATTAAGCTTTTATTTGGTTTATATATTTTTGATTATGGATTGAGAATATCTACCAAGATTTTAAAGGAATTTATGCCAAACGTTTGACTGCATGACCAACTTTTGAAGTGCATTCAGAATCATGTTCTACTCCCTTAAAAAGTGGATAATCTCATTTCTTTTTTTATCTTAACTATGCACAATAACAGGTTAGTTGCATTTTATTATATCCTTTAGCATTTTCTTCCCTGCTGTCCATGACCCATCAGGGCTGCTTTCCCAAAAGCCCAAGTAGATTGTAGAAACAATGGTTTTCAGTTGAGGACCACTGTATTGTTGTTATTTGACCCATTTGGTAATGCAAGCACATTGTTCATTTTGTGATCATTTTCCTGCCCCATCAATCAGGTGTTTTGGGCTCCCCCTCTCAAGATGATCTGAACTGCATCATCAACATGAAGGCCAGGAACTACCTCCAGTCTCTACCCCAGAAACCGAAAGTCCCATGGAGCAAACTGTTCACCAAAGCAGACAACAAAGGTAAGCACGCACATTAGGATGTTTAGTGAAATGTTATGTGTGTAAGAGGGGTCTGGCAGTAAGCTGTCTCAAGTGTGTGTGTGTGTGTGTGTGTGGGAGGGAGTACTGAACAAATGTGGGTGTCAACAAATGGTCTTTTGACAGTCTCGCTGAAGTATGTTAAATATAACATTGCCAGGGAAGACATCGTTGTATGCTTTTTCTCTGTGACTATTATGACTGTAGTTGTGCACAATTTGTATGTTGTATGTTGGTACTAGTGAACAAGTTCCTTTGTAATTATAAATTTAACATAGAAGTGTGGAACTTCTTTATGTACTTCTACCATTGCATTTCAGCTCTGGATTTATTGGACCGCATGTTGACCTTTAACCCCATCAAACGTATAACCGTGGAGGAAGCATTGGCCCACCCCTACCTGGAGCAGTACTATGACCCTTCTGATGAGGTATCTTTCTGTTCCCTCTTCCATCTCATTTCTGTCCTCCCCCCTTTTAAGTCTGTCATCTGATACAATCCCTATCGTTAGTTAAGCCTTACATAATTTCGCATTGTTTACAAATTCAGCCAGCCGTGGCTGAGGAGCCTTTCACTTTCAGACATGTAGCTGGACGCCTTCCTAAAGAGAAGCTAAAGATCTTCATCTATGAGGAGACGGCACGCTTCCAGGCCAACTACCAGGGCTCCTGAGAGGGACAGGTACAAAAGCACATGTCAAATGTCCAAATCTACAAGTGTGAGATTTTACTGATGTTAATGATTTATTATGGTGTAATGAATCTTTAAAACCGAATCACAGCAGTTAAAGATATATTTCACCCAAAAATGTCTTGTATGACTGACTTTCTTCCCAAAACACAAAATAATATATTTAATAAAAATTTTAAGTGCCTTAAATATGTAAATGTTTTGTCAAGTTTATTTGTGCATATTCATATTTGTTAAGTCTTCCGTTACTATGTCAAACCTTGTATAATACATTTTTAAATGTACCGTACAGATGGAGTTGATACTACGCTGTCTGTTCTGGTTAACTTTCTTCACCGATTTTCATTTTTGAAAACTTTGATTTTTCACCAACTAACCACAAAAATTGACCACCGACGGACAATATTTATCTTTATAGTAATCAGCATTTTTGTCTGTTCAGTATATTAACATGTAAAGAATTCCTTTGAAGGTTATATAGTTTCAATATGATTTTTTTTTAATGAAAGCTATTCTTATATTATCCCTAAATTGAGTAAAGCCTTACTCTGCGTTTGAAGAATTTCCATGCTTAAACCTATTGTTGTCCGCTAATGTCATTAATCCTTTTTTTTTTTTTTTGCCGCCTTCACAGAGAATAACCGAGCAGTGTGGAGTCTCCGATAAAGATAACTCCAGACAACCTGCGAAAACATATACATGCATATATACATTAAAAAAACAAGATAAAAAGAGGAAAAATGTACATTTAAAAACTTCAGCTTTGTTTTATCTGTCCATCTCTCTTTCTTGCTGGGAAGCTGTGCGCTAGTTTGGGCTTAAATCATCTTATCATAACGCCATTAATGGAGGCCGACAGACTCACTATTCTCATCGCATACCGCACACAGCTCCTGCTCTCTGAAACAACTGCATCTTTCACCCTTTCTATCAATACCCTGCTTCTCTCTCTGTTTGTATCCATCTCTTTCTCTTTGTCTCTCTCGAGGGTGTCTTTCTACTGGTCTGTGTTGTTTTTTTTCCCCATTCCACAGAGATGGAGAGAGAGAGAGAAGGAGAATCTCTATGATGGGCACTGACTGGTGTGTGTGTATATATAAGTGGTTTTGAGTTTCATTGGCGTATTGTAAGTTGGCAATCTGTTTGTACACTGTAATTTGAACGTTACGATCAGTTACAAATCGTGTTTTGTAATTTTGGGAATTTATATTTGAATAGCTTTTGAAATATAAAGTCGTTGCTTGTGTTTCTTTTTTTTTAATTCATTCAAAGACAAATGATGTTACATTTAATGAGGTTGGACTTTTATTTTGTTTTCTATTGCGAAGAAAAAGCGGTCTTGCTTTGGTTCTTGAGAAATATATTGAGTAAAAGAGAAATAGCGACAGGCAGGATGAACGGAGGAAAGAGTGAGATGGAATAGTATCATCTGCTGTAAAATATCATGTTCTACTGTTGAGAACTGAGACTCTTGCCAATGTTCTTGGGGAAATTAAGCCATCAGTATCATCTCTTTTTTTTTTTTTTTTTTAATTCTGGCTTCCGTTCCCTGTTTCTCCTCTCGCTCGTCTGTTCATTTGATGGCGGTTCTGTGGTGTGCAGACCTCCATTGTGCGTTCTTTTGCATTTTTAGGGGGGTTGATCCTGATTTCTTTGTGAATAACAATAGTTGTCATTGGTTACCATGTCCATGGCTACTGTTGCCAAGATTCCTTTCTGATAAGTCACACATAGTTCCCCACATTCTGGCTTTGTTACTTGCAGAAGTTGGTCCCTTTCTCTTTTTCTTTCACGTCGTCTTTTTTCTCTTGTTTTGTTTTTCTTCACTTGTCCTGGAGTGATTGAGGAATCATAGCCAAGCTTAACACTTTCAGAGCCATAGCACATTTTTTCTCATTCCCTCCCTGTGATGTCAGAACTTTTCAAAGGGCTTTTCCACAGGGCTTGCTGACCTCATGCCTCTCCTGCCTGTGATTGGCTCACCTTTTTTTATCTAGTTTCGAATGGACTTATTCTGCATGCATTGCATCTCAGAGGTAACAACCTGCCTTTTATATGTTTTTAGTGAAATGTCGCCATCTTTCAATGCTGTTTCAAAAAGAAACCATCATTGCTTTTGGCCAATCATGGATGAGGAAAGCATGTTCAAGTGGGAAGAGTTAAAATGGTACAGTGTGTAGCTGTTTTGCATAAATACAGGGTGTGATTTGCATGAATGAATAAATCCCCTGTGTAAAACCCCATTGAGACGGGCCTCAACTGCAGAGGAAATGCACTCCGCACGTCAATTACGTAACATTTCTCAATCAGTGCACCTGCACTTTGTGTCTTTCGTTTCAGTTTTTAGTGCAATTTTATCTATACCTGTGACAAACGTTTCTTTGTTTCATTATAAGCTTTAGTCTTCATCTTTTTTTCTTAATCCCCCACTTGTTAGGGTGAGGTGTAACAGGCAATGACGGTTGGTCACGTCCCATGTCTATGTCTGTACATCTGTCCTTTCCAACCAGAAGCTGCTCTTCTCTGCTTCCTCATGAGGAGGGGAGATCATCCCGCTCTATAGTCCGAGAGAAACAAGTCATTACCAAGAAAAAGATTATTTATATTACTGTATTGTCAATGGCAATGACATGCTTATTGTGAATGGGACCACGGGGACTGTCAACAGTCTTACACACACACACACACACACACAATTTAAGGATGTATTTCTCAGATGTAAATCTGCCCGCATACAGTATATGATTTCAAAAGTCTGCAAAGGAGGCAGATGTCATAATGTCCTTTTAATGGCTGTTGTTATGATTATTGCTGGTGTTATATTGGTGAGGTCTTCTTTTATTTTTAAAAACTGAAAAGGGATTTAAAAACTTTTGTCCTTTTTTAAAGTATGTTTTGCATTTCTTTCGTTTTGTTCGCTTTGGGTGTGAAAAATAATTGGCTGTTCTCTCTTTCTGAAGTCTATTTTTTCCCTAAATCTTAAAAGGAATTATTTTAAAAGATGATTAAACGATATGGGTAGATTGTCAAGAGAAATGAGCTATGGATGGTTATAGTCTATAGCATATATGCTTATGGGTATAATAAATTAAACAATTAACAAAAACAGAATTATATACATATATGAAATAAAATTCCTGATACTGTAAGTCTGGTCTTCTGTATGAGTTTTTTTTAATCCTTTTTTTTTTTTTTTTTTTTTTTATAAAGAACCTTTTTTTATTCTACTTGATGATTTTAGCTCAAATAAAGGGAAAGAAAATAAGAAATCAACTTATTTTTCAGAAAAACATTTAAATACAAGCACACCTAATTTTTTTTAATAACATATAATTATACCATTTACTAGCACAATCATCATTCCTATATTGACATTGAGAATTACTGACATATTGGAAGTTTTCGTTTTCAAATATTCTTTTAAAAAATGCACATGTTCTTGAATAAAATGCATTACAGGTATTTTAGATTTTATGTTTTGTTTAAAACCTAATTGTGCACATGACAAATTTAAATCAACTGCTCTGCTTGTGCCCTTATGATAAAAATAATTAGATTTTTATTTGCGCTTTATTTTTTTGAATTGGCACTCAAAACAAATCATTATTTTTTCTCTTAATTAAAGTGTATTAATATGTATGAAAGATAATTATGGCCTTGCTTCCATCTAGTGAGTAGCTCGAGGGCTTGTGCCAATTTCACAATACACAGTTGCTATAACATTAACAGTAACATTGCCAGTTTTTGAAGATGAGAGTTATCTTGTTTCGTGTGAAGGGAGTGGCATTGTGGCAATCAAAATCTACTTAATTTTCCTTAGCCATGGAAAAGTAAAGCATTATTAATTATTAATGAATATGGCTAATGAATGGACTAATATTTTCCTCCAAATTCCACTCCTTGCTTTCTGGGAACTCCTTTACCTTTTCTCTCCTCTGAAATCAGCCAAAAGTTGCCTGTCCAGTTGGACGACGACTCTGCTTCGCCAACATGTTTCAGCATGTGTTGAGAATTCTGCTAAGGCATTCTGCTTGTGAAGACAGATCGAGCTCTTTAGGTTGTGGGTGTGGGTGCAATCTTGTTTAATACGACTCGTTCAAGCGCAAAACTGAAGTGACTAAAATGTAATCTAATACACTGATCCACTGCAATTTTTGTTACATGAAACAGATATATCAATGCATTTGATGAAACCAGTTTGCCGCAACTGCACAAATTAGGTATGGATTATTAGTATCTCTCTCAGCCTCACTTCACATCTGTCTCTGCCACCCTTCGTTTGTTCAATAACAGTCTCTCGGCAATTCTATACAAAACCAGAGCAATAGAAAACAAAAATGTTCTGCTGACAGGCAGAACTAACAGTGTGTACATTTGTTGTGTGTGCATTACTGTGGGTTTGCATTTATCCCACCGTAAGCCTTTGTTAAGCACTGAAATGTGTGAACACACGAATACTGGCCAAACATCAACTGGTGTCCTCCGCTACCTACTACCAACTGTTGCAATGCCACAAACAACAAAAGCCCCTTGTGCTGTCTTTCCAATCCTGTTGGTTCTCCCTACATATCTCGCCTAATTTGCACTAGTGAGAATATATATTGTATATGTTCACTATTAGTAAGTACAAGTAAAGTGAAGCAGAATGATACGTGCTGGAAGGCCTCAGAAAACTCACAGACAGCGCAAACCTGTGTTTGTCACATGTATTCAACAAACTGCATTCCAAAACATTCATACCCCATTGACAGTCACACAAAAAGGAGGGGGGAATTTGGAGTTACAAAGAGTGCAACTTCCAATGAGTGACTGAGAATGCACACCTAGAGAGAAAGGTTTCATTGTTTAGGTCTTTCTCTTGTGTGGCTGCATTGATATGAGAAGGAATCAAGCAAAGGGAGGAAGCTTTACATTGCTGTCTCCTTATGCTTTGCTCATTAAGCAACATTTCTTGCTAAGTAATGTGATAGCCAAAGTGAGGGAAGGAAAGGGAGTGGCTGAGGGAACCTGTAGTAAACTGGAGCAGTGAGAGACACAAGGCAAGGAAAAGATAAGGAAAATCATATCGACATCAGCACTGAAGACAGGTGCTTGGCGAAGTGGCTGTGCTGGTACTACTTGGATCTGAATCTGGATATCTCCAGGATATCTGAAATAAGAAGTTGAAGAAACAAAGTAAAGTACGGTAGTTTGAGGAATGTTTTGGACTGTTTGATTATGATTAGATGGGGATTTCTCATATATACCCACAATTTTATTTATTACAATTTTTTCCCCACAAAAATACAAATAAAGAAACATCAAGGAACACATTGCATTAAACAATTTTGTAAAACATACTCCAATATTTTAAGTTATGTTTTATTTTTATTTTATTTGTGTGTGTGTTTATATGGATAGATTATATGTATGTATATATAATACTTTTTACAATGAATTAAATGTCATTTCTGTACAATATTGAAATTTGAATGTTAAATTAACAGAAATATTACATCATATTAAAAATCAAAATACATATTTTTGATACACTTTTCCTTTGATATGTATATAACACGTTTCACAATTTATTTAAAGTTATTATTGTATAATGTTACAATTTTTATGTTAAATTAAAAAATATTACAATATATTAAAATCCAATCTTTTCTTCAAAGACTGGGTTTCAATTTTTGCCTTCAGCTGCTACTCTCAAAGCCCTTTATATAGGGAATTATGGCAAGCTACCTGTACTACCTGCTCCCAGCAGTAGGGGGCTACGCTCTCACTTCACTGTACTTTCTGAAGAACCCTCATATTCTGCACAAGAAGAAGCAGACAGCCTTCTACTGCACCCACATCTCTCACAGGGGAGGTACAGTACCTTATCTGATCTGAGTCAATAACCAGCTCATGTCTTGGGCTTGGGATTCTTGCCTTTAAATTTTTTTTTTTAATAGTCACATTAAACCTAATCAGTTGTAATGATGCTGTAGAAGAATATTAAATCATCACAGCAAAAGTCTTTTTTAAGTTATAGAGGACCTATCATACTACACTGAAAGTTATATAAACCTTCTGATTTACAATAGATTATTTTATTAAATTAAATGCATATTCCTGTAATCTGTTGATAAATATTGGGAAATCTTGGGAATATTCCATAAAATTGTCAATGAACAGCATTAGATAATTGAGTGTTTATGACAGCATGTATGAATGTTTTCGTCATGGGGTTTGTATATAAAGCTAGTTAATATGTGACTTAGTGAATGATTAACTGTTTGAGGAATTTTTATGTTTGGGTGTCTATGAGAGTCGGTCCACATTTTCTGACCTCCTGCTTTCTGTCCTCAGGCTGTGGTGAAAGGATTGAGAACACTATGGGGGCCTTTACACAGTGAGTCTGGTCTCAGATCAGTTCTGCAGAGCCTACGTCTTTCAGACTGAACAGTAGATCAGTATCAGCTCCTTTTAAGTTCCTACCTTATATTTATATGACTGGTCAGTCCATCTAATCACAATTTTATTTACACATTCATTTTAGGGGAATAGGTCTCCCAAAGATTATCATACTCACCCTAATGTTGTTAATTCAATTTGAATATTTTTACACACACAGGTTAATTTTGAAGCCAATAACTGGCCACTCTTTTTAATATAATGAAAGTAAATACTGGGGCAAACAAATGTACCGAACATTAATTCATAAACTGGCATTATACACGCAGTCATTATATTTCAAGTCATTTACAGTAATACATGAGAAACCACGTGACATTTATTCACTGAAAACAGTAATGCCGAGTCCACACTCCTTGTAGCTGGAAATCAGATCACAGACAATTTGAGGGCTATATATATATATTTAATAATTCCAGTCTCGCTCGAGAACTCCGGTCTGATGGGGTTCTCGTGTTATTTTCCTTATCAGTTCTCGCGTGTGTTTTGCTGTGAAACGTAGTTTGCGGACCAGACAGAGCTGTCGGTATAGTCGCGTTCTGCCATGTAAGTCATGCAGTGTGAAACCCCCTGTCGCTGATCCATCGTGCAATGTGAACACAGCAGCAACTGGATGCTACCCCAGATAGTCACGCAGTGTGTAAACAACGGCGATCCGACGAGTTTGAAAATCATGCAGTTGAATGACTCGCATAACCCTACAACTGTTTCTTAGCCGCATGCAATAGAAGTAGCGATGTCCGAAAGTCTATTTTCCTTTTAGAGTGCTGTTGAAGTGGTCACAGAGATGCTGGAATTGGCTGTCACCGTTCTAGCTGGGCAGTTGGTGGTTTGGTCCATGAGAAACGGGCTCCCTGCGCCGACTGGGCAAAGGTCAACAGTTCCCTCCTCATAACCCTGAGGTCCAGGGGTCAAGGTTACTTTTTCCAACCTCTCGGATAACACTGGAGACTCTGCTGCTCTATTACCAACAATATCTCAATTCGCCTTTTCCATGTGACCGACCACAACACTTTGGGTCAGTTTATTCAGTTATTATTTTAAATAATACTTTATTCAGCCAGATGCCTTACAAAAGGTTTCTCTATTTCACATAAATGTTGTTCTTTTGAACTTACTATTCATTAAAGAAAACAATGAATCATGGTTTTCACAAAAAAAAATGTTTCTTGAGCAGCAAGTCAGCATATTAAAATGATTTTCTGAAGGATCATGAGACACTGAAGACTGGAATAATGATGCTGAAAATTCAGCTTTGTAATCACAGAAATGTTACATTTTGAAATAGATTAAAATTGAAAACAGTTATTTAACAAAAGATCATTTGGTTCACAGTAATTTCATGGTTCAAATAAACCAGCAACCTTGGTGAACATAAGAGACTTCTTTCAAAAACGTTTTAAAATCTTACAGACCAAAAAACTTTTGAATGCTAATGTTTATAAACTACAGGTTTTGGTTAATAATGTTTTTTTTTTTCAGGAATTGCCGCCTTATAAAGAAATACTTGAGGTGACCTTTAAGACAGGTGTGTGGTTTTACCAGTAAAATTGCAAACACATATTAACATCTTTATTAATGCATAATGATTATACATGTTTTAATTCCCTTTGCAGGCCACTTCAGCACTGGTTCAGATAGAAACATTGTATTATTAGAAGATGTTTTCCACAAATTTCCACACATAGCTGTAAACATTGAAGTGAAAGAAAATAACAGCATGCTGATTGAGAAGGCAAGAGAGCAATCATCACACCCAATGATGAAACCATATTTACCTACATCAATTTACTAAGCCTCCGTCTTTGTTCTTTTATCCTCAATAATGTTGATATGATTTTATGCACTATCTTTTTCAGATTTCTGATCTTGTGAAGAAATACAACAGAGGGGCCATCTCAGTTTGGGCCTCTGTTGACTCCACTATCATGGAAAATTGTTGCAAAACAGTGCGTGTGCATTTATGTCCCACTCTACCTGTTTTGTTTCAATAATAAATCACCCACATACTTTCCTCTTTCTTAGGGGGAAGTCGTGGCCTAATGGTTAGAGAGTCGGACTCGTAACCCAAAGGTTGCGGGTTTGAGTCTCGTACCGGCAAGGATTGTAGGTGGGGGGAGTGAATGTACAGCACTCTCTCCCACCTTCAATACCATGACTGAGGTGCCCTTGAGCAAGGCACCGAACCCCCAACTGCTCCCCGGTTGCTGCAGCATAAATGGCTGCCCACTGCTCTGGGTGTGTGTTCACTGCTGTGTGTGTGTGCACTTAGGATGGGTTAACATGTATGGGCCACATGTCACTTACATCTTTAGTTCTGTCTCCTTTGTTGTCAATGGCAGAACTCCTCCATGCCCTACATGTTCACTGTAAAGCAGGCTTTAAAGCTGCTCCTGCTCTACTACACTGGTCTTCTGCCATTCGTTCCCCTCGGTGAGAGTTTCCTGCAGTTCTACTTGCCACAAATCATTAACAGGTCTGTATACACCAAATATTTCCATACTATGTTCTGTGCATGGCAATCACACAGATGCATTTTCACTAATCTCTTTCCTACAGAGAATACATACCTGAAATGTGGATTCTAAGAAGAAGACTGGTCCTCTTCTTAATAGAAAGGTAACTTGTCTTAGTAGTAGTATCAGACTATCCTTTTAATTAACCTTTTCTCCTTTGATTGAAATGTTTTTTGTGTTTTAAATGTTTCTCTGTCAGACTAACATTGAGAAAAGGGATGTTCAAGCACCTTAGAGACAGAGGAATTCAGGTGTGTGGCCATGCTATATCATGTTTTTTTGTGTTATTAAAGGAATAGTTCACCCAAAAATTACATTTGCTGAAAATGTACTCACCGTCAGGTCATCCAAAATAATTTTTTATTTTTCATCCGAACAAAATCTGAGAAATCAGCAGTACATCACTTACTCACCAATGGATCCTCTGCAGTGAATGGGTGCCGTCAGAATGAGCGTCCAAATAGCTGATAAAAACATCACAATAATCCACAAGCAATCTCAAAGCTCCAGTCCATCAAATAACATCTTGTGAACCAAAAAGCTGTGGGTTTGTAAGAAACAAATCCATAATTTAGACGTTTTTAAGTTCAAGACATTGCTTCTAGCTAAATTTTGAGTCTTCCATATCCAGAATCTATACATAATATTGCTTTCTCCAGTGAAAAACTCATCTGTTCTAATCAGGAGAGAAATAAACACAGATCAAGCACCGTTTACAAAAAACTAAACAAATATGTTTGTGAGAGGACAACAGGGGATGGATATTTTCACTGGAGGAAACATTGTTATGGACCATGGACTTGTATTTTGGCCAGAGACTAAGTAAAACACCTTATTGATGGATTTGTTTCTTATAAACACGCAACTTTTCAATTCACAAAACTTTAAATGATGGACTGGAATCGTGTGGATTATTGTGATGTTTTTATCAGCTGTTTGGACTCTGACGGCACCCATTCACTGCAGAGGATTCATTGGTGAGGAAGTGATGTAATGCTAAATTTCTCCAAATCTGTTCCGAACTACATCTACATCTTGGATGGCCTGAGAGTGAGCAAATGTTCAGTGAATTTTCATTTTTGAGTGAACTTCCTTTACGAAACAGCATATTGAGTAACTTGAATTTTCAGTGAGAAACTGGTCTCAGGTTGTGTGTTCATACATGCTTCAAAATTATGAAAAAGAAATGTTCTTCCTCCCTCTTTCTCTCTTTAGATTCATCTCTTTGTGTGTAATGAGGAACAGGATATTGAGGCTGCGTTTGCTGCAGGAGCAACAGGAGTCATGACTGATTATCCCACGCTGTTATCAAACTATATTAGAAGACACACACAAGACACCTGATCAAACACAAATACACAATGTGCTTCACTCTTGTCTAGTCAAGCACACACAGACTGTACAAATGCTGTTTGCCTTTAAACATACAGCCAAGTTTATATCAATGCCATTATTAGCTTATCAGCACTGGCAGTATTTACATGAAACGGTTTATGGCATTCTTCATGGGACACTTCATAAGTATGAAAACACATAAAAAATAAATGGAACTCATATATTCTAAGTGGACTGCTTTCTTCGCTCGCAACATTATTATCCCACCATGTTGATTGTTTATTGTGGTTTTCAGTCAGGTCGGTGTCAGTTTAGCGCCTCCCTACCTATGTTTGCAAACAAACACTATCCAACTTCTTTGAGAGGCCGTGTAAAGTCCATCAGCTGTACCCAACAGGGGATCAAAGCCTGAATTGCCCTGTCCTAGCTGAAACGTTTTGATCTGTTTTTATACAGTCTATGGT
The DNA here is from genome assembly GCA_018155175.1 of Sinocyclocheilus anophthalmus. Taxonomy (NCBI): domain Eukaryota; kingdom Metazoa; phylum Chordata; class Actinopteri; order Cypriniformes; family Cyprinidae; genus Sinocyclocheilus; species Sinocyclocheilus anophthalmus. The sequence goes on from JADLZN010006844.1 coordinate 60,980, forward strand.
TTTAACGCAAGTAAATTCAGGTGACTTCAACCCATAGACTGTCAAACGCACGGGAAGAGCGCCTCTGATTTGGCTGACCTATATTCCAGACGTCTCTGTCTGGATTCTGATTGGTCAGTGACTGTTTGTTTTGCGCCACATGACGTATAAGAAACTTCCTCAGAAAATACAGTAAACAAATCTGCGGATTATATTCGGTCGCGACATATTGAGCACGGCGGCTTGCGTGAATTTAGGAATTTAGGATGCTTTCGGTTGACATCACACGGTTTGCGCATTAGAGCAGGTCGACGGGAGGGACACAAAGGAGGGAACTGTAGAAAAAGCGCAGAAGCGTGCCGCACGTTCGTTTGGTTGAGTGCGCTTGACTACTGAATGCTCAGGCTTCATGCCGTTGAGTTGAGCACGCTTCTCTTCTGGCGACAATACTGCGACCAGCGTTTGTCTTGAAGAAATCGTTCATATTTAGGTGAGAGCAGTTTCATTATTAGCATGTCAAATGGGGCGAGGAGGCTAGAAGCAGTTCTAATGAGAAACGGCTCTACTCTTGACTTTAGAGCTTGTACACTATGGTGCAATTGTTACTTGTATATGTAGAGGGTGTTAAGTCGAAACGTTAATTTACGCGTCTGGCATATACGTGCAAATAGCCGCGTTCGTCAGTGCAATATTCTAGTAGTGAAGGGGGAAATGAACAAATTCCGCGAATCGGTTCTTTCGAACAGTTCATTTCAAAAACGATTCGGCGGTAATTTTGAGCTGTGTCGTTATTGCACTGGTCCCTGACAACCTGACTTTTCGCTTGTAATGTATTTATTCATTTATTTGGCCTACATAAGGCATAAAAAAGTAAATATAAAAAAAGGTAATAAGTATAATTTAATTTTACATTAAATAATACTAAAAGTAATTTGCATATCTTGGCCGAAAACGTTTGTCTGAAAGTTCTTTGTTGATAAAATTAACATAGTGAAATAAACTAGATAAATAAAAATTGATTTACTATTCTGCTAATTATGTATTTTAATTTTGCCCCATCAGTCAAATCCTGTTCAACTGAATCGTTGAAAGCACCCGACTCATATGAACGATTCGTTCACGATTTTCCAGCTGCATTGTGGGCCGTGCTGGAACGTTGTAGTCCATAAGAACAGAAACTAGAATCCTGAGTGTGTCTGCGGAAATTTAGTAGGCTAACTTTTGAAATATTTTATAACCCAATAATATAAATAAAGCTGTATTTATTACAGCATGCCATAGTTATTAATACCTTTCACCACTGTTTACCCTCGTGCCTGGCATGCCATATATGGGGTAACTACAGTGTGGGCAGCCAAGCAAATTAGGTCATGTTTCCTTTTTTCCTGCTATATATCTGAAACCGGGTGCAAGATTTGCAGCGATATTAAAATGCTTTTCAAATACACAATTTAAAAGATTGCTGTAAATGCCACGTCCATCATGCTTAAAATCTCAAAGCATTTAGTCTGCTTTGAAAATCACAATGTTATTGGCTGATGATGTCAATGCCATGCTTTCTAACTACGCATTTGGCAATCCCGCCAGAAGCTGTTTTGGCTGTCAAAGCTGCTTTGTAGCAATTTGTTATCCTTGCAGATGTGATCTTGACACTGTTTTTGTGTGTCTTCAAAGACATGGTGAAGCAGACCAAGGCCAAAACTTTCCAGGCCTATCTGGACTCCTGTCACCGCCGCTACAGCTGCGTCCACTGCCGTGCACACCTGGCCAACCATGATGACCTAATTTCTAAGGTGAGTTATATTTGTGAATTGTGATGCTGTTTGCATTAAAGACTCACGTGTCTGTCTATTTTCAGTCGTTTCAAGGCAGTCAGGGCCGTGCCTACCTGTTCAATTCTGTGTGAGTATCACTTCTGGTAAAAAATCTCAGAGCTTGAATCACATTGTGATGGAAGAAATAGTTGGTTTAACTGTCATTTTGTGATTTCAGGGTGAATGTGGGTTGTGGCCCAGCAGAAGAAAGGCTGCTGCTGACCGGTCTTCATGCTGTGGCTGATATTTACTGCGAGAATTGCCACACCACACTGGGCTGGAAATATGTAAGCATGCTTTGTTTTAATAAAAAATGTAGTAGGACACACACTTTTTTTTTCTCCCCAAAATGGCTTTATTTATTTCATTAACCTGCAGTCTGATAACTTTTTTTCCCCCTCTTTCTCCTTTCCTCTACAGGAGCAGGCATTTGAGTTAAGTCAGAAGTATAAGGAGGGGAAGTTTATTATTGAATTATCTCACATGATTAAGGATAATGGCTGGAACTGAAGCCTTCAGCCTTTGCTTTAACTTTCTGTCCGCTTGCAGCTTCTCCAAGAACGTCATGAGATATGCTTTCTTTTATATATATATCCATCTATGATCTACATTCACTATTGTGAGCACCTTTTTCCACACTTGTATCCCAATGCACCAGTTTTTCAGAGGGGTGGGGGGAGTCTTGAGTGATTGGTTTGTGTGTGTTTGTGTCTTTTATATGTAATTGGAGGTGTGCTTGTGTGTAAGGCATGCTTGAAAGAAACCGCTAAAATTATCAACCACTTAAATCCAGTTTCAAAGAATTCTTGATTTTTGTTGGGACTTTGACAGAAGCCCTCAAATTCTCCAAATTAAGTGCAATTCATGAGGTTTGGACAAAGTATAATCAGTATGCCAAGATCCAATACCTTTTTATTCAATTAATTTGTACTTTTAAAGAACGAGGTATTTGTGAACGAGGTAGTGCGTGTGAAATTACTTTACTGTTTGTGTGTGTTGGGCTTAGAGTGGATCATGTGCAATATGCGTGTATGTGAGAGAGTTTGCTTAAAGGATGATTCATGCCTCCAAATTCAGTCATTTTGGTTGAATTCATCTTTTACTTTACCAAGTCACTGAGGAATCCCAACAGATGAACATCTGCTCATAAGTGTGTGAGAGTGAGAGCAAACAGCAGGCTTGTTGCTGTAGAGTAGATGTCCACAGTTGACTGACATTCTTAAGACACTTCAATTACAGCTTATAAGATGTAATTGGGATATTAATTTTTTTATGTTTGTGTTGTTTCTTGCATTGTCTATGAGAAATGTTCTTAGTCTAACATTGAGCAGCATGTACAGAGACATCGATCTGATCATGTTAGAGCAGACATGCCATGTAAATGTGTTTTGATTGTGTAGCAAAGTATTTCTTTGAATGCTAAACCATTAAAGTGTATTACATTAACCTGAATTCTTTACATTAAAGTACGGGGTAAATGAAAACTACTGTTTTTTTTTTTTTTTTTTTTTATATATATCCTTGAAATTTGGTTGAAGTTGTGTACTTTCTAATATTCTTTTATGTTAAAAATGATACATTATAAACAAAGTACACGGTACAATACTAAACAAGAATAAACAAGGGATAATTTACATATTTCATATAGTAATATATATTTTTAGATAACAAATTACTAGTATTTTTTAGAATCCTGCAAGAGCGCGAAAAAAATCTCAAATAAATTAATGGCGCTTTTCACGAGTGCAAAGGGCATAACTCCGAAATGATTAATCATTAATGGTTATATAATGCTCTACAGACGACGTTGTTTATAAATAAACTAGGCGGAAACAAGAAACCGCCTTTCTGCCTTAATTATCAGAGCCACTTCGAGTGAACGCAATAATAAAGACTACAACTCCCACAACTCTTTGCGCACATCGGTGACGTGGCCAGCGTTACCCAACAGACCGGGGCGATTTGAACTTCATTTTAGATGTAACTCATTTTCTGTTTCATTTCAAACTATTTTACCTGTGGATTTTACTTTGTAGGTAATAAAACATAAGCTGCTTTATTACAGCCCGTAATTTTACATCACGATGTCCGGGAAAATCAAAAGCAAGAGTGCTGCAAATGCCGACTCAATATCTGGCAGTGTGTCCTGCGGCGAGCGCATCTTACGGGACTGCCACCAAATGTACATCGATCCGGATAGCGGTAAGAAACCGTTCCCTTTAGAAAGGATTGAGTTACATTCTCATTGATTTGCTTGGTTTAGTAAGGCATTAGATTTGTCTCTAGGCGTGGTTAGGAGGTGCTAACGGTAGCCGGTGAGCTAAAATGCCGGTTGGTATGTGAAGTAAGTTGCACTTCAGAGGGCGAAAAGCAGTTCACTTGTTTGCTTTCATAACTGTGCAATCATTAGATTTACCGTTTAATCCGTTACTGTGTACTCCAAGTGATACGAAATAAAAGTAGGTTAGATATTATCTGAATATACAATCAGTTAAAAAAAAGTTTATAGTGCATCACGTTTAAATTGTATAAAGATTTCTTGTGCCGTGATTGTCACTCAGTGGGTGATGTTAAAGGATAGTTCACACAAAAATGATGTTCTGTTACTGAACCTGAAACCTACTCACCCCTGACACGTTCTTTCCAGTCTAGTTTGTCTAACGACTCTTTCCTTTGTCCTGTAGGACTAATAACAATCGCTCAGACTGTTGGGGTGACCTTGCTGCCTCCCCGGAAAAAGATAACTGTGATGTTGATGGGGAACCACTCAGCTGGAAAGAGCAGCTTTATCAATTGGTATGCTAATATACAGGCATGAAAACGGACACTACAAGCATGCACTCAGATTGCTGTTTGTGCTAGACTGAGAATGTGAGAACAGTTGGAGTTCAAACAGTAACCCGTGCGTTTATTGCTTTGCAGGTATGTGGAGGAGCATATCCAAAGAACAGGGGTCGCTATAGAGACACAGGGCTTCAGCTTTGTTACAAGTGGGCGAAAGAGGGAATCGCTCACGGTAAATATGACCCCATGCATGTCACATTAAAGTTTTGTGTGACATGGTTTGGGTATGAAATTGGCATCACTGATGATCAACGTCTTTCACTTATTGTATAACAACTGTTGTCTTGGTTTTAGGGAAATGCAACGCTCCATCTCTATCCCCATTTCAAACCACTGCAGGAGTTTAAAGGTTTGTTGATGAATTGCACTAAAAAAAAGCTACAAGCTTATTGAAGCGGTGTCTAAAGCGTAACTTTCTCTCAATTTCAGGGCTGTCAGAATACCTCGGCACTGAGATTTGTACTTCACGACAGAAACGTTTCAGTTTGGTGACCTTTGTTGACACTCCTGGTCTGGTGGATGGGGATATGAAGTACCCCTTTGATGTGGACCAAGCTATTCTGTGGCTCGGTGTGTGTTTGTCTTGAAGTGTTTTGTATGTTCCGGAGTTGGCATTGTTGTAATGTTGATTTTAAGTCTAAATTTACTATTATAAATGTCTGTTTATGATCCTAATAAGTGTCCCTGTATTCTGATTCTGTCTGTCTACACCAGGTGAGCTCTGTGATCTGATCCTGGTCTTCTTTGACCCAATGGGACAGGCTTTATGCAAGCGCACACTCAACATTGTAGAGAAACTTAATGAGAAGCAAGGGGACCGTCTCCGTTTTTATCTCAGTAAAGCGGATGAGGCTGGAGGAGAGTCTGATCGACAAGTAAGATGCTCTTATACATGCTTATGTTCACAGTTCTAAATCTTATTTTGATGTTTGATCAATAATGCAGTAAAAACAGTAACATTGCGAAGTTATTACATATTATAACTTTATTTAAAAATGTTAGAATATTAAATATCAATATCTTTAAAAATCAGTGTATTCCTGTTAGGGTTGTGAGGGTGAGGAAATTTTCCCACCAGTTAATCGACATGTGACAACACCGGTAATACCGGTATCACCGTCGGGGCGGGGCGTTCCCTCTTTTCCTCGCTTTCCTTCACTTTTAAATAGCTTAAAAGCGCCGTGCGCATTTTACTTTCACTTTCTAATTAGCGGCAGTTCGCGTCAATTGCTTGAATGCAACAACAAAATACAACGTCAAACTCACTTTAGCATGTATATATAAAACATGGAACTTTTATTAACAAAACAAATAAAAATACACCATGCTATAGGGCAGGCTATGCCTAATATAAAATTACAAATAACTTGCATAAAGTTTAATAGGTATACAAAACTGGAAATAAGTAAACATGTATAATATTTAACCAAATAAATAAGAAACATAGAACGTTTATTAGCAAAACGAATGTAAAATAAAATAAATAAATGACACAAAGTTTAAGTAAAATTGGCAAAACATTGTGGAACCAATTAAATAAGAAACGAATGTTTAAAAAGAAACTTCCAAAATCACTTTAGATAAATGGCAAAAGTCAACAGGTTTTTCAAAATCCCAAATATTGCCAAACAGGCGCTTTTGCATCTCGCTTCGAAACTAAATCATCCGCGATCGTCTTTTCTGTCTCGCCTCACTCTTCTTGTCAGTCTGCTCGACTGGCTCTCCTCTTGTGATAAATGAAATCTGATCTGTGATGTGACTGTCGTTCGGCACGCTGCATTGATCATCCGCGTTCAGTTTTTAATTGTAGTGTTTGTTCTTTTACTGAACTAAATGATTTATTACTATAAAAAAAAAACATGGTGGGGGTCGGTGTTGCGGCTTACACCGGTATCACCGTCAGCACCGACCTATCGCTGCAAGCCTAATTACTGTGATTTGACTTATTTCTGATTCATATTTTTTTTTAAAGAACTCTTTTGTAACCTTTTTCAAACTCTCATACTGACGGTTATTTGATCAATTTATGTGTCATTGCCTTAAGTATTAATTATTCATGTGACCTGCAAAAGACATTATGTTGTGCTATTTGGGTCTAATGCATGCAGTTTATGCGGTTTAAGGTTAAACAAATACATTATTTTCCACATAATGTACATTATTGTTTATCCTCTATGCCCCGCCTTTTTGAAACGTGTGTCGATTTTTACAAAGCTCATCGATCGGTAAAGCAAGGTATGCTGTGATTGGCCATTTATCCAGTGCGTTGTGATTGGCTGAATGCCCAAGCGTGTGACGGAAATGTTACGCCCCTTACCATATACTGTTCTCCGGTGTTCTGACAATAATGCACCTCATCAGATTTATGCTACCACACTCTATTTATCCTCTGATAAGGGTAGGTTTAGGGTTAGGGGTAGTTTGTAATGTAAGAACTCACACCTTATTAAGATCTTACTATTATCTTTATTCTTGCTGTTACATACGTGACTATTTTTGGGGTAAGCATCAGGCTGCAATTGACTTTGACAATACAAAGTAAATAATTTTTGTCATTCCCATAAGCACTCTTAAATAGAAATTGAAATGAGGAGTTGCCTATCCTGCTTCATTTACTCTAGTACTCTTTAGCATGGTTATTAATAAAATTCCAGGGGCAGCATTCTCAAGAATTGTTTCCTCCTGAATGTTTGTACACGTGCGCAGCAGTATTATTCAAAAGATTTTTTTTTTCACCATGTTTCCAAATTCCCTACCCCAGGTCCAAAAGAAATGTAAATAATGTACAAACTGAAAACACTAAATACTTCTGTGATCTATTTCCATTAGTTATTTTCAAAAGAGAAATACTGACATGGCTTTTACAGAGCAGATGTCACCTTTTTTAATTCCAATGGGAGGGATTGACTTTTGTTTGTCTTTTTTATTATTTTTTGCTGTATTGTTGGTTATTGTGTTATTTCTGTTTCAAAAGCCAGCAAAAAAAAAAAGAACACTTTAATATCTAAAGCGTGTTCATGTGATTTTTATACATTAGTAATGTTGTGAAATGAATAAATGCATAATAATCATATAACTGTGATTATTCCTCAGACTATAATCGTGCCAACAAAATCTAAAATCATTGCAAATCCCTATTAACCATTTTAATGGGATGTAGCAAAATCTGACAGGGTAGCACAAATCGTCAGAACACCGTCGCCCCACGATGAGACAACACCAATAAACCCCATTACAAACGAGGCATTTGTTTCATCCAGTCGGGACATAATTACTGATCATAATGACTTACACTGTCTTTTTACGCGTTGCGTATCGCGCCGCATAAACCTAAAACCATGTCTGCATTTGTGATCGGAGAAAAGACAAACAAGCACTACTCTGCTCAACTCGCGTTTTAATCGTCAGTGGCAAATTCTTTAAATAGAAAAAAAGTACTTACAGGCTGTGAGTCATGAAGCACCAGACTGTCCTTGCAAAGTCGGAACTGCCCAACTTTATAGAAACAGCCTTTGAGCACACAGCACGCACTTATGGTAGGCTACTTGTTCATTTAACAGTCCTCCATGAAATGTGCCGGCCACATTTGAATCTTTGGTTGAAAGTGTTCTGGAACAGTGTTGTAAATGCAACTTAACCACTGATTTCTAGTCATGTCCTTTTTTGGAAGGCAAAACAAAGTAGTTTCGCTTTCACAACGAAATGCACAGCGTCTCCACGACATGGCGGTGGCGGCAACCATGTTGGCAGATTGGCTGGAACTATTTCCATCCAAACAGCTCACAAGAACCTTCCCAAAACTTTTAACTGTAAAAATAATGTGATGAATATGTAAATCAAGGCTGATACGGGCCATTTTCAACTCATTAAAACAAAATAATGACGGCAAAATAATATAAATATAACGTTAGATCAATTTCGAATTGGAGCAAATAGCCTCATTCATGCACATACCATGACAGTCAAAACTGTGTCATTCATTGATACATACTGAATTATAATCTGACAATTAAAAAAAAAAACAACAACAACAGGCAAGATCTTAAGTTCATATTGTAGAACATAATACAGTACTTTGCACAGTCAAAACTAATCAAGTTTAGCAGTTTTCAATGATTTATCAATCTGGACCGTTTAAAAGATAAAAAACAGGATCGTATAAACCGACATATTTAATTCATTCGTTTTGAATATTCAAACTGTGCTCTGCATTTCGGATTTGCAGTGATAGAGCCTCGTTTCATCTCATCCACATTCATGTTTTGAGAGTTGAGTCACTCTCCCACTCTTTAACTTATATTTAGTCATTGTGATTACTTAAATACAGTCATACTACATTCAAAATCAGATACGTTATAAATTATCATGCTAAAAACTTGTCACTCATGAATGAAAAGTGCCGCTATTGATGTTTACATGAGCACTAGCGCCTCTGCAGTGTGTGTGTGTGTGTGTGTGTGTAGTAACGTTGTGATGACTGATTGGATGCAGTACATATGTATACTTGGGCTTGTTTGTTAAACAATTAGCCTATGCAATTTATATGTTTGAAAACAGCCAAACTGACCACAAACCAGCCCAAATTTTGTCCACCCGCCTAATCTGGCAACAATACTACAGTGAGAATAAATTTACGCCTTCTTTCTTTGCGTGAACATTTGGGTGGTGTTATGCAAATCTTCCTACATAGTGAGGTAGACATGTGGGGGCGTGTTTAAAAAGATAACAAAAAAAAAAAGGTATACGCAAATACAAAATAATAACAATGAAAAGATGAGGCGTTTTAGGAGGGTGTGGTTGACTTAACTTTTATAAAGAATATCTCTTTGGATTTAAGACTTCAGTCTTTGCAACTTTACAGATCTTCTTTATGCACCTAGAGCTTGTAACACTCCAAAGAGAAAGGAAAAATTGAAATCGCATCATATGACCCCTTTAATTGTCAGTATTAAACTGATTCCAAGCATTTTAACAGTAGTGTGTGTTTCAAGGGACTGTAAAGGACAAGTTCTTTAAAGGCAAATTGTCTTTGTTTGACTGCTTAATAATTACATGTCCAATTGCTTTATTATTGGTTATTTCAGAGAGTTATGATGCAGATTGTGCAGGAGCTTTGCAAGCGTCCAGGACTCAACAAGTGTGGCTTCGACATGCCCACCATCTATGTTCCCAACCCTAATAAGGTGCAACCACAATTTTTCAGTTCCTCATTGCAAATGTGACAACAACTTTCTTACTTGGTAAGTAAAGAATACTGAAGTATCTTTCCTCACTGTCTCCACCATCAGCCCAGTCGATGTGTCAATCAGATTGAGGAGGTGTGTCGGACTATAGAGAAGACCATTAACCAGACTGTGCAGAACACACTGAACTCACTGGAGAAGGACTGCAAGCTCATCACTGAGGCCATCACTGAGACACTTCATAATGACAGGTAGTACATCTTTATATTGTATTCATACATACTGTATAGGGAAACGCCAATGTTCATTAGATTGTAATGTCTAATATTACAGTTGCCACTGTGTGTTAAACTCTCTATAGGCAGTGCAGTATAGAGAACCGTCGATCACGTTTCAAGGGCTGTTTGTTGGGCATGCTGGGTTTCACTGTGCCCCTGCTGCTGCTCGTCACCCTGGTGCTTGGCAGCCTTTCCAAAGATTTGCTGGTGCTCATACTGGGTGATAGTGGCATAGAGGCACTCACACTATATGTGGTTAGTATGTATATGCATTCATGTGGAGGTGTGTGTGTGGGATTCACTGTAGATGCTGATGTAAGTGTTGGTTTGTGTGTTCAGGTTCCTGCAGTGAAGGCGTTTGAATCCTTGTCAGGGGAGGTGCAGCTGTATAGTTGTGCTGGACTGGTGCTGTTGTCCTTTGTCTTAATCCTACTTGCTCGCTTCTCTTTCAGGTGAAAAAACAGATTATAAACTTCACGTGTCTAGTAGTTGTTTCTTTATCAGGCAGAAATGAAAATTGTCATTTACTCAACATCATTCTAAAGCTTGGCTTTTTTTCTGGTGAGCACTAAAAGAAAATATTTACTATAATGTTCACACTCAAAAGGTCCAAAAATGACAAAAAAAACACTGTTGTTGTTTTTATTATTATTATTATTATTATTTTAGACCTGCAGTAGAGGGAAAGATTAGTTAATAGTTTTGTGGGGGGGGAAAACCTAGGAGAGCTATTTTTTTTTTAAATTCAGAAGTCTTAGAATGTATTTCAAGTTCTATGGACTATTTATGATATAAATATTATTTCTAAATCAGTGTTTGTTTGTTTTTTAGACCTGTAGCAGAAGGAAAGATTAGTGAATGATTTTGTGAATTAAAATTTTTTTTTTTCAAGTTTACTTCTAGCTATTTTTATTTGATAGATTTACTTATTTCCTGCAGCAGAGGGGAAGATTAGTGCAATTTGTGAAGGAAAAGAAGAAAAAAATCAAATATTTAATTACCTACAGCAGAAAGGAAGGTTAGAGAATATTTTTGCACAAGTTATATGAACTATTTGTTTGTTTATTTACTTGCCTGCAGCAGAGGGGAAGATTAGTGATTAATTTATGCCCCTTTATGCCATATACTTTCATTGTGTGGAAAAGACCAGCTTCAGCATTTTGCTAAACATCTCGTGTGTTCTTTTTCTCTATAATTCCACTTTTAGGACCAAACCAACACTCTCTGGGAAACAAAAGAGACAGCTTCAACAAAAACTGGAGTATGTCCTGGAGGTAGTGAAGACCAAAAAGGTATAGTGTGCATTTGTGTTGTTGACGCATCTAATGACAGCTACAGTGATGATGGACTCTGCTAATAACTCCCTTGTTTGTTTATGCAGAAACATCTCTATGAGGAGTACCTGCGTCAGAGTGTGGGTGATCAGGACATGAATTGAGAGGGAATATAGACTTCAAAGATCCGGATGGGATGAATACAGCACCCAGAAGTACCACTAAACTGCATCTAATAATTCCTGTAATGTAGCAGACACAGAGAAGCTATTTCATGGGCACTTAGTTACATATTGCTTCTGTAAGCTGTATTTCAGCACTAAATAATGATGGAGCTGTGGACCAATACTGTGTTTGTTTTATTATTATTTTTCTTTTAGTCTCAGTGCAGTACAACAATTGTACTGTAAAGGTTAATTGTAGGGCCATATGATGAGATTTGATTAATGCTCTGAAATATCCTATTGTTGGGCAGTAGCAGTTTTTAAATCATCCTCTGCGGTGTACCTGAAATACTCTGTATTGTATAGTAAATTACCAGAATCACTGAGGAATGAGTAACCCTTCATTTGACATTAGATCTAATGACTTCTGGTGTTTATTTACATAATAGTCCATTTTAATAGAAATATTGAAGCTGGCTTTTGTATACCACGGTTGTTAAATTTATGTCAAGTTATTGCTGTTATGATAATAAATGCATGCAGAACTGACCGCAAAGGTTACTAAAAATTGCATGCAAATTCATTGGTCAAAAACAGTGGGAACCAATTTCCTCTCAGACATCTTTTTCTTTTTTTAATCCGTTGACGACAAAAAGCGTTTCCAAACAGTTTCTACAGAAATCGTAAAATATTCTATATAAAAATTAGATCGAATATGAAAGCAACTTGATCACAACTTTATTTTATTGTGATTTCAAAGTAAAAACAACTCTGCAGCAACAAAACTGCGGAAAATGGTTGTCATGGCAATTACATAGGGTAAAAGCCTACCGTCTGTAATCGACAACCTGCGGTGTCTATACAGGTGTTTTATTTTTCATTCATTTTTTGTCATTCAAATGCACGATTAAGCAAACGTTTTGGAAAATATTCAAAGCCATCTCCAACGAAGACAGCATGGGATCGCCTGAATCCTCTCCGGCTATGTTTCAATTCCTAGTAGTAAGCTGGCTACCTAGACAGCATCACAGTCGTATTCTCAGCCAGCTGATGCCTATGAGGCCCAAAAGCGAGCTCTGTGTAATCAGCTCACTGGGGTTTGAAGCAATCCGCGCGCCTGTGCGACTCTAGAGAGGATGGTTAGGTAATATCCGCAGGACTGAACAAGTAGGGCTCGCTGCAGCCTGCGGTGGACATCCAACTCCGCCCACATCCACGTTTGACATCATATGTCACGCCCATCCCCGATACAGCCCCGCCCACGTCCGAGTGTGCCGTCGGAAGCCACGCCCATACCCCAGTACGGGAAACCCGGAAGTATGTCAAATCAATTTATGGAAGTTTAGAGGATCTAAATAAAATAATGTTGTCCTTCGTTTTACTAATACACGTTTTCTAATTTTTGTAAAGGATGTCTAGGCTAAAATGGCACAACTTAAATCTAATATGTTGTAGCGTTCTCAGACAAGGACGAGGCGTTTTGATGTACAAGGGGTTTTTATTTGGTCCTGTTGTCGGCCACAACCCACGCAGTTCACACCCCCGACTTCTTAACCACAAGGCACTTCTTTTCCCCGCCCTCCGTCCTCTCTTTCCCCTTTACACATACACAGGGTCGGAGTCCTATTTATCCACATCCACTCGAACATCCAATTAAGTTACGCAACACCAAATGTAATAACAGTGCAACACTAACGTCTAAGCACATTGTTATTTTATAACACACCATGTTGAACATGCTACACTAATATTAATATTTCGGGACGGATTTCGTCCATCACAACAGCCTGTAACAAGCTTGCATTGATTAAAGTAGTTAAATTGTTCATCAAAACTTTTAAACCTTACCTTGTTCATTTATGTAATGAGATCATTTCACATTTATTACGATCGATTTTGACCTACCCAAGGCTAAATTACAACGTATCAAATTTAAAGGGGACAAGTTGGTATTGTATAATTGTCATTATTTTCGTAAAGATGTGTTCCACTATAAAGGTTAACATGTGAATGACAGAATCCCAGTTTCCATATGCGTAGGCACCACCCCACACCGCGCTGAATAAAAGCAGCTTGCATTGATAGCTTATATACAGTGGTGGTGAAAAATGTTTGTTGGCCCCGTTCCTGGACTTCCCTCTTTTTTTTTTGCATGTTTGTCACACTTTTGTTTCAGATCATCAAACAAATTTAAAGATAACACAAGTGAACACAACATACAGTTTTTAAATTAAGGTTTTTATTATCAAGGGAAAACTAAATCCAAAACTACATGGCCCTGTGTGAAAAAGTGTTTGCCCCCTAAACCTAATAACTGGTTGGGCCACCCTTAGCAGCAACAACTGCAATCAAGCGTTTGCGATAACTTGCAATGAGTCTGTTACAGCGCTGTGGAGGAATTTTGGTCCACTCATCTATGCAGAATTGTTGTAATTCAGCCACATTGGAGGGTTTTCGAGCATGGACCGCCTTTTTAAGGTCATGCCACAGCCTCTCAATAGGATTCAGGTCAGGACTTTGACTAGGCCACTCCAAGGTCTTCATTTTGTTTTTCTTCAGCCATTGTGGACTTGCTGGTGTGTTTTGGATCTTTGTCCTGCTGCAGAACCCAAGTTCGCTTCAGCTTGAGGTCACGAACAGATGGCCGGACATTCTCCTTCAGGATTTTTTTGGTAAACAGCCGAATTCATGGTTCCATTTATCACAGCAAGTCTTCCAGTTCCTGAAGCAGCAAAACAGCCCCAGACCATCACACTACCACCACCATAATTTACTGTTGGTATGATGTTCTTTTTCTGAAATGCAGTGTTACTTTTACGCCAGACACACACCTTCCAAAAAGTTCAACATTTGTCTCATCAGTCCACAGAATATTAGCCCAAAAGTCTTGGGGATAATCAAGAAATGTTTTGGCAAATGAGATGCCTTTATGTTCTTTTTTGGTCAGCAGTGGTTTTTGCCTTGGAACTCTCCCATGGATGCTGTTTTTTTGCCCAGTCTCTTTCTTATTGTTGATTCATGAACACTGACCTTAATTGAGTCAAGTGAGGCCTGCAGTTCTTTGGATTTTGTTGTGGGGTCTTTTGTGACCTCTTGGATGAGTCGTCGCTGTGCTCTTGGGGTAATTTTGGACGGCCGGCCACTCATGGTAAGGTTCTCCACTGTTCCATGTTTTTTGCCATTTGTGAATAATGGCTCTCACTGTGGTTTGCTGGAGTCCCAAAGCTTTATAAATGGCTTTATAACCTTTTCCAGACGGATAGATCTCAATTACATTCTTTCTCATTTGCTTCTGAATTTCTTTGGATCTCGGCATGAAGTCTAGCTTTTGAGGATCTTTTGGTCAACTTCACTTTGTCAGGCAGGTCCTATCTAAGAGATTTCTTGATTGCGAACAGGAGAGGCAGTAATCAGGCCTGGGTGTGGCTAGAGAAATTGAACTCGGTGTGATAGAACCACAGTTTAACAGGGGGAACCCTTCTTCACACCGCTGGCCATGTAGTTGTGGGATTTTGCGTTTCCCCTTAATATATAAAACCTTTATTAAAACTGCTGTTTTTTTCACTTGTTTTCTTTTACTAATATTTAAATTTGTTTGCTGATCTGAAACATTAAAGTGTGACAAACATGCAAAAAAACTAAGAAATCAGGAAGGGGGTCCAACACTTTTTCACACCACTGTAAGTACATGACCTTGACCTTCAAAAAGAAAAAAAAAAAAAAAAAAAAAAACCTTGTTCATCACCTTGATATGAAATGCCAGATCCTCTCCATACTTAAAGATGAATAAAAAGACATCCATTGTTTCATTGGATATTTTTATATTTATTATTTTACAAAAATAATTAAATGTAAAGTTTGACAAAACATATACACTACCAGTCAAAAGTCTTTTAAACTGTAAGATTTTTATGTTTTTTAAAGAAGTTTCTTCTGCTCACCAAGCCTGCATTTTATTTGATCCAAAATACAGCAAAAACAGTATCATTTTGAAATATTTTTACTATTTAAAACAACTGTTTTCTATTTGAATGTATTTTAAAGTTTAATTTATTCCTGTGATCAAAGCTTTATGATTTTCACATTCATTCCAGTCTTCCCCCCAGTGTCACATGATCCTTCATAAATCTTCCTAATATACTGATTTGGTGCCCAAGAAACATTTATTATTATTATAATATATCTATTATATTCCCTAAACAGTTGAGTGCAATTTGTTCAGGATTTTTTTGATGAATAGAAAGATATAAAGATCAGCGTTTATCTGAAATAAAAGGCTTTTGTAACATTATACACTCTAGCATTCAAAAGCTTGGAGTCAGTATAATTTTTTTGGGGGGGGGGACGAAATTATAGAAATTAATACTTTTATTTAGCAAGGATGCTTTAGATTGATCAAAAGTGATTGATAAAGACATTTATACTGTTACAAAAGATTTTCATTTCAAATAAATGCTGTTCTATCTGTTTGTTTATATATATATATATATATATATAATATATCTATAATAATAATATCTATATATATATACAGTATCTCACAGAAGTGAGTACACCCCTCACATTTTTGTAAATATTTTATTATACCTTTTCATGTGACAACACTGAAGAAATGACACTTTGCTACAATGTAAAGTAGTGAGTGTACAGCTTGTATAAGTGTAAATTTGCTGTCCCCTCAAAATTACTCCGCACACTGCCATTAATGTCTAAACCGCTGGCCATGAAAGTGAGTACACCCCTAAGTGAAATGTCCAAATTGGGCCCAAAGTGTAAATATTTTTTGCGCCCACCATTATTTTCCAGCACTACCTTAACCCTCTCGGGCATGGAGTTCACCAGAGCTTCACAGATTGCCACTGGAGTCCTTTTTTTTGTCTCTTCCACTCCTCCATGACGACATCATGGAGCTGGTGGATGTTAAAGACCTTGAGATGCTCAATTAGGGTTTAGGTCTGGAGACATGCTTGCCCAATCCATCACCTTTACCCTCAGCTTCGTTAGCAAGGCAGTGGTCGTCTTGGAGATGTGTTTGAGGTCGTAATCATGTGAAAAAAAAAAAAAAAATACTGCCCTGCGCTCCAGTCTCCGAAGGGAGGGGATCATGCTCTTCTTCAGTATGTCACAGTACATGTTGGCATTCATGTTTCCCTCAATGAACTGTAGCTCCCCAGTGCCGGCAGCACTCATGCAGCCCCAGACCATGTCACTCCCATCACCATGCTTAACTGTAGGCAAGACACACTTGTCTTTGTACTCCTCACCTGGTTGCCGCCACACACGCTTGACACCATCTGAACCAAATAAGTTTATCTTGGTCTCATCAGACCACAGGACATGGTTCCAGTAATCTATGTCCTTAGTCTGCTTGTCTTCAGCAAATTGTTTGCGGGCTTTCTTGTGAATCATCTTTAGAAGAGGCTTCCTTCTGGGACGACAGCCATGCCGACCAATTTGCTGCAGTATGCGGTGTGAGCACTGACAGGCTGACCCCCCACTCCTTCAACCTCTGCAGCAATGCTGGCCGCACTCATACATCTATTTCCCAAACACAACCCCTGGATATGACGCTGAGCACGTGCACTCAACTTCTTTGGTTGACCATGGCGAGGCCTGTTCTGAGTGGAACCTGTCCTGTTAAACCGCTGTATGGTCTTGGCCACCATGCTGCAGCTCAGTTTCAGGGTCTTGGCAATCTTCTTATAGCCTAGGCCATCTTTATGTAGAGCAACAATTCTTTTTTTTTTTCAGATCCTCAGAGAGGTCTTTGCCATGAGGTGCCATGTTGAACTTCCAGTGAAGGAAGTTGAGGGGACAGCAAATTTACACTGTTATACAAGCTGTACACTCACTACTTTACATTGTATCAAAGTGTCATTTCTTCAGTGTTGTCACATAAAAGATATACAATATTTACAAAAATGTGAGGGGTGTACTCATCGCCCCTCCGTGAGATACTTGTATATATATATATATGTATATATACATATATATATATATATGTATATGTGTTTGTGTGTGTGTGTATTTGTGCTAGCCATAATAACATACCTTGTAAATTTCAAACATACGAAGCGTCTAAACTGTTTTTATGTAAACGCACACAAACGACACCCCTTTTTAAAGTTGTCACGTTTTAAGTCTTACTTTGGGGACCACGCAAACAACTACTTCTTTTTAGCGGTTGGCAAACAATCAAATTATCTTCTTATCGATGCTTCTTCCTTTTTCAAAATGAATGAGAATGTGACGTATTTTGACATGGGCGTGGTTTGTGACGTCACACTTGGATGTCCACCGCAGGCTGCAGCGAGACGCTCCTCGAAGACATTATATATGAGATTTTTGCAAGTTTGTTAAGAATAAGTAATGTAAGCTTAATAACATTTTTGTGGGTTCTCGCTCATGTGGGAGTGGAGGCTAATGAATTGGTTGATAAGCTTGCTAAGCAAGCTCTTAGATACTCAGAAATAGATATTCAAGTGACTCTTAGCAAGAATGAGGTTAAAGGGAAAATTAAAGAATTAATAAACAAAAAATGGCAAGAAGTATGGAACTGTGATAGCAAGGTCAGACATATGTATAATATTCAGCATCAAGTAGGAAATGGAAGAAGTGTTTTTAGGAATAGGAAAGACGGTACAATTATTTCTCGCATCCGAATAGGGCATACTAGATTAAATCACTCTCTGTTTAATATAGGAAAACATGAAACAGGTCAAAAACAAAAATTGGTTGTTCTTTTTTTTTTTTTTTTTGTATCAGGCAGAAACAATAGAGCACGTTTTAATAAAATGTAAAAAATATGAAAAAGAAAGGTTAGAACTCATTAAGGAAGTAAGAAACATGGTTGTTGAATCATTTAATTTGTCAAGCCTTTTGAAAGAGCATGCAGAACAAGGTAAAATATATGGTGCTATTGTTAAATACATTAAAGAAATAGGATTAATCAAGAGAATTTAGGATTTTTTAAATATATATATTTTTATATACATATATATAAATATGTATATATTAGTTGCTTATTAGTGTTTCACTCTCCAGTCCAGTTGGTGGCGGTAAATGCACCAGAAGTTGATTTGCCATCTGCCATAAAACGTTATTAGAAGAAGAAGAAGAAGAGACGCTCCTCAAAAGAGTTAACATTAAAGAATATATTAGGCTCAGATATAGGAAATAGTACGATAAATGTGTTGCTTCAGTTTCTGAATTATACAGGTTTAATGAAGAGAATGTAGGATAAGTATAAATAGAGTGGTAGAGGATGCTGATATGGTGTGGGTAGAAGGGAAAGTATATCTAACGGGTTAATAAGGATACAGTGGGATATTGGGATTTAAAGGGAATTGGGGTGGAAACTGGAGGAGCTGAACACGCAGCGCCAGTGTATTTATTTTTTTATTTTTCTTTGCAATGTTTCTGATCCAAGCTACCTGATAATGGCAGCAATGCACTGTTAAGTGCGGTTGCCAGTAAAAGAAAGAAGAAGAAAAGAGACCCTCCGAACTAAAACAACACAACACACACAAAAACAACGCTCGGACTCAGAGCTGTAGAGAGAGAGAGAGTTGTGACAACTCCGTTCGCTCCAATGGACCAGTTTTTTTTACAGCAATGTCGGATCGTAGAGCCGCTCAATAGTTCTGGAAGTTAGCGCTCATACTATCAGCGCCGTAGAGATGCAGCAGACGAGACCGCTGTGATGAACTTTTGAAAGGTAAGACATTTATAGAACAAAATAGTATATTATCAGCACAGCTAATCAAATTGATTATTAGATTATTAGATTATTCCTCACTTAGTAGATTAGTAGATTTACGGGATGTTATTAATTCTCTTCATGCAGTTTCATCCATCGTTGTGTAATTAAAGGTTTTAAATGTGATTTTTGCTGGTGGGGAGTTATTTAATAGACTTGGATATATTGCAAAGGATGCAGATGAACCAAAGTGAGAATGAAAAGTTTAATGTAGGTGAGCAGTTTTCATTTCAGAATCATGCTAGGCTAAATGTCCAAAAATGGATTATATTCCACTACTATATTATAGAAGTAATTACAGTAAACCTGTACATTATTACTGTATTTTATACTTAAACGTCTTAGCTACTAAAGAAGCACTGTGTTGAAGGAACAGACTGAGCAGTGATGCCACAGGACTGCAATGTGATGGAGCGTCACTTAACCATTTCTCCTGTGTTTTTCTCCTTCGCTATCTTGCTTGCAGAACAAGAACCACCTGAAGACTCCCTAAAGAGACATCACCCTCACAATGAGTCTCTTCACTGGTTTTGGCAAGTCTTTTAATGCTCTTCGTGTCTTTGTGAAAAAGTGCCAGTTCCCTAGTATGATTCCATCACATTTTGTTGGTGTAATCTATAGATTACACCAACAATCTATATAGATATAGTATCCAGCCTCTTACAAAGACTTCAGATGACCCAACACCTGTGAAGAGATGACGCCAACACTTGAGAGGACTTCAGATGAAGCTGACTCTGAATAAACATAGATAACTGCTACGTTTTCCTTGCATTGTAATCAACATGATCACATCATGTAACCATTGCTTTAATTTGTTCATTGTTTCTGTATATATTTAACTGTTTCTGAATACATGACGATACTTAACTGCATGATTTGTATAGCCTAATTTTAGAACATTTCTACCATTACTTTGGCACAGTTACACCTGTTAACAGAACTCTTATTCATAATGTAGAAACATTCATTTTCTGTAGAGCTGCTTTGAAACAAGGTGTATATTAAAAAGTGCTATACAAATAAATGTGAATTGAACAAAACTTGATGCATCATTTTTTTTCTCCTCTCCAGATCAGTAGGGAAACCATACATTCACACTCCTTTCTGTGAGTGACTGGAGCACTCCCATGCAGCACAGCAAACTATAGTGGAGGCTGTTCAAGGACAACATGCGTTATAGTTTATTATAAATGTATAAATCGATTGCTGTAAATAAATGCATAACAAAAGTCAACATACATAAAAATATATGATTAAATGTGTACAAATGTTTTAAGTTGTTTTAAATTTGAATATACTACAAATATATTTTTATATATTAACTGAGGGGTGCACAAGAATCAAAAACATTAAACAAGATTAGTTTTCACTTAATAAAATATCTTCATTTATTTGGAATGAATTTTCTAAGACAACAAACTTAACATTTACCATGAGATTAGTAAAACTACAGAAAGTATATTTGTGATTGACTTGACTAACAAGCAGGTGTAAAGAACGAACACACACACACACCACACACACACATATAATTATTTTCTATAGAAGGGCTGAGTTAACTTTGGCCAGAAGACCCCGAGTCGTTTATATAGCAAACACGGACTTTTACCATGGTAACTTAAGCCTAAAATATGTTAACAAGGCAGGTACGGATAGCTGACCACATTAATCCTCAAATATTAGAGGATTTTATCTTTTAAAAACAACAGTAATATAACTACATATATATACTACGTGTACATTATTTTATAAATAATGTAAATAAATTATTTTATTGTCTACTAATTACCAAAAATCACAGGTCTGTCTCTCCAACTCAATGTATTTCAATGGCCCGCTATGAACTTCCTGGAACTTTGAGGTCTACGTGAATCACGTGACGGTCGAGCGTCCTGGTCTTCCGTTGACGCAACTCTCTCTTTCCTTGGCTCTGCTCGGACTGAACCGGGGAAAGTTGTTTCCTGAACTCTTGGTGCAGTTTTGTCGAAGGCCGCCACTGCTGCACTTCACACAGGAAAAGGAAGACGGATGCGGGCGAAGGGAAGAATATCGAAACGAAAGGGAAATATCGAGATAAATGTCGTGAAACCATGGAAGTGTCGGACACGGCAGCGTCGCGCAACGAGGAGAACAATGGTATGAACAACCAGTACATCTTAACCTATAGTCTAAAAGTGGAGGTTTGTGTCGATATAAACACATTTTGGGCAATTATTCCGAGATTGTTGCGATTAAACTAGTAAGTAATGACCATTTCAGCTTGGCGTGCAAACATGTAACGTTAGCTGCCGAAGCTCTTAAATAAAGCGAATAGACAGCATTAGATCTTTTATGTGCATTAAACTAAATGTGGGCATGCTTTGATGACAATCGTGTTTTAGCGCCGTAAATGTTTAGGTTCGATATTCGTCGGACATCGCTTTCCCTTGCCACTGTTCTATAGAGTCGGCATTCCTACAAAGATAAATACCACGATTAGTTTTAACAATATGCAACCATTGTATATCGACATTAAAAAAAAAGAATTCAAAATTCCTACGTTTATTTTCGCTGCAAATGCATACCCGAGAAGCTTTGACGCAGTATCACAATACCCGATGCTTAAGGGACCGTCTGAAAATTCCACCAACTGGTTTAAAACGTCAAAATTATTGTAATTACAATACATTTTTAACGTTTAATCATACACATTGTAAAACTTGTAGTACTCAAGAGTGACTTAATAGAGGTTAAATTGACAGTACCTCATTTTATACAAGTACATAAAATACATTTCTTGGAAAAATATTTACTTTACTGTATGTACAGTAAACAAACAAAAACAACAACTTTGAAACAGGGTTTCCGCGGGGAATTAAAAGTCATTATGTGGATTTTGCGAAAAATTAAGGCCTTAAATAGCATTAAAAGTCGTTAAATTTATCTCTACAGGCATTACATTTTTTAGATGGTTTTGAATAAATATATTACCAGTTTACTTTGAATATAGCGCCTTCATAATTTATAAAAAATAACTTTTTAATTTGCTGTTGCAAAATATGTACATTGGTGTGATACACACACAGAACATTTTGGTAATCGCCTCCGGTCAGTGCAAAATAGCCGTAATGCCAGATGTTTGGACACCTAGAGTAAAACTAAGAGCAGATAATGTTAATTTTGTAAAGTCAGAAAGAAATTGTGAAGTGCAATTTCTGCGAGAATGATTCTGATTTTATTACATTCATAATCATAATTAATAATGTATTGACAGTAACAAGGTAGCACATGTTGAAGCTCTCGCAGCCGGTGTGTGTGTGTGTGTGTGAGTGAGTGTGTGTGTGAGAGAATCTCGTGGAGAAATCAAAACAAATGAGCGCAACAGCACAGACAACTCGTATACTGCGTCTCAATGTACCTACTTATACTACGCCCTTAAAGTATGTACTCTTTTGGTGAAGAAAAAGTACACACTTTTGAGTGTGTAGTAGAAGAGTAGGCAAGCTTTGGGACATACTGTCAGGTCACACAACTGCATCTTTAACGGATGCTCTGTCGCATAGATACACGCACCCTGTCACTGTAAACTGGCCTGTCAATCATCTTGTCTCAGTTAACATCCTCCACATTGCATTTCATTTAACTTCCTACCGTATCTGAGAGAAAAGAAGTAGCACATTGATCTGCTAGCCGCAGGTCTTTCATGCAGAGAACTCTGCTCATATTTTCTGCATAATGATGCATTTAAAAGTTAACGACCAAAAGGATGTTTATAAAAGTTTACATTGCTGTTGCAGATGAAATATAACTCGGATAACATTAAATAAATATTTTTTACCAGGTTAAATGTTGAATATTAGTAACTCAAACCCCTTTTTCTAAGCCTCTCTACCTAACCGTTGATCGTGCACATCCGCCATGTTTGTAGTTTAACGCGTTTTATTTGTGCTTGTAGTTCTGGACAGAATCCTTCACCAAAGCGCAATGGATTGTGGGCAATATTAGCCATTAGAGTGTGCACGGATCCACACTTCAAAAATCGACCTGAAATAGTAGACCATCCGGGGACTTTTGTCATACTTTTTTCAACATACTATGCTTTGGGACACTTATTCTAACCTCACATACTATTTAGGATGGATAGTAGGAACACTGAATGCATGAAAGGAAAAAAAAAAGGGAAAAAAAAAAAAAAAAAAAAAACAAGTGGAATAGAACAAACATACTGTGGCCTTTCTGAAACGCGTTGATTTTTACAAAGCTCATCGGTCTGAAAAGCGAGGTGTGCTCTGATTGGTCAGCTATCCAGTGCTTTGTGATTGGCTGAATACTTCAAGCGTGAGACGGAAATGTGACGCCCCTCACATACTGTTGATGCTGTGTCCGGCCGGAGCGATGAGACATAAACATTAAAACCCATTACAAAAGAGGCATTTGTTGCATTTAGTGGGGACATAATTATGGATTATAAATGACTTGTACTGTCTTTTTAAGCGATGCGTTGCATCGCGCCGCGTAGACATAAAACCATATCTGCATTTGTGATCAGAGAAATGACAAACAACAATCCCTACTCTACACTGCCCAAAAACAACTCGCTTTAAATATATAAAATATAAAAACTTTAAATATAAAAAACGTACTTGCAATCTTTGAGTCAGAACAGCCGGCATTGTATTCCACTTTCCCAGGAAACAGTCCTCCATAAAATAAAATGACACACATCTGAATATTTGGGTTGAACGGATCTGGAACAGTGTTGTAAATACAACAAAACCACTGATTTCTAGTCGTATCCTCCTTTGGAAGGCCAAACAAAGTAATTTCACTTTCACAACAAAACAAGCGCTCAACACACGGCGGCACATAAGTGCGACAGAGGCTGATGGCGGCTAGCGCGAGGAACGGCCCGTAGGGTTAAAGCGGCAGAGGCTGCGACGCTCTGAGAGAATGGCGACGGCCGACGATTTACGACTCAGGAGCATCGAGAAGGACATGTGACGACTCCGGGATGCCTCCGCTCTCATCCACGGTTAAAATCCGACCACCGCAATCAAACAGCGCAATTGTAGTATGTCCTCAGCGACCAGCACGGATCAGCTCTAGCATGACGAAGCAATATCGTCCTCTTTTGGAAGAACAAAAAGTATTTTCGCTTTCTCAACGAAGCACACAGCGTCTTTACGATATGGCAGCGGAAACAATAAAACTACAGCGAGAATAACAGTTACGCCTTCTTTCTTTGCATGAAAATTTAGGCGGTGTTATGCTAATCTTCCCACACAGTGACGTAGACATGGGGGGCGTGTGAACGAGCCGTTTTAGGGGGGCGTGGTAGAGTCTTAAATTTGATAAAGAATATATCTTTGGTTTGAGACTTTAGTCTTTGCAACGTTACATTATCTTCTTTATGCACCAGAGCTTGTAACACTCCAAAGAGAAAAAAAAAATTAAATCGCATCATATGACCCATTTAAAAGCAAATTCAATTAACACAAGTCACTTGACTCACTACTGGCGGTTTACACTCATATTGTATAACAGGGTGTCCGCGGGTCCTTAAAAAGTCTTAAAATGTCTTAAATAACGTTTTCCTAATATAAGGCCTTAAAAAGTCTTAATGTCTTAAATTCGGATTCGATGGGTCTTAAATATTTTGGGTCACATTACCGCTAAAATATCTTATGTCTGACGGACCTAATGACTGAATGTTTACAATCATTGGACAGACTGAAGATTTTTTTTCCCCGCTTGTAGTTACTGCGTCATCAGAGAGAATTGCATTAAGTTAGCAGAATACAGAATACAAGGTCGTACTGAGGCTCTCTCTGTTTGTCTCTTTGTCTCGAGACTTCAGAACAAATGAGCGTGACCGCACACATAAACTCAGAAGAAACACACTGAGGTAAAAATTCAGAATGTTTAGTTTATTCATAACATGATATAGTTAAGTAACACCATGACAAGTGAGCTATTTTGCTCAATATTCTCACGACGCAAAAAAAACATTCAAAACACCTACAGAGTGCACGCATTACGTGAAGGCGTGTGCGCATTTACAGTGCGCTCTTTCACTGCATGATTCAGTCTATTAAAATACATTCAGAATGATCACAAATTCAAGACATTTATACCACTTCTTATAGTTAATCAATTTCACACGGAAGAGTGCCTTTTTTTTTCTCCAAAAATTACCATATAAAAATGTAATTGATAAAAAAATAAATCACAGTTCAATAACCTAAAGTTTTATAAGAGACTACGGTTTAGACACCATATTGCACGAGTTCGCCAACAAATATTCCAAACATAAGCCCAAGCGCGTTTTTGCGTCTTTGAGTCAACATGACAGCTTTGGTCCTGAATGAATCAACATTTAAATGTTCGGTTTCAAATCGCAATGACTCCCTTATTACGAGTGACTTTGCTGGCGGTTTTATGCACATTCAAGTATCTTTTCATTTTAACTCATTCAAATATCATATTCAATTTTTATGTTTAATATATCACATAGTTATCCATTTGTTAACTGCAGGTTAATGTAGGGAGCACCGATATGAATTTTGGCCGATACCGATAACCGATTCTTTATTTTTGAAAGCCGATAACCGATATTTTGGCCGATAAATCTATATCCAAATTGTTATATACGTTTTGAGAGCCTGATTACAAAAAAGGTCTCATCATTAAAGCCACATCCCAAACACTTCAACATAAACAGCCTAGTTTGAACGGTGTACGTTTTAAAAATATTTCTACTCTCCCATTACCAAATTTAGTCATAATAAAGTCTAACAAATAAATAAAATAATGCATATATAATGCAAACAAGTCACTGGACATCTTTACACGTGTAAAGAATCAAAATGAATACGCCACAGATAAATAAAACGGAATAGCCTCTGCACGGACAATAATTTAATGATTTTAATTACTAAACCATATTTTTGATGAAAATAATAAGAGAAAAATAGTGGTTGTTGTTATTAATAATGTATTAATGATTTTGAAAAAGTAACAAATTAGTACCACTGTTTTAAATAGCAGCCGTTTTGCTGCGCGTGCTGAAGCTGAAGAGCTTAATGAACATGGTAAACTGAAGCGTTTTGCTGGCCGCTTATTTAACTCAAGGAAATGCATCCTGAGATTTATATTAATACAACATAAACATAATATTGCAACTTATATATGTACAAAATGATGCAGTTATTGCGTGCTATAGTCAGAATGTGTGATCCTGTTGTGGATGCGCTCTTCCCATAATGCGCTGAAACACGGCAACTAAACCCAAAGAATGCACAATGTTTTATTATAATCATGTTCTCATTAGAATGTTATATACACAACATTCCCATCATAGTTATTAATGTGGTGCACTGCTGTTTGAGCTGCGTGCGCTGAGCTAAAGACGATCACCGTTAAACTGAAGCGCTCTTTTAACTTAACAAAACGCATTCTATATGAGATAAATCACATATACATCAAGTAAACACAATATTACAACCTACAATTGCACAAAAGTCTGCAAATGAACGGCGCGCATCTGAAGTGTCTCTGAAGGAAATAATGCATTATTTATCGGCTTTAAGATATCGGCCAAATTTTCTTATCAGGCCGATACCGATAACAGAAAAAATGAGCATTTATCGGCCGATACCAATATGGTGGCCGATATATCGTGCATCCCCCTAGTTAAATGCATTCATGTTTCTTTCATAACCGGTGTGTAAATGCTCTCTAAATGCCACTTCAGTGCAGCTTATGCCTGGATTGCAAGATAAATTTTGCTGATACTGATTTATTTTGCTTGGTAACAGCCCAAATGTCTTTTTATTATTATTCACTGATTAAATGTAAGAATTTGACTCAAAGGATACTGCACACTTTTAGAAAAAATGGCTTTATAAATGTAAAAATGCCCATAAAATGTAAAAAATCAGTTTAAACTTACTGGAAAAGATTCATTTCTATCACTGCTATCACACCACACAGAATATGAAGAATATCAAAAAAATCAGGAGTCAGCTGTCCACGGTAGTCCTTAAGATACCAGCATGATAACACACTAAATCAGTTGAATGAATGACTCAATGACTTACCGCCACATTTTTTTTTAATTTGTTTTGTTTTTTTTTTACTGGTAGTTCAGTTGAGAAGTATGTTGAAAAATATGCATTTTCCCCCTCAATATTTCTTATTTGTATATTCATAAATGCATTTAAAACATTCATCTCTCAACATTATTTATTGCAGTTGTAATTATTGTTATTTGCAGTGTAAATTATTTAATCTGACTGGTAACAGCCCTATAGTGTATATTGAATTTATTGATAAATTGTAATTTGACATGTAATACATCTAAAAAGGTTAAAAATAGGCCTTTGTAAAGGTACATAAAAATATGCAGATTTAAGTATGTAAAAGCTGATAGAAAACTGAAAACTGAAAATATTGCTTCAGAATAAATAGTTTACACCACCAAAAATATTGGTGATGTGGTGGTGCTTTTGTGCGGATATTTTGCATGGAATATTGTCTTCTGATATTAAAAGTTCACTGTATATCGTAGTAATATAATTTATTACAGCAATGATATTTTGTTTTCTTTTTAATTTAAACACATTAAATATTACATATATATATATTCATTACTTTATAAGCGCGTTTCTAGGCACTCACAGCGCTTTACATTGTCAGGCGCTAAATATTACATATGTATGTAATAAAATGTGTATTTCCATTATAGGTTTAGGTCTTAAATTTCATATAAGGGGGTATTAAAAAGGTCGTAAAAAGTCTTAAAATTAACTTGTTCATGTCTGTAGAAACCCTGTTAAAGTATCATTGCATTTTTCCCAACTTTTCATATTTGTATATTAAAAATTATTTAAAACACTAAGCTCATAACATTATTCATGCAATTGTAATTTTACAATGTAAATGTAAATTCATTAATGAAATGTAAGAATTTGATATGAAAGATAGGCCTAATGCAAACATTTTAATTAGATTAGGAAACAATTGCCCTTTCTTTAGTTAAAAAACACCATGGAAATCTATTTAATATGTTACAAATGTGCTGATTTCAGTAAGTAAGAACTGATAAAGAAGTGATAGTTTAAATTATGTAGATTCTCTCACATATCCAAGATTGTCATCATTGCATTATCGTGAAATTGAATGGTTAATTTAATAATTTAATTTAAGTTATACTTTAGAGAAGCTTAAAGGTTTATTAACTTGAATTAAGGAGATTCACCCCCCTCCCAAATACACACTTTCTGGTCCTGGGCTTTTTTTTTTTTTTTGTATTTATTTTATATGTTTTTTTTCACTATCGATTGATTTTAGAGTCGTGTTAGGTTTCCCTGTTTGGGTTAATATTTCCTCTCTTTTTTGTTTTTTATTTTTTATTTTTTTATTGAGTAGACTTCTTTCAGCGCTGTTCCAATTGTTTGTATTGATTTTTGTATGGGTATATGTTTCTTTTTACATAATCTTTTGTACATGTATAGTCTTTGTACTTTGTATATTTTGGAGTATATTAGGTTTTAAATATTGTTTCGTATATTTCGGTCATTCACCCTTCAGTTTAACTGATTAGTTTTAACCAAATTATTATTATTATTATTATATATTTTTTATAGATATACTTCAATTTTCTTTATCATGGTCTTTTTGTTTGTTTGTTTTTTTCTGTTGCAAAGCTGATTGTTTGTCTGTGTTATTCTGTATATTAAACCAATGTCAAAATAATAAAATTGATAAAAAAAAAAAATTTTTTAAGTTTGGGATCTTTAAATTTTTAAGTGCATCAAGTGGAGTGTAAACGTTAAAAGGTCTTGAGGCAGGTGTGACACTCTCTATTACGGATTAAAAGTGTGAGTGAGAGTAAACAGGGAGAGATGCAGAGACAGCTGAAAAGTGTTTGGTTTATAGTGAATATTGACCTAATGTGCGTACCGTTGTGCTCCCGCTGTTAGCAGGGGATAATCGCTACATTTGGGGTACAAAAGACATAATTATGTATTGTTCCAAGAAGGTTGCACTGTCTGTTCGTTCACACAGGTACGAAACTGACTGGTAGCTGCCTTTAGTGGAGCCTTTACCGATTACCTCCATTGATCAGAGCATTCGGCGCGGTCGTCTGTGAGTGACGTCACCTCGCAATACAAACACGCCCCCTAGTATAGCCCCTCACATTGATTGACAGCTTTCCATGTAGACGTCGGAATTCAAATGCAAAAGGAATTGCGATTGCATTTGGGTTTTGGCAGGTTACATGCGCGACGCAGCGTGAGTGAAAAAGCAGACTGGTAATTAATATTGCTATTTAAATATGACATGCTCTGTACGCTAGGGGGGGGGGGGCTGAGGGGAGATGGGTGGGGGGGGAGGGGGGGGCGACATGGAAATACAGCTTGCAAATGGCATTTGCGTTTTCCATGTGAAATGTGGCGTCCACTGTGCGTTCGCGAAAGCGCTAAGCAACGCTAAGTGGCCGGATTGCACTTGCATTTGGATTATTTCACATTTATCTCCACTATTGAAAACGCCATTGAAAATCAATTTGCTATTCTATTTGAAATTGTCCGGATATCGTTCCATCGCTTTGCCATCACAGTCTCAATTACATTTGAACAGATATTCAAATAGAAAAATGTATTTTAAATTCAAATAATATTTCTCAATATTACTATTACTGCAGCCTTAGTGAGCAGAAGATACTTGTTTCAGAAATATTAAAAACCTTTGCACTGGTAGTGTGCGATAAGAATATAATATATAATATATATAATATAAAATATATTTGGTATGGTCGTGTATGGCATTAAACATTTTTTAAAATGGCATTAAAAAGCATTAAATTAGATTTGATGATACCTGCAGAAACCCTGTGAAAAAATACTGGAATAAGCCAAAAGCATCTTTTTTGTTTTTTCATATTCCAAATATTGTAGTAGGTTTCTGGTGGCCAGACTGACTTACTACAGCTGAAATATTGCCAATACCCCTTACTTTATGTACAGTACACAAATATTTTTATGAAAATAATTACAATAAATCATCAAAAGTTTTTTTTTTTTCATATTCCAAAGGTTGTAGTAGGTTTCTAGTTGGCAGACTGACTTACTACAAGTGAAATTTTGACACCACCTACGTTACAGCATGTACAGTATACAAATGTTTTCATGAAAATAATTACTGTAATTCACCAAAAGTTTTTTTTTTTCCCCAACCTTTTCAAAGGTTGTGGTAGTTTCCTGATGACCAGACTGACTTACTACTGGTTACTTTCTGCCATTACCTCCTTTACTGTAGGTACAGTACACAAATAATTTTGTGAAAATAATTACAGTAATTCACCAAAAAGGTTTTTCATATTCCAAAGGTTGTTGTTTCTAGTGGCCATTTTGGTTCTGTTCCACCGCCGCCGGTACCCAAAATTTCATCAAGAAAGCAGTCCCCTCTATCTCTGGGTGTACTGTTCTGGGTCAACTAACAATGAGCTTCACACTGCCTCCTCATCCTCGGTCACCCTCTCCTTCACCTCAGTGGTTCGAGGATGTGTCACTTCCTCATGCGGTGCCTTCCTGCCAACCCATCGCGGGATCCTCTGATCCAGACAGGCTCTCTTCTCATTCATACTGACGATTCTTTTCCTCGGTTGGGCCCTAGTGCTCCATCTCACTGCCCCTCCTCGGGCACGTCTGTGACTCCACTGGTACTGTTTGTGCAGAATCTGGGGGCCTGGTTAGCACTCCCCTGTCTGGCTCGGTGGCTGCTGTGGACGGTCAGACTCAGCTATACGATTCAGTTCACCAGGTGCCCGCCCAAGTTCAAGAGTGTTTGTTTCATGACAGTATCCAATGTCAATGAAGGGTACCCTCACGCCCCTCAGGGAGATTGGCATCCAAATCTTGAATCTCAATGACTAGCTCACTCTCAAGATTTGTTGTGCCAACACTGGGACCTTGTGCTCAGTCACTTAGACCGTTTGGGACTTTGGTTCAACTGGGAAAAGAGAAAACTCTCCCCTGTGCAAAGTATATCTTTCCTCACTATGGAGTTGGATTTGGTCAACTCCCGTGGATTGTCACTCCCTTTCGAGATCAGGTGGTGAACCTGCAAGCTCCCCCGGAGGAGGCAGACCCAGCCCTCGCACTGCTGTGTCCTGTTCTTGCCCTGCGGATTTATGTGGACCATATTCAATGTTTCAGAACATCTGAGCGGCTTTTTGTCTGACACCTGACTTCGTGCTTGTGTGAATGCCTTGCTTGTCAGCCCCTGCACATGGCCTTGTGCTCCGCACTGGGATTTCTGGTTTGGCAATCTGCATTTATTTTTCCACTGTGTACCCTGTGTCTTTCCCTTGCAAATACCTGTACTTTGTTCTTCCAGTTGATAGAACGTTCATTCAGAACGAATCTGCTGCATGGTTCAGAGGTTAACTTAGATGCATATAAACAGGCGGGACATAGTAACAACTGGGTTGCTGAAGCTGCGCCCAATAAACGTTCAAAAATGTCGATATGTGGGAGTAAGAGAAGAGCAGACACATGGATAAATCTGACGACGCAAGAGAGAACTCAATTGGACGGTTTTCTGGAGAGCAGACAACGAGTAGGTACACACATTGTAAATCGGGGCTCACACAGAAATTCACGTAAACACAGTTGATTACGTCTTAAGTGAACATATACAGTAGGGAGAACGTGTTGATCAGTGATATTGCATCCATTGCAGCTGTGTATTCGGTTTTAAAGGGACAGCAGCTTAATTTAGTTGCTATTGTCCGAGTCATTGATGTTAATCAAGCAACAAATGAAAGACAGAAAATCACGCACTGCTCTTGACTGAAGAACTTTAGCAGCATTAAAGATTAATCTAAATTTATTTTTAAATAAATGTCTGCTTGAAAGAATGAAGAATAAGTTGCTATAAAGAATGCATAATTATAACCATTGGTATTTGATTAATAAGTAGACCATGTTCTTGTTCTTTATGAGAGTGGTTTTATTTAATTTTAACATAAAAACATGTTGTGTGTCACCGCAGTTAAATAAGATAAGTCTATCATGATAAAACTTTAATAA
The DNA here is from genome assembly GCA_018155175.1 of Sinocyclocheilus anophthalmus. Classification (NCBI taxonomy): domain Eukaryota; kingdom Metazoa; phylum Chordata; class Actinopteri; order Cypriniformes; family Cyprinidae; genus Sinocyclocheilus; species Sinocyclocheilus anophthalmus. Next base: position 93,354 of record JADLZN010006844.1, read on the forward strand.
ACCTATATAATGAGTTTGGACATTTTAGAGAAATGCTTAATAAATGCACTGTAACTAAACCCATTAGATTTTAGCCGACTAAATTTACTATAGATTTAGGCGACTAAATTAAAAAACATCGATTACTAAAATTGACTAAATAACCTAAATGGCATTTAGTCAAAAAGACTATTTGACGAAAACTAAATCAAAATTTGCTTCAAATTAACACTGCTAAATTACAATGATTCATCCAGATCGGCTGATTCATCCAGTAATGAAAGTACATCTTGAGTGAGTCATTTAATCATTCATTCATAAATTACCGGTGCTTTGTTAGTTTGTCGAATGTTTTTTTTTTTCTTCAGAATCATGAGAGAACCACAACTTCCATTTGGGGGGAAAAAACTCAATTTATCCAGAATCATGCAGTTCTATTTTGCACTTAAACAGCTCTTAAAGAGTTCAGTTTTTATGTAGCCTGTTGATTTTGTTCATGGCATTGAGCTCCAGTAAATGGTTTGCAAAAAAAGAGACACGGGATAAATGTTTGATATCATTATTTAATCACATTGGAATCAAAACTGGGAATCGAAAAGAATCGGAATCGATACGCAGAATCAGAAATGATCAAATTCAAATGATATCCAACCCTAATCTCCATACATTGTTACTGCCACCTGTCAGTTTGTATGTAGTTCTCCACATATTTCCTCCCCTTCTGGGCAGGGTGTGGCCTCTGTAGCATTACGTTTTCCCTTTCACGGGCACGCTTTCCGCAGTGCTTTGTCGTAATTTAGAGAAATCGGAAATTACTTCAGTATTTTTAGGAACCGTAAGGACTGCTCCCATGTAATCCTGTCTTGTCTGTCCCACATTACAGTAGACTGGTGATTTTCATGGGGTCCTGGGAAGGGCTGTTGGTTGTGGTGTTTTCCATAGGGAATGTAATGTCGCACGTGATTAAATGAAAGGGAAGGTCTCGGTTACTGTTTTAACCCTCGTTCCTTGAATGAGAGAATGGAGATGATACGTCCCTCATGCTACAACTGCTGGCCACCTGTGGGGTGCCGGGATCCCATCTCAGCTCTACAGCTGGGAAATCTGCGGTGAGTGTGCTACCGATTTCCTTAGCTCCCCCCTGGGCTCTGAGGACATACTAGAAATAATGGCAGTGGAGTTAGTAGCACACATCTGCAATACCTGATACAACCACCGTCCGGCTCTTTCTCTTCTTAACTGAAGGTTATTGAGGCTTCCAAGTGTGACCCCAAATGTCAGTATCAATGTAACCTCTCCGTTCCCTCATTCAGAGAACAAGGGTTACAGCAGTAACTGAGACGTTCCATAGGTGGCGAGCGCACACTCCACAAAGTCCACAAACATTCTCTAGGATCACTGGTGGGCAGTTGTGGCCTCATCTGCTCATTAAGCCTGGCGTGTTAAAATAAGCTTTACGAGTGGTCAGGAAACAAAGTCAAACAAGACACTTGTAAAAAATCCCTCATGTGGTCCTCGAGGGATCTCCACCACTGCTCCAAGAAGAGTGCAAACACACATCTGGCAAGTCTAGATTTGTTGTGGGGTTCTGGTATTCTGTCACATTGCTGAGTAAATACATTCACTGGTGGCTGGAATCAAAATCCAGAGAAATTTTATTTAAATCCACCAACAGAAAAATAGAGAATCAGAGGAGAAATAACACAACACTAAAATAAACAAAAATATGACTAATACCAGAACAAAGACTAAGGAGAAACTTTGAGTATAAATAGTGACACCAAACGAGGGAACAAAATAATGCAAACCTGAACTGAGCATTCATGTAACAAACTGACAAGAAAACTGAGAGGACCAAGCGTTTTAACATGCTAGAAAATCAACTGTGAAAATCGAGCATGAACCGATATGAAAAACATATCCAAAAAACAAAACTAAATAAATAAATATCAGGAACATTTAAAAAAAAAAAACTTTTGATGAATTACAGTAACTTTTTTTTAATAAAAATATTTGTGTATTGTACATACAGAAAAGGAGGTATTGGCAAAATTTCACCTGTAGTAAGTCAGTCTGGCTACTAGGAACCTACTACAACATTTGTCAAATGAATAAACCTTTTTGGTGAATTACTTATTTTTTTCTAAATATTTGTGTAATTATTAATTAATTATTTGACTTTGTTTTGCACTGTGAGTTGAATTTGTAGACGGTCCCTAAAGCAGCCTAGGCAAATATGCAGCCAATATCAAACCTAAAATTAACTTTACAGCACTTCTTGATTTCTGTTAATAATAGCAACAACAGCAAATCAGTGCAGCAGAAATCAACAGGTGTTTATGACCAGAATCAATATAAGATTTTTTAAATCCTGACTAGGCATTGGACAAATCAAGTGCTCTTGGTGTTAATCTGCTTTTGCCAAAATCCATCCTGTTAATGATGTAGAGCTCTCTTATGTGCGTCACTTATGTCACGCACCTATTTTTGTATTATGCACCTGTGTTAAATAATTCTTTAAAAATAAGAGTAGAGGAGAAAGGGAACAAGGCTATTTAGAAGAGATTTCTGAAGCCCTTCTGTGTTTTCCTTCAGTAGAAGCTGAAACAGAACTGCAGATGCAGCTAATCGAGTGTCGAGCTCAGCTGGAACACTGGCAGGGTGTGGCGAGGATCTGCGAGCTTGGCAAACAGGAGGAGCTGCAGGAACTGCAAAAACAATGCGACCAGGAGATTCAGTCCTTGCAGGAAGCTCTGAGAGGTGAGGAGTGAGAGGGAGGGATTGAAGGAGTGTGGTCACCTAAGGTGGAGGTAAAGCACAAGTCTGTTTGGGCGTTGTTGATTAATCATGGAACTTCTGTTCTGTGGAGAAAAACCACAGCGCGTCTTTAAAGTAGTTTATCTAAAAATTTACTGTTGTTGTCAATGTTTCATGTCGTTCCAAACTGTTTTTTCTGTGAAACGCATAAGGAGAAGAACAGTTCTTTCCATACATCATGATAGCAATGAAATTTTGTACCCAAAAGTGCAAAACGCCATAAAAAAAACCTTTTGAAGTTGGCATGAAATGGAAAATGTCATCGTCTTTTCTTAACTATTGTGACGAATAGCTTCTCTAATGAGAAAAAAATAGGATGGGACTTGACTTTGTCAATCAGGAATTGATTCAATCATTGGATTTTTGTCATTTGTTTATTTGTGAGTGACAAGTTGCTGGAGTGGAGTGACAGGTTGCTCAAGTGAGTGACAAGTTGCTAAAAGGGAGGGATTATTGTCTCATTCACACTGATGCACACGTCATCAGAGAAGGAAGGGAAGGGAAGTTCATGTTTTTGATGAAAGGTTATGAGGGCACATGAATTTAAAAAGACTGATGATGTGCATGGATAAATCATGTATATTACAGTAATGCTTCACTGCGAGCCAGTCATTATTATTGAATAATGACTGTAAGGGAAACAGGTCAATAATTTAGCTCACAGGGAATCATTTAAGATTTTAAAGGGAACGCCACCAATAATATGTAAGGGAATTAGAACAGAATCACTGTTTTACAGCTGATCACAGAGACGGCCAGCGAGTCAGTGAACGAGCAGTATGACAGCAATTCTGCAATGGATATCTATATCCAAAAAATAGTGAAAACACTATTAATTAGCACAATAACAAGATCGGCAGTTTAAGACATTAAATTGTAAGCACAAAAAACAAGATACTTCTCTTTTCAATATAAAAAAGGCTTTATTGGATAAATCTAAGACAAACTAATCTAACACAAACACACGCTCTCACACAAGTTGCAGAAAGAGAGAAAGTGAGGAAATAATTAAAGAGAATGAAAATGTGAAATCCCAAGATTACAGCAATATGTGCAATTGCATAGATGTGAACAACTATCAATCACTTAATTAACCCTCGCATGAGTTCCTCAATGAGGTTAAAATTTAGATTAACTGAACCCAGTCAGTTAGACAATCTGGAGAGGTATTGCTTCTGTGTGGCGGGTTCCCTTTCTTGTGGGTTGCAAAAAGGGGGTAACGAGGTTGCTGATGGGCTGAGGTTCAGTCTGGGAAGCAGGATTGGGCGTGTGGCGCGCGGAGCCTGTGGCTGCAGTTGAAGGGTAGACAGCAATTTCTGGAAGATGCGCGTTGGTTAACTCGGAACGCACGAAACTCTCAACGGAAAATAAAAAAAACTAAAGAAATAGAAATAGATGTAAGGTTTGATGAGACCAGGTGGCGTTTCTCATCATGGTTTTGGAGGAGCTGGCGTGTAAACCAGACCACGCTCAAAACTAAAGAAGCATGACAAGAAGTGAAAAGCTAAAAGCCGCATGGCTAAAAGCTAGACACAAAAAGTCAGACCCGCAAAAAGGCAAAAGGCAAAAAAGACCAAAAAAGCAAAAAAGCAAAGTTTGATGGTGTCCTGAGTATTTAAACCAGGTTGTTTAACACACCCAACTGTTGTTTCGACCAATTGTCGCTGGGTGTTGCAAGGTTTCTCCTTCCCATTCATAAATCAAATGTTATCTCATCATTCACATGGTCCGATTTTTCCCGCTCTTGCAGAGTATAATTATAGACATGATTTCTATAACAAGAATACGATACATTTGACAAAGAATTGATTGGAAGAAACGTTTCAAGCATGAAAATTCAAACGTCCCACATACAAGATGAATATGACCTTAAGCTCTTCAATAGTTTCTTAACAATATACATACACAATAATGATTAAACATGATGGTTAAACATGTGGGTTAGAAACATAATATGGAGTTCTGATAGCAATTATTAGCTGGTCACAGTCCTTTTAGTGTCAGTAGGTGCATGGAAAGGCAGTTTCGTGCTTGTGATGTAGAAGACCAGAGAATTAAAAAATGTCTGTAAGGAATTTTAGTCTCTATGTTCTTGTCGTAAAGTGGGGGGGACAGCATTTACTGGGGAGCTTGTGACTGTAGTTACTTCGTGTGTGATCGTTCATGCGGTAATCTATTTGACCATTATCTGCTACTTGCCCCAGAATTGTACAATCGCCCCTTGGACTTGTCAATGTGTTCTTTTGTGTTAATGTTGAAAACTGTTCCGTGACAGGGGCTTATGTTTAGGCTTGCTTCAGAGAGGCTGGTGTCTGATTTATGACATCCTGTTGTCTTGTGCCTCAGTGGAATTTTTGTGACTCCTCGTGCCTCAATCATGTTTTTGACCAAATCTTAGATTGTCTGATTCGTTCTGATATCCTACATACCCCCCTTCGATTGGCGATGTGTTGAGTTGAAGACATCGGTGAGCGCTGGAGAAACAAAGGCAGAAGGAGCAGACAAACACAGCAAACAACAAGACAACACCTCCATGACAGTTATTGTACTGGTGCAGGCATCAGGTTATTTAGGTATAGGTGGTAAAGTTCAATTAGTCAAAAGAGTTTAGTAAATTGAAAATAGTTTTAAATTTCAATCTGGAAATTGTTCGTAATTGGTTCCGTACGTTGATTCGCAATCACATTTTTCGGATAACTTGTTTGGTGCTCTAGGTGTCTAATTTAACGTTTACCGTTAATTTAATAGTAACCTCATTGCAATGAAAGGAATTGACCTTAGTGACATGGAGCTGTCTGGCTTCATTCAGCTAGAATTACGGGGATTTAGGTGTGGGAGTCAACATAATATCAAAACCTTTGACTTGCAGGGGTCTAGGTGTTTAACCTACTAAGGAACGAGAGAGAAAGAGAGGAAGGAATCAGGCTATGTAAAAGAAAGACAAAAACAAACCTACGCTGCTGTGGATTTTCTAGCATGGCTTACAAATACTGTCGAGCTAGGAGTGTGGCAGCTAGGTGGGGTCGGTACCTTAAATTAGTGTAAGGTGTTCTACCTATTGTGAGGATGGCTGCATATTTATTCATGGTGGGCATATGTAACTTTATGATACGCTAAAATTTGGATATTCTACTTGCGGGAAGAAAATGTTAGTTGAATGTGTTATCAGTAGATGTGGTTACCTCTGGGTGTAGATAATGTTGTGTGTGTTAATGGTGTAGTGTATGTGTGGACAGATCTGTTTCAGTCTGTGTTGTCTCCCCCTTTTCTTGTATGTCAGTGAAGACAGGCACTCTGCATCCTTGGCTTGGATGAGGGCGTGTCCATGATATAATGGGGGTCAGTCCAGCAAGGCAGGAAGTTTTTTAGCAGACAGTCAGAGCTAGTTTGGCATTGCTGTGTGAAGCTGGGGTGCAAACTTTGTCTCCTATGTTGCATTTCTCTTGTGATGCCTTCTGGTTGTGGCAGACTTTCTGACCTTCTGTGCTTGGGTGGTTGCTATTGCACAGACAGGAATGTGGTCCTTGGAGTTGATTTGACAGTTTGTTATTGAGCGATGGGTGACTGAGGTGCTGTTCTTTGGTACCTCAGAGTTTCATCAACAGTTGGCCGTGCGAGACTTGCTCGTTCTGGGTGGTTGTTGAAAAGGTGCTTGTCATCTCTGATGTGATGTACCAGGTGATCACCGGACTTTCGTTCTGTCGCTGGTCACAGCGAGCATGACTCCACTTTGTGGTCATCCATGTTCAGCTTTCTTGAAGGAACTCTTTCATTTGTCTCATGACTTGTTCCATGTCGTCTGAGGATAAGCTGTCTTGCTCTTCTGCATACTCAGCACTGTGCATGTCTGAGTGGTGCTGAGGTGGGTTTTGCTGTCGCTTACTCACACGAGTTGCTCTTGGATGAGTCAGGCGATTACCTTTGGATGTCTGGTTAGGTTTACAGTTGTTCTTATCTTTTGGGTTTCTTGAGAAGCGTGGGTGTTCCCATGGATTTTTGCAGCGGCTGGGCTGAAAGCTGTCATGGACATGGTTGTCACGTTCTCTGTGCTCTTGATGGAAGACTATGGTGTCGTGATGCCACTGGGTGTCGTCCAGTGCAAGGCTTGAGTCTTTGGTTACAGAGTTCAAGAGTGTGGATGTTTTGTTACCTTTCTTTGAGGCCATCTTCTGCTTGTTGTAGGCCTTCTGTGTTAGGTCACGCAACTGTTGGATGGTCATGGAGCGTGGACAGGCCATGACGCCTAGATGGTGGCTGACTCCAGAGTGCAGATTTCTTAGAAAGAGGCTTTTAAAGTTCACATCCTCTTCAAGGTCAGGCTCGTTGTGTGCACCAAAGTAGGCTTGCCGGAGTCGGTTGTAGTAAGCTTGTGGAACCTCTTGTCGACCTTGCTTGATCTCCAAAGCAGTTAACAGTCCAAGTTCAGACTCAGGGTCTGTAAACTCTTTAATAAGGACCTCACGAAGTAGCTGGTAGCTTGACTTTGTTTGACTGGGCTGTCGATCTAGGAAGTTTCGTACCTCAGGACTGGACGTGGCTCTAAGGAGGTATAACCTGTCTCTGTCAGTCACACGAGGTCTCATTTCCAGATAAAACTCGATATCTTGCAGGTAGGCCTGGATGTCGGGGCCCTCTGCAGAGTTTGGGTTGAAACTGCAGATGTTTTTAGACAGCTTGTTGAGGTCTTTGATGGTCATCCCATGTGCAGCTCCAAGGTCTGCTTGGATGGGAGGTATTCTTTCGTTGGCAGGAAAGGCTTGTGTGGCGAAGGCAGGTGAGGTTTTGGGTTGTGGCCCTTCGCGCCTTTCGTCATATGCCGGTTCTTGGATATGGGACTCTGCTCTGCTCAGCAGTGGTGAGGCTGAGAGATGCTTCCCTTTTCTTGGCTCTTGTTTCAGCTCATAAGCATCTTTGAGTTCTTTTCTGACCATGTAGAGCTCATCGTTGGTATCGTCTAGTTGTTGGGTCAGATTGTCCATTTCAGTTCTATACCTTTCAAGGTGGTCTTTCAAGGTACTGATTTCAACATTCTTGTCTCTGATGTGATTCTTGGCTTTCTCTAGTAGCTGTTCGGCATACTGGAGTCTGTTTACCAGGTCTTTCTGGACAGCCTTTGAATGTTGCTGGTCGAGCTGCGCTGCTGCCAGGGCTGCTTGGAGTTTCATAACTTGTTCCGTTGTTTCCTGCTCCCTCTCGTTGGGTGCTTTGAGTTGATCTTGAACTTTCACTTCCAGCTTGTCTATGCGGCGTTGAGCACGTGTCAGCTCCTCTTGAAGGTGGGTGATGTGCTTGTCGCTCAGTTTCAGCTGGGTTGTGAAGGCATAGCTTAGGGAGCTGGTGATCTTGACTAGCTCCTTGTGGTTGTTGTTCTGGCTTGAATCTTGTGTCAGGAATCTTCTCAGGATTAGGATTATTATTAAAAATAATAACAGTTCAAATGTCTTGGGGGTGAGGCTGTCTGTCATGCCTCTCAGCCAAGTATTCACATCTTCCCCATAGGCAATGGGGTTTGCAGTCTGCGGCATTTTGGCACGCCAGGGAGAAGAGAGACTGACACAGATCTATGTGGACTAGAAGCCTATGTGTGGTGGGACAACTAAGTATTGAGTCAGTGATTGTGACCCACTAGTGAAGTGTGGTGATGACTGTGTTAGTCTCGGGGTGTCTAAGTAGACTAGGGATGCGAAGACTTCGTCACTCTAATGAGGAAGAGGAAAAAGAGAGAAAAAGGTGAAAACAATTCAATAAAAAAAAAACGAAAATTCCTTTTCGGTTAAGAGAAATTATTATATTTTTTTTTTTCAATTGAATGTGGTTATCAAGAAGTTAAAATATCTTAAATCTCGTTTTAAAAAAAAAAACAAAGAATGCAATAATAATGTTGGATTTTGGATTTTTACTTTTTGTGTTCTTTTCGTAGTATGCAGGAGTGACACGTAACCTTACAGTTGGACCGCTTACCAGGGAGGCTGCGAAGGCGACAGTTGTTCAACACTTAACTCTATTAAATCGATCTCAGCGTTGGATGAGATGATAAAATTTGGATTGCGTTTCCAAATGGAGGGAGGTTAGGAAGAACAAGGAGGGGTTGATTACAATCAAATTCATACGGATGATTCGTCTTTTTCAACAAGATTATGTATTTCATTCACATAGAATTGATTGATGGCTCTTACAGGTCCCTACGCATGTGAAGAATAAAGAGGAAAGAAAGCAGGAGAGAACAGGAAAAAAGGGAAGGAGACTCAGTAAACTGAGTGGACCGGGTCCACTAGCAGGCTCTGTTGCTGTTATGCCCAACTACAAGTAGAATAGTGTTGTTTTTATTTGCTGCACAACTAATCAAACAAAAAAAATAAAATTTGAGGGAAAGAACATTGTCTTTCTAATTTATTTGAACTCGTAATGAGGGATAACAATGTCTCCTATTAGGGCTCAGGTGTGTCATTCCCAAGCTAGGATATACAGGGGAAAGAGAATGGCAAGTAAAGTAAAATTAAAAAGTAATAATTGGGCAAAGTAGGTAGAAAGGAAATTAAATAACGAAGGAAATCAAATTAAAACAATAATGGCTAAGTGTATAAACACAGGAAGAAAAGGGGTAAAACGCAATAAAATAATGAGTAAGTATAAGTCTGAATAGAATTTATTGATAGGTAATAAAATCAATTAGGTAGAATAAGTTTATTAAACTTTAAAGTTCAAGGCTTATTCGTACCTAAGGTTATTAGGCATAAGAGGGAATTCTAGAAATAATGATCATATGAAATGATCGGAGGGGAATATTTGAATGATTCCAAATAAATTTAATGTTTAATTAAATTTGGATTTGGCACAATTAATAATTGTGAGTCAATATTTCCCTTTCTAGTAGAATAGGATAAAGTGGTAAGAAGTGAGGAAAGGGAGGAATAAGAGAGAGAAAGAGACCAACAGGTGTATTAGTTTAGATGTTTAAAGGGTTAAATCACTTTATCGTTGCCCAACAGACACTGAATTCAACCACTGGATGTTAATGCTAACTGCTAACCTTTGAGGCTAAAGGCTTTAGCATAGACTTCAATGTAAACAACGGTTTCGTTAGCTTAGCCACCCGTGGGGTTTGTTTACAATAGCGTCGCTGTGCTGCGCGTGCGCAGTTCAGAGTTGCTTCGGAAGTAGGTTCAGACTTCCGTGTCACGATCGTAACTATGGCAACCAAAACCAGCTCTAGTGGCTAGCATGTGAATAGTTGCATTACAAGTACAGTTAAGCATATTACACGAAATATCGGCGCATTTCAACACTGTACAAATAACAACACCGCTTTGGTTGGTTTTACGATGTGGCGCTTAAACTCGGTTCGTTCGGAGTTAGATTTAACTTTATTCAAATAGCAGCTTTGTGCTGCAGTTAGGGGCACCAGTGATAACGATCTCAGCAGATCTTTAAATCTCTGTGCCAGTTTCTGTGGACAAGTAAACAACAGGGTTTCTTCGCTGTTGTTGCAAAGTTAATATTCACTTACACGCCGTGTTAAGCTAAATTAAATTTACTTTGTGAACAGACACAAGCAGGCAAGCATTATCTCGTAATGTTTAACCCAGGAAATCGAATAGCATGGCATAACAATGGGACACGCATTGAAATCAAACTATGAATAATAAGGCTTTGATAAGAAGATTGAGGAACACGCTCAAAACTATTCTTTATCCACCTATATTTATTTCCCTTTTAACTACTGCAGTTGAGCTCCGTTCAGCTAACGGTGCCTGAGATTCAGGGAGAATAGCGATTGAAAAACACTGGAACACGCAGTGAAATCACTTCAGCTATAAAACAAGGCATTACAAAAATGAGGAACACGCTCAATTTCCACCTTATTGCACGATCTCAGATGTTAACTTGAAGTTACACTTACTGCAGTTTAACAATGAAGAGGCGGACTCGAGTTACAGGGGGGGGGCACTGCTCTGTGGTAATTCAAGGTAGCGCGCTGCTTAAACGTCACCACACGCCGACCACACACACACACACACACCAGTCTCAACAGACGCTTCTCATATTTCATCCGCAGCAATGGAAATATGAAATAACTTGGCTTTTTGCTCACAATTTAGGTTAATCTGCCCCGCAATTCTCCACCAATTACTGTAAGGGAAACAGTGATAATAATTTAGCTCAAAGGGAATCATTTAAGATTTTAAAGGGAACTCCACCATTAATATGCAAGGGAATTAGGACAGAATCACTGTTTTACGGCTGATCACTGAGACGCCCAGCGATTCAGTGAACGAGCCGTATGACAGCAAATCTGCAATGGATATCTATATCCAAAATTTAGTGAAAACACTATTAATTAGCATAGTAACAAGATCGGCAGTTTAAGACATTAACTTGTGAGCACAAAACACAAGATACTTCTCTTTTCCATATAAATAAGGCTTTATTGGATAAATCTAAGACATATAAACTAATCTAACACATGAACACACGCATTCACACAAGTTTTCAGAAAGAGAGAGAGAGGAAATAATTAAAGAGAATGAAAATGTGAAATCCCAAGATTACAGCAATATGTGCCATTGTATAGAACTGAACAACCATCAATCACTTAATTAAACCTCGAATTGAGTTCCTCAATGAGGTTAAAATATATATTAAATGCACCAGTTCAGCTAGAATATGGAGGTACTTGCATTGCATGTTTAAAGGGGTTCCCTTTCTTGTCTGGTTGCTGAAAGGGGTTTCCCGGGGTTGCTGATTGGCTGGAGGTTCAGTTTTGGGAAGCCAGTGATTGGGCGTTGGCTGGCGACGCGGAGCTGTGGTCTGCAGTTGAAGGGTAGACAGCACTCTTCTGGAAGATGCGGCGTTAGGCTTAACTCAGAACACGAAACTCTCAACGGAAAATAAAACAAACTAAAGAAATAGAAATAGATGTAAAATTTGATGAGACCAGGTGGCGTTTCTCATCATGGTTTTGGAGGAGCTGGCGTGTAAACCAGAGCACGCTCAAAACTAAAGAAGCATGACTAGGAGTGAAAAGCTAAAAGCCGCATGGCAAAAAGCTAGACACAAAAAGTCAGACCCGCAAAAAGGCAAAAGGCAAAAAAGACCAAAAGGCACAAAAAAAAAGCGCAGTTTGATGGTGTCCTGAGTATTTAAACCAGGCTGTTTAACACCCCCCAAATGGTGTTTTGACCAATTAGAAGCTTCGGGGTGTTGCAATGTTTCTCATTCCCATTCATAAATCAACTGTTATCTAATCATTCACATGACCTGCGTTTTCCCGCTTGGTAGAGTATGAGTTTGACATGATTCTATCACGAGGAGAGAACATTGACCAAGAATGGACCTGGGAGCAAGTTGCAAGCATGAAAATTCAAACTCACACATACCAAGCATGAATATGACCCCTTAAGCTCTTCAATAGATATTAACAATACATACACAATAAATGATTAAAACATGATGGTTAAACAAGTGGGTTAGATACATAATATGGAGTTACTGTATGCATAGAAATGATTAGTTGCTCACAAGTCATTTTAGTGTCATTTAGGTGCATGGAAAAGCAGTTTCCGTGCCATTCTGTGAATGTATGAAGACCAGAGATTAAAATGTCCGTAAGGAATTTTAGTCTCTCTGTTCTCGTCGTAAAGTGGGGGAAGTCAATTTACAAGGAGCTTGTGACTGTAGTTACTATCGTGATAGTCATGCGGTCATCTCTTTTTACCATTATTCTTGATAACTTGCCCCAGAATTTTACAATCTCCTTGGACTTGTCAATAAGTATTCTTTTGTGTTAATGTTGAAAACTGTTCTGTGACAGGGTCTTAGGTTTAGGCTTGCTTCAGAGAGGCTGGGGTCTGATTTATGGCATCCTGTTGTCTTGGGCCTCAGTGGAATTTTTGTGACTCATCGTGCCTCAACTCGGTTTTGACCAAAACTTAGATTGTCTGATTCTGTCTGATATCCTACAGGACTAAATTTCAGTCTGTTCATCACGCAAAGCTTTCAGAAGACGTCTGACATAAGTCATATTAATTAATTTTATGGTACTTTTATGAAGTTTTTTCAGCATACAGGTTTGAAACCTAGGGAGAGTAAATGATGACATTTTTTTTAAAGTTTTTATTTTCGTGAATGAACTTTTCCTTTAAATTTGGCTCGAAATCAAAACTGACCTGTTTTTTCTTCATGCATTGTGGGTTATGTATATAAAATCTCTTGCCACGAATTGTGATTCCGCAATATTTTTACCCCAATTATCAAAATCCCATCCAATTACCAAGTACAATAATGCAGCAAAATAAAATACCTGCCAATGAAATAAAACTATAACAGAAAATATGTAATATAAAATATGTAAATAAAAACAAATAAAAGGGGGTGCTCAGTAAGGGTGTGCGATATATATCGTCTGCGATAATATCGTAATTGTTGTTTTAACGATGTGCGATTTGACATTATCGTGTATTTTGCAAAAACCAAACAAAACACATCTACAGAGCGCACGCATACATTAGTGATGAAGTCTAGGCATAGGCGTGTGGGCATTTAGTGATGTTTTCTTTCACTGCATGATGCAGTCTATTAAAAAGCATTTAGAATGATCACAAATTCAAGACATGATGGCAGAAAATGTATATATTTATAGCACTTCATATAGATATTCAATTTCACACGAAGAGTGCCGTTTGTCTCCAAAAATGACCATGTGACCCGCCAATTTATAAACAGTAAGGTGCATAAGAGCCTTTAGTTTTGAGACACCATATTGCTTGTTTTTGCTCTATTTTGCCAACAAAAATAATTCCGAATACAGTCACAGCGCTGTTTTGTGTTTCTGAGCAACATGACGGTGTTTCGTTTTTGAATGCATTTATTTCTGCATTTGTAATTGCAGGTTAAATGCGTTCATGTCTTGCATTAAACAAAATACATCTGTGTAAATACATCTAAATGCCACTTCCGATTAATTTTATTGATACTGATTTAATTTGCCTGGTAACAGCCCAACTGTCTTATTATTCTAATTCCCCGATTAAATGTAAGAATTTGACTCAAAAGATAATGGACACTTTTAGAAAAAATGGCTTTATAAAGGTAAAAATGCCCATAAAATGCAAAAATCAGTTTAAACTTATTGGAAAAGATAAATTTCTATCACTGCTGTGAACTGACCAAACAGAATATGAAGAATATCAAAAACTTTAGGAGTCAGCTGTCTTCGGCAGTCCTTAAGGTACCAGCACGATAACACACTCGGCAAAAATCGTCTAATTATCATTATCGATAAAATCCCAGAAAATATAGAGAGATAATTTTTTGTCAATATCGCACACCCCTAGTGCTCAGCTTAACTGTCTGTAGAGTCAGCCAGTATATTATCCAAAAAGGGACATCAAAGGTCTTTAAATGGTTACTTCACCCAAAAATAAAAATTGTCAATAATTACTCGCCCTCATGTCGTTCCAAACTCGTAAGACCTTCGTTCATCTTTGGAACACAAACTAAGATATTTTATGAAATCTGAGAGACATTACCACAAATTGTGCAGACAAGGAACAAAGTTTGTCCTGAATTTTCTTAATGATAATAATAATTTTCTTAATTATGGTTCCACTGATTTCTAAAGATTTTAAAGATCTTATCATTAAAACAAATCAAGCTTATCATGCTTATCTGTTTTCGTGATTTAAAACTATGAAATGTGAAGGTATATTCAGATCAATCTTTAGGTTTTTGTAAAGAACACATACTGGGTTGTGATTACTTGTTGACATCTTATCATCAAGCCTCTCTTTTTCCTCCGATCTCCTTTTTTCTTGTTCCTCAAGCTTCGTTTCCATTAGAGCTTGCTCTCTTCTCATTTTCTTTTCATCCTGCAACCTACGCCCTACATGTTTCCTTGAGTGCTTCTTTAGCCTCTTCTCCAGAACAAACTCTTTGCCACATGTTTTGCATGGAAACATCCTCTTCAGATTTTTAGTGCTTGATGTTCCACGGTCAGAGCCTGAGGTGTCAACCAGAATGGTTCAACCATAATTTTATGAAGCTACGAGAATACATTTTGTGTGCAAAGAAAACAAAAATAACAACTTTATTCAACAATTTCTTCTCTTCCGTGTCAGTCTTCGACGCACGTTTACGACAGTACCACGGTGCATGCGTGTGGTGCTGCAGACGGAGGAGCTGGCGTTCTGACATAGAACGTCCATCTCTCTCATAGTTCATCGTCTGTATACTCTGGTTAAAATAAGTAAGGCTGGGCAAAAATATTGCAAGTAATCCTCTCTGGAAATCTTCAGACATGTTTACGAAGACTGTTTTATGTACAGCATGCGTCTTCCTCTGCTTGCAAACAAGGCACAGTGCATGAGCGTTCTGCGTCAGAATGACAGCTTCAGCATCACACGCATGTGTCGTGGTACTCCCGTGAACGCATGTCAAAAACTGACACGGAAGAGAAGAAATTGTTGAATAAAGTCGTTATTTTTGTTTTCTTTGTGCACAAAAAGTATTCTCGTAGCGTCATAAAATTACGGTTGAACCACTGATGTTACATGGACTATTGTAACGATGTTCTTACTACATTTCTGGGCCTTGAATGTGTCAGTTGCATTGCTGTCTATGGAGGGTCAGAGAGCTCTTAGAATTCATCAAAAATATCTTAATTTGTGTTCAGAAGATGAATGAAGGTCTTACAGGTTTGGAACGACATGAGGGTGAGTAATTAATGACAGAATTTTCATTTTTAGGTGAACTAACTTTTTAAGGAGCCTGTGAGTGAGAATCTGATTTTCTCGAGCTTTATATAAGTAAACACCTCTTTAATTCACTAATAGGTGGGGGTGAAATGTGTTTCCACTTTAAAGTAAGGAAGAAGTCTAGCTAATAAAGTTGTAAGGCCAGAGGTTTTTGCAGTGACATCGGAATGACCTTGTTATCTTTAATCAAAATGAGATACAATTCACTTCATCCCTGCTGATGTATTTAAGTCTGCGCTATTGCCAATCACATTCCTGTATGCAACACTCACTTTTCACAATCCAATTAACAACCAAATTCCTCTGGTTAAACAGTAGAGCATAGCGCTAGCAATGCCATGGTCATGGGTTTGATTTCCAGGGAATGCATGAACTGTTAAAATGTGTACCTTGTAAGCAGTGTAAGTCACTTTGTATAAAAACATCTGCCAAATGTGTAAATGCAATCAATAAAAAAAACTATTTTTTTCTTGTTCGATAAGCCGTTGCATTTAGAAGTATGTTAGAATTCAGAAGTTCAGTTGATTGCAATTTCATTTCATTTGCCAGCTTGAATGTCATGAAATGGAATTAAACCCAAAGAACTGGAAGCGACAGGGAATGTGTTTCAGTATTACTTTGTGACCGATCCCAATTTTTTCACATCCTGTTTTTTTCCCCATCTTAGAAACAGTTGCTCAGTATGATGCTAGAATATCTGTTCTGCTGTCAGAACGAGCACAGTGGAGGAGAGCCACTTCGCCCAAGGAGACTAAGGTTTGTGTGTTTCTGTGTCCTGCCTTCTCTTTTTCTTTTTACCCTTTTTGTTATCCAAGTACTGAGGCCAAGAAATATGTACTGATATTTTTTGACACATTATGTGTCTGTTTCCCTTTTTGAAAGATCTTTTGGTGTCTGTATTATAGTGCGCCTATGTCACTTCTACATTTTACACATTTCTTTGTGCATGCAGGGGATCTCTAAAAAGGGCAAAGTGGAGGGTACCTCTCCTCCACAGGGTGCTGACCAAGAGGGCTCAGGGTCTGACTCTGATCCACTGGAGCTGTTGGCAGAGACATCAGATGCAGAGACAACAGGCCTTATGATGGACTACTTTCCCCAGCACTGTGACTCGGCCTCCCTGTCTTCTTTCTCTCTGGACACACCCTCTTTGCCCCGACATCCGCCCCCTCAAGATGACACCGCCTCCCTGGTGTCCACAGGAACATTAGTGCCTGAAGCGATCTACCTGCCACCACCGGGGCACAGACTGGTCACGCATTCAGACTGGGACAAATTGCAAGCACAAGTCAGTATGCGTCTAGTTTTTCTAGCAGGATTCCCACGACCATGGAAAACTGTATCAGGAAATTTTAAGATTGTGGTTGCCAGGTGTGGAAAAGTCATGAAAATGAACGAAATACTAAAAAGTAATGGAAAGTTTTTCTAGTTACACTTGGCTCTAAAACGTTTAACAGCTATAAATTACTCTTCATGAGTGCAGTCCTAATCCAGTAATAGCAAACGATTTGAAACATCATGGAAATGTATTAGTCAAAAGGTGTGGGACATTTCTAGCCTGTTGTTTGTTAATCAGTGCATTAGAGATCACTGATGTCAGTGCATGATGTCACTATCTTTCAGCTAACTTGTTGAATCTGATATCGTGGCATTTTTAGCTTGTAGAGCTTCAAGAGGAGGTGACAGAGCTTCAAAAGCAGAAAGCTGAGCTGGAGAGAGAACTGGATGTGCAAAGCACAGAGACACAAAAACAGGTACAGAATCTCTGTTCCTCTTTCGCCACACAGACCAAATAAAACACATTCAGAAACAGTTGCATTCCTTAATATTTTTGTGAAAACAGTTATACAGTGATACAGTTCAAAAGATCAGCATTTATTTGAAATAGAAACTGTCACTTTTAATCAATTTAATGCATTCTTTGCTGAATAAAATTATGTACAAAAATTTAACTGACCCCAAATGTTTGAGTGTATATGACGTATATAATATATATTTTTTCAATGATTGAGCATACTTGCTTTGAGCATACACCTTGATATAGCAGATCTACAGTTGATTACTTTCAAAGCAAAGATATCAAATATATTGATATCTTTGTGTTTTTGTCTATTGCAGTTGTCAGTGCTTCAGTCTCAGGTGCAAACATCTGAGACCTTTCTTCAAGACCTACAGAAATCTTTTAGCCAGTCACAAAATGCCGTTCAGAGCAGATTGGTGAGTAGCAGGTGAATGGTCCAATCAAAGGGCAGCAGGAATCCATAAGCCGAAATCTTGATGATATCACAAACTGTTTAATAGTCTGCATGTACTTTTTCACGCAGGCAGATCTGTCTTACTCTCAGAAGAGAGTTTGTAATGAACTCTCCAAGTTGAAAGGTGAAGACACTGATGTGGATGAAAATAGCCTTCCACCCCACAGTCCAACACTAGAGGTGTGTGTGTGTGTGTGTGTGTGTGTGCGTGTGTGTGTGTGTGTGTGTGTTATTAAGCGGTTTCACGAAAGGAGGCCAGAGGTGTGGACTGTGGCACAATTGAATATGGTGTGTGTGTATTTGTCTTAAGTCATTAAGTCAGTGTGTATCTCTATACATAGGCAGCTCACTGTGAGGAGAGGCTTCGTATTGAAATAGTCAACCTACAGGAACAGCTGGAGACACGCACAGAAGAGAGCGGTCTGTCTATATCATTAGATTACATTACATTTATGCATTTGACATACACGTTTTTGCGAAGAGACTTTGCTTTCCCTCACTGTTCGTGAAACATTTAAATAAAATGTTTCACAATGAATCATTTCAATCATGTCTGGCATTTGTCCTGTTTGTTGAAGCTTTTGATTGTGTTCTCTCCTCAATGACATGTTCTCCTTTTTGTCTCTTCTCCTCATCTTTCTTGTCTCATCTGCTCCTCCAGAAATTTTAGAAGGTAAGTCATATATACTTTAACTTTTTGTCAATAGTGTAGATCCTACTTGTTGTATGAGGGCAGGTGTTGATATTTTAGTGTCTTGCCATGAAACTGTGTGTCCAGTGTCAGTTTGCGATTGAATTCTCTCTCCATCAGTTAAGCTTGCCAGCCTGACAGTAGCGACAGACCGCATACGGGTCCAAAAGGAAAAGGTATGGCAGCTTTTAATTCTCAGGTGTTATTTCTTATGGGACTAGGTGGTATTCAAAAATGTTCTCCACATCCTTTTGCTTGTTTCTTGTCATATATGAGTCCACTGTGTATTGCTAAAATGCTCAATCAAATCAGTCTATTAAGACATTTTTTGAATGTCAAGTGCCATTTGCTTGTTTGTACTTCAGTGGCACTGTAACCTTTAGGATTTCTCTGTAAGCTTAGGTCCTTTGCTTTTAGTCTAACTTGACCTGCCAATTTCATTGTGACAAATTAACTGGAAGTAAGAACATCTGTATATTGTGGTTGTTGTTGTTATTAAATATTTATACTTTCTAAATATGCTATGCATGTTTATGTGTGTGTGTGTGTATTTATGTATCTGTGTTCGACTCATTTAATCAGACTACCAATAGTTAAGACATTTTTTACACAATATTACAAAGTGGATAAATTATTTATTCCTTTATAATTGGATGCATTCACAAAATGAAACATAATGTAGTCATAGATAATGTCATACATAATGTAGACAACAATGTAGCATAGTGTTGTTTGAAATGTTTGTTGTATAATGCCTAACATTAGCTTGGCATAGTTTTGTGTACAGTGCAGTACACTAGTACTCCAATAAGAATGTATCCATTGTCCCATCTGTGTGTGCAGTTGGAGGCTGAGCTGCAGGAGTGTCGTGTGGAGGTGCAAGGTCTGCGAGTGGCGCTTTCTCACCTTCAGAAGGAAAAAAAATCTCACATCCAGGAGAAGGTAGGCCTGCATCTTGGTGTGAATATCATTAAATCTGATTATATAGTAGTTTACATCTCTCTGTCTTTCAGGCAGCATTACAGCAGCAGTGTTTAGAGTGTCGCAGTCAGGTGATCAGTCTGCGCTCTCAACTAGACACTAGTCAAGCTGTGCAGAAGGATTTTGTGCAGCTGTCGCAGTCACTGCAGGTACTTCACTGATTTAGGATCAGCATCGAGTTTATACTCATCTATCCTGCATAAATTCTGCAGTCTCTGGTGAAAGTTCATCAGTTTTTGATGACACACAATAAGGCTGTGTCCTCACTACATGATTTCTACTCTCAGGCTGCGTTTACACTGCAAGTCTTAATGCACAGATCTGATATTTTCACCATATCCGATTTTTTGTCCCGCCTGTTTACATTCACTTTAGACACGCCTCGTATCCAATATCCATGTTTACACTAATCTCCCACCTAAAATCATTCCACTGGCTTTCACGACCATGAGCGCAACGACTGACCCTCGAATTCTGCATGGACTTCTGCTTATTCATCTTTTAAACTTTTAAACTAAATGAATGGATACTGTTAATTAATACCTTCTTCTGCATCCGCATTTTCATTCTTTGGCATGTCTTCAGCCGTCAAACTGTCCAGAACTTCAGGGGGTCAGCAGCTAGGTTTATCGCCCAAAACTCACTCCATTTGCTCATAAAATGGACAGGTTGTTCTGTCCACTACGGTTGTTGTGATCCTTGGCCTCCTTATATTTGGCTTTAATGCTCTTTATCTTGCGTTGGCATTGCAGCCAGGTTCGGTTGTAGCCACCCTCATGCATGGCCCGTGCCATGTCTTCATAGTCACAGCCCGATTTCTGTATGAACCATGCAGTTTTGCCTGGGTTGATGCCTCTCCCCATAAACAAATTAAACGTGATGCCTCCTCCTGGCTCCACTAACTTCCATCCATCGCAACACATAAATATCGTGACGCCGCGTGCAACTCGTGCTTGAAACAGGCGCGAAATGATGACGTTCAACGCAATCCGTCATGGAACAGTGACGTAAGTGACAAGAAGAACCGGATATGCGTGTTTAGACGTAGGTCGGATGTGCAGATATCAGATATGTATCTGATTTAAAACCACATTTCGAAACCACTCAGATCGGATGCGAAAAAAATCGGATCTCGTGTGGATTTTTGTGTTTACACGCATGCATCAAATTCCGATCTGTGTCAGATGTGGGCAAAAAATCTGATTTTTTTTCTGCCAGTGTAAACGCAGCCTCATGCTCTGTCTGTGACAAAAACTTTAAGCATAAGTTTTTTTTTTAAATAGTCTTTTCATTTCTTCTCTCTGCGTTCTCAGGTGAAATTGGAACAGATTCGCCAAGCGGAATCTTTAAACCAAGTGAAGCACATTCTAGGGGAGGAGCTTGAAGACACCGATTTAGCTGCTGATGCCACATGAAACGATATAAGAATAGGTGACATTTTGGCCAACCAAAGGGAAGAGACTCTGGTGGGAAAGGAGGTGGTCATCAGAAAGGGCCAAGCTGAGGTGGGCTGCCTACATACAAAAAAAAAAAAAACCCTGCAGTGCCATGAACTAAATGGCCATTCCTGCACTCATGGGTTCACACTTCTTCTAATGAACTCAAACTATATGGGGAAAAACATGATACCTTGACAAACTGGAATTGCTAATACTTGAATTTTGTGAAAAGCTAATACACTGACTACTAGCTGTACTAGACTTTGTGCTACTGCAGTGTAAGTTTTATCTTTCCGGCCTAATCCTTTTTTCCTAATAGACACTGATGGATATATATTACTTATATTCAGCACCTGTCACCCAGCAAAATAAACATACCAAAAAAACATACTGGGGGCATTTGTAACTTTATAATATATATTTTTTCCTTTATAACCCAGACTACTACAGATCTACCTGCTGTCGCTATAAGAAAAAATGTTATGTGCCAAAGAACAATATCATTAATAAACATATTGAGAAGGAATATCGTAAAATGTAATATTATTCCATATAATAGGTCTGAATATTTCTCGCCTTTATATGGTACTAATTATTTTTGTCTTAATGTTTTAAAGTGAAAGATTAAATGGTAAGTGCATTACAATTGTTTGAAATGAGATGCAAACTTTTTACTACACTATTTTAATAAGTGACGTGTAATTTAGTTGTTGACTAGATGCTAGTCTTACAATATATTAGTGTTTTAAAGATTAAATCTTCAAATTCATACCATTTTTATTCATAAGTAGTTACAATTGTCCCCAGCTTCACAACCATGATGAAATCTTTTATGATATCCACCAGCAATAGTGTTGGCATATTCCTTTTGTTAATTTAAAGTCAACAACCAAGAGATAAAATAAATATTACTTTAAATTAATTGCATTAAAACCTTAGACATCTTAAGAAAATATTACACCTTAAAATATTTTTTGTACCTCTAATGGTTTTTTGTTGAAACTTTATTTCAAAGTGAAATATTCATATTTACTGTTATCAGACAGATAGAGAACTTATTCTGAAAAGGTGCCATCACCTTTCTGAATAAATTGTGTGTAACAGTTGCCCCCTGCTATAATACTACCTACCCTACTATAATTATTTGTGCATTCAGTTTAAGGCCAAAGTCACTTTAATGGAAAGAGCCAACATTTCATTGAAGTATCTGGTGCCTGAGCCGAAGATCAGTGGTATGTTAATGAGATGATAAAACACTAAATCGAAGTTTGAATGGAGCTAATAAATGTTCATTCATATAAATGTAGAACAATGTTAGTAACAAATCTGAGTGCATTACATGTGTATGAAAAAATAAAGATTCAACTAAAAGACAGTAACAGACCACACTTGATTTTTATACATTTCTTTATTTTAAGAATAGCATTTTCAATAGAATATACTGTTCATAATATATATATTATATATTGTAATATATTATATGATTAAATAAGTTATAATACATTATTCACATTGACTTCAAATAATTTGTCTTTTCTTAGGTTTTAACATTAATTGGTGACTTTCACGGTCACAGTGGTTTTTTCGTTCCATTTGGCGCGAACTTAATTTTCTGTGTTGTCTTCTTTGCTTTCGAGTCCCACTTTTTGGACACAAGATTCTCATCTTTCTCTGGTCAAGAAAATAAGTTATGTGAGACAGGATGGCTTAAAGATAGTCCACAAAAAAGTTTAAATAATCTAGGCACTCATTGCTTTGGATCACATAATCGTAAATGTGTAGTCTTAACACCAGCTTTAAATATGGAAATATTCTTTAACCTAATTGTTTTAATTTAACAGAATCTACTGTCTGAATTAACCAGACAAAAGCACATGTATGAAGATGAATTTAGCATTAAGACTGCATTTTCTCTGCCGATGATGATATTAAGATTCTACAATGGCATCTATTGCTATATGGAGCATTACTTTACAGTCAATCACTGATTCAGCAGTCAGGAGGTCTAAGGAGCTCTATGACTGACACTAGATTATATATACATGTCAGTCAACAAGCCAAAGAATGTAGCACAATTTGTCCTTACACAAACAGACACAGGGATGCAGGCAGGCATGGACAGAGAGGATTGTGGGATACCTTGCTTTGTTACAGGAATATGGAGGGAAACAGGATTAGGCTGGAATGAAATAAAAAGGGGTTGAGCAGGGGAAAAGGGTAAGGAGGAGTAGTATTTACATCACCAGAAGAAATGGAGCGCAGAGAGGAGGGTTCAAACAAAGAGGACAAGATATAAGTAAAGGAGCACGATTTTAAAAGGGAAATGAATAAGTCATCATAGGAATTTTTATTTGCTGTAAACAGTTAGTCAGGTCTTAAGTGGTTTTAACCAATATTTATTATGTATTTGTATGTTACTTTAAATATGCTTAGTATGTTTAGAGTTTATTTTAAATATCAATATCCAGGAACTTTTTTTTTTTTGCATAATTGATCAATAATTTGCAAATCTTAAAAATAAATAAATTTAAAAAAAACCAGAATATTTTATCTACATTTGTCAAGATTTACCATTTGCTTTAAATGGTTACTTACGTTCCAAGTAGTTGCGGGCAACAAACTTAAGCAGCTCGTCAATAAGGATGACGGGGAAGGAAAGCTTCAGTACAACGATCCACTGGGTCACATTGAGATGGGTTAGCTTGAAGATCATCTGTCAGAGGGCAAGGCAGAGATTCGCAAATAACAGCAGATAATTAAATCCAGTTGGACTGGATGATGTGATGAATTAATGAATTGAAGTGAATTAAAGAATTTGAATATTGCCACTTTATTTTATAATGGATTTGAAAAACTGAATCAGTGTTTGGGACGTGAATTGGACATGAGAGAAGTGTCTCTTGGCTGGGCCTGATTATGGTTTCCTAAGGCTCCTGGGCACACGTCTTACATCGCCCCCTAGTGGCAGCCCCTTTAGCCTGCATCGCGATATTGTTAAACACACAAACTGAACCAAATTCAGCATGCTGGATGGACACTGACAGTACTTACAGGCAGAGGGTCCACATAGATGATCATGAAGTGCAGAGACATGGAGAGACTCATGGCTCCCACCAACCACAAATTGCTCCATGGAGGCATTCGCACCAGAGACTGATTCTCGGATAAGCTGTGAAACCATGCACCATTGTATGTTACAATCAACATAAAAACATGTATGATCAGCTGCTTTATGATGTTTGGATATGGTAAGTACTGACCTGTTCAGAGCGTTGCACATCTCAATGGTGACCAGGACAGACAGAGCCATTGTCATGGGAGGAGCAGCCTCGAACACCTCGCATTCAATGCCAGCAAAGTCCTCGTTCTCAGCAGTGCACTGCATGAAGTGGGACTGGGGACAGAGAATAGGTATAGCATTATTATTTTATTGTGAAATGTACCACATTTTTACTGTCTTTTATAGTTATCAATTGTTTCATTCTCAATGTTCAGAGCCATCAACCATCAATTATTGTATCTCTGAAGCATTAGCTAGATAATGCTAGATTCTCACCAGCTGGTAGAAGGAGACCATGGGGCCTTCTTCGCAGTAAAGGAACCACCAGCCAGCAGCAGCGACAGTTGCAGCACCAACATAAGCTGAGAGAAGAGATTGAACAGAATCGTTAATAGTCAGATAGATAATCAGCGAGGGTACAATATCACTGAATACATGGTGAACCTAGAATGGATCAGGGATGAAGCAGAAATATGGAAAGTAGCACACCTCCAATGGCCAGGTATCTGAAGAAGAGCCAGCCAGAGATGAGAGGCTCTTTGGGGGAGCGGGGAGCCTTGCCCATGATGTCCAAATCCGGGGGGTTGAATCCCAGAGCGGTGGCAGGAAGACCGTCAGTCACCAGGTTCACCCACAGAAGCTGAACTGGGATCAGAGCCTCAGGAAGACCAAGAGCAGCAGTCAGGAAAATACTGAAGAAGATGGAGAAAATAAATCAGGTTTATAGTCAACCTATTACCGATTCCAGAGGATAAATGTATAAGAGAGAGACTGTCACACACCACACAACCTCTCCGACGTTGGAAGAGATGAGGTAGCGGATGAACTGCTTCATGTTGTTATAAATGGCTCTGCCCTCCTCAACGGCAGCCACAATGCTGGAGAAGTTGTCATCGGCCAGGACCATCTCAGAGGCTGACTTGGCAACAGCAGTGCCAGAGCCCATGGCAATGCCAATCTCTGCCTTCTTCAGGGCAGGAGCATCATTCACACCATCACCGGTCTGGAGAGTGTGTAGAGGAGGTAGGGAATTGCAAAAAAATGCAAGCATGTTAAATATATTTCTGATCACGTGACCAAGATACTATTTAGGCTTTTGTGTCCCATTCAATTCCCTTACCATGGCAGTGATCTCATCAAAACCCTGAAGGAACTCAACAATCTTGCTCTTGTGGGAGGGCTCAACACGAGCGTAACAGCAGGCCTTACGCACTGCCTCTCTCTGCTGGGCCAGTGGCAGGTCATCAAACTCACGGCCAGTGAAAGCACGGCCTGTCACATCCTCATCATCACTGAAGATGCCAATACGGCGGCAGATAGCTACAGCGGTACCCTTGTTATCACCTGGGAAGGAGACATTATATTTTCAGGATTATTGCAATATATTATTGCTACTCAAGTAACGTTGTTGAAAAAAACAAAAAAAAAGAAATTAACATCACAATCAAGTGTGCTTTTGTACACAGTATGACCATTTGATTTTTTTGGTATCACTTTCTATGAAGCCCGTATTTATAATACATTAGAAGAGTATTCTTAAGGCATTATAATGAATGCATAGTATTCTTACAAAACGTCTACTCTCAGATTAATCCATAACAGTTTAATGCTTGTCTTACTTTTATGGGTTATAGCTTTTAAGATTAGGATGATTTATAATACACAATGAACACAATGCATCCACTTAATTTACAATGGATTATATTTCCCATAGTTATAATGTATTATAAGTCTCATATCTTGCCATTGTTATCTTGTTACTTTACTTAAAGCAGGCAAAGACCACTTATAATATAACATAAAAATATGTTTTATTTTTTACAGTTTTTCTCAATTGCTTTGGCTCAATTCTCGAATGAATTTTTTTTTTCAGATCTCTGAACAATTAGCTTCTTGTTCACATCAGATTGGAATTTCTTATTGATTTGAGCAAATTGCAAATGCTTTGGCACATGTGTGCAAACAGTACAGTTGTCTGCAGTTTGCACAACAACTAATTGCATATGGCTTGTTGATCAAAACTGATGAGCCGATTCTCACTTAAACTGTCAAACTCTTCACAACTTCTCAATCATTTTTCATCGTGTAAGCCATCACATTCAAAACAATCCATCCAATTATGAAAAATTGGTATACACGCATATATATATTCCATAAATATCTGACATTGACATTGATTGTAATGTCTGCTAAATTGGCAAATTACCTCTAATTGCAATACAATTTGAATCAACCATTTAACCAATCAAGTTTGGGAGCATATACTGTATATGTAGATTGCCCACAGCACAATCACTAACATTTTTTGAGAATGGAGGACTTCCACAACCCTGAACTGCAGCAACATGCTCGTGGAAGAGCAATTGGAAGACGTGTAAGAATACGTGTGTGGTTGTTAGAGGAAGAGTTAGACATAGAAGAGTCAGTCTCTGACCACACTTACACTCAATCACCACAATTGTGGATCATGTCATAAATCGTGGTTTTACAATGGAAGACGCTGGTCGAAGAGTACAGCCTAATGTAAACAGGTCTACAGTGTCATCAATTGTGCAAACCTTTCGTAGGGAAAACAGGTAAATATGTATTTTTTGTTTTACAGTATGTAAAGCATTTTTATAAACAACAATATTGTAAAGGTAAATGCAAGTCTATTTGTACATTCTATAGAACCGCACAACAACCTCGCGCTGGTGGCAGAGCAGCAGTATTTAACCATCAGTAAGAACAAGAAATTTGCAACATGGTCATAGCCAACAATTCCATCAGGCTAAGAGAGATCCAAAGTGCAATCATAAATGACAATATATAAATTCTCTCAGCATTTTCACCATAGACAGAGTTTTGAAAAGACATCAAATGACTATGAAACAACTCTACAAGGTGCCATTTGAGAGGAATAGTGAAAGAGTGAAGGAGCTGCGGTACCAGTATGTCCAGGTAAACTATTGGTGTGCACTTAGTGAGTTTTACTGTACTTCTAAGATGCCTGTATTACTTGAAGTTTTAGAAACCCATAAGAAGAGAAAACATTTACTGAACTCTAGAATAAAAATTAACTTTTATTTTGTTTCTGTGTTTCTTCGTAGAGAATCATGGAGTTAGAAGGACATGAAACAACCCACATTCTTGTTTTTGTGGACGTGGCCGGGTTCAATATGTCCAAAGGCTGGCGATGTGGTCGCAATCTCATTGGACACCGAGCCACAACTGACACACCAGGCCAACGTGGGGCCAATAGTACAATGTGTGCTGCCATTTCAGAGAATGGTGTGAGCACACATATTCCACACATTGGGCCCTATAATACTCAACTTCTCCTGGCCTTCCTAAACACACTTTACAGAGACCTGATTCCAGAACAAGAAAGAGGTTTAGTTAGACCACATTTGCCTAATTATGTTGTCTGGGATAATGTCAGCTTCCACCGAACCAACATTGTTAGGGACTGGTTTGCTGCACATGAAAGGATAACAGTGGAGTTCCTTCCACCATACTCTCCATTCCTAAATCCAATAGAACAGTTTTTTTCAGCATGGAGGTGGAAAGTATATGATCATAGACCACAAGATCAGATGTCTCTGTTGGATGCCATGAATGCATTCAAGGAGATTTTTCCCCCGGTGCATGTCAATGGAAAACATCAGATGTGATGTTGATGAAAATCTTTGGCCTGACCAACAAGAGCGACAGGATGTCCACCAAGAATCTTTTTTTTTCATGGATGTTATTTTGTAGTTATTTGGTATTTTTGTGTATTTGTGGTAACATAAGAAATATGAAATGTACAGTAATTGGACAAGCAAGATTTCACTTGACATGTAATACATTCGTACAAAAATAAATGTATTGTATAAATACAAATGTTCATATACTTTTTTTCTATGCACTATTGACACTATTGATTTTTTTTAATAAAACCTTAATCTCCATGGTTGACTGTCATGGTGAAAAAACAACTAAACATTTTGACCAGTGGCTCACACGATGACAAAAATACTTTATATTTTGGTGGCCTCGGCCAAATTACTGACACGATAACTAGGTTTTGAAGCATGAATGAAATGTTTTGGGTGAGTAACTACAATTTGCAGACATGCAATAAAGTTCTGAAATTCCATTGCCTCACAGTTTAGAGAATGTTTTAGGCTGCTTTTCGAAAAATGTGCCAAACATTGAAAAAACTGTAAACAGCAATAAGGTCAGATATCTGGTGAGATGAATGTGTAATATGGCATATCTGAGTTTAACTATTATTGTAATATCAGTCGAGATATGAGACTTATAATTCATTATAAATTAAGTGGATTTAAACAGGGTTTTTCTTGTCGTTTTAAATATTCCATGCTCATAAACCAAAAATAAGCAAGTTTTATAATGTATTCTAATTGTTGATTATTTATGAGATGAAACAACATATACGTTTTCTTTTTATATAATGCATTGTGCATTCATTATAATGTCTTAAGAATACCCTTATAATATTATAAAAATGGGCTTCATAGAAAGTGTTACCATTTTTTTTTCAGAAATAGATCCTAAAAAGCCAAAGCTCCATCAATTTTTGTCACAGAGTAGCAAGCAGATTGTCAGTCTGCCAGCAAAGTGATGCAAACAGTGATGTGTTTTGGTGCTGTTTCAACAAATATCGGCAGTAATTTGAGGATTGAACATGATTTACCTGTGATCATGATCACACGGATACCAGCAGCCCTGCACAGCTCAATGGATCCAACAACCTCTTTACGAGGAGGATCCAGCATACCAACGCAACCTACGAAGGTGAGATCAGTCTGTGAGGAAAGCAAAAGAAGGAGGGGTTAGCTTTAACAAAATTCAGTTATCATGTTAGTTGAAATACAAATGATGTCCCTGTTTCTCTTTCACACAAATACCTCATACTCAGCAAACTTGGTGGAGTCCTCCAGGTTCATTTCCTCCTTTCTCAGAGGGTTGTCACAGGTTGCCAGTGCCAGGCAGCGCAGGGTATCACGGCCAGTTCCCCATTCCTTGATCACAGCCATGATCTTATCTTTAACTGGACCAGTCAGGGGCACACGGGTGGTTCCAACACGCACATAGGCACATCTGTCAATCACACCCTCAGGCGCACCCTTCAACAATACCGATTTTGTGATTTAGATTCTCTTTTAGGCATTTAATTTTACTAGGTCTTTTTTACGATTGGTCTTACCTTGACAAACATCTTGTTTCCAACAGGGGCCTTGGAGGCCTTTGCAGCGGAGCAATAGACAGACATGGACTTCCTGTCACGGGAGAACTCAAGAGTAAATTCCTTCTTCATAAGCTGCTTGATCACCTAGGAAACCAAGAGAAGAAAACTACATTGATTTTACGTTTGAATTGGAATTAAATGAAGAATTCAGTCTTGGAACATGAATTTGACAGTTGAACTATTACAAAATGTCCGACCATAAACTAAGTGTGCAGAAATACACTATCATAGATATCCTTTTGATATTTCAATCATAAATTAGGACTAAAGATTTAAAACTAGAATTGCAATAAATTCCAAAGGATGACCAACATGAACTTAGAGAGCTCCGAAGAGGCTGAGGTACTTACAGTGCAGCATGTGTTGGCTCTCTCCACCTTGGACAGACCACGGACATCAGAACTGAACACGTTCATCTTTTCAACCAGGCAGCACAGGGCAGTCTCTGTAGCTTCACCCACTTTCTCATAGATTCCTTTAGACTGTTAAACAAGAGAGTGAGAGTTAAGCTCAGTTGTTGCTTCACAAATGGAAGATCTTTGATGAAAACGGAATAAATGTTTGTTTACCTCATTGTAGTCCAGAGAGGAGTCATTGCACAAGGCGCAGATGGTTGCCAGCTCAACAAGGCCATCATACTGGCCACACTTGACAGGAAGTCCACGCCTAGTACTGTAGGGTAAAGTAAGGAGAATGGCGAGTCTTTCTGTGTGTGTCTGTCTGCATGAGAGTCACTGAATGAATATGAAATTACTTACACTTCTCCCTCTGGTGTGTACTTGGATCCAGAAATGTCATACTGGTCAAGAGTCACAGAGTCACCGTCCAACTTCTCAATGACGAACATCTAAATACCAAGAGAACAAAGCTTAAAACAGTGTGCAAAACAGAAGGGTTTCATGGTTGTAGTGAGAGGATTGGTATATTGGTGCTTGCTTGACTTCTTTTGGAGCAAGACAATGTCTCTTACAAACCTTTGTAACACACATCTGGTTGGTGGTGAGGGTGCCAGTTTTGTCTGAGCAAATGACAGATGTGCAGCCCAAAGTCTCTACAGAGGGAAGAGAACGGACAATGGCATTCTTCTTAGCCATACGGCGGGTTCCCAAAGCCAAGCAGGTAGTGATGACAGCAGGCAGACCTTTTTGGAAAAGAAACAGATGTGTTGGATTTACTCGATCTACAAAACCTGCATTGAAAAGGTGAATCATGAATCTTGTATGAATTTTACTCTTGATTTCACTCTGCTGTACCCTGATTTTTATCATGACTCCTGTATTCTCACCTTCGGGGATGGCAGCTACAGCAAGAGCCACAGCGATCTTGAAGTAGTAGACAGCACCGCGGATCCAGGAGCCACCATGAACAGGGTCGTTGAAGTGGCCAATGTTGATAAGCCAGACAGCCACACAGATGAGGGAGATGACTTTGGAGAGCTGCTCACTGAACTCATCCAGCTTCTGCTGCAAGGGGGTCTTCTCCTGCTCTGTGGCAGCCATCTGGTCACGGATTTTACCGATCTCAGTGGAGACGCTGGTGGCAACCACAACTCCGATAGCCTTGCCGGCAGCGATGTTAGTGCCCTGGGAAAACGAGTGGGAGAGAATGTTTCAGTGCTATACTGCTGGAGAAAGAGAAGAGGCACAACAAAAAGCTGAAGAAAGGGAAACTCACAGAGAAAAGCATGTTCTTCTTGTCCTGGTTGACAGCCCTGGGGTCAGGGACAGACTCTGTGTGTTTAATCACACTGACGGACTCACCTGAGAATAAAGTGAGAGAAGGATAAAGATATATGCAATGTTTTGTGAGTATTGGGAGGTAACTGGACATATTTTGTAAATCAGAGACAAACCAGTGAGGATAGACTGATCAACACGCAGAGTTGTGGAGCGGATGGCGGTGATCCTGATATCAGCAGGCACTTTGTCACCAACTACACAGGAAAAAGTTGAGAATTAAGAACACATATATGTAGAGCAATTCATACTCAAATCTTATAGTACTCATAGTAAGAAAAATACAGAAATGCAGAGTGACGCTTGGGGTTAGGGCAGTGGTTACCAACCTTTTTAAGCCCAAGATCCCTGACCTCTGCCTTTATGAAAGACAAGATCTTCCTATTGAAGAATTGATAGAAAAAGGCAGCCCAGATTGTCCTTTCAATTTGAGGCCTTTTATTCAGTATTTTAATTAGTTATGCACCGATCATGATGTTTTATGCTTCCCCCCCCCTTTTTTTTTTTTACAAGCAAATTGCCTATTTTTTAAAGTCAATTTATTTATTGTTTATGTGCTCTATAACAAGCAAACTGGCCTTAAACAAAAATATCTTTAGCCATTGGAAATTAGAGGCAACTACTGCATTTTAATCATAATCCAAACAAAGATGCTACACACGTTGCATGAGAAGTTTTTGATTTGAATGAATAATTTCCAGATTTAAAGCGAAAACAGAACAGTCTGACTTTATCTTTGTGAAATTACGTTACATAAAACATATCTCCATGAAACAAAAACAGCAGACTGGCTGAATGGCATGCAAATTCACTCTGACAGCAGGTGGCGCTTATGGAACAGCAGCCATACAGCGTTTCCTTGGTTACTGATGTAAACAAAGCATGGCTGTTCTGATAAACAGTACTTTATAGGGAGGAACGAGGAGAAGAAAATGCCATTGAAACTAAATACCTATTATTATTATTTTTTTACTTTTATTACAAAATTGTCTAAAACTGTATATTTAAAGCTTCTCTAGTATTTTATTTATTATTATTTTATTATTATTATTATATTCTTCAAGTTCAGGGCTGTTCAGGGCTGTCCAGTCCTGCTCCTGGAGGTCCACCTTCTCATCGAGTTTAGTTTCATCCATACTTAAACAAACATGAACCAGCTAACCAGGCTCTTCAGGACCATAACAAACATCCAAGCACTTATGTTGAAGCTACTCTGCAAAACAATGGCCCACCAGATTGGCCCCCTGATCTAGTCTAGTCTAAAGATAATGCCGCTGTCAATAATGTTTGCTGATCTATTGGTGAAAGATTAGAGACTCAAAAGGGGGACCTGTTCAGGGGGCAAATGCATGAAAGAGAAGAATGACAAGGACAAGCTGACCTTCAACATGGAGTAAACAAGTGGCCTAGAGAGAAAACATGAGTGATGAGGAAGGAACAGGTGGAAGAGGGAAAGAGAAGGGGCAAGGGATCGAAAGGGGGCAAACAGAGGAACAGGTGCTTGGATGTATTTATATACAGGCCTTTTCTTTGCCCATGCTCTCGCCGGTTCTTTCGGCCTTTTCTGATCCCATTACTCTATATTCTTCCTCCCACTGTCACACACACACCGTAATTGCCTTAAAAGGACGCTCACACTTTCTCAAGGGCATGAGTCCCATATAGTCCTGTCCCCTCTGCACATGTGCCTCGTTACTTGACATCACTGTGCTTACACAGAGTAACAGTTGGCTTGAGGGTGTTGCTTACTCTGCATTTCCATTTTCAGACCATTGCACTCTTCTTGTGTGTTAGAGCATTATGAGAATGTTCTGTGTTAATGATGCTCTGCTGTCAGATACTCATGTCCACTGGTATACCTGACACTTCCACAATGTCTCCAGGAACAATCTCTCTGGCTTTGATCATCTGTACGCTCTTTCTGTCAGCGCGGTAGACTTTGCCCATCTCTGGCTCATACTCCTTCAGAGCCTCGATGGCGCTCTCCGCATTGCGCTCCTGTGAACACAAAGTTCTTGATCAGTTCCTGCTCCCATTAGTATTTTACACCTTGACGACTCTCTTCTTCCAAGGGTGCGCATACTTTCCAAATGACTGTTGTGCCAGTTGAATGGGCCCTTGATGAAACCTGATCAGCCTCTAGTATTTTTGCCACCGGACCTTTGTGAATACTATGTGAATACTGCCGTGTCTAACCTTTAACCTCTGATGTCATTTACACCATTCTGGCTTCTAATGCTTGCATTCACTGTGCGTTTATATAGTGGTCCCAATAATAGTTTTGGATTCTTACATTACTCTTGAAATTTATTTTTTTTAATTGTATTAGATAACTGCAAGATAACTACAAG
Organism: Sinocyclocheilus anophthalmus; assembly: GCA_018155175.1. Lineage (NCBI taxonomy): Eukaryota > Metazoa > Chordata > Actinopteri > Cypriniformes > Cyprinidae > Sinocyclocheilus > Sinocyclocheilus anophthalmus. The sequence goes on from JADLZN010006844.1 coordinate 126,871, forward strand.
TGGTGTCTGCAAACAAATAATGCTAGAGCTTTTCTTAGTAATACCTTCAGTTTAACCATTTTCAATTATATTTTTAACCAACTGGACAAGGTTATTTTACCATTAGTGGATTTATGAGGTCTGTTTCTCTCAGTTCACATACAGTGTAATTGTAAATGTAGTTCATCACATTACCAGAAAATTTAAAAATGCTTTTTGTCTTCGTTTGAACAATATATCTACTGTCTTACGATTTAAAACCCTATAAACATGTTTTGTCTGAAAAGTGTTTTCTTTAATTTCTTTTTATTTTAAATTTATTTAAAATTTTACATTTCTCTTTTTATTTTAACAATAAGTGCCTCTTAGTTTAACATTTTGTCATATCATTTATTAATTTATTTTGGCGGTTGCCTCTAGTATCCAGATTCTTTTTGGGACCACTGTTTTGGGGATGTAAAATATATGTATAATTTCACCTGCCATACTCCAACGACAGCATTAGCAATAAGGATGAGAAGGATGACAAATGGCTCGACGAAGGCAGTGACGGTTTCCTCACCTTCCTCAAACCAAGCCAGTACCTGATGAACAGAGAGAGCCAGAGAGATTGTGAGAGACACATCCAAGGTCCATATGGGAGGTGTAAAAAATAAATAAATCATTTTTATCCCCCTATTAGAGTCTGATTAAAGAAACAGTGGATGTATGTAAAATTGTGCACCAGTTTGGGTGGTTTATGAGGACACAAATTTGTATAATGACATGGGTATGACATAGGTATTACAATGTGAAGGTGGCTTATGAGGACACTGCAATTCCTGTGTCCCCGTAATTCAAAAGGCTTAAAAGACATACTAAACAGTTTTTTTAATGCAGAAAGTTTTCTGTGAGGGGTAGGTTTAGGTGTAGGGTTGGGTAGGGTGATAGAAAATACAGTTTGTACAGTATAAAAACCATTACGCCTATGGAAAGTCCTCGTAAACCACCTATACCAACGTGTGTGTATGTGTGTGTGTGTGTGTGCGTGTATCCTCTGAAAGTTTTGCTCAAGTAAGTGCATCTCCCCCCACCCACCCACACCTCATAAGTACATGAAGTTATGGTTGAGTGTGGTGTACAGCTGATCCAGTAGTTCTCACGTGTGCACACACATCGCTCGTTTTATGGCATGATGGCACCTGCTGTTTGTCTTTCTCTCCCTCACCTTTACAGTCTCGCCACCAATCTGTTTTTCATTCCTTCCATCTTTGACCTTTGTGTGTGGATTCTGTTTCTTGTACGGGCTTAAGACCACCTTAAAATAACACTCTTTTCCTCTCTCTGTTTTAATCACTCACTCTCTCTCTCTTTTCTTTTTCTCTCTATTCTTTCTCTGTCCTTGCTTCTCCTCAAAGCTTCTATCTTGGCCTTCTAAGGCCATAATGGCAGCTGTGATAAGGCTCGACGAAGGCCTGAACAAAACAGCAGAACTAATGCTGTCTGCTTCATTTATTCCTAAACCGATTTGGAAGAAAGAAAGAACGTCAGTTTTATGTGCCGTCACTCGTTCATTATCAGAGCGGCAAGTACTCAGATTTCAAGAGTGAGGGTGTGTATATGTCTGGGACTAAGAAAAGATGCCTAGCACCTCATGCTAGCAGTGTTGTTTCACGTAACTATAAGGGTCCCATAATACCTGGCACATATAAACAGCTGGATTACTGCCTACCCATTATATGCTCTAGGCTGAAGGGTTACCATATGGCTTGATTGACAGGAACAGATGGGAATGTGGGAAATGTGTCCCTGTCCTTCACATTCAGATTATTAATCATTGTCTGCACCTCTAAATGAAACCCTGTCCATTCATTAAAATGTTACAGCTCTGTGACTGTAAATCTAATGTTATGTGGTTTCTATTTACTTACAAAAGAGATGCAGGCAGCCAACAGCAGGATCCTGACCAAGAGATCTTCAAACTGCTCAACCACCAGCTCCCAGATGCTCTTACCTGAGAGAGAAGGTTTTTTTATATAGTTCAATCAGAAAGTCAATATGACCAAATTGGTAAGCACACCAATCATGATCTTTGTTTGACTGAAAAGAGAAGTGCATAAATCAAATAAAGCAACTGATTTGCATAAAAAACAGACATGATGTCAATTCTACATCTAGGTCTTGTCGTATAAATCTATAATAACAGTAAATTGAGAACTTACCTTCTTCAGCGGGCAGCTCTGTGATTGGTCAATTTGGTCCAGTAGACAAATGAATGGCAGAGGTGGGTAGAAACAGAACCATTAGAATTAGCCATTAATATCTTTCCCATCATCAACCACCATAACATAGCATATTAAATGATGGTATAATACTTCATTCTGAAATGAAGTCTAGCCATTTGTCCTTCTGTTTGACCTTCTACTGAAGTCCCTGTAGGCTTAACATGGCCCCTCTGTGTTTCAGCTGTTACATTTTTGCTTTTCTTCTTTCTTTTCCTTATCTTCTAATCTTGCTTTTCCAACTTGATGTTATTATACTGCATGGATAAGTGCATCTGTTCAAGTTCTTGAAAACACTTCTGGAGATTTATGCTGTCTTCTCTAATTTTTTAATGCATTTGAATTGCAGTTTTAAAAAAAGTCTTGAGAGACACTATAACTATTTAAATATTTTCCTCCATTTTGTTGTCTAAGTCTGATGTCTGTTCTCAACTAATCACAACTAAGCATGTTCTTATTACAAAGTTGGGAATTCTTGCTACCTCCCCTTCAAAATGGCATGTTCTGTTAATTCGTCCCAACATTGTTTTATTGTAATCAAACATCCATTCAGATTTTTCAGATGCCTCCGTCATTTGACCATGCTTTCCTCACCGTTGAATCCGTACTTGGCTTGGCTTTTCTTGACCTGATCCAGAGAGAGGCCTGTGGTCTCGCTCACGCCGAAGTAGGCCAGGCATTCTGCTGGTTCTTTGATGTGTGAGTTCTCCATCCTGTCTGCTCAAAGTGGAGACTTCAAAAAAAAAAAGAAAAAACACACAAGAGATGTAGATGACTTGGATTCCTACCCAGAGAAATGCAGACAATCCCGTTTTAAGGCTTTTTACAGGTCATTGAGAAACTACTGAATCCTCTAGTTATAAAAACAAAACAAAAGAGAGTACGCACCAACACTTTTTAAAAGTGTGGGATAGGGACAAAAACAGATGGCCCCTTGATTCTCTTTCCCCTCTCTCTTTCTCTCTCCTTCTCCTCACTCTGGAGCGCAGGGCTGACAGAAAGTGCAAACTTCCACCCATCTCTGTAGAGTTTTATAAAGACACCAGACAAACCATCTCCCAGGTCACACCCAGAGGAGGCCCACTATTGGCTGAAATCAGACCAATATGGTGAGGAAGGGGCATGGCCTTGGGAAGAGAGATGGAGGGGTGTGATTTGGAGCAATTGGGTGAAAACTGCAGCAGGGGTGAGCAGCCTTAAAAGCGGGGTTGAAATTGGGGTCTGTTTTTTAGAACATGGGAATGAGTGATCACTCAAATGGTTTTGGGATGTTGATATACAGTGAGGGATGACCATGGGCTTGGCTTTTTGTGGGGATTAAAAACTTACAGGTCCTTGTTACAATTATGTGGTACAGGATTAAAATGTCTTTCTATTCTGTAAGAACTGTAATGTGAAGGTATGTTTGAAAATCAGTTGGGGGTAACGCATTACAAGTAACGTGAGTTATGTAATCAATTACTTTTTTCAAGTAACTAGTATTAGAACACATTTACTTTTGCATAATTTACAACAAAAAAATACTTTTTTTCAAATAAGTAACCCAGTTGCTTTGTTTTCCAATTTATTCACTGACACCTCTCCTGTCCCCATGTTAAGAGAAATCGGGAGTAGGTGCAGAGGCACTTCCTTCAGCTGGAGGCTTATTCATTTCACTTTCGGTGTGAAAGGGCCTTTACAGTTGCCAAAAATATAACCTTTGGTTATAAGCAAGCTCAGCCCAGGTGACAAAAAGTAACGCAAAAGTAATGTAATGCATTACTTTCCATAAAAAGTAACCATGTAACGTAATTAGTTACTTTATGGAGTAACACAATATTGCAATGCATTACTTTTAAAAATAACTTTCCCCAACACTCTTTTAAAAGTAACTTTTCCCAACACTGTTGAAAATATATGAAGATCGTCAGATCTCCATCATCAGAGAGGATTAGCACCCAGGATGAACAGCTATGGAAAAAGTGTGTGAGGCTAAAACAATTCTTCAGACATGGCAAATGTGTTGTAAAACAGGCTGAGGAGGGATTCATTAGCAAGAGTGTGTAAAGAGAGAAAGAAAGAGATGAACGAAAGAGGACTGTTAAGGTAGAAATTAAGACATTAGATTCTGAATGTCTCTAAGTTTGTAGATCTTTTGTCTTGTTGAGAGATTGTTTAGAAGAATAGACAGTGATAGATGACTGGTTAAATCATTTTCGCCAAACCAGATCAAGGACAGGAAGAAACCATTGTATGATTTTAGCCCATTTAATGGCTGTTCATTCATTTTTATAACATTTTTTAAGCAAACTTAATTTTTAATGCAACTTAATGCTTACAGTTAATTACTGTACTAATGAATATAGTAAAACAATAGATGAAGTAGGGAAGTTTTGCATGCAATATTTATTCTTTTTTACTTTGTATTGTGTAGTGAAGATATTTATTTGTTTAAAATTATATTGTATGAGTGGGTTAAAACAACAACAACAACCATATTTTAAGACATTGAAAGTGACAAATGATCAGTTGGTCAGTTAAATCAAGTCGCAGACTCTTTTGCTTTAGAGGGGTCCCCCCTATCATCATTCTAACATCACTTGAAACTAAATCCATACCATTAGACAAACAACATGAAAATCAATTTTAATAATTATTAGTGTGTCATTTATTTATTCTATTTTATTGGGGACATTTAATTAATGATGCAAAAAGTTTTATCATTTTGGCACTTGGACATGCAGCCCTAGCATTTCACATACCGGCACACCAGAGCATTATTAGACTATCATATGGGTGAGTAATTGTCTCAAAACATCCTTCAGCCCCTCCTTTTATTCACACCTCATATTCATGCCTACATGAAGTGCCTACAGTTTGTGCTTCTCTTCAGCTGCTACTCTGCCCTTTGAACTTATAGGCTTGTCGTTTCCAAGAGTAGGAACATTTAATTCCCCCATCAGATAAATAATGTTTTCATCCATCAACATTTCACTTGAACGATTTTTTGAACATGCCACAATCCGTATTGTTATTAACTAAAACTAAAACAATTAAAAAAAAAAGTGTACATTGCAATAAAATAGGAATATTAGATGAAAAACATAGAATGAAAACTATGAGATGAAAAAAAAACTTAGAATTGAATTATAAATTAGAACAAATTATAAATGTTGACTTTGCAGCTAACTGAAATAAAATTATTTTCTTTTATTGGGAAATAAAGATGGGCAAATAAAGTTATTTTATTCTTGTCTACACACAATGTTCAGTATATTCTCTGAAATCCATTCTCTGCATCTCCTCACTTAAATATATGTGTGAAGACTTGTTCTCCTACCCTGACTATTGTTATTTAGGTGTTACCGTGGAACTAGACCCTGTTCTCTGTGTCGGTGGGGGGCTGGTGGTCCTTTAGCTTCTTATGTAACTGTAGATTGAGCAGCAGTTGTGTGTGTCTTGTATAAATAGATCTGAGTGACGTGGATCAGCAGCAGCTCAACCCAATTGTTCGATTTTTATGTTTATTGCAAGGATGGTGGAAGGGAGGTGACCCTCACAGCTCTTGTGTGGCCGAAGAAACGGAGAGCGTGAGGGCTACAGCAGATATTTAGCCATTCAGGTTCTTAGTAAGTGTTAAGGTTACAGTTCACACACAGGCCTCGGATATCCTGTTTAGTTGTATTTGTCTTTCTCTCCTGTTCTTTTTTTCTTTTCAGAGTACTTGACATATTTTTCACCACTGACTCTCTGTGACTTTTTAACTCTGACCCCTTGCCCCCTTTCTGACCTGGGCCCCATCAGGTGTGCTTATGTGTCATGATTCTGACAACCCTGTCGTTGCACAGAATGTCTCCCGGTGCTGCTGGCATGTCTGTGCTCATGTTGCAGCACGGGTCGCATTGCTGCAAAAACGTGGTAGATGATTTCTTACCATTCACTGGGAAATTCTTATATTCAAAATTAATAAAAAAATTTGAACTAGCTGTTCATCCAAGTGTCCTGGAAAAAATGTATCCCGGTTTCCACAAAATATTAATGGTTTTCAACAATACTAATAAAAAAAAAAAAAAAACATTTTTTTAAAAAAAAGCTTGTTTCTTGAGCACCATATCAGCATATTACAATGAAGACTGTACTGAAGACTGGAAATAGCTGTTCAGCTTTGCCATGACAGGAATAAATTACAATTTAAAGTGTTACACAAAAAAATGGTTATTTTATATTGTAATACAATTTCACAATATTACAGTTATATGGCATATCATTTTATGTTATCAGTAAAGCCTGCTAAAGTAAGAGTTGCTAGGTGTGAAAGATAACGGTACACAAAAGCACAAAGCACTTCAATTTTAAAAACAGGAAGTTTGAGAGAAATTGATTCAGTGATGATCTTCTTCTGGTGAAGTGATTGACGGGGCAGCGGTCTGATGTTGTACTGGAGAGAGATAAGACACATGGAACTGACCGGTTAGTGCCGGAAGATTTAAGAAATAACATTCCCTCATTTTATGAGTATATTTATCCTTCTGTAACTCTGTCATTGTGTATGTGTCTTCCTTTTTAGGTCTGCACTTGGCCCGGGGAACATACAGAGACGCTGCTGATGACAGGAAGATGGATCAAGGGAAAGAGAAGAGGGACTCAGGAAAGCCAAGATGCTGGGATGAATTGAAGGTTAAATATATATAGTGGCGAATGAGGGGAGTCTAGAATGGAGTTAGGAAAACAAATATGAAGAAAAAGATCAGAAGTGACAGAGTAAAAATGTGCATTTGAGGAATTAGAGAACGTAATGAAGGGGAAAATAAGGGGGAACAACATCTTAGGGATTTTTGACAGCTGTCAATTCTTGTTAACTGCCACTAATAAATACATTATTTTCAAACTCATTAGTGATTACTGTGGCCTTTCCTTCTTAACATTTTTATTCATAAATAAATATGAATGTATTAGCAGATGCAGAAGCCAGTGTGATTTCACACATCTTACACACGTGTACAGTATGTTGTGTACATGTGTGTGTGCAAACAAGTGCGTGACAGGTGTTGGACAGGAATGGTGTTAAATTCTCAGCACTGTCCCTATTCTTGGTTATTTGTATCTGTGGCTCCAACGTATGGTGCTATAATCCAGTCTTTAATGACTAACGCCTCTATATACGCACACAGACAGCACGCACACATATGATATGTGAATGTGTTCAAGATCATCTAGACAAACCCAGAAATGCACTTTTTAATGTTATCTAAAAATGTTTTGTACAATCACATTATTAAGGGATATTGCATGCTTTGAAAAATGTTTGGCACAAAAGCATAAAAAATGTTTTAAGTCACTTAAATTTGCCAAATGTGAAAAATATTATTTCATTATTTCTACATTAGGTTACACAAGTTAAATGTTTTACATTTCTACAGTGTTATACAGGTGCATTGTATTCCCATTTATCTATCAGCAAAGGCAATAAAATTTGCTTCAGTATTAAGTTGGGTTGAAAATAGAGCTATTATAACACATTAGCATAGTATTAGGGCGAACAAAAAAATTAGGTTTCTCGTTGGTTCTTTCAATCTGAGAAAATGGAATTGTGAGATGTAAACACAGAATTGTGAGATGTAAACTTGGAATTCAAAAAAAAAAAAATACCTTGCAATTCTGAATTTACGTCTCACAATACAGATTGTTTTTCCCCACCACAAAATAAAATAGTAAAAAGTTAATTGTAAGTTTTTGATCTCATGATTGTGAGTTTATATCTCACCATTCTGAGTTTATATGAGTATATCAGAATTGTGGGTTAAAGTTACCTTTTTAGTATTATTATTATACATTTTTTTATTCTGTGGAAAAAAACAGGCTTCCATACATTTTAAACCATTGATGATTTAAGGTGTTTTGACACGTCTCACTCTGTGAAATAATAGGTGCACTGACCATCATGAAGGCAAGGACAAACATTATTTATGTGGGTGGTTGGGAACTGTCAGATGAAAAAGAATGTTTTTGAGCGAGTACGTTAGATGTCACAGCTGTAAAAAAACAGTTATCAGCTTTTACAGTGAAGGAACATATCTATGGGAACAGCTTCTTATCACTATTAATAATAGCAGGTTGTCCTTGGGTATTCTTGAAAGAAGAGAGGGCAGAGGATATCCCAAAGAAAGCCCAACACCCTCACTCAATAACCACTCTCTCTCTCACACACACACACACACACACTTTCTCTGCCCCCTTGAGGTTATATTTAGTTCAGCTTTAGGGGTGTTGACCTCTTGTTCTGCTGCAGACTCTAGCCTTACAAGGCCCAACCACAAGTATAGTTGCTTAGCAACCCTTGATGTTTTCACCTAAGTGAACAGTTAGCTACAGTAGCAGCTAATCATCATAATAATATAAGCATCAACATCAGCAGCAGCAGATTGAGCATGTGCACCTCATGTCTGGTGATGCTCCTGTTGCTAGGTGTGCTTAAAGGACTATACCGTATTGACCCGAATATAAGACGATGTTTTTTTCTTGGAAATACATCTGAAAAAACGCGGGCGTCTTATATTCAGGGTCTAGACTTTGACATGTCAATAATACACCCACAACAATAGGTGGCGCCAAATACGCATAAAACGAGTGTGCCATGAAATACCTAATGTAATGCGTGTTGTAAAGATGAAAAGCTTACAGCTGCATGAGTCGTGACTGTCACGTTAGCCTGATGGGACTAAACTCGCTTTGTGATTTTAATACGCAAGACAGTACCCAGATTTGAAGACTACAGTAAGATTTAACTTCTACTGTTAATAAGATATTGGCAGGCTACTATTAGATAGATAGCCTAAATGTCCTAATTCAGATTGGATACCTGTTTTTTTTTTTATGGTATATCAAAAAGTGTATATTTTTAAATGTGATTGTTGTTTTTTTTTTCTTGGTACATTTGACCAGTTTTTACCATACGTTCAAAACAAAAATTAAAATAGGGAAAAAAATATGCAATATGAAAATAATTAAAGACAAAATGTATTTTACTGAGAAAAAAAACAAGATTTATTTTTTAAAAAGCCTTTTTCCAAAAAGTACATCTGAAAAAAGGAGGGTCGTCTTATAATCAGGGTCGTCTTATATTCGGGCCAATAGGGTAATTTTATGTTATTGTTATTGAAGTTTCGAATTATTAATTGTTTTTATTTATATTTTATTTCAGTATTCCTTACACAGTTAATAGTTCATTTATGTAGTTAATTTTAGTTTCGTTTTAATTTTGTGTGTGTTTTTGTGTTTTCTAATTTGTTTATTTAGATTTTACATTATTTTTAGTAGGGGTTGAACTACTTCAAACCTTTTTTAAAGTCGACATTTATGTGATGAAACTCGAGTCGACGTCATTAAAGGGGACATAACACACACAGTTTCACCCAATCTCATGTTAATCTTGAGTACCTATAGAGTAGTACTGCATCCTTCATATCTCCAAAAAGTCTTTAGTTTTATCATATTTATAAAAGAAAGATACATCTTTACGATTTTCTCCGGAAAAAGCCGAGCTCCTGGAGGCGCGCCGTGGGCGGAGCTAAAGAGTGACGAGCACTTGGGCGCCGAATGCCAACAAAACAGACATTTGATGCCGTTTCGCTTACCGTCTGCAGTTCTGAATCATGACCGGGATCTTTTATAGCTGGGACCACTCCATCTTTCAGTATCAAACAATGTGCAAATCCAGCGTCGAACTGGACCTTGTTTATAAAACGTTTGTCAACAAACACACTTGTGAAACTCCTGCTGCCCCGGAAAAACAAACGGTATCCACTGTCTTCATAACGCTGGGTTCTTTAGGAAGCTGAACAAAGTTATCTTTCCCTTACAACCAAAAACACACTTCTTTGGATTGGAGACATTCTTCCCGAGCAAGTCCCGTGCAGCGCTGACGCGGATGAAGCGCGTTAATGGGTGCGATCTCGCTCTTGCTCTGGTCAATACGTGCGCTGGTGCGTTCTTCCGGGAGAAATGCCCATATAAGGAGTTCCACCCTCGTCTACGTCATTAAGAGCCACGATCGAAAAAAACTTGTACGAACCCGGAAGTAATATTTTTGGCACAGAAATACTCTGTCATACATCCAAATAGTTTTTTGAAACTTTGTCCATGTTTAGCATGAGAATTCAACTCTTTAACAGGGTAACAAATATGAATGCATGAAACAGCATTGTAAACCTCCCCCCCCCCCCTTAAATATATTTAATAAATCATAGTAGTTTTATTGCCAGTTGCATATTCATGTAGCCTATAGCCTATAGAATTCTAATACTACAATTATTTTGTCAATATTTTTACATTAAGTAATCATCAAAATGCATTTTAATTTTGTATTTTATTTAATTTTGTTTTTTTATTACACTTGTAATAGTGTTTTCTTACACACTTGTTTTATGTTTTGTTTTGTGAATTTCTCCAGTGACCAGCCTGAACAATGTAGCTGTTTTAACACAAACTCAAAAAACGAAAGTTCAACAAAAATCTAACTAAAGCCTGGCTCACACTATAGGATTTTTAGCCCCGATTTCCCCCTCCCAAGAATCGAAGCAAAAATCTTGTCGAGCCCCTAGATCGGTCCCGATGTTCGGCATGGATTATCTGGTAATATGAGGCGTTCACAGATCGAATCTTGCACCTCCCAGTCTGCTCGCACACAAATCGGGGCCGCACCAATCATATCAAACATGTTTGATATTTAGGATTTAAATCGGGATGATGACGGCTATATGATTACGTCAGTACTCTCACAATAGCCAATGCGCGACCGCAAAACAGCTGCTGTACGGGCGGCCCTGTTGGATAGTGGAGACGGAGGAAACTGCTTCTTGACGTTTTATAGTAACACGACTGTCTGTATAATGTGTCGAAAACGTATCACAACTGTAAGGAGAAAGCGAAGCGCTGGAGTGAAATCGCCTCAGTTTTGAATGTACCGGGTGAGTGTAGAAAGCAGCTAGCACGCTAGCTAACATATGTAAACATCACTGAAATATCAATGATAATCTGCTGCGTGAGATCACGTCAGGCGCTCCCTCTGGCATGATAATCTTAATAAAATCTTGTAGTGTGTGATGATCCATGATTTTCAGATCTTGTAGTGTGTGCATGTTTAAGATTTGAGGCAAGATAATCTGCAAAGATTCTCCTTATGTGTGTGCTGCAACCAGATTTCATAATCGGTTAGGATTTTAAAACTCCTGTAGTGTGAGCCAGGCTTAAAGTGGGCAAAGACTGACAGATTAATCTAAAAATATTTTTAACAATAACGAGCAGATTAGTTGGTTATGCTTTCACGATACTTCGACAAAAATCTTCCTTAACATTATAAATATTCAGTAATGATAAAATGTACGTTTATACACATTTTGCATATGTGCAAGAATGAAGACCAAATGTGAGAATGCCGAAAAATGACAGAAAGACAACTTTCGCAGGCTTGTTTACAGTAACTTTGTTGATTAGTTGTAAGTCTAGAACTCACACACACACACCCACACACACGCACACCTGTGTCACTTGACATAAAACAGTTCTTATAGGATCCAAACACGTATATCTTCTAGAACTTACTGTAGATAATTTTGCACATTCTCTCTTTATCAGTTGCCATTTTTCTCTGCTAAAAAGGAAACACTTAATGCTGTTTACTACCATTTATTTTATAAATATTCTACCATGTTCAGTTGGTTTTTGAGTGTATATGTGGTTGGAGAATGTGTAAACACCACTGGGCGGGATCAGCTTAGAGGTAAACAGTATGCATTCTGCATGGGTGTGAGTATAGAAATACACTCGGGCATCTATTTGTCTAATAATAAATTAGAAGGTGCAGTTGTCCACTATAAAGTTACAATATTTGTTCCCATACAATTAGGATGACATTTAGTGTTACTATGGAACAAACAGCTAAATGTACTGTATGGATCATGGAGATGTACCAGGATGTTTTTAAAAGCATGTCATGTGTCCATGCTATACGTGTATGCAAATCCTTTTTACTGTCCCGCTCATGTTTTGACGAGGGTTTTTTATTGTTCTTCCATTCTTGAGGTTGTATTTTCTGTGATGGGGCATGTTTTGATTAGCATGCTTTAGCCCAAAAGGGCTGTCCTTGTCATGCCAAGGGACACTGTTTAAACTTAATAGGGAAAGGGCCTGAAATGTTGTTCTTCACACGTGGTGGCTTCACACTCTTCCTGAAATGCTCACATTCATGCACATGTGGCTTATTGGCTCCAGTCACAGCAGAGACACACATGCCTGATGGCAACATAATTGCCCTAATCAGCATCTTAATTCAGTGCTCATTAACTCATCAGCAGCTGTTACAATGATGGTTGAATGTGTTACTGATGACTAAACGAATGGCTTCAGTTCAATAGAAGTAATTTTCTGGGTTCAGTACAAGTTATGCTCAATCAAAAACGTTAATGTTGATTGCCACAATAATTCCACGTCAATCCTTTTCTCTAAAAAAAACAAGACGGTGGGTTACAGTGAATCTTAAAATACTTAATGTTTCAATAGTATCACCACAAGATATAATTATGTTATATTGCGGTTTTAGTGTGGGGGAAAAAATGCTTACTAACCTTTTCTGTGTAAAGGTTTATCTAATTTAACAACTTGATAAGTTGTAAACGAAAAGCCTAAAACCATAAAAAGTGTATAAATTATTATTTAACTTTACAACTCAAATAAAAATAAAAACGTTCATTATTCTAGAAAGTTGAATAATGTTTTTTAAAAGCAGCATTATGCCACAAATGCTGTTAACTGAACTTGTATTGAACCCAGAATATTCCTTAAAGAGGCATTTATCTATCGCTAGTCAAAGAACGGTTTATTTAAAAAAGAGAGATAACTTCACACCAAAGTATTTTCTTAGAATATTCATTTCATCCACTTATAACTCATATGCATAAACACTTGTGTACATGTTTGCAGTCACTTGGCCATGCTGGACAGTGTTGCCTGTGGTCCTTGTCTTGTTTTAATCTTGGGGATGTATTGAACGTCAAACTTCTTTGTAACAGTGGAATCAGATATGAGCAGTAAAGTAAGGGTCATCTCATGTACTTTTGTGCTACAGTTTGACATTCAATATCTCTTTAGTAACTGCAGATGGTGTTGCGCTCTTAAGATGAATTGCATAATTCCACTATTAGTAATTAAACATATTTTGTATGTGTGAGGATCTGTGTTGCATTTGAAGAAGTCATTTAATTAGTGTTGGAAGGGTTTTTGGATGAAGTATCATTTTCTAAAATCAAGGAAGATTTTTTTTTTTTTTTTGCTGTAGCTCATGCCAGGGTTCAACTAAGAAGCCTTCCAGGAGACATGAGGTCCAGGAATCTGCGGTTGTCTGTTTTACAGTCAGGACATGCTGACCCCTGCTGCTTATGTCATGAACTACAGCATAAATGTGAAGAAAGGAGTTAGCCTAAAGTCATTAGAGAAACTGACCTGAAACTCAAAATGATGTAGGTATGTGTGTGTGTGTGTATATATGTATATATAATATATATCCATAATGTGACAAAGCCCGTAGTATATGGATACTGCCCGAGTCTTGATTGTGAATGCCACCTTTACTGTTATTTTATTTAAAGAAATCTTATGTAACTGTACTTCTATTTCGTTTTAGAATACATTTTAAAAAAAGAGTACAACTACCCAATTTAAAATAACTATTTTATTTAGTTTCACCACAACATTCGTCAACATGTAACAGTAAAAACATGCATGATAAATCATTTTAAATCACTTCTTAGAAAATGTAAATCTTATTTTTAAGTCAAAACATATTGACTAAGTCATATCAAGTTGAACACTTTTTTAGTAGCAAAATGGAGTGAACTAATAAATGTGCAATGATAGAACATTCTGTATAAGGTGTGAGCATTAGAGGAAAAGAAATCATAATGGAATGAGGCCTCAAAAAAACATTAATAAATAAATGGAAGAGTCAAAGAGAAAAGTGGTTTATCAGTCCCTTCACCATTCAGTTCCTGAGGTATTTTAATCCACCTCTTCAATAGTTGGCCCCTGAGCAGCGGCCCCTGATCCTCCGCGTGCCTGAGCTCCACATCCTCCAGCTGGCATCCCTCCCTGGTACAGTTTAGTGATGATTGGATTGCAGACTTTCTCCAGCTCCTTCAGCTGATGTTCATACTCCTCCTTATCAGCCAGCTGGTTGTTCTTTAGCCAGCTGATGGCCTTGTTACATTTCTCAATACATTTCTTCTTGTCATCCTCACTGATCTTGCCTTTCAGGTTCTCATCCTCTACACTGTTCTTCATGTTGAAGGCGTAAGACTCCAGAGAGTTTTTGGCAGCAATCTTCTCTCTTTGCAGATCATCTTCAGCTTTGTAATTGTCTGCTTCCTGCACCATCCTCTCAATCTCCTCTTTACTCAGTCTGCCCTTGTCATTGGTGATGGTGATCTTGTTCTCTTTTCCAGTGCTTTTGTCCACCGCGGACACATTTAGGATTCCATTGGCATCGATGTCAAAGGTCACTTCAATCTGCGGGACTCCACGTGGTGCAGGTGGAATTCCTGTCAGCTCAAATTTACCCAGCAGGTTGTTGTCTTTTGTCATGGCCCTCTCTCCCTCATAGACCTGGATCAGGACACCGGGCTGGTTATCTGAGTAGGTGGTGAAGGTCTGGGTCTGTTTGGTGGGGATGGTGGTATTGCGTTTGATCAGTGGCATCATGACTCCGCCTGCCGTCTCGATGCCCAAGGATAGTGGTGCAACATCCAGAAGCAGCAAGTCTTGGACACTTCCAGATGTGTCTCCCATGAGGATGGCGGCTTGAACCGCAGCACCATAAGCCACTGCCTCATCTGGATTGATGCTCTTGTTTAAGTCTCTGCCGTTGAAGAAATCCTGCAGAAGCTTCTGGATCCTTGGAATTCTTGTTGATCCACCAAACAACCCAATGTCATGAATCTGAGACTTGTCCATCTTGGCGTCTCTCAGGGCTTTTTCCACAGGATCAAGTGTTCCTCTGAAGAGGTCTGAGCACATCTCTTCAAAGCGAGCTCTGGTGATGGATGTGTAGAAGTCGATGCCCTCGTACAGCGAGTCGATCTCAATGCTGGCCTGAGAGCTGGACGAGAGTGTCCTCTTGGCTCGCTCACATGCTGTACGCAGCCTCCTCAGTGCCCTCTTGTTCTGACTGATGTCCTTCTTGTGCTTCCTCTTGAATTCTTCAACAAAGTGATTCACCATGCGGTTGTCAAAGTCCTCTCCACCCAGATGAGTGTCTCCAGCTGTGGCCTTCACCTCAAAGATGCCATCTTCAATGGTCAGGATGGACACATCAAAGGTGCCTCCTCCCAGGTCAAAGATCAGGACGTTGCGCTCTGAAGCTTTGCCTTTGTCAAGGCCATAGGCAATGGCTGCAGCTGTGGGCTCGTTGATGATTCTCAGGACATTCAGTCCAGCGATTACTCCAGCATCTTTAGTCGCTTGCCTCTGGGAGTCATTGAAATAGGCAGGAACCGTAATAACAGCATTTGTCACCTTATGTCCCAGGTAAGCCTCTGCAATCTCCTTCATCTTCACCAGGACCATAGAGGAAATCTCTTCAGGGTAAAAGGTCTTGTTTTCTCCTTTGTAATCGACTTGAACTTTTGGCTTTCCTCCATCACTGACGACTTGGAAAGACCAGTGCTTCATGTCAGACTGCACAACTGGGTCATCAAACTTTCTGCCGATCAGCCTCTTAGCGTCAAACACGGTGTTGTTGGGGTTCATGGCCACCTGGTTTTTAGCTGCATCTCCAATGAGCCTCTCAGTGTCTGTAAAGGCAACATAGCTGGGTGTTGTTCTGTTCCCCTGGTCATTGGCGATGATCTCCACTTTTCCATGCTGAAACACCCCCACACAGGAGTAGGTGGTGCCCAGGTCAATTCCAATAGCAACTCCTTTTGCAGATGACATGTTTGATTGTTTTAATGTAAACCTGTATTCAACAAGCAAAAGAAATTAGAAAAAAATTGTGATGTAAAACCACAAACTTTCTTTATAAAATGAATGTTAAAGTCATTTGTTTTGGATAATTGTCTCTATATAAATAATTATTTATTATGTTATTATGTTCACACTAATCATTTGAAAAACGAGAATAATGTTTTATTAAATATAATAACAATAAACACTCAAAAATAATCCTTGTTTAAGAAACGTTAGTAAATCCCTAATTATTGATTAATTAGGCAACTCTTAATCACATATTTGTGGATATTTAATCGTGAAACTGATGAGTGTAGGATAAAACATAATTTACTGTATACATTTCATGTCTGATTTCAAGCTATTGGTGTAACTGTTCACGTTTATGGCTTAAACATAAAAAAAGAACATTGGTAAATTTGAGAAATTTAACTTACCTTGAAAGAATTAGATATTTTCTGTCGGGCGTAATTGCGGCTCCTTGTCTAAATAGTACACTTCGTTGTGTCTCTCTTGTCTTCGTTCTGAACTATCCCGAAAGAGTTACATACTGAAGAAATGGAATCAGTCGTGTTTTATATTCTGCGGCAGAGCTCTGTTGAAGTTTCTCGAAAGCGCCAGCGAGTTCGACCAATCAAAAACCTGCACAGCGGAACGGCTCCTCCCTCAAAACGGCATCATCGTGTAGTTCAGTCCTAGCTATTTTCTATGATGTGGTTTTAATGTGAAAACGTAAACGAAAAGCCTGAAACCACACAAACTGTGTACATTATTATTAAACAGCTTTACGTTTCAAAAATCATAGTACAAATATATATATATATATTTTTTAATAAGTGAATGAATTTTTTTAAAGCAGCATTATGCCACAAATGCTGTTAACCGAACTTGTATTGAACCCAGAATATTCCTTAAAGTGGCATTTATCTATCGCTATGTCAAGGAACGGTTTATTTAAAAAAAGAATATTAATTTCATCCACTTATAACTCATATGCATAAACACTTGTGTACATGTTTGCAGTCACTTGGCCATGCTGGACAGTGTTGCCTGTGGTCCTTGTCTTGTTTTAATCTTGGGGATGTATTGAACGTCAAACTTCTTTGTAACAGTGGAATCAGATATGAGCAGTAAAGTAAGGGTCATCTCATGTACTTTTGTGCTACAGTTTGACATTCAATATCTCTTTAGTAACTGCAGATGGTGTTGCGCTCTTAAGATGAATTGCATAATTCCACTATTAGTAATTAAACATATTTTGTATGTGTGAGGATCTGTGTGTTGCATTTGTAGTCGTCAGTTAATTAGTGCTGGAAGGGTTTTTGGATGAAGGGTTAGGAAGATTATGTCATAGTCACTCTTTTTTTTTGCTGTAGCTCATGCCAGGGTTCAGCCTTCCAGGAGACATGAGGTCCAGGGACCATTTATAATTATAATTTAATATATTTATTTAATAATATATTATTAAATAAAAGTTATGTGTTACAGAACGTCATTTAGACACCTTAAGACTTGAAAAAAGTAGTAAATATAGCAGATTATAAAATAAATAAAACATTACATACAAGTGCCTGTATAAGAAAGGCGGCAGATATAAAAAAAGTTTCAAAGACAATTGTGAACCTTAGGACAGAGGGTTATTAATATAGTGTTTTTTAAACACCGTTCTAAATCAGCTTTACAGACAACAACAAAAAGTAAAATAAATAAATATTGGAAAACTAAGAAATAATATGGTTTTTGCTTTACCAGACATCTATCTATCTATCTATATATATATGGTGTAGTGTGTGTGTGTGTATATATATATATAGGGACCAAACTACACTAGAAACATAAAGTCATAAACCCACGCTTTGTGTGGATTTGTATATTAAAGCAATCACATGTTCGCGAAAGACAGTGCAATTCATTTGCCTATTCTTCTCTGTTTGGCCTATTCAAAGCAAAAGTCTGGAAGCATCCAGAAGTTTCCACTGAGCCGCTTCAGTGACAGCTCAGCTGACGCAACAGTGGCACGCGGGTCCTGCAGTGTTTTGATTGGTCTGATTCACTGGACGCTTCCAGAAGTGTGTAGAGTTTGAACGCGTGCGCGCTCTGGTGTATTTAAAGAGCGTTTCGATGGCAGCCGCTAACGAAACACTAACGAACAAACAACAAACCTGACTTTTTCCGCGACGGGGTGAAAATTATATTACTCTACGGTAAGTCCACCTTTATTTTACTGTAGTGACTAAACAAATAGGTCTACTTGATATGTTTCCCAGACTATTAACTTTGTATACGTACCTTTTATTAGATGTTATATAGGCAGTTTACATTATCCTAAATAAACTAGAAAATAGTACTCCCTGTGTTCCCTGTTGTATTCAATTTTCGCATAAAGAAAAAAAAATCAAACTTTACTTTGTTTATTTTAGGTTATTGTTATTATATGAGCACAAGACCTATAGATACATTATGTACCAGAAAACTATTTTTTCCCAGGTTGTCTACTGTACAATTACACAGGATTGAAAACAGGATTTTGTATAAAGATGATTCTCAACTATGTTATAACAGAATGATTTGATATACCATTTTTCTTTCTGCAAAATTTGTGTAAAATGGCCATAAACAGGGTTTCTCATTATATACAGTGTATCTATAAACTAAATCTAATTAGCATATTAATGTGTTTTTGGGGCAACATGTAATGAAAAAAGAAGTGTAATAATGTAATATTTGACTAGATTTTCATAATAATATATAATATTTCCTAGAATATTGAAACAGTTTATTTCCCTATTCATTTGTTGTGTCTCCCAAAATGCTAATAAACATGCTTTTAGTCCCAGTGTCCTCATATGTGGACATGTATGAAATCAACATCCTGTTTCGTAACAGAAAGTCATATTTTGATTTGAAACCCCATAACATTTCCCTGAGATGTTGATTTATGACAGACAGTTGAAAAATTTGACAGATTTAAATGATAATTACAAAATATTATCATATTTCCATAAGAGTGTCACTAAATTAATATCAGACATATTTGAAGACCAAGGAGAGGGAGTGGTCATGGTGAAACATCCAAACATTTAGTATCTCTGAAAAGCCCTGAATGTGCTCTGTACAGGACATCCAGACTTGTAAACTGTGGCATGTATAGTCTCAGAGAAATACACCAAAATATAGTGTCCTCATATGAAGTCACAGGGTCTCAGGAGGATAACAGTCATAATACTAATAATGGCATAATGACATTTAAATTTTCTTTGCTCAACAACTGCACAACAATTGGCTGATACCGATTGTTTTGTGTGTCTGTGTTTTACTACAGGTACTTCTAATCAAACATGTCATCTGCAAAAGGAGTTGCTATTGGAATTGACCTGGGCACCACCTACTCCTGTGTGGGGGTGTTTCAGCATGGAAAAGTGGAGATCATCGCCAATGACCAGGGGAACAGAACAACACCCAGCTATG
Organism: Sinocyclocheilus anophthalmus; assembly: GCA_018155175.1. Classification (NCBI taxonomy): domain Eukaryota; kingdom Metazoa; phylum Chordata; class Actinopteri; order Cypriniformes; family Cyprinidae; genus Sinocyclocheilus; species Sinocyclocheilus anophthalmus. The sequence continues at coordinate 146,553 of JADLZN010006844.1, forward strand.
TTGCCTTTACAGACACTGAGAGGCTCATTGGAGATGCAGCTAAAAACCAGGTGGCCATGAACCCCAACAACACCGTCTTTGATGCTAAGAGGCTGATTGGCAGAAAGATTGATGACCCAGTTGTGCAGTCTGACATGAAGCACTGGTCTTTCCAAGTCGTCAGTGATGGAGGAAAGCCAAAAGTTCAAGTCGATTACAAAGGAGAAAACAAGACCTTTTACCCTGAAGAGATTTCCTCTATGGTCCTGGTGAAGATGAAGGAGATTGCTGAAGCTTATCTGGGGCAGAAGGTGACGAATGCAGTTATCACAGTTCCTGCCTATTTCAATGACTCCCAGAGGCAAGCGACTAAAGATGCTGGAGTAATCGCTGGACTGAATGTCCTCAGAATCATCAACGAGCCCACAGCTGCAGCCATTGCCTACGGCCTTGACAAAAGCAAAGCTTCAGAGCGCAACGTCCTGATCTTTGACCTGGGAGGAGGCACCTTTGATGTGTCCATCCTGACCATTGAAGATGGCATCTTTGAGGTGAAGGCCACAGCTGGAGACACTCATCTGGGTGGAGAGGACTTTGACAACCGCATGGTGAATCACTTTGTTGAAGAATTCAAGAGGAAGCACAAGAAGGACATCAGTCAGAACAAGAGGGCACTGAGGAGGCTGCGTACAGCATGTGAGCGAGCCAAGAGGACACTCTCGTCCAGCTCTCAGGCCAGCATTGAGATCGACTCGCTGTACGAGGGCATCGACTTCTACACATCCATCACCAGAGCTCGCTTTGAAGAGATGTGCTCAGACCTCTTCAGAGGAACACTTGATCCTGTGGAAAAAGCCCTGAGAGACGCCAAGATGGACAAGTCTCAGATTCATGACATTGTGTTGGTTGGTGGATCAACAAGAATTCCAAGGATCCAGAAGCTTCTGCAGGATTTCTTCAACGGCAGAGACTTAAACAAGAGCATCAATCCAGATGAGGCAGTGGCTTATGGTGCTGCGGTCCAAGCCGCCATCCTCATGGGAGACACCTCTGGAAACGTCCAGGACCTGCTGCTGCTGGATGTGGCTCCACTGTCCCTAGGTATTGAAACCGCAGGTGGAGTCATGACTGCACTCATCAAACGCAACACCACCATCCCCACCAAACAGACCCAGACCTTCACCACCTACTCAGACAACCAGCCCGGTGTCCTGATCCAGGTCTATGAGGGAGAGAGGGCCATGACAAAAGACAACAACCTGCTGGGTAAATTTGAGCTGACAGGAATCCCACCTGCACCACGTGGAGTCCCGCAGATTGAAGTGACCTTTGACATCGATGCCAACGGAATCCTAAATGTGTCCGCGGTGGACAAAAGCACTGGAAAAGAGAACAAGATCACCATCACCAATGACAAGGGCAGACTGAGTAAAGAGGAGATTGAGAGGATGGTGCAGGACGCAGACAAATACAAAGCTGAAGATGATCTGCAAAGAGAGAAGATTGCTGCCAAAAACTCTCTGGAGTCTTACGCCTTCAACATGAAGAACAGTGTAGAGGATGAGAACCTGAAAGGCAAGATCAGTGAGGATGACAAGAAGAAAGTTATTGAGAAATGTAACGAGGCCGTCAGCTGGCTAGAAAACAACCAGCTGGCTGATAAGGAGGAGTATGAACATCAGCTGAAGGAGCTGGAGAAAGTCTGCAATCCAATCATCACTAAACTGTACCAGGGAGGGATGCCAGCTGGAGGATGTGGAGCTCAGGCACGTGGAGGATCAGGGGCCGCTGCTCAGGGGCCAACTATTGAAGAGGTGGATTAAAGATATTGACTCCCTTAATATTTTGAGCAAGGATTTCTTATATGACATTATATTCTGTTTTATTTATCCACAAGCCACTTTAATTTAGTCAATATGTATTGACTGTAAATATGTAAAGATGTAAATACAAGCATGATTATCTTTTATGGATAATGAACTTTGTTAATAAAGTTTAAAAAAAAATTAAAACATATGCAATGTGTTCTCATTCAGAAGGTCTGGTTACAGACTCCAAGACAAATCATGGTGATGAAAACATTAAAGTAAGTTTATAATTTGGCAGAAATAATTTCATGACAAGTATCCTAGTTTAGAGGAACTAGTGAGTCTAGTGTAGGTGAGAAGATATTTTCACTGATAAGTGTGACGACATCACGCAGCACAATCAGTCAACATTCACTGTAAAAAACAACAAGGGTGACGACACAGATTTCAAACAAAAAGATAAACAGTTACCATAACTTTGGTCTGTCTTCAGCTTTGTCAGACTCGCCAAAGAAAAGTCTTAAAATTCTCTTTTAAGAAAAAAGGGCAAGATTTAGGGTTAACACCTTGTGACATCAACTTGCTTTTTTAATATATTAATTTAGCCATTACCAAACCCAAGCTGAATAGGAAAAGGGATTAGGTCTAGGTGTTGACCCGACAGTGAGTCTCCACTCACTTAACACTTTAAAATTAATGTCTATAATGAAGTTGACACCATGCTTTTGTGGCATCAAACGAACCACAGATTTTTTCACAGCACTGATGAAAATATAAAAAAATCTTATTTATTTCCACAATCAAATGATTGATTTTGAGTTGCACCTGCTGAGTGAAAAAAAAAAAGAGTGTGAAAGAATGTTTACACCAAGCTGCCCTTGTGATAGCAGAGAAAGCTAAAACACTTGAATCAGAGACACAGCAGTTAGACGGACCACATGAATTCAACCTCAGAGCACCACTGCAGCGCTTGTCTCGTTGGTGTTGTGGACTGATGTTTTATTGCACAAATTGAGCAGAAAGTTGTTCTTATTACTGGATGCTCTTCAGGGATTGGACTCAGCCTGGCAGTGCATCTCGCATCAAACCCGTCAAAAGCCTACAAAGGTAACTGATGCGACGCAAAACAATGCATTTGTATGGTTCTTTTTAATTTACTCAGAGTTTATATGCATGTATATATATCTGAAAATTACAGTTAACTTTAGTGAAAAGTCTACCTTGTGTGTAGTTATAATCACTATATGATCGACTATTAATGTTTAGTCTATGCTACCATATGGAACCTGGACAAGAAGCAGCGGCTTTTGGAGAGTGTGAGAGGACTGCATAAAGACACTATGGCCATACTACAGATGGATGTGACAGAGCAGCAGTCTATACTTGATGCTTAAAGAAATGTTACAGAGGGCAGAATTGACATACACTCTTAAAAATAAAGGTGCTTCACGATGCCATAGAAGAACCTTTTTGTCTAAATGGTTCCATAAAGAACCTTTAACATCTAAAGAACCTTTCTGTTTCACAAAAGGTTCTCTTTGTGGCGAAAGAAGGTTCTTCAGATTACAAAAAGGTAAGAAAGAGATGGTACTTTAAAGAACCTTTGACTGAATGGTTCTTTGTGGAACCAAAAATGGTTCTTCTATGGCATCGCTGTGAAGAACCTTTTGAAGCACCTTTATTTTTAAGAGTGTATAGGTAAGAGAAAGAAAGACATTCTGGCCTTTCAAAGGGAAAAAAGTTTTTGTATAATTGCCAAGCGGAAAACCCAAATGAAACAGGCACTTAAATTCACTGCTAAAATAGCTATCTGTATAAACCCATGTTTTAAGGGATCAATTATTTAATTAATTCCCTCCCAATATCTTTGTGTTAGTTTGTAATGCAAGTGTAGGTCTGATGGGTCCTCTGGAAAACTCACTTGAAACTATACATGGAATGCTGGATGTCAATCTGCTGTGCACCCTCCGCACCATACAAACCTTCCTACCAGACATGAAAAGAAAGAGACATGGTCGAATTCTTGTGACCGGCAGCATCGGAGGATATAGCGCTTTATACAACACAATCAAATCAGCTTTACAGTAATAAACAGGAAAATAATAGTGTCAATGTTGCAGAATTAATCTATTATGAAACAAATTCAGTGTCAGTTGTATAGCAGCTCTACAGAAGCCAATAGTGTTTTTATTTAGCTTAATTTCTGTTCAGTGTTGATTTAGTTCAGTTCGATAAGTGTTAATATTACAGGGTTAGTGTCATTATCCAGCTTAATTCAAATTCTTTTATTAAATAGTGTCAGTGCAGATGAATCAATAATACTACTATTAATATAATATGAATTGTCTTTTAAATCCCAACTGAACAAGCCAAAGGAAACGAGATCCATAAAATAAGATGAATTTACGTATGAAGCACAACTACAAAATAAGTGTAAAATTATCTTTTTTTTTTTTTTTAAGTAAAAAAAATATTTTCAGAGAATATCTCTTAATTAAGTTTATTTTCGTACAATCTTGGCAAATTGTTTTTTCCGCCTGTTTAGCTTAAACATCAGTAAATTTGTTAGATTGCTTGAAACAAGAATAAAAACCCAAATTAAACAGTTGAAGAAAGAAAGAAAGAAATTAATTTAAAAATAAATAAATGTTCTCTGTCTGATACTCAGGACTACCATACAATGAGGTTGAATGGTAGCAAATTTGCAGTAGAGGGTGCTTGTGAGAGCCTGGCTATACTACTCCAGCACTTCAATATCCAGTGAGTATTATATGTGCACAACTGCAAACATGAGCAAATAGATTCATTTTTCCTATTAAATGTTCCAAAATGATCCTCAGATATATTGCTCAGGGACCCCTACACTATCCTAAATCCATCTAAACATATACAATCCCGTGCTGCAGTGTGAGCCTGATTGAACGCGGACCAGTCAACACAGACCTTCCTGATGAACCTGAAGAGGACTGAGCCCAAGTTGACGCGCACACACGCAGCCTGTATGATCAGTACCTGCAGCAGCCAGTCTGTGTTCCATCAGGATATGAAACAGATATGAAATATTGATTCGAGTTTATTTTATAATTGAATATTTAAAAATCTATTTTTTTTAATAAATGAATCTTAAAGCTTTCGTTAAGAACAAACAATCAGCCAAGCAAAACAATGAACACCACAACAATAATATTAATATTAAGGTCATATTAAATACCTCTTATTATTACAGGTAATTTTCACTATAATCACACATTTAATGAATGGCTATGGTATTCTTCATTTTGTTATTTCATTTGATTATCAACATTTTAGAGATTTAGTCACTCGAAACAGTTTTGAGGTTAACTGATCTAATTTTGTTTGTTAATGAGGTATTTGGGTTTTTAGATTTGATGTTAATATTGTTTTTATTTTTAAGTAAAAGGATCAAATTAGACCCTTTGGGTAACTGGAATGAAGAGTGGCATGTTGTTATAAGTGTGAATCTTTTACAGATACCACACATATTACCATGACTGTGTTAACGTGTTCCTCTCGCTCTTGTCTTTACTTTTAGGTGTGTAAAGATCTATGGCCTATATATATATATATATATATGCACAACAAGAAATAGCTGCTTAACCTAACCTAAGTCAGTTATGTGATACTTTGCAAAAAGTAACAGGAAATTACCATTTCTTTGCCCTGTTATATCACACTACATTACAGTTTCCAGAAGACAGCAGAGATTGTTCATTGATAGGGTGCAATAACATACACACACTGACGTAGTAATTTGCGTATTCTGACAGTGTCGGGACTAAGTTGAGGACTCTGATCAGGGACTAGGCCTATTAAAGAGGATTAGATCTAACACAAGAGATCAGTTTTGGTGAGACAGTCACATAACCAACTTAAGCCACTTAATGCAAGGATCAGCCATTGCAGTACATGTGGTACTAGTTCATGGGTTTCAAGGGTCGACACTTCTGTTTAAAGTTATAATATATCTAGTTTCAATAACCAACAGAACACAATCAACTGTCTTGGCCTTGCAAGAAAATAAGACTGACTCTGTGAAACCAGAGGGCCATTTTAGCAGCTGTCTTTGTTCTTTACTCTTAAAAATAAAGGTGTTTAAAAGGTTCTTCACAGCAATGCCATAGAAAACCCATTTTTGGTTCCCCAAGGAACCTTTTAGTGAACAGTTCTTAAAATAAATTTTTTTTTCTTCTTAGTGTGAAGAATATTAAATAACCTTTTTCAACTATAAAGAACCTAGTGAAATTTCCACGATTGTTAAAGATTCTTCATGGAATAATAACTGCCAATAAAGAAACTTTATTTAGAACTATATAGTGTTGAGCATGTCTTAGACATAAAGTAACTAGTGTATTCAAGTGTGTTCCTTCATGCACTGATTAAACCCAAATATTTAAAATGATCAAGTGTGTAAATCATTCAGTGCTAATGTAACTTTTAATAACACATACAATTGCTGCTATCTGCACTAGGGTGATATAAGTGTTATAAATAGTCAATGATACACCTGTACTTTATGTGTTTGCCATGTGTACCGCAGCGCCAAATCACCTGAAATTGTGGACTTTGATCTGACTGCGAGAGCCCACATTTTCTACATCAAGACCGTTCTTGCAACGTCATGACTGATGTTCCAGTTATTACACAACAGAAATTAGTTGCACTTTGCAGTCATGTACTGAATGAAAAGTTAAAATTTAAGCCCCTCTGTGGCGCTACCTTAATTCTAGCAGCCAATCACTGCGGTGACTTTCTGACTCTGACGCTCACATTCATTTCTGTTCCTCTTTATGGGTTAATGACATTGTTGAGTAAGGCTCAAACAGAAGCACATGATTCCTCTCTTCCAGACATTTAGCATTTGAAAGGATCCCTTAACACGGTTGCCTGTATTCTTGACGGGTTATGGACAATATTCTCTGTAAAATATGTGTACAAATAAAGATAATGACTAAATTTAATCTAAAATCATCTCTTTTTTAAATTATATTTCTTTAACCACTACAAGAAAGAAAGGGTAACACTTTACAGTAAGGTTCCATTAGTTAATGTATTAACTAACATGAATGAACCATGAACAATACATTTATTACAGTAGTTATTCATCTTTGTTAATGAAAATACAGTCATTCATAGTTAGTTCAATTCACAGTGCATTAACAAATGTTATCAAGCACAATGTTTGATTTTAATAATACATTAATAAATGTTGTAGAAGTATTGTTCATGCTTAGTTCATGATAACTAAAGTAGTTAACTAATGAAACATTATTGTAAATTGTTTCCAAAGAAGAAAGAAAAGAAAGAAAGACATAAAATCTCAGAGGCTGAACTTCTTGAACTAATATGCAAAAGTAAGTTGGCAATAATCTATTAATAAATATATTAATATTAATAAATAGTACATTTGTGTAATATACTTTAAAGTGGATCCTCCTGTTCTAAAGACATGTGGTATATTATTATTTTTAAATAAGACACACAACAATATCTATCGATCAATATAATAGATATCTATATATCTATATATTATTATCTATATATCTATGCGATATATTATATATTATAGAGTATATAAATATATATCTATCTATATATATACACACACACACCACACACACAGGCTCCATATATAATATATACAACATATACACACACACCTACCACACACTATAGCAGAGATACACATACTACAATACACACACACACCACCACACAGACTCTTATAGATATTACACATATACACACAACAAACACACACAACTCTATAATAAATAGATATATATATATACACAACAATCCCACACACACCACCAACAGATATCATATAGAATACACACATAATACACACACACACATAACATGTATATATATATATATATATATAATATAATACAATACACACACAACAAAACACACATACATATATATATATTATATACACACATACATACATCCACACACACACACCCCATTACAATCTATATATATATATATTACACATATACACACACACACACCACACACAATATTATTATATTACAGGGGGTACGGAAAGTATTCAGACCCCCTAAAAATTTTCACTCTTAACAATATTGCATCCATTTGCTAAAATCATTTAAGTTAATTTTTTTTCCTCAATGTACACACAGCACCCCATAATTGACAGAAAAACACAGAATTGTTAAAATTTTTGCAGATTTATTAAAAAAGAAAAAAAACTGAAATATCACATGGTCATAAGTATACACATTGCTCAGTATTTAGTAGAAGCACACTTTTGATATAATACAGCCATGAGTCTTTTTGGGAAAGAAGCAACAAGTTTTTCACACCTGGATTTGGGGGATCCTCTGCCATTCCTCCTTGCAAATCCTCTCCAGTTCTCTCAGGTTGGATGATAAACGTTGGTGGACAGCCATTTTTAGGTCTCTCCAGAGATGCTCAATTGGGTTTAAGTCAGGGCTCTGGCTGGGCCATTCAAGAACAGTCACAGAGTTGTTGTGAAGCCACTCCTTCGTTATTTTAGCTGTGTGCTTAGGGTCATTGTCTTGTTGGACGGTAAACCTTCGGCCCAGTCTGAGGTAACGAGCACTCTGGAGAAGGTTTTCATCCAGGATCTCCCTGTACTTGGCTGCATTCATCTTTCCCTCGATTGCAGCCAGTTGTCCTGTCCCTGCAGCTGAACAACACCCCCACAGCATGATGCTGCCACCACAATGCTTCACTGTTGGGACTGTACTGGACAGGTGATGAGCAGTGCCTGGTTTTCTCCACACATAACGCTTAGAATTAAGGCCAAAAAGTTCTATCTTGGTCTCATCAGACCAGAGAATCTTATTTCTCACCATCTTGGAGTCCTCCATGCGTGCTTTCATGTGTCTTGCACTGAGGAGAGGCTTACGTCGGGCCACTCTGCCATAAAGCCCCGACTGGTGGAGGGCTGCAGTGATGGTGATTTCTACAACTTTCTCCCATCTCCCGACTGCATATCTGGAGCTCAGCCACAGTGATCTTTTGGTTCTTCTTTACCTCTCTCACCAAGAATCTTCTCCCCCAATAGCTCAGTTTGGACGGCCAGCTCTAGGAAGGGTTCTGGTCGTCCCAAACGTCTTCCATTTAAGGATTATGGAGGCCACTGTGCTCTTAGGAACCTTAAGTGCAGCAGAAATTTTTTTGTAACCTTGGCCAGATCTGTGCCTTGCCACAATTCTGTCTCTGAGCTCTTCAGGCAGTTCCTTTGACCTCATGATTCTCATTTGCTCTGACATGCACTGTGAGCTGTTAAGGTCTTATATAGACAGGTGTGTGGCCTTCCTAATCAAGTCCAATCAGTATAAACAAACACAGCTGGACTCAAATGAAGGTGTAGAACCATCTCAAGGATGATCGGAAGAAATTGACAGCACCTGAGTTCAATATATGAGTGTCACAGCAAATACTAATACTTAGGACCATGTGATATTTCAGATTTCTTTTTTAATAAATCTGCAAAAACGTCAACAATTCTGTGTTTTTCTGTCAATATGGGGTGCTGTGTGTACATTAATGAGGAAAAAAAATGAACTTAAATGATTTTAGCAAATGGCTGGAATATAACAAAGAGTGAAAAATTTAAGGGGGGTTGAATACTTTCCGTACCCACTGTATTATACACCACACATACAACATATATATACATACCTATATAATAACATCCACACACACACACACACACCACAAACAAACTAATATACACAATATCATATATACACACACCACCAAATGTATTTACAGTGGGGAAAAAAAGTATTTAGTCAGTTCTCCCACTTAAAAAGATGAGAGAGGCCTGTAATTTTCATCATAGGTATACCTCAACTATGAGAGACAAAATGAGAAAAAAAAAATCAGAAACTCACATTGTAGGATTTTTAAAGAATTGGTAAATTCCTCGGTAAAATAAGTATTTGGTCACCTACAAACAAGCAAGATTTCTGGCTCTCACAGACCTGTAACTTCTTCTTTAAGAGGCTCCTCTGTCCTACACTCGTTACCTGTATTAATGGCATCAGTTTGAACTTGTTATCAGTATAAAAAGACACCTGTCCACAACCTCAAATAGTCACACTCCAAACTCCACCATGGCAAAGACCAATGAGCTGTCAAAGGACACCAGAAACAACATTGTAGACCTGCACCAGGCTGGGAAAACTGAATCTGCAATAGGTAAGCAGCTAGGTGTGAAGAAATCAACTGTGGGAGCAAATATTAGAAAATGGAAGACATACAAGACACTGATAATCTCCCTCGATCTGGGGCTACACGCAAGATCTCACCCCGTGGGGTCAAAATGATCCAAGAACCACACGGGGGGACCTAGTGAAAGACCTGCAGAGAGCTGGGACCAAAGTAAAAAAGGCTACCATCAGTAACACACTGCGCCGCCAGGGACTCAAATCCTGCAGTGCAGACGTGTCCCCCTGCTTAAGCCAGAACATGTCCAGGCCCGTCTGAAGTTTGCTAGAGAGCATTGGATGATCCAGAAGAGGATTGGGAGAAGGTCATATGGTCAGATGAAACCAAAATAGAACTTTTTGGTAAAAACTCAACTTGTCGTGTTTGGAGGAGAAAGAATGCTGAGTTGCATCCAAAGAACACCATACCTACTGTGAAGCATGTGGGTGGAAACATCATGCTTTGGGGCTGTTTTCTGCAAAGGGACCAGGACCACTGATCCGTGTAAACGAAAGAATGAAATCGTGAGATTTTGAGTGAAAACCTCCTTCCATCAGCAAGGCATTGAAGATGAAACGTGGCTGGGAAACGACAGCATGACAATGATCCCAAACACACCTCCCGGGCAACGAAGGAGTGGCTTCGTTAAGAAGCATTTCAAGGTCCTGGAGTGGCTTAGCCAGTCTCCAGATCTCAACCCCAGAGAAAATCTTTGGAGGGAGTTGAAAATCCGTTTTGCCCAGCGACAGCCCCAAAACATTACTGCTCTAGAGGAGATCTGAATGGAGGAATGGGCCAAAATACCAGCAAAAGTGTGTGAAAACCTCGTGAAGACTTACAGAAAACGTTTGACATCTGTCATTGCCAACAAAGGGTATATATATACAAAAGTATTGAGATGAAATTTTGTTATTGACTAAATATTTATTTTCCACCATAATTTGCAAATTATTTCTTTAAAAATCCTACAATGTGTTTTCTGGATTTTTTTTTTAGATTCTGTCTCTCACAGTTGAGGAGTACCTACGATGAAAATTACAGATCTATCCATTCTTTGTAAGTGGGAAAACTTGCACAATTGGTAGCTGACTAAATACTTTTTTCCCCACTGTACATATATATATACATATATATGCATGTATATTCATATTTTGACCTTTTACATCTAGAGGCCTATTTGTTCACCTCAAATAGAGTAACCTTGTACATGTACGCACATGGTGCAAAGAAAGTATTTTACGTGATAGTTACAAACCACATTACATCATTAATTCATTAAATGGATTTTACGGTATTAAATGTGTTTTTTACCTTATTAAAAACCCAAAAATATGGTGTGGTAGGATGCCTAGGCTCTCTGCCAACTAAAGCGTTGTTCATCAGGACGCGCCCCGAAAAACATCGGTTGGGGGCTTCAGGGGATTAAAATGATTTAAAAGTAGTCTGAAATGGAAATTGCTATGGTCTTTTCTTCCCTATTGTGGCATATATCCAGAGTGAATTGGCTTCTCGGATGTGGAAAAAAAAGTAATTTATTCATCCCCCCCCCCCCCCCCCCCTCTATTTCAGAAATGGTTCCCATCTGGTCTGAAAAACTGGATATATGAGGAGCCATTTTAACAGTCGTGTGGGTCTTATAACACATGGGTTGTTTTTCATTTTATTATATAAAGTTTTTCTGCTAAATCTATTATTTTACTTGGGTAATCCTAATCTTTAAGTCTTTTTCCACATAAATCATAAAAACGAATGGTCTTCTATTGTTGGGAACAATGGGGGGGGGGGGGGGGGGGGGGCTCTTGGATTCAAAAGGTGGAGAATGCACTGCCCTAAAGTGCATATTAGTCCTTGTTCCAATGACAAGGATGACTTTTGTCCATGCGTCAATGACGCGCCAAAGTGAAACCCCTGCAGGTGAATAACTTCATGCGCGCCTAAGTACCTGCTTGAGCCGCTTCTCCTCCCCTCCCCTCAGAGCGTCACTCCTCTACTCTACAGCTCTGCCCTTAATAGCAAAGCGACTCCACTATCAGTTGTGCAGTTCCAGCGGAGCCGCCGGTTATTACGGTCAGTGACACATCATTCCGCAGGGCATTTTCGGAAAAGCTGCAGTGATTTTACAAGCTTTCGAATAGCACAAATGGCAAAGAAGGCCACTTCGCTTTTAGTCCAGGGACTCCGGGCTCTGGAGATGTCAGAAAGACAGTCGTGCGATGTTATGAGGAGAAACTCCAACTGCACCATCAGGTAAAAGCGCATCACTCGGCCTGTACAATACTTGCTATTAATAAAACTGCAAAAAGCATTTTGGTTTATAAATCATTAGTAGATATAATTCAGTTATTTAGGCTATTTTACCCGAACAAACCACCAAATGCGCAGGCTACTGTAGGTCCGAAAATAGCCGGGTGCTTTTAGTTTCTTTTACAGTTTAGTTCAGGGGCAAGTTCGGTCCTAGAGAGCCGCAGTCCTGCAGAGTTCAGCTCCAACCCTGAAAACAAAACTCACCTGCCTATAGCCTTAGTAATCCTGAAGACATTGATTAGCTTGTGCAGGTGTGTCTGATTAGGGTTGGAGCTGAACTCTGCAGGACTGCGGCTCTTGCCTACCCCTGGTTTAGTTCAACAACTGTAAATAAATATGCGTCCAGTGTTTATTTTAAATGGCTGCAGTGGTGAAAACCTGTTGGATTGAGAGACTAGGTAGTTGTGAACTGTGTGGGAATGTTGAACAAAGCAGAAGAGCAGCTAGTGCTGGTGTAAAATAACTCTCAGGGGAGCTGCGTGGGCCATACAGCGGTGAAACGGGTTTATCTGTAATTGATCGGCTGCTCTTTGCTATTTACTAGAAAGTACGTCATTTTATCAGGTCAACATAGAAATGTCTAAAAACACTGCTTCACGTCGTTTTTCCCACATTAGTTGTGAACAAACCTGTCAACAAGTTGCATGATGCAACCCTTTACAGACATATGGCAAGAGTGTGGCTGTAATCCATAGTATTCTGCTTTTGTCAGGTGAATAACTACTTTATGTTTTTTTTAGACATTTGAGCTCATGTGGTATCTTAGCTACACGGCCAGTAAGCTTACCTCCTCCTTCAGCATCTTCTCAGATGGTGCCCACCCGGAGCTTCATTAACTTATCAGCCCCCCTCATAGCGCGGAGAATGGAGTACTCAGAGAGCCGGCGCATTGCGTACGTACAAATCGATGTTACATAAAACCAAAAAATCTTCACTTTCACTACAAGTTAATTCTCATTTAGCAACATCTTTGTTAACACAAGTTGATTTTCCCACCAGTTACTCACCTGAGCAGATGTACAACATTGTTGCCAATGTGGACCAATACCAGCAGTTTGTGCCTTGGTGCAAGAGGTCAAAGGTAACGAAGGGGCGGAATGGGGACATGCAAGCTCAGCTTGAAATCGGGTTCCCCCCATTTGTCGAACGCTACACCTCTGAGGTCACAGTCATCCCAAGCCACCAAGTCCGAGTGAGTCTAAAAACTATTTAGAAATTAGAAAACCGTTTCAGTTTTGAATGCAAGACATTATTCTTGTTTTAACAAAAAAGAGGTTGTGATTTGGAACTAGATTTATGTAGATTAAGTGGTATTGATTTAACATGGGTAAATCTGATGTTTGTCCTAAGCCTTCAGCATGTCCATGCATCACAGGATCAGCTTACATACTGGCCAAGTAAGCTGTCAGGGGCCATCTGTCTGAAGTATGTACTTGTGTTTCAGGCGGTGTGTACAGACGGGACACTCTTCAATCACCTTGAGACATTGTGGCGATTCACTCCTGGAGCTGCAGGCCAGGCCGAATCCTGCAATGTGGAGTTCTTTGTAAGTAGTGCAACTGGCAAATACAGAGACACGCACACACTTTTACAATCTACATTCATCACTTTGACACTTCTATTACTCGTGCTCTTCCTCTTTGGTGGTTTAATCCCATAATTCCTGTTCAAAGTGAGCAGAGGTATCAGACCAGATTAGTGGCTATTTTTACCACATGTGAGCTGCCTTTCCGGTTCTCCTTAAATAGCTAGTAACGAAGACAGGCATGATAACCATTCAGTTACTGGAGGGAACTGTAGAACCTAAATGTCATTGGATTAGGAGATCCGGGAGATTAAAGGACCCATTGATTAAAAAGAATGAAGACTAAAATGACTGAATGAATGTTAACAGTGCAAAGCCCTTGTTAATTAGGTAAAAAAAAAAAAAAACTCAACTGAACTTTAGCATCAAAGCTTTTTATTTAAAATCATACAGCACAATAAATAAATGAACTTTTTTGGCTAAAATATGCTAATTTTACCCATAACTGTGTATCCCCTTTCTAGGTGTCATTTGAGTTCAAATCTCTGCTCCACTCACAATTAGCGACAGTATTTTTTGATGAGGTGGTCAAACAGATGGTCAACGCTTTTGAGACGCGAGCAACCAAACTTTATGCCACAGGTGTTCATCGACAGAAGACTTCATTCAGGAGAGCAACTCATTGTTAAAACGGATACAAGGAGATACATAACCACATAAATTGTTAAAATGTTCTTGAGAAGAACAGCTTTTTTTTTTTAAATCCAGTTTGTTGGATTTTAAGGCCTGTACATATTTTTGCTGGGAAAAAAAGAACACGTTTGAGAATCCTATTTATTTAAACCAGATATAATAATTTATTGAGATGAGTGTGTCTGTACAATTTATATATTATCTGTGGAGTGAAAGAGAAAGATGATTGCAGTAAAAATTGTTGAGGATGAATGCTTTTTCATATTTATCATCATTATATTCACACACTTGACAGAAGGGAAAAAAATCAGCTCTAAATTATTCTTGAGTGCACTTTTTCTAGACTTGTAATAAAACAATAATATATTTACTTAAAACTGTTTTTTTCATGATTTATGTGCTGTCAGAACCACACAATACACTAGTCATCCAAAGTTGAATCCTTAAGAAAAAAACAAAAACAAAAAAACTTTGGGTTATAACAAAGGGTTATAAGAATAAACCTTAAAGGGTTAGTTCACCCAAAAATGAAAATTCTGTCATTACTCACTCACCCTCATGTCTTTCCAAACCTATAAGACCTTTGTAACTTGTGATACTCTTGTGAATGTGTGTCAAGGACTGACACAGAAGAGAATAAATTGTTGAATAAAGTAGTCATTTTTGTTTTCTTTGCGCACAAAAAGTATTCTCATAGCTTCATAAAATTACGGTTGAACCACTGATGTTACATGGACAATTGTAACGATGTTCTTACTACCTTTCTGGGCCTTGAACATTTCAGTTGCATTGCTGTCTATGCAGGGTCAGAAAGCTCTCGGATTTCACTGAAGATGAACGAAGGTCTTACGGGTTTGGAACGACATGAGGGTGAATAATTAATGACAATTTTCATTTTTGGGTGAACCATTACTTTAAAACTGTAAAGAGGTTTAAAACATGAGGCACAGTTGATTTCTTTCATAGGTTTATTTAAAATCTAACTGTCTTACCATACCCGAACCCATAATCTGGTTTTCTTTATAAAATATTGCAACAAAAGAGGACACAATGTTTTTTGTTCATATACAAAAGCCACAGGACATGACATAATAGGTATAAAGCACTTCTGTTTTTTTGTATTCAGGTTATGTAACTTGCCTGTATTTCTTCAATATCACAATCACAGTATGCCAAACTCTTTAGTCTCGCAAATAATCTGAAACAACACACTACGCTTCATATATTTCAATGAGAGCAAATATTTTACACATTTTATCGGCATTATGTGTATGAGCCTCACAGTATCACATTCAAAATGCTACTTCAGTGTGAAGTCTTGAAGGTGTTCCAAGAAACTCACATGATTTCAGGATCCCTTACAAAAACCATGTCTGCCAGCAGAGGCCACACCCCTTTCTGTCTAAACAGCCAATTCCTTCCTGTTTCTTCAGTGTTGGCCAATCACAGATTAGCTGAGACCACCTCCTTAAGACACCAGTGGTGAGAATATTTTCTTTAAAGAGATTTTCTTACACACACCCGGACAACAAATGTGTCCAACAAGATCCAGATTGACAGTTTTTGTTCTGTCAAACGTCACATTGTAACTCAATGCATTTCCAACTATAACTCTTATGTTCTCTGCAAACTCCTGAGTTACAAGATAAATCAGTCTATATCTCTAACTAATTTGTCCCAAATTTTATTTCAGTCATGAAAGAGATTCTATTCCAAAAATGTATAAAACTGCACACAAATGCAAAACAAATACTGTATATTATTCTGATATTTGATTCAGAGGGGCTTTTTCATAACATGTTGCATCTCAGGATGCTGTCTGGCACAGATTGCCGAGTAATTCAGCTATATGATAGCTGATCATGTAGCTCGGGACTGGTTCAGGGTGGGCATTATTCTATTTACCTAGTTCTGTGTGGTTCAATTACATCATATCATATCAGTTTCTTGAAACTAGAGCTTTACACTTTCTGAAGAAATTGTAAGGTTCTTTCCGGTGCAACCTCACAACCATGATGCCAAGTTGTTTTTAAATGGTTGTTAGCATGTTGCTGTTGCTAGGGTACTACGGTGGTTCTTTTCTGGTCCAAGTCAAAAGCTGATGATATTCTGTTTATCTTGATATGGTTTGGGTTAATCCCAAGACCCTCATTCACTCTAGATCTGTTAGAAAAGTAATAGCATATCTGTCCTCTACAAGCTAAATTATTTGAGTCATCATTCCTGTTCATAGTCAAAACCTGCAAGGTCTCAGTTTAACCCTGTAAAGCCTGACATATGATATAATAGTAAGCAAAATCTATGTTTAGTTTATCTAATTTATTAAACATTTAGACAAAATACTCAAATTAATTAAAGTTTGCATATGTGTTTTTTTTTTGTTGAGTATTATATTTGACAAGTTTTTAATGGCTCATCTAGTATGATAAAGGAGAATATGGAGCTCTAAAACGCCTCAGTTTTATTCAGAGGCCCAAACAGAGCAAAAATATGCAATTTGGTGCAGATTTATGGACAAAAAGTGATGAAATTCTGATATTTGTAATGTAAATCAATAAGATTTTTTAATAATATAGTAGACTACTTACAAAAAAAATTATATAAATATCAGCTGTCGATTTACAACTCCCAATAATTTGACAAATCGGAGAATATATCTCCATTTAAATATCATCTTACTCTGTAGTTTTTATCTTTGGAAGAAAAACATAATACAATACAATGCAATACAATGATGATTGAAGATACACAAACATTTCTCAAAAGCCTGATGTACAGTATCAAATTTGACACTATATTTTAACATGGGTTTATGTTAAGGATATCCCATACAACATTTTTAGAAAAATTAAGTTGCTTCAGTCCAGTAAGTGTTCTTGAAATATTACTAACAATATCAACTTTATTCTTAAGTTTACTTTATAAAAATCATTAAAGGTTCCACAACAAAAAGAAATGTGTATCAGAACCTGAAGTTTTTAAATTACTCTAAAAGGTCTTCAATTTGCTATCAGAAAGGCATGCCAAAAAGTTTTGATTATGATAATTTAGAGGTCTTATTCAATGAATTTAATATTTTGTGTGGATGCTTTCAATTTATTTCAAGATATCTTAATCAGTACTTGTGTACAAGTTTTAAAAACAGATTGTTGAATCCTATAAATCTGTCATTCTAATGCTTGCCTTTAAAGCAGCACTATGTAAAATTTTCTGTGTTCAAAATTTTATATAATGAGGAGTAACATCATGAATTCATCGTCCAACACCGCGTTTTTGCTTATTCAATACTACGGTTCAGTTAAATAAGTACTTATATTTGGACTTCTTGTAGCATGTCGGGTCGTCACCGCCTGCGGAGTCAAATACACATACCTGCTGAATGCCCATATATTTAAAGGGGTCATACGATGCGATTTCAAGTTTTCCTTTCTCTTTGGAGTGTTACAAGCTCTTGGTGCATAAAGAAGATCTGTAAAGTTGCAAAGACTAAAGTCTCAAATCCAAAGAGATATTCTTTATAAAAGTTAAGAGTCAGCCACGCCTACCTAAAACGGCTCGTTCTAACACGCCCCCACATATCTACGTAACTATGTGGAAATATTAGCATAATGCCGCTCAAATGTGAACGCAAAGAAAGAAGGCTTGGTTTCAGGAACAGCAGTAATGTTGAAGCAGCATGTCAGGGAGACAATGTGTGTTTCTAGCCGAAAGCAAAAGCACTTTATTTGGCCTTCCGGAAGTAGATGCAATTAGGAATCATTGGTTAAGAGTTATTTACAACAGAACAGCACAACCCATATGTTCGAATTTGTGCAACGGATTTTATGGACGACAGTTTTTTTAACTAGAAGAGTACAAGGCTGGCTGTGCACAAAGGCTATTTCTTAAAAAAAAAAGGGCTATTTCCGTGCTTCTGAATCAGCGACTGTAAGTATGTTTTGTTATTAGTTTAAGTATTTGCTACTGACTGTACAAATGCAGAGTTTTGCACAGAGAGTGACGCCTTGTGTGTGTTGTGTGTTGGGTGTGAGAGGGGAACGTGGTAACATCACAGGAGAGTGAACTGCCTGTCTGAAATCATAGCACGTCAGCTGTCTTAGCTGTGGCTTGTGTACTGCATCATCACTGTGACTGTCACTCGACTCTGTTGCCCTTTCATGCTTGAACTGATGGTAAATCTAATGACATTATTTACTGTCTTTATATTTATTGTGAAAGATGAAGCTGTGATTTTGGTAAGGGGCGTTACATTTCTGACGCATGATTGTGAAGTTCGGCCAATCACAATGCACTGGCCAATCAGAGCAGACCGCTTGTCAAAGGAGGGGGCTTTGTTGGAAAACGATGTGTTTGAGAGAGGCGGGGCATTAGAGGACCTACAATAATGTACAGTAATTGAAAAAATAATGTGTTTTTTGAACATTAAAGCATGTCAACATTTTATGTTACACCAAATACACAAAATGATCTTTTTATCAGCATCATCTGACCCCCTTTAACTTCAGCGAAGTAGATCCGTTGGAATATTCTTCCGCCGGGAGTGTGCAGTTCTGTTTATGAACCGCTAGAGCGCCAAAAGTTACATAGTGCTGCTTTAAGGTGGCTTAAAGGGGTCCTATTATGCTCTTTTACAAAGTCTTGATTTTGTTTTGGGGGTGTACTAGAACATGCTCTCATGCTTGGCAGTTGGTAAAACGCATTATTTTTCACATAATTTTTACATTATTAAAATACCTTTCTCCACAGGCTGGCACAAAAGGCTCGATTAGTTATGGTTTTGATGAAGGTCCACCTTCCGAAAAAGAAAATGTGTTGTGATTGGTTAGCTGTCCCAGTGCGTTGTGATTGGCGAACAGCTTAGACGATGTTTCAGTACTGCCACGCCCCTTGAATCCGGCACTGTACTCCCTCATGTTGTGGAAGCTGTCCTCAGTAAAATGCGCGGCACACAATAGCAAATTGGGGTTATAATGCTCAGGAACAGAGTTAAAAAAACACCGGACGAGAAGCGCAGCGTCGCGTCGCGCCACGTCTTTAAAATTCAAATACATTATTTTCTATGAGTGTAGGCACACCGGCGGTGCCGTTCGCGCCATTCGCCACCCAGCTACGTCGTGTTGTACTTTTAAGAATTGTTCTAGAAATGCCGAAAATGTGAAGCTACAGCACAGCAGCTCTTCTTCGTTTTCTCTGATGCACTAACTCTGCAGTAGCACTTCTTCGTCGTCATCTCGTCTGATGCACTCACTCAACCAAGCGTTCTAACCACAACCTTGCCCCTCCCCACCCCCCAACCATTCGAATTTCTATAGGCGGGAATTATTTTTAATGATCTTCTAATGAGCCGCTTTGTGATATCACAAAGCCCGGAAACCAATGCTGTAGTCCAAACGAGCTGTTCGTTGTAGTTCTTGAAAAGGGATAAAAAACGAATATCTCCCTTTGGAGTGGAATTTGAGATTTGTAACTTTCTAGATCTTTTTTATGCCCAAACATACACAGTACACACTGACTAAAATTAAAAAAGTGAAAAAGCATAATAGGACCCCTTTAAGTAAAACACTTCAACACTGATTTCAGATATAAAGTAGGGACCTGCTTTATGGATTTCCAACTAAGACATATTTTTGCATACACAAAGTAATATTTGTAGGCACAGCGCCTCAGCATCCTCTCACACACAGCTCAATTAGCATGCTAGGTATCTTTATACAACCCCCAGGGTTCAAAATCTCTATCTGTGGCCAACATCTGATTTTATTTTGGACTTGTCCTGGGGTAGACTCAGGGTGCTCATCACGCTCGTTGCCTTAGATAGTTGCAGGTCGGCAGTGTACTCTGATCCTGTGACATGCAAGGACAGATGCACTGACTGCACGTATCACTCTCTCCTGACCTCGCATGATACAGCACACAAACCAGTTTACTGGTATTGGATTTCATAATGGTATGGAATATAGGATAGCAAAGGAGATTGCAACATAAAACAGATTTACTTGCAGATAGACCAGTACTATATTCACAATATGATATGGCTACTTTGCATGAATTGGTCTACTTATGCCGCTCCACGTCTAGTCAACTAAATAAGAATTTTAATAGAAGACCTTGGTAATTTTCACAATTTAAAACTTTCAAAATTGTTTACTTTCAAACTTTCAAAGTTGTCAGCTGAACAATCGTCATGTTGTTAAACAACAGTACAACAATCCATTGAACGCACTGAACCTTTGTTCCTCATAGACTCGTTTTCATTCCTGTTAAAAATTTAATTTGACGATACCATGACAAAGGTCAGTGAACGATCATCTAAAAGAAGAAGAGTTAGGCTAGTTTTCATAAAGTAAGGCATAATATATCTGCTCATGTTGCAGCACTGACCGTAGTGTGCTGGTAGTTTTACTACCCCCTAATTGAGTCTAATAGGACTGAAGATGACATTATTATGACATTGTTAATTAAAGGCACACTTACAGTAGGTCTACACTCTCAGAAAAAGGTAGAAAAGCGGTCACTGAGCCGGTACTAATATGTGACCCTGGACCACACAAAACGTAAGTATCAATTTTTCAAAATTGAGATTTATACATCATCTGATAAATAAGCTTTCCATTGATGTATGGTTTGTTAGGATAGGACAATATTTGGCCAAGATACAACTATTTGAAAATCTGGAATCTGAGGGTGCAAAAAAATCTAAATATTGAGAAAATCACCTTTAAAGTTGTCCAAATGAAGTTCTTAGCAATGCATATTACTAATCAAAAATTAAGTTTTGATATATTTACGGTAAGAAATTTACAAAATATCTTCATGGAACATGATCTTTACTTAATATCCTAATGATTTTTGGCATAAAAGAAAAATCTATAATTTTGACCCATACAATGTACCTTAAGACTGGTTTTGTGCTCCAGTGTCACATCGTTTAGGTATGAAGGTCACATAAGGAATCAGAAAGTTGGGCAGAAGAATTACCTGAATTAAAATAACTCCACGTTGGTAGCTGGTGAGATGCAGCATTCTGTGAAGATAATCAGACAAAAACAGTGAATAACGGTCACTTAAAATGACGTTTACAAATATGTGCAAAACTAATATTTGACCTATAATTACAGTTGGGTATCAGAAAAATCAAGTATTTTATTGTTTTAGAATACAAGAAAGAAATAAAAGTAAACAATGTAAATGTATTAATGTTTACATTTCAGCAAGACATACATAAGAATTCTAAAAGAATACATAACTAAATAATTAAATATATACAGTATTATTTACCTGTACAATTTAGAAACCTTTGTCTTTTCTGTTATTTCAATAAACGCTCAAGGAGGCCTGGAAAGAGTTGTGGGTCCTTGTTTCTCCAAAGCCTGAGCTTCAGCAATTGTGCATTAGCACACTGCCATCTAGTGAGCATTTCTTTAATAACCGTATGCATTGCAACACAATACAAATCACCACCACTGTCTAGAGCAATCATCTAAAAAACCACACACACACACACACACACCACACACACCCACATCACAACACACACACAGAATCTGCTTTAAACACAGAATTCGGTTAATGGTCATAATGGATTGGAAAAAAAGATTTAATTCTATAATAATTTTATTTTTAAACAGATAGTTTAAGTAAATATAGCCACGGATGCATCATCTGTTCTTCATCAGCTGCACTGGCAGATGAACTGTAACATTGTGAACTTGTGGCACAGGCAACATTTACAAATAAATTGGTGGCCAACAACTTGTTTGATCTGTATATATATAGATTATATATACTATAATTGTA
The DNA here is from genome assembly GCA_018155175.1 of Sinocyclocheilus anophthalmus. Lineage (NCBI taxonomy): Eukaryota > Metazoa > Chordata > Actinopteri > Cypriniformes > Cyprinidae > Sinocyclocheilus > Sinocyclocheilus anophthalmus. The sequence continues at coordinate 168,891 of JADLZN010006844.1, forward strand.
GTTATAAAATAGCAAACTTTCTTTTTTCCTGGCAAAATTAGTGGGTAGACATTTAAAGGGGTTGGTTCACTGTTTTTTTTCTGCTTGCTGGTTTATGGGGTGCAGTTCTAACCGTGTCAAGTCGCTTTTTGAAAAAAGCATATTTTCACAAAATTTACCTTTATTCCACACAGCTCTGTTCCTTCTCTGAGAAACGCGCTGATCATTTCCAGCTTTTATGAAGCCCCTCCCTCAGAAAAACGCGATGGGCTCAGATTGGTTAGCTAGCCAAGTGTGTTGTGATTCGCTAAACCGCCATTGCGCGTCTAAACGTCCCGCCCCTCACCTCAGCGGCATGTGCTCCGGTTGTATTGTTGTTAATATCGCTTATCAGTTTGAGCCCGAGTGAGAAGCAGAGGGAGGAATTATTGAAGAGGAGCGTTGCAGAACCTGTGCAAGCACGGCATTTAATAGTAGGCCTACGTTTTTTGTTTGTTGTTGTCTCATACATTTAGATACACTGTTATTTGTAAATGATACTGCATCTGTTAGCTTTTAATATACGGTTTTATCCAGATTAAAGCTTTAATACAGTACGGCAACTGCACGCGCATCCATGTTTAATGCTTCTCATAGCTATGTGAAAATAAGTGTATAATTGTAACAGTTCATTGCTGGAGCTGAGCTGAGTTGAATGAGAGAGAGAGAGAGAGAGCAGAGCAGGGGGACACGAGGAACAGTATTAAAACCGCTGCTTTAGACATTGATTTTGAAACTTGTGAATCCATTAGAATCGTTAGAAGACAGAATCGTGATTCATATATGAATAGATTTTTACGTGCACCTCTAGTTTTCTCTTCCTCTTCTCTAAAGCAGCACAGCATGGCCTCGCCACCTTTGCTGCCTTTTCCCGAGGGCGGGGTTTATCTGGGTTTGTGATGTCACACACCCGGGAAGTAACTTGTTGTAGTCCCTACCAGCCGTTTTTGTAGGCATTAAACTGCCAGGATTTTAAAAGACGATATCTCCGTTTGCATTGAACTTTCAGCTTCGTAACTTTGCAGATATTGTTTATGCTCAAACAGCAACATTACACATTAACGTTAAAAAAGTGAAATCGCAATCAACCACCCCTTTAAGACAATTAAGACTTATAAACACACACATGAAGCTATTGCTCGCCGTTATGAGCTGTGGATTACTGCACTGGGTTAATTATGGATGTCACTATTGACAAGATACTAATCAAAATAACATTCAAAAAGCAAAGCCTAGCTATCAGGACAGATTAGTCTGACAGCGACATTCTTTAAGTGCACCATCTAAAGTTCAGTTTACAGTCACCACTACTTAAAAAAAAAAAATGACACTGAGAAGTTACCAGCAACTAGGCGTTTTAGTTTCTAATCTAATTTCCCTTTTGTAGGCACACTGACATGACAAGCAGATTTACGTGTTTTACATATGCATGAGATGTTTACCACAGAAATATGGAATGTGTTCGGATGTTTTCACAGCATTAAAATTACTTTGCACAATCAATACTAGGCATTTAGGTTATTGACGGGTTACAATTACAGTATGTAGCAGAAAAGTTTTACACCCTCACTTTTACACAAGATCACAAACACTAAAACGGAGGAAAAGAATGTAATGCAAACGCTCACATTTGGAGGAGTGCATGTACACATTTACACATACATGAGAACTTTTTACTTCCATAGCTCACAGGTTCAGTGAGATCTGGATTCTGTCATTACATGGTCATGTGTTCTGGAAGTACATAAGAAATATCATCCCAAGGATGGCGGTACAAACCCTGCTTCAACCGTTTCTGGTCCAGATAATGACCTGCATAAAAAGAGATAAGGTTGTTTAAATAACTTTATTTCATAACAGACACGTCAGAGACAGATCTCACACACACACACACCTATGAATCCCATGCTGCGGCCCAACACAAAGATTCCATTCAGTGCTCCAATCTCCACAAACTCATCTGCCTCGTCGCTGTAAAAAATAAATAAATTTTAAAAAAGTACGTGAGATCATTGTTATTTTTACTACCATTTATGTGAACACTCTACTTTGCCAGTGTTTTAGTTATTGTTAATGATTGAAAATAATTTTCGTTAATTGAAAATAAAGTCAAATATAAATATTAGAAAAAAAAAATATTAGAACTGATCTCTTGGCAGCTAACCGAAAAAGTTAAGTTGAAGTACTACATTTTCTAAAACTGAAATAAAACTAAAGTTAAAAAGAAATATAAAAATCCCCCAAAAAACTAAAACAAAAAGCGCATAAAATTATTAAACTTGAATTAAAAGAATAATATAAAAATAAACGCCAAGCCAAATTATAAAATGATATTTGATAATATAAATTATACGTTTAATTAAAATAAATAAATAGCAATAATACACTTTTTTTTTTTACTCACCGAGTGAAGCCACCACAGTTTCTCAGCAGATCCACAAATGCCACTCCAATGAAACCATCAACATTCAGGATAAGGTTTGGTTTCTGATGAAGATAAAGAGAGTCTGATAAAGAGAGATAGTTTATGAGATTTAAAAAAAACAAACCCTACACTTGAATTTGTCTCGCCACAATGTTCAAGTACTACATTAAATTAAGATGATCTAAATGTATTCATTGACATTTATTCATAGCTGATGCTTTTAGCAAACACATGTCCGTCTCACTGCATATAGCATACTGAAGATGTTCCGTGTTTTTCTTATTTTCCTTTTAAAGCTGCAGTCACATTTACTGTTGTATGGTGAAATTTGATGGAGGAAATTTAATCATTTCAACAGGAATCACTGCGGTAAGCAATTTGAATGAGAGGGAGAAAGATTTTACAGTGCAGATTTCTCACTGGGTCCAGTTACAATGTTAATTCCATGGACAATGCTAATACCAGGTGCAAATCCATGACACACGCAAGTGTTTGTACCTTTGAGGTGGTGATCTTCTCCACCTCTAGAGCATAGTCCAGCAGCTGAGCGGCAGGGAAATGCTGCTTCACAAAGTCTTTGAGGATCTGTACCCGCATGTCAGGATTATTGATCTGAAAAAATGAATCAATCAGTAAAGCCAGCAAAACAAAACTGTGAGAAGCAGTGTGAAATGACAATATTTCACACGTTTTTGAACTCTTTCGATTTTCGTGTGTTGGTGTACTTACCGATTTCACCCTGTGTCCGATGCCCATAATGAGTTTGCCATCTTTCTTCATTTTGTTGACAAACTCCATAGGCAGCATGCCACTGTCGAACGCCTTACTGAACTGCTTAGCAGCTGCGTCCAGGGCACCTCCGAAGCGGTCCCCCTAAACACAAATAGAGCCAGTGATGAAACAAGATGCTCTTCTGATGCCAAGCAGACTGTGTGTGAGAAAGTGTTTAGTTCTCGTACGATGGTGAGGAGTCCTGAGGTCAGGCTGGAGATCAGGTCTTTGCCAGCACGCGCACACACTATGGTGTTATGAGCTCCAGAAACAGCAGGGCCGTGATCCGCCGTCACCATCAGACACATCTCGATGAACTGACATGCATAGCGCGGCAGCCTGCAGAAACGCACGGATTATGTGAAAGTTATAAAAGACTGAATACTACAAGTAAAAGAAAACCACAGTAGTTTCCAAAACACAAAAAGTAAACCAGGATGCCACCCAGCCCAATCTCATTCTTAAAGGGGTAATATGATGCGATTTCAATTTTTCCTTTCTCTTTGGAGTGTTACAAGCTCTTGGTGCATAAAGAAGATCTGTAAAATTGCAAAGACTAAAGTCTCATAACCAAAGAGATATTCTTTGTAAAAGTTAAGAGTTAGCCACGCCTACCTAAAACGCCTCGTTTAAACCGCCCCCACCTGTCTACGTCAAGATTGTGGAAGATTTGCATAACGCCGCCCAAATGATCATGCAAAGAAAGAAGGCGTAACTTTTATTCTCGCTGTAGTATTGTTGCCGCTGCCGCCATGTTGTGAAGACGCTGTGTGCTTCGTTGTGAAAGCGAAGATACTTTGTTTGGTCTTCCAAAAGAGGACACGACTAACAAAATCAGCGTGGATGAAGCAGAGTCCAGCCCGGGGTTGTCACATGTGGTTGCCGCTCCTTCGTGTGATCGGCTTCTCAACCCCACGCCTCAGCTCACTCTGCCCAGCTAAGCTCACGCTATAGACGCGGCTCCGCTAAGCTAGGCCACCCGTGTTTTCCGTGTGAAAGTGAAATACTTTGTTGGGATTCAAAAAGAGGACTACGACTACAAATCAGTGGGTTAAGTTGTATTACAACACTGTTACAGAACAGTTTACCCAAATCTCCAGGATGTGTGAGCACATTTTATTTTTTTTGGAGGACTGTTTACTGATCCTGGGAGAGTAGACTACAATGCCTGCAGTTCTGGACTCACAGTCTGCAAGTACGTTTTCATATTTAAATGATTTGCCACTGATGATTCAAACGCGAGTTTTGAGCAGTTAGAGTAGCGCTTGTTGTTTGTCATTTTCTCCGATCACAAATGCAGACATTATTATATGTTTATGCGGCGCGATGCAACGCAAAGCGTAAAAAAACAGTATAAGTCATTATAATCAGTAATATATCACAACTGGATGCAACGAATGCCTCGTTTATAATGGGGTTTAATGTTTTGTTTTTGTCTCGTCGCTCCGGCCGGTACACGGCATCAACAGTATGTGAGGGGAGTAACATTTCCATCTCACGCTTGAGGAATTCAGCCAATCACAACACACTGGATAGCTGGCAAATCAGAGCACACCTAGCTTTTCAGAACGATGAGCTTTGTAAAAAAATCGACACGTTTCAGAAAGGCAGAGCATAGAGGAGAAAAACAATAATGTACAGTATGTGGAAAAAAAAAAATTTTTTAACCTTAAACCGCATAAACACACTTCATTATACCAAATACACAAAATAATGTTATTTTAGCAACATCACATGACCTGTTAATAACACATAAATTATAAATTATATATTAATAAAACATTGTGATATTTTTGTTATACATAAATATATAGTATATTAAAATGTATCTTAATATTTATGTTTATATTAATACATTTAATATTCAAATACACTTTATTACAAAAATTTTAGTTTTAAAAATATTTAAAATGATTACAATTAATAATAATAATATTATAAGAAATTGTATTTTCTATTACATTTTATACGAATAATATTATCTATATCAGTGTTTCTCAACCCTGGACCTGGGCGCCCCCCAACACTGCACATTTTGCAATCTCCCTTATCTGACACACCCATTTCAGGTCCTGGAGTTTCTTCTAATGAGCTCATGAGTTGAATCAGGTGTGTTTGATTAGGGAGACGCACAAAATGAGCAGTGTTGGGGGGCGCCCAGGACCAGGGTTGAGAAACACTGAACTACTACAAAAAAAAAATTGTGAAACATACCTCCTCTGGAACCAGAGCAGACCGAGGGTGCCGCCCAGCCCGATCTCAGACTTAAAGACCTCAGTAATGGGCATGCCTGCATAAATGAGCTCCTGTCCTCTCTCATCACAGATACTCGTCATGAAGGATGCCGGTTTACGGATCAGACCCAGCTCCTACAGAGAGAGAGCAAGAGATTATTATGATGAAGCACCAGACAAGACTCTTCTACAAAACGCATGTTGTTCATACTCACTCGTGCCCAAGAGTAATCCATTGGCACTGTGGGTGGAGGGACCTCTTTAGCAGGCATAATCACACCCTTGGCTACTAGATTATCATACACAGATCTATAGGATACACAAACATGTGGTTACTGAAGGCCAGGTTAAGATGTTAAATTGACAAGTACGCAAAGACGACATACTTGATGACGTCTCCCAGCTCATCGAAGCTCTTGGGCACAAAGGCTCCTGCCTCTTCCAGAGCTTTGTTCTTAGCAAGTGCAGTCTCAGACGCCTGGTTAGCACAAGCTCCAGCGTGGCCAAACTGGACCTAAACACAAAGCAGGATACAATGAGTTAATTCAGCAATTAACATTTGAAACAGGTTAAACTCATAGTTGTTTAAAAAGGTCTTTTGGAAACATTATAAGCAATGCACCTCAGATGAGAACAGGGTGGCGCAGGTTCCTATGCACCAGCAGACCACAGGTTTGGTGATCCTGCCTTCTTTAATGCCTTTGCAAATCTTGTACTCTTCATTTCCTCCAATCTAGAAGCAAAGAGAAGGCCCATGAATGTATTGCGAATTTTATAGTGACTGTAAACTTTTTAAAGACGAGGAAGAATGGGCTATAAGTAGCTGAACAAATGGCTCACTAACCTCTCCGAGCACAACAATCATTTTGACTCCGGGTGTGTCCTGATACCTCAAGACGTGATCCATAAAGACAGAGCCTGGATACCTGCAGGAAACACATACCCCAAAGGTATAAACTCACACGCAAATTGTTCAACTGATGAAATGCATCAAAGCATTTGTAGTATTAAACAGACATCGACTTGAACACACACCGGTCTCCTCCGATGGCAACTCCTTCATAAACTCCATCTGTAGTGCGCGAGATGATGTTATTGAGCTCATTGGACATTCCACCAGAGCGGGAGACGTAGGCCACACTGCCCGGCCTGTACAGCTTAGACGCCAGGATGTTATCCAGCATCCCACCCGTATTACCGATCTTAAAACAGCCTGGTTTAATACCGCCGACCTACAACACATGCACACCACCCACAGACTTAATATTACTACTACTAACAACAACAACATTATATCAAATTACAATACATAAAATGTAATATAGGATATATATGATCTATATATATAAACACACTACAAAAACATTATAATTTTACAATGCATGGATAACACATTTTAGAAAATCTTACCAGTTACTAAATTGCATTTAATACCTGGTATAAATTAGTAATTAATTAGTCCAAATTATATAATATAAAATGGAGTATTATTATTATTATTTGTTATTAAAAATAATTTAATTTTATGTCATAAATGATAATTATAACATAACATATATTTAGTTTTATACACCAGGATTACATGAGTAATAATAATAAACCCACAATCATGGGCACTGTAGAATTAATGTTTTTTATTCTCCAATGTAATATAACAATAACATTATAGTTATTTATGACAAATTAAGTCAATTAATTATAATTATATAATACGATATAGATAAAATATAAATAATTTATTATTGTTATATGATTAACTATTTATAATATAAATTTTAAAATATTAGATTATTTTCTGTAGTTGTAATTTGATATAATGTTGTTTTAGTAGTAGTAAAATATAGTATTATTAGTAATACTATAACATATAAAAGTGTATTTATTATAAAATATTTAATGGAAAATTATCATTGTTGTTGTTGACGTTTATTATTATTAATATTAAACTTACAACACACACAAACATTTTTTGGTCTCTTATCATTGGCCTGTAGAGGGCACACAAACCGACCATTATTCCAACCAATTTGTCCCCCAAGTACATACACACAGCTACACATACAAGTATCCAACAGAAAGGCAGTTTGGAGTCATACCGTTGCAGGACCAATGATAGTGACTCCCTTCTCCTCTGCCATCTTGATGATCTTGCGAGTCAAAGCCTCTGGAATACCCTCAGCTATGATTGCCATAGTGCGGATCTGTATATATATAAAAAAAAAACACATAGAACAGATGAACAATCAGACCACACTGGTTTGTAAACAAACATTTAAGCAATAGTTCACTGCAAGGTAGAGTCAGATGAACATATAGTGTGAGCTGATGCTGATCTCAGACCTGTGGGTACTGCATGGTCTCTATGGTGCTGTCGTAGGCAGAGCGGAGGGAGGCAAAACTGATGAGCACATCTACTTCTGGATGTTTCTTCATTGCATCAGCCATGTTCTTATAGACCGGCAGCAGGATCTCCTTATGACCCCAATAAAACTTCTGCTTATGGTCTCCACTGATTAAAATAGAAATAATGTGTTTCCAGCCCCAGACATCACTCTATAATGAAATCTGTCCCATATTAGGGTTTTAAATGTAAGCATAAGACTTACGTGAAGGGGTAAACCATGGCTGCTACTGACGGCTCTTGACGTGAGCACACATAATCGAAGTCCAGCATGCCCTGCACTGCACGCGTCTGCATCCCCCACACTATAGCCTTGGTGTGGTTACTGAACAGAGTGGTGCTTTTGGCTACAGAGATAAAGAAGGAAGGACAAAGAGAAACAACAGAGGGAGAAAAGGAGGGGGAAAAACATCATTACAGTACGTTTCTCACTAAGAGTAGAATAAGACAACATGTTGAAGTCAGTCTCTGTAGGCAAGTTTTCTGAATAGATTCATGAAAGGAATGCTTTTAGCACATTGTCCTTAACTTAGCATAAACAATATGTTGCATGTCTTGATATCATCTAAATGTTATGAAGACATGCAGAACAGAATATATGTATAATATAGGCTTTATAATATATAATTCATCTAAACAGGGCAGAAAACTTTCAAATTCAACAAAAGATGGAGCATTCTGAAGACCTGGGACTTTACTACTTAAAATCTGGATGTTACAATCCTTCAAGTGAGCCATATAAGCCAGAGGACTCGATTAAAAAATATACAGATAAAATATACAAACCGGTTGCCATGCAAAGTCACATTAATACAGGAAGTGCGGCCACAGAGGTATTTACAACGGCTTTGAAGGTGACCCATCCATTAGAAGTGAGAATCAGAATAAAGCATTTTATTATCTAGCGCAGAGGTGCCCAAACTCGGTCCTGGAGGGTCGGTGTCCTGCAGAGTTTAGCTCCAACTTGCCTCAACACACCTGCCAGGAAGTTTCTAGCATGCATACTAAGAGCTTGATTAGCTGGTTCAGGTGTGTTTGATTAGGGTTGGAGCTAAACTCTGCAGGACACCGGCCCTCCAGGACCGAGTTTGGGCACCCCCTGATCTAGCGTGACCATATAATCATATGTTTCCTCAACATGCCCTGGCCAGGATTTCTAAACTGCCTATAGTGTCCAGGTTTTGGCTTTGTTTTCCTATTGATGTGCTCTGCACAGTCCTCATGTATTTTATGTATGTGTATTTGCATTGCTTTGACTGTTCTTTGTAGATCCCACCTTCTCTCATGCCATGATTGGTCGATCATGTACAATGCCTGCACACTATTGGTCAAACGACTATTTATTCACCTGTCAGTAATTTTGAAAACATTAGGAAAGCAAAGGCAAAACACAGACATTAAAGGTAATTTAGAAATCCCACCCAGGACATGTCCGGGAAATAGAGGACGTATGGTCTCCCTGTATTATCTTTGTGTTGAGGATTGTTTGAAATCCTGCTATCATGGGCCTGTAGGAGGCGCACCAACCTACCATAAATCTACTCAGTTACTGTGATTATTGTCTGCTTGTGGGAGTGTGATCCCATTTGCACTAACCTGGAGGAAGCCCAGCACGAGTCTTTTGAGCAGATGTGTTTTCTGCTCCAGTTTTGACCTCAGAGAAAGAGGCCGATCTGGAGGAGGCAGGAGTCTGGGAGAGGGAAAGAGAGCAGTAGTAAGAAATGGTCAGTTTTTATGGTGACACGTATAGTCCGGTACAAGCAGCACATTAAGATATGATCTCTAAAAGCAGTGGAGAAAGACTCAACAATAGGAAACTTTACTTTACTAAAAGCCCTGGATCATCTAATGGCATGCTTGAGAGGTTTTTAATGCAAGCACACTTAAAGTAAGACATGAACAAAAGATCAAGTCACACATTCACTCACTGTGGTACCACCGCTAGTGTTGAGAAGGAAGTTAGCAGTGTGGGCAGCAACACGAGGTTGTGTGGCGATTGGCCGGTGACCTAGTGCCATTCCAACAATAGCAGTCATGTGGGTTTCAGTGCCAAAAACATGAATGGGGATACCGGTGGTCTTTCCTGCACAAACACACACACAAAAGACATGAACATGAGATTAAGGGCCCTATTTTAACGATCTAAGCGCCAGGTCTAATGCGCACGGCGCAGGTGCAATTAGAACGTGTCCAAATCCACTTTTGCTAGTTTAACAACGGGAAAACGGTCGGCGCACCCAGCGCATGGTCTAAAAAGGTTGTCCCTATTCTCTTAATGAGTAATGGGTGTGTTTTGGGCATAACATGCAATAAACCAATCAGAGTCTCATCTCCCATTCCCTTTAAGAGCCAGTTGCCATGGCGGATCTGCTATTTACACGGTGGAATTTGCAAGCGCAAAGACAGAACGCATCTCCAGAGAGGAAACGGAGCTGCTTGTGTGCGAGCAAATAGGTAGCCTAATTCTGATACATGCAATGACTATCCATTATGACATGTAGGCATTTTTATACTTATGTAGCACAATAATAATCTTTTACATTGTAAACCTTTAATTTTTAATATTTGGCATGCTTGTGTGCTGCTGTGTGTGTACCTAACTCTGTGTGTGTAATAAGCAGAGTGTACGCACTGTGGACCCACCTATACTAACGCGCTCTTTAAATAACAAAAAAAGACTTTAGACCAGGTTTTAGCTGGTCAATGGCGCAGTCTATTTTAGTTGCCTCAAAATAACAACGCGCCAACAATGTGCCTGAACACACCTTGTTTTCAGACCAGCATGCCCATGAGTGAACAAATGGGTGAAAATGCATTTGCTATTTAAACAACGTGGTGCAGGGCGTGAAAATTATTACTGTGTCGGGCTGAAACTAGCAAAAGACACTTGCGTCGCGCCTGGCGCCGCATTGCGCCAAGTGTATGATAGAGCCCCAAGTCTCAAAGCTTTGACTATGTACACTTACAAATGTGCACATGCACAAACTCACCAACTTCCCCCATCACTCTTAAACCTTCCTGGTAGTTCGGGCCACCACGACGGACAAATATAATGACCTCATGCTCTTTCAGAGGGTCCTGGTAATCTTTGATAGCCCTGACGATACCCTGATACATACAAAACAGCCAAACAATCACAAAAAGGGTGTGTGTTACAATATTCACATGTGCTAAATCAGATAGACGGCACAAACGCATATGCACCGTATGAGGGACTCTATGATCAAACCTTGAATGTTGCCGCTACATTGGTGAAGTTGGCAATGCTGCCTCCAATGATCAGGACTTTACCTACACAAGAGAGAAAAAAAAAACAGTGACGCATTAGATACCGCAGATATAATATACATAAAGGAGTGATTCATCGTCTTAATCTGCCTACTTTAGGTTTTCAAAATCAAAAAGAATCTTTCAGGAAAGTTTCAGGTAACATTTATCACATGCCATGGAACATGATCATGGCCTTGATTAAACTATCAGTAGATTTTACCACACACAGTACATCAAAAAATCATTCAAAAGTACATTATAGTGATGACATCTTTCCCTTTCTGGTCCAAAATTGAATTTAAAATGAACTTAAATTATTTCCCCCTAGTAATAGTGATGAAGTGTTAAAGATTTTACACATAAAAAAAAAAACGTTAGGGACAAGACTGGCAAAAAATATATATTTAAAATTAAGAAAAGCATTTGTTTAAAAAAAATAAATAAATAAATAAAATCCTTTTAGGTGAAATACTTCTAAAGAAAGTTGGACTTTAAGACTTGGACAACAAGATCTTGGTGGCCGTACCATTGGGGTGTTTCTCACGGGTCATGAGGGAGAGGATGGTCTTGGCATAGTCGTATGTTTGTTGCTCACTCGGAGCACCTGAATACTCTCCGTAATTGGCAGTCTTGACTCCGCCCCGATCACAGATTGTGTCACTAGTGAGTGAGGAAAAAAGCAATGTTTAAACTATTGGCTATTAGCCCAAGAATATTTATGACAGAAATCCTAATGAAATCACAACATTAGGAAACACAGGAAATAGAACAAGTCAATATTAACCAGTAAATCTAGCATCCGTTTTATTTGTTTGTTTATGAGCATTAAAGAGGAAAACATTTGGTTTCTTGATCCTCTGCTCTACTCTCAGAGGACAGCACATACACATCCTAATTAGTCTCACAACGCTTTCTCTCGCTCCATCTCCTCTCTCCATCCAGAGAGAAGGACAGATGCAGCAGTGAAAGATAAACCTCTAGATAACCGTTATCAAACATGGATGGTAATGTCATTTAGCTCTCAGAGTCTGGCTCATACAGGTATCTGCTTCATCTCTCAGTCTATGAAGCACAAGAGTTCTGCTCATTACACCAGCATCTTTCTTCAAATGGTCTCTTACTGTAAATGTCATATTCCAAGCTACTGTTAAGCACTTCACTCATAAGAATTTCATTTAGAAATGAAAATTAAGTCATTGAATCACCATGTCCTTACAAATCTGTAGGACTTTCTTCCTTTCTGTGGAGCACAAAAGACGAGATTTTGAACAATGTCTTAGTGTTTTTGTCCAAACAATGAAAGTCAATGAGGTCCAGTGTTGCTTTGGACACCACAGACTTTCACTGTATGGGCAAAACAGTTGAAACATTTTTCAAAGTATCTTGTGTGTTCTGCAGAAGAAATAAAGTCCTACAGATTTGGAATAATATGAGAGTCAATGACTGAATCTTTTATTTCTGGATGAAATATCCCTTTAAATTTAAGCAGTTAACACTAAGATTTAACATTCACACATCATATGCAAACTAGACTAACTCCTGAGTGACAGGTACCTGTAGACGACAGAAGCTCCGCCCCCTGCCACCATAGTCCAGATCCGTCCGCGAGGGTTCAGGAGAGTGAGCTTGAGGCTGGCACCACTCTTAGCGTCTAGATCTGCTATGTAAGCCTCCTACAGGAATGTTATGAAAAGGTTTGTGTACTGCACCTTACATCAGTGGCTAAACACAAAATCTGCTGTTTTTTCATTCTCAAGTTTGGTTCAAATCACATGGTAAAAAAAAAAAAATAAAAATAAAAAATGATGACAAAAAGATGAATCTACTAGTAAAATGCCATAATTAGAGAAATAAAATGCTTATACATGACAAATAGCAGCGGAAACCCATTCGTTTCAGGTGTGCAGACACAGTAAACAGAAACTTCATAAAATGACTCGTGGACTGTGTGTTGGCCAAATATTTAATGAAGCCAACACTCTTCCCGGTCCAACCCATATGGATCAACAACCAATTACAGTGGCACATCTGACAGAAAGGTACAAGAGTATACCAAAAGTTATTTATTAAAAACACCAACTCTGATTTTATTCCAGCAAAACCAGTCTGTTGTAACAGCTAATGTATCTGTGTGTGTGAGACCAATTAAACCTGCCTTCTGTCAAATAAACATTGCCTCAACACATACTGCCAACAATGACGCAGAGCAGAAGACACATCGTTCTCTCTCTCTGCATGACTCATCACTGTAATAGTGTCTGTGTGTGGTGAATGAATGATTTATGAAAGACTGCCTCTAATTAATTATTAAATCATATACTTTAGAAGAAGTGAAAGTAAGCAAATGCGGCAGAATGAGAGAAGTACAAGCGTCCTCTGATGAATCAACAACCAGTGATAAAGTCAGGCAGTTCCTTCCTGTTCCTAGTTGGGCTTACAGATCAACTCATACAAATTAATACTTAGATGGCATCTGTTATTGAATCATCTACATGTGATTTTGATTGTTACCTCCGGATAGGCCTCTCTGCCGAAGGGAGGGGGAAACTCCACATCACCCCACTTGGCTTTACACAAGTAATCGGCTGTTGCATCGATTTTAGCAGCCATGTCCAGCACATACACTCCATCCTTAGTGACCACTGACAGAGAGAAAGAGAGTGTTTGTTCATCCCAGTTTCAACTTCACAAACTGATGTCACTTTGCATTTTTTGCCTGCCTTAGGCAATAATGAAATGTACATTTCCACTGAATGCTTCATTTAAATCTCAGTTACTGAATGCTTTGGGTTGCGCTGTGGAAATGCGATGTTGAGGTGCACATGATGTTTTCACGCGCATCAAAGTGTTTCAATATTTTGATTCTTATTGGCATATATCAGCGGTGGCGAACTCCGGTCCTGGAGAGCCACAGCCCTGCAGAGTTCAGCTCTAACCCCAATTAAAACTCACCTGCCTGTAGCTTCCTAATAACCGTTCAGACCTTGATTAGCTTGTTCAGGTGTGTTTGATTAGGGTTGAAGCAAAACTCTGCAGGGCTGCGGCTCGCCAGGACCGACGTTCGCCACCCCTGGCATATATGAATCTTGAGTCATGCATTCCACAGGATAACTATGCGCTTTTATGGTTTAAAAAAAAAGTGAAATGCTATAAGAAACTCGAGTGTATTTTCTAACAGCCAACATTCACTGCTTGTTTAAATATGCGAAATGATAAAAATGTGACTTATTATAGACAAAAACACGAAGAGGAATATCAAAGGAAGTTTGAAGCTCAGTTCACAACACAGGAACAGATGCCATAGGGCACTCGGGGATTATTAATGAATGCCATATGAAACATTCCCAGTCACCATCAAACAGCATCCATGCTAATTAATTAACCTTAATTTGATCAAATTAAATCTTTCCTCAAAACATTCTATGATGTTTTTTTCACACTGAGTTGGATCAGAGTTCAGCCTTCAGTAATGAAGGAAAATAAGCAAATCAATATTGTGTACATAAGATTTGTTTTTAGTCATCCAAATGTAATGAGCAAGCAGAACTTTTACTGCCTTGCAAAGAACTGGAAGTGTCTGAATCAACAGTGCCTAGACTTTGGGAAGAATTGAATCAGAAGTCCGGCTGGGTGCACAATAAACGTCATCCATAAGAGACCGTCAGCTGAGGTGGGATGGGCCGCTTTTAAGACTTACCAAGAGGGTTGATCTCCAAGTATGTAAAGTACAAATCTTCGTACATGTTAAACAAGCCCACCAGGAAACTAATCAACATCCTGCAGGCAAAAAAAAAAAAACATCCATGTAATATTCCGTTAACAGAATATTATCATTACATTAAATATTTTGAATGTGCTAAACGGACACAAATTAAGTAGTTTAGTTTAGTTCCACCTCATCATTGACTAAATATGTGGATTTGTACTTGACAATTTAATGACTGTCATTTAAAACACAAATTAATAAACAAACATTGGAAATACAAAACAGACTGGTTAGAGACTCTGAAATTAAGTTTATTTTTCTTTATCCACTGGCACTTGTTTGTTTAAAGGAGTGTTTAAAGGTTTGGGGTTCATACGACTAAGTTTCTTTAAATACAGCAAAACAGTGATTTATTATAAAATATATTACATTTAAAAAGTTTTTATTTTAATTTGTAACTATCATATATTCCTGTGATGGCAAAGCTGAATTTTCAGCATCATTACTTCAGTGTCACCTGATCCTTCAGAAACCATTCAGATATGCTGATTTGCTGCTAAAGACACATTTCTTATCAATGTTGGAAACGGTTGTGTGCTTAATATCTTTGTGAAAACAGTGATGCACTTTTATTCGAGATTCTTATATGAAAAGAAAGTTCAAAAAACATCACTGATGATCCATGCAAAACAAAAAAAGTATTCATTCAAAAAGTCAGTAAGCAGCATTTGAAAAAATAAAAATACTGATTAAGAACAATTTTTGCAATACTGACTACTGATGCTTCTGTAATATTGTATACAAAACAAACTGGAAACAGACAGACTATGAACAGTAATGGCACTCGATTTAACGACAGAACTGGTTACTGGTGTGAGCCGGAACAGCTGGTGTTTGAGGTAATAAGGGAAAATAGAGGGAGATGTGAGGGAGGAGAAAGTGAGAGAATCATCCGTCATCCACCTCATAAAAAAAAAATTAATTGTGATGGTCCATAGTCCGGAGAGCAAAAATTATACCCGGAATGACAGGGAGACTGAATCATAGGAGGAAGAGGGAGGAACTTGTGGGATGACAATAAATCAGTAAATACACTCAGTGAAAAATAACAAAAGGAGATTTGGGGGGGGGGGATTCTGTTTTACGGCACAATATTTGTGAGAGGGAGTTGCATGTTGTATTTCAAGCTGTAATTTTCCTAAAAACGTTGTGTGTGTGTTTGACTGACAGTAAGAGAGAGGAAGAATAAAAGAGATGGATGAATAGAAATAGAGGTGTGTGGATACTGGCCAATGCAGCCAATCCTGTCTCCCCGTCAATCTCAATGTCAGCCAAGACGGTGAGGCCAGCCGAGATGTCAGTGTATGTGTGCCATCAAAAAGACGGACAGTTTATAGACTTGATTGAATAATCTGGGGGGGTGGGAGGGACGTGAAGTTTCATTTGTGTAATGGATCAAAGTGACCTCAACTAGTGCTGGCACAGCTGAGAGCACCTCGTTTGATTGTTTGTCCTCCGTTCCTCTCCATCAGTCTCATTTTTTTGCTCACTGTTATCCTGTCTCGAGGGGGGATATAGCATACAAAGAACTGCCTTAAAGGGATAGTTCACCCAAAAAATTAAATTTGATGTTTATCTGCTTACCCCCAGGGCATCCAAGATGTAGGTGACTTTGTTTCTTCAGTAGAACACATTTGATGATTTTAAAGTCGTTGAAGTCTATCAGTCTTATAATGGATGGCAATGGTAACAAAGTCTATGTGTGTAAAAAAAAAACATGCACAGACAAATTCAAATTAAACCCTGCGGCTCGTGACGACACATTGATTTCCTAAGACACAAAACGATCGGTTTGTGCCAGAAACCAAAAAGTATTTATATAATTTTGTTTTACCTCTAATACACCACTATGTCCAAAACTTCTTTGTCTCGCTCTACGACTTCCGGTGCGTGAGGTGTGTACGCGCTTTGGCGTAGTTTATGTTAATGGGTGTGTTGTCGTGGGAGGAGAAAACGACAGACACCGTTTATTAACAGAAAATAAACAAAGTGTCCAGAAAAAAGGGAATCAAGTGTCCAAAATAAACAGGGGATCTGGTGTCCTCGTCATGCTGCGGGGTTCGTGAAGGGAAGGGCAGTGGTCAGTAAGGAAGGGTCCAGGTAAGGGGCAGAGTCCGGCGGCCGCACGCACTCCCCTCTCCGGTCCGGGGAGCGAGGGGCGGCGCCTTCGTCATCAGCGGCTTCGCCTCTCTCTGGCCCCGGCGCTTGAGGGACTAGTCTCCCACAGCCCCTTGCCCGACGTCCGTGTATGGGTACGGTTTCTCGTCCGGACTGCGGGTCCGGCACTATGGCGGCACGGGAGTCCCTCTATGCACCCCTCCTGGACCCACGGGGACACCAGCGTGCATGCACGGGGAATAGACCGGTCTCCCGAGGAGAGGCGCGTTCGGGATTTAAACAGCGGCGGTGATGAGGCTCCATTCGGTTCAGGTGTGCCCCATCACACGCCGCCAGCCCTGGCTATTTCAGCGTCTCTCCTCTCTCACGCACCCACTCCTGTCGGGAGCCTGGTGAAGAGCGGCGATTAAGGGACCGGGTGATGCTGATAGTTAGGGGGAGGCAGCCGACTCGTCAAAGTGTGTTGATATCCAGCCGAAGAGCAATCAACCATAACTTCAGTCGAGCAGGCTCAGAAGTCAGTTTTTAACAATTCGGATAAGCGCAAGTAAGTACATTTTGATTAGCCGTCGTACCTACAACTGACTGTGCACTGTGTAAACAATGAGAGACGTATACGCGCGAGAGATCACTTCCAGCGCTTACGTAAACTACGCCAGAGCACGTACACACCTCACGCACCGGATGCAGTGCGCGTGCTCAAAGCAGTTGGACATAGCGGTGTATTAGAGGTAAAAACTATTAAATACGGTTTCGGTTTCCTCTCTCGTCACAGACTGATCGTTTCGTGTCTTTACGCATCAATGTGTCATCACGAGCCGCAGGGTTTAATTTGGATTTGTCTGTGCATGTTTTTTTTTTACACTCATAGATTTTGTTACCATTGCCATGAGTTATACGATTGATAGACTGCAACGGTTGGAGTTAAATATCATCAAATGTGTTCTACTGAAGAACAAAGTCAACTACATCTTGGATGCCCTGGGGTAAGCAGATAAACAGCACATTTTCATTTTTGGGTAAACTACCCTTAAGCATCTTACATACAGGGATGTAGAAGTGACCCCCAAGGGGGTTTTGAAGCTATTAAATTATGGTTATATTTCCCCTAGAGTGGTTTTTATATGGCAAAGGAAGTTGAATCAGCATATAGCATAAAAAGGAGTTTCTATACAGATTTTAAATCTTGATTTTCATGCACAACGGACAGAAAAAAAACTAAACTAAATTGCGGACCAGCATAACAGTGAAGTGCAAACACCTCAGCACAACACAAAAAGGCGAAATAAACCATTCATAAAAACTATAGATGACTCGAATTATAGTCTATAGATTTCACTCTCACTACAAATTAGTGAGAAAATCGATGCATTTCTGCTGAATGGATTAAAATATGTTAAAGGAACACGCCACTATTTTTGAAAATAGCCTCATTTTCTAACTCCCCTAGAGTTAAAAAATAGAGTTTTACCATTTTCCGCATCCATGCAGCCGTCTCCGGGTCCGTCAGTAGCACACTGTCAGCTCATCTCTTAGCTAGATCTTGCCTCAGGATTAGACCGTTAGCATGAAAATAGTCCCCAACTAGTAAAACACACCAACAACAGCTTGCGCCTGTTGCACGCCCATGGTACGGGCAAAGCAAAGTTCGTTTCTTGATTATTACGCCGGAATGAGAGTATTGTTCCTAGCCATATCGCAGAAAATACACTTTGTGCAATTGTACGCGGTCCTTAGTAACGAGTTAACTACAGAAGATTCAAGTTTAAAATAGGAAAAATAGTCTAACAGCTCTTGTCATTTTTTGAGCGAGTGCTAACGGTTTAATCAGATTCAAATGATCTATTTGCTAAGCTACAGCTAAAGTGCTACGCCAGACCCCGTAGATTGGCTGAATGATTGTGAAAATGGTAAAACTCAACTGTTTAACTCTAGGGGGGTTGGAAAATGATCCTATTTTCAAAAATAGTGGCGTGTTCCTTTAACATTTATACAATATGTAATATTTATTTATTTGATTTAATTGTCTGACTCACTCTTTCTTATCTGCAGGGGCGTGTGTGAGGAGCTGACTCTTGACTGTGTCCGCACTGATCTTCTCATCCACTCCTACCAAGAGTTTTAGGGCTTTAGAGTCCACGTCTCCCACGTCTACACCTCCTTCATGATGGAAGAGCATGTAATCACCTTCACGTGTGGCATAGATACACACGTAAAATTCCTCCTCCTGTGGGAAAGTCACAATTCAACAATGTTACCTCTCCCTTCCTCATTTTTGCTCAAGCTAGGTCTCGGATAGTAATCCATTAACATACAATATCATAATAATTTTACAATTATTTAAATAACCCCCACTATAAAAATTTATATTAGCAGCAAAATAGTTAATAATAATAATAGCTGCAGAATTATATTATTATTATTATTATTAACAACAATTCTGCATCTAACATACATTATTATTCCAATTTATTTTACTAATTTATTTGAATTATTATTAATATTATGTATTGATGGGCTCACCTGCTTGTGGGCTACGAAGGGCTCAATCAGGAAGTTTTTGAGGATGCCTTTAGCCTTCCCCACCTGAGAGACAGATGTTCATTTTAAAAGCTTATGCTAGTATATAAGGCTTTCCATAAGGGTTAAATGTCAGAAATTGCCTTTGGTCTAAATTTAAAAGCTTCTCCTAATGAAAAACACACAATGAAAAGTGAATTATGTAAGAGGCAGAAGAAAAGGAGGCCAGAGATGGGAAGGAGGAGGTAAAGAAGAGGAGAGCAAATGTTCATACAGTCTAAAGCCTTGTGTTGAGCACCAGTGACTGGACCTCAGTGTTCAGGGACTCTGAGAAAAACGAAAGATTTGACAAGCAGAGCCGTAAGCCAAACACACACACAAAACAATCTCATTTGTGCTGCAGTCAAAACAGTGGGCCAAAAGGCCAGTTGATATAAATCAGCTAGAAAGAGAGAGGAAGGCGAGGTGACATTTCAAAGAAAGAAAGAAAGAAAGAAAGAAAGAAAGAAATAAAGAGATGACATGGTGGGAAAATGATGAAACGCTCCCTTGAAAGAGGGAGAGTTCACAGGAGCTATGACCAGTCTAGCAGACGAAAGACAGAGAGAGACCTTGCAGAAATAACTTACAAAAAAATATGTGCAGCATAAGACAGCAAAACACAAAAATATTATAAGAAGAAAACAATGTCTTGTCTTTCTCTCAGCAATATGTTTTTGGCCCTCAGGTAACGCTGAATGCAGGACATGACATTTAATATACTGGGTTACATAAACTGCACACATGCAGAAAAGAAAATGCACACACAGCAAATGCAATTTACACATTAATATGCCAATGAAACTAAAGTCAAAGGTTAAGAGATGGTTTGGGTATGTCCTCACCGTTGTCTCCTTCATAAGGCGGGTTTGGAGCCATTCCTTCACGCCCTCCAGATCCAGGTTCACACCCACCAGTCCCAGTTTTCCTCTGCGCTTGATCAGCTGATCTGGCTTAACAACCAACCGCTGGACAGAAGCATGACATATTCATTATCATTTATTAGGTTAAGCATCATATCCACCTTTTTCCTGAATGCACTAATCATTACGGATAAGTGCATTACATTTCCGGTCTCTGGTGTTTCTAGTCAAATTAACGTATTTAAAAAAAGGATAATATGATGTTAAATCTATGAAAATAGTTTAAGAAAGTACATGGCACCATAGTTTCATCACTTTACACTGTAAAGTTTACAGTGTCGCAACCACCGTCTTTTTGCACTCAATGTAACTTTTTGCAGTAACCTGTCATAGTTTAATGAATGGGTGGATGACAAAGCGACACGAGGTAAGCTGCATTGAATACACATGTGCACACATATCCTACATACAGCTCCCGATCGGGGCGATGTTCACGGGATTTTGTCCACAAAATGATAAGAGCACACATTATTTTAACATTTTATTATTTTACACACAGTATTTTCAATTAAGCGCTGCAAGTCATGCTCATTTTCTCGTCAGCTTTTGACATCAGCATCAATTGACCTTTTTACCCCATTTTAACAGATTTTTAGGGAGACCGAAACACAAGAGCATCCAAAAGGAAGTTAGAATCATGGCAGCGCTCATCGGTTACTCTGGGGAAAAAAAGTGGATTATTGAAAAAAACAACAATGAATGGAAAAATTATGGGAAATCAAGAATTTGACAAACTGTAACAAAATGACTAGTTTGAAACAGACTACGAGATCTAGAATGGTCTGAATTTTCACTTCAACTTTGTTTTAAAATTTTAAAGATCATCGCAAGGTTTAAATGAACCTAAATCCTCTTCCAGGTTTAAATGAACATGGTCTCAGGCTTTTGAAGCCCATTGTGCGTTTAATAAAACTGGACTTCCTTGTTCATTTTTAGAAAAACAAACAGAAGGTGGGAGGGCGGTCAAAAGAAATTTCATGATTTCCTAATTAAGCCCATCTCGGTCACTGACTAAAAATAGGGAGGGGACAGAGAGACCATGAGTCATATCTAATATCATTATACCCTCTGGCTCCTCCATAAAGGTGATTAAGAGTGCTTTTTCAGCAGAAACTGTCCCTGTACTGTCCGCTACGCTCACTTTAGCTCCCTTAATTGATGTGCTAGTCAAGTAGCATACTGATGACCGCCATCCTCTCCGCCAACATCCTCAATGTCTCACTATGCGATTTCTTTTACTTATTTATCCCTCATAATTTCCCTTTATAAATCTAATTGGTTGGAACTGCTGGTAACAGTGCATTCGATGGATGATTTGTGAATCATTTAGAGAAACTATTCTGTTAATAATGGCAATAATTGCTACAAACTCAATTTAAAACCTATGCATACAGTACATAGTATTAATGTATTGCAATAAAAATATGTACATCTCTTACCAATATATATATTTTAGAAACTATAAAATAAATCTATTTAAATTAATTGAATTCATAATATATTTCTAATGGTAAGCTATAATTAATTAATTAATGGAGATATAATTGAATGAATACACATCTTATATTTTATATTTAATACAATTAAACTATTTATATCATATTAACACTATTTATATTATCATAGTTTTTGAATGTATCAAAACAAAGTGTTTTCCCAAAAAATTTTTTTTTTTTTTTGAACTACCAAGAGTACATAATGATCCATTTTGCAACAGTTTGTAAATGTGTCGGAGACGAACACAGAGAACGAGTTCTCTAATTCCACCTGTACTATTTGTTTTAATTATTGGCCTATGTATAAGTGCCTCATGGGCACAAGTCATTTTTGATCATTGGCATCACGTGGCAGTTGCAGTTTCACCTCAAGTCCAAATGTGACCCCAGATCGATTTTTTTTTTACCAACAGCTGTCTTACCTCCGTCAGAAGCCAGGGGTGATCCTGAACCAGTCGCTTCCAGTCGGTTTCTGCTGTCACGTTAGCATAGCGAAAGCGGTTCTGAATGGCGGCTGTAGTGCAAATGTGTTTGTAAAGAAAATCCTTCCCTGTCTGCTCAGAGATGGCTTTGGCTGACATGGTGCTAGATGACTAAAGCACTGCAGAGAAAAACACACAGCAACTCATTAACCATCAGTCACTTGAGACCAATAAATGAGCAGCACTTTTTAAAATGCTCTACAAAACTGCAACAGGTCAGATCAGTGCAATAAATAAAAAAGTAAAAAGGCTAAATAAATAAGGCTATATAAAATATCAAAAATCAATCAATCAATCAATAAATAAATACTTTCTGCTAGATTTGCTTGCTAGGTTTGTTGTGACACTTTGTTACAATAGTTTAATAGACAAATAAGATTTACAAGTCACTTACATTTGCACAAGAAAAAAAAAGGGAATACAGGGGTATACATTTGTATTTAATATACAACACATAAAATAAATACATGAAGCCAAGTTACTTTGTCCATTCTGCATTAACTGGGAAACTAACACCCTTGCTACACATTTTAAATGACACAATGCTTACATTTAAATAGCACGCTGCTGACACAGAGACAACTATTTTGTAGAAACTGTCATTTTCCATGTTTTTCTCTCATTATTATTACTACATTTCTCTTTGTTTATCTGCTGATATATCTCTTTACCTTTCCCTGAATCAGGAAAGGCAGCTTAAAATAGGCTTGATGCTCACCCTGATTCGACTAGCCCTGGACTTCGTGCTGTGCCTGTGCACGAGAGCAACATTCAACTGCAGTCTGACTGACACATGACAGAAGGGCAATCAGGCACAAATCAGCTGAACTTTCTTGAACCAAAAGAAAACCCATCCAGACAGACAGTACAGTCTGAGGTACAGACAATGTCTTTATAACCAATTACACTAAATCTTAGTACACCTATTTGAGCTAGTTGGTTGTTGTTTCCATTCTCTTCATCAACAGTGCAACAGTGAAAACTCTCATACACGAGTGCATTTGTGACTGGCAGGCTGAGGTCTCATTCAGATGACATCACCGCCGCCTGTCTGAACCCTGTAAGGACGTGCAGAAGAACGAGAGTGCCGGGCTGTCAGTGGGGTCAACAGAACCCGTCTTTGTTTCAAAAAGACAAGATAAACCAGTCGGCAGAGAATGACAAGAAGAACCAACTCTAATAGCAAATCTCAATCTGCATTCAACACCATAGTGTGCATAGGCTGAAACAACACAGACAATATATGGATCCAATGATTCAAAAATGAATACACTACCATTGAAAATATTTCTTTTTTTTTCCGTTGGTGAAAGAAATTACTACTTTTATTTAGCAATAGCGCATTCAATGAATAATAATGATTTCTATTTCAAATAAACTTTGTTCTTTTGAACTTTCTATTCATCAAAGAATCATATTCGAATGATTTTTGAAGGATCATGTGACACGGACTGTAAAATTTACCATGGGTTCTTTCAAAAACATTTTTAAAGATTCTACAGACTCCAAACTTTTGAACAGTTGTGTATTTAATATTCTTTTTTCTTTTAACAAATGAAAAAAAAAAAATGAACAAAAACTAACATCCTAAAAAATGCATTTATTTATTTACACATCAGCAACAATGCCTATATTTTCACAGCAAGTCGATCAAACGATTTTAAAACACAACATTACAATAAAAAACTACTTAATTTCTTTCAATCAGATATTTGATCAAATCCTAAAAATGTTTCCAGGTTTCTGTTTTATCTATTAAAACATTAAAAGCATTGCCTATTACCAACATTCCAAAAAAGGCCTCAGAAACTTTTACTGATTTATGGATAAAATTGTCTGCAAGGACAAAGTAATGCTCCAAATAAGAATGCCATTTTATCTTCTTTATGCACCTTGAGAATGGTCTCACTTTTTTTCCACCGCTCCCCTTCTGCAATGAGAATTAATGTGGATGTATGTGGCGAGGAGAACAGAGTGTTCAGTTACTGTAACAGACAGTCCGGTCCTTGACCCAGCAATTTACTAATGAAGAGAGAGAGACCGCTCCACCCCAAAGCCCTCCCTGCACATCACCCACCCAAATCACTAGAGTGCGGTAAATGTACGTACAGGCAGTAAAGAAAACAATGCATTCAAAGACTTCTGTAGTCAGCATTGCTCTGATAAAAAGCCAAAAAAAAAAAAAAAACAACATCGTACCACACCCAGTCCCTCACTCACACATTGCTGTATCAATGTACATCTAGATTTGACATCCAGCATCACTGCAAACATCGGCCTGAAGGAAGTGATGAGTCATAGTGGACTCACAGAGACCAGTGATGTAAAACAAGTTAAGCATAATACCACAGAAAACCAAGAAAACTTGTAAAATCAACTATAGACTACATCCAAAAAAATTGATCAAGGTGCAGCTTTTAAAATATAATCAAATGGAGCACAGGTTCCATAATTCACACCCTAAAACTGGTCTTTAAAATGCTTTTATACACTGTAAAAAAAAACTATTTTATCACTGTAAAAAGTATGCCTTGCAAGAAACTACTATTTCAGTCTTTCGACTTCAAAATATCATGTGTAATTCAATGTGTTACTTGCCAATTCTTTGTAATTATTTGTGACGTTTACTAGCTTCTTACTTGACTTTAAGTAAAAACGGTTTCTCCACTAAATTTTATTTCTGTAAGTTGAGGTCTACATTCACATCTCTTACGAAATATCACACTACTGTGACCACTGCATGCAGCAAAATACCATACAGAGATATTGCTTCCCCACTAAAACTGCAGAAACTTTCTTTTAGAAAATAAAATCAAAACAAGAAGTTACAGTAGGATTCTGACAGCTTACACTTACTGGAAAACATAGCATATTTTTGGGCTAGTAACAATAACGGCAGTAACTACAGAAACAACGTTTATCATGGCACATTTTTGTAATATAAATGAGTAAGAGAAAACCTAGCAGTGTGTTTCTAGATTCAATAGATTTGTTTGTTCGTTTATGATTTAACGCCATGCGAGCTACCTTGGCTATATTCATTGTGAGAACGAGGTTAGTTAAGTTAAATTAAGTTTTTAAATTTGATCTTAGATAAAAACTCTAAAACTAAATCTGGCCTTACTTCATTTAAAAATCTTTCCATAAACGTCAACAGAAAAATAATGAGTTCTGACAGACTTTGAAGCATATTTTGATGGATTGTAATAGTTTAAAGATAATGGATTCTGGCATAAAGAACATAAAGGAGGATCTACACCCGCCTAAAGAAAAGTATGGGTTAGTCTGGAATGTGGATTCAGTAGATAGTCTCAGCTACAGAGACTGATGTGTCATGTACTTTCCTATATTACCACTGCAGAGTGTTTTAGTAGTATTGATCCTACTGCACGCAGAATTACCAGTGACCTGATATGACCCCATTTACAAAGGTACGGTAATGGCATCAGATGGTAATTACATTTAGTCATTTAGCAGACGCTTTTATCCAAAGCGACTTACAAATGAGGACAATAAAAGCAGTCAAAACTAACAAAAGAGCAACAATATATAAGTGCAAATGACAAGTCTCGGTTAGCCTAACGCAGTACACGTAGCAAGGTGTGTATATACATATTACACACACACACAAAGAAAAACAAGAAGATAGAATTGAAAAAATAGAAAGCTAGTGTTTGTTTTTTTTATTATAAAAAGATGAAAAATATAGATCAAGTAGAATTAAAATAGAATAGAAATTGTTAGAGTTCAGGGTCAATAAAGGTGTACCAGATGGTTTTTTATTCTTTTCTGAAGATTGTCAAGGACTCAGCTGCCTCTGATTGATTTGGGTCATCATTCCACCGGAGGAACAGTTAATGAAATTCCGGAAAGTGATTTTGTGCCTCTTTTTAGATGGCACAGATAATACTCCGTTCACTATTGCAGAACGCACGCTTCTATGGGCACATAACTCTGAAGTTGAATTAGGTAATGGTGTCAGAGCAGTGGTGGTTTTGTAGGCTAACATTAATGCCTTGAATTTAATGTGAGCAACTACTGGTAGCCAGTGCAAATTGATGATCAGAGGTGTGACATGCGTTCTTTTCGGCTCACTAAAGATTAATCTTGCAGCGGCATTTTGGATTAATTGTAGAGGTTTGATAGAAGTGGCTGGAAGACTAATGGTGTCCTTATTTTTCTGTAAGTGATGGCCAGTTGCATGCACACACGTTCATACTGCACTGCACAGCTAAGGGCTTGTGCATCACACTAGTAGTGACGCAGCTGATTTATAACTGTGTTTCCCTCACTCACAAAACAGCAGCAGTATCATTCATCACACTGGAAGGATGCGGGGAGGAGCGGGGGATTTCACAGTCAAGATATTGATCTCATTGCACTCCACACTAACCCAACATATATATCTGATTCAAACATGCGTATAAGACCTGTTACATTATAATAACGCTAAAGACAAAATTGCAATGTTTATGACGGGTGTTATAAAATCTTATTTCTATCTTTGCTGATCTCTATTTATCTAAAGCAGGGGTCTCAAGTTCGTGGCCTGATTGGAGGTAGCGCACCAAGACGTTCTTGTTCCTGACATATCTGCCCTGAGGTTGTCTTAATTATCCTGTTTCATATTTTAATTATCATTAAACCCATATTTGATTATCGCGATTTGAAAAAATTGTGGTAAATCCTGCTTAGCGTTAAGCAAAGTTAGTAAGAGTCTCACGCAGAGTAGGTTACGTTTTGTGTGAAAACATGACTAAAGGCAGACTGCTGAGAGAAATTATATGAAAGAACGTATAATAGAATGAATTGTATGAATGCATAAGCGGGAACTGACTGTTTTCAGAAACGTTTTGATGGCATTTGCTTTTCATCTTCCCTCTGTGCAATGCGCAATAAAGCAAGCGCAGCGCTGCTTTGTTAACAGAGGTTACCAGGGAAATGGCTCTATTTCTGTTGTTCCATAAGCGCCACCTGGGGCCAGTTGCATAAACTTAAGACACTGTCTTAACATAGTGGCTAAGAACTAGTTTGAACAACTAGCAGTTAGCCAAGCGGCAAGAATTCTTAGGCTATTTTTCAGATTCAAGTTAGGCCAAGCTACATTTTTATGTAAGCGTTTAAAAAAAGTTACGAGCAGTCTTAATTTTTTTTAGATGACTAACTTTTAAGACAAGTCTAAGCCTTTTATGCAACCAGCCCCTGCTCTCAGACAGTGGATCTACATTTTCCTTCAGCCTGTCTGCCAATTTTGTCCAGACTAACGCAAAAAGCAGACCACATTTTTGTAGTAAATCTTAACCGGTCGATGGAAAATAGGCTACCTTGTTATCCGAAGTGCTGAGATTTTTAATGAATAGTAGCTTATGTAGAACTGTTTATGGAGGAGATAAAATATAATTTATCATTCTGACACATCCTTTTCATTATTTCAAGGCTGAAATGTGAGGTTTATCATTTTATAAAACTTTTTTGGGTCAAAACTTTACTTGAACATGCAGAACATGTCAGTAGATAATATGTTATAAATATTTTTTTGCTAGTTTAAAATCCAGACAACGTTTTTAAGGTTTTTATTTCAATGTTTGTGCAAACAAAAAGTGCATAGTGCTGCTAATTTTTATTGGCTTTTGTCATAAAACTTGGTAAAATTAATTCAGTGCTTTTTTTAATATTCCAGCACATTTTAACAATACTGTGTATAACTTGTTTGAACTGATACATTATTTAAGAGATTTAAGTATGGGTAGCTCTCAGACACTTTTATTTTTAAAAAGTAGCTCTCGAATGAAATAAGGTTGGAGTCCCCTGATCTAAAGCATGGATGGATCTTCATTATTTGAGCTCAAGCTTATATAATGCTTCATCCAAAAGCTGATTCACTTTAATTTGCTTTAATTAAGTTCCTGACTACAGATATCCATTTAAACATTTATTCCTCCTGTCAAACTAATCCGTATGTTAGTTATGCTACTAGTACTCTTTATCTTTTAATCACTAGCAAGTAATCCACTCGTTTCACTAGTAACTACTCACAAAATACTAATTCCTTTGCTACTAGTCACTATACCAATGGAATAGTTGCTTGGTAATACTGGGATAGTGACTAGTAGCAAGGGAATAAGTACTAGTGTCTAAAGCACATGTGACTAATTGACTAGTAACAACTGCAATATGCACTGGTGACTAATTGAATTAGGTATCAGTCTCTGATGGAACTAGTAGCAGTGTGCAAGTGCCAAATCTAATTAATAGCAACTAGTGAAACCAAAAATCATACTGGTCACTATTTAATTACATACTAATAATTGAAAGATAATATTAGACAAAATAAATACTGGTAAGTTAAGGAGTATCATCTTGTCTCCAGCCTAGACTCTAATTAACTAAAGGAAATGAGCTGAATTTAATTCATTTCTTTTAAAGCTTCTTGAGTGTTTTGTTTTGTTTTTGAAGAACATAAAACGCATTTTACACTTCCGTATATGTGAAGGGTGTTAACGAAGCCATTCATTCATTTAAATTACAGGTAAAACGTACGGGTCTGTAATGTATGACTGATTTTCATGATCAAAATAACATGTAGACAAGCTACGCTAGAGTTCGTCACCCTGATCCGAACAGTGTTTGGGGCAGAAAGAGCTGTGTCACTGTACGTTTTATATTTTCTGTTTCTTATTTTCGCTAAATGTACTTGCAAATGAGAGACTGCTTTCAGTATCCACTGTTTATATTACTAGTACGCTGAGGTTTTAAGTCACTTACCAGTGCATGCACTTCTAACGCTTCTAGCAGGTTTTCTCCTTTCAGGAAGCTCCTAGTGTACGGAGTCTGGCTGAGAGTGTTGACAGGCGAGATATGGTTGCAGGAGACACTTTTTCCTCCAGAAAGCGTGGCTGCTCGCTCGCTCGCTCCCTCTTTCACTGCGCTTTCAGCCTTTCATGTTAGCTCTACGCCGACATCTGACCATGGCCTTGGCTGATTTCTTCTGTCTCTGATTGGCTCTCGCCATCCGCTGGGGGGGGTGGGGGGGGGGGGGGGGGGGGGGGGGGGGGGGGGGGGGGGGTGGGGGGGGGGGGGGGGTGGGGGGGGGGGGGGGGGGGGGGGTGATCCGAGGCCACGCCCACTCGAACTGTGAACGATTCATCGGACCGGATGGAAAATGACCCGAATGTGCAATGTGGACCGACTTTTGAAAGTGGCGATTTCTAAAATTGTCACAATTATTTCTATTTTGCCAGACAAGCAAACAATCATTGCTAGCAATTGCGCCATACTGCACGCACAGTCTGGTCACATATGCAGGTCATATTGTAATAATTAGAGTATTTAATTTATAATCACTTTAATCACTTATAAATTATAATCAGAAAACAACAACCATTATTTTCACAAAATAATACTCACATTTGCTAACCAAAGACTGAATCATTAATCAATATACACAAATTCAGAGGCTTTCTCAAAGCCAGGCAGCACATTCCCGTCTTTTGCACAAGAGTCATTTAAAATTAAATTAGCTCCATATCTAATGCTCCACGTCAGATAAAATCGGAGCTTTTCAGGTGAATTAATTGGCCTTTACAAAGGGCACTGCCGCACTGGCTGTTGCTAATGCACTGTTTGGCTCTGTCCATAGCAGCATCAGTTAATGGGTTTGAAAAGCTCTAGCCAGGAGACATGACTCAACCTGAAATCACAAAACAGACAGTACAGGCTTTAAATAGAAACATAAGCATTGATCACTGGATGTCAACAGTGTTTGCAGAAGCAAGACTCTGATAAGTCAGTTTGGAGACCACAAGTTTACCAGCGTGGCATAGATCTTAGTCAGGGTAGTGGTATTTCATTTTTGAAATATTAATGTGAAAATTACGTGGTTTTACACCGTGTGTGCCATTGTAAAGTCTGAAAGTCACCGCTGTTCACCTGAATAAGGTCTACAGGGTCAGTGTCCAGTTGCAAGAAAATCATTAGCTGTATGAAGTTATTTTATCTTCTGGCTCCAAATTGTTAAAGCCTGCACAGTTGTTCATTGTGAAAACCACACGCGCTATATATATATATTATATTATATATAAGAATAATATAATAATAGATATATAAACAGTGGGTATGGAAAGTATTCAGACCCGCTTAAATTTTTCACTCTTTGTTATGTTGCCGCCATTTGCTAAAATCATTTAAGTTTCTTTTTTTTTCCTCATTAATGTACACCAAGCACCCCATATTGACAGAAAAACAACGAATTGTTGACATTTTTGCAGATTTTATTAAAAAAGAAAAACTGAAATAAATATCACATGGTCCTAAGTATTCAAACCCTTTGCTGTGACACTCATATATTAACTCAGGTGCTGTTCATTCTTCTGATCATCCTTGATGGTTCTACACCTTCATTTGAGTCGAGCTGTGTTTGATTATACTGTTTGGACTTGATTAGGAAAGCCACACATGTCTATATAAGACCTTACAGCTCACGGTGCATGTCAGAGCAAATGAGAATCGTGAGGTTAAAGGAACTGCCTGAAGAGCTCAGAGGAAGAATTGTGGCAAGGCACAGGTCTGGACAAGGTTACAAAAAAATTTCTTTTGCACTTAAGGTTCCTAAGAGCACAGTTGGCCTCCATAATCCTTAAATGGGGGAAAAGGAAACTTTGGGACTACCAGCAACCCTTCCTAGAGCTGACCGCCGGCAAACCGTGAGCTATCGGGGAGAATAAGCCTTGGTTAGAGAGTAAGAGAACCAAAGATCCTGTGGCTGAGCTCTCAGAGATGCAGGTCGGAGATGGGAGAAGTTGTCGAAGTCCACATCACTGCAGCCCTCCACTCAGCTTGGGGCTTTATGGCAGAGTGGCCCGACTGAAGCCTCTCCTCAGTGCAAGACACATGAAAGGCTGCATGGAGTTTGCTAAAAAACACCTGTAGGACTCCAAGATGGTGAGAAATAAGTTCTATCTTGGTCTCATCAGACCAAGATAGAACTTTTTGGCCTTAATTCTAAGCAGAATGTGTGAGAAAACCAGGCACTGCTCATCACCTGGCCAATACCATCCCTACAGTTAAGCATGGTGGTGGCAGCATCATGCTTTGGGGTGTTTTTCAGCTGCAGGGACAGGAGGATTGGTTGCAATCGAGGGAAAGATGAATTAGTACAGGGATATCCTGGACGAAAACTTCTCCAGAGTGCTCAGGACCTCAGACTGGGCCAAAGGCTTACCTTCCAACAAGACAATGACCCTAATCACACAGCTAAAATAACAAAGGAGTGACTTCACAACAACTCTGTGACTGTTCTTGAATGGCCAAGCCAGAGCCCTGACTTAAACCCAATTGAGCATCTCTGGAGAGACCTAAAAATGGCTGTCCACCAACGTTTACCATCCACCCTGACAGAACTGGAGAGGATCTGAAGGAGGAATGGAATATGATCCCCAAGCCAGGTGGAAAAACTTGTTGCTCTTTCCCCACAAAGACTAATGGTGTTTAGATCAAAAGGGTGGCTTCTAGAAATCTGATGCAAAGGGCTGAATACTTAGGACATGTGATAGTTTCAGTTTTTCTTTTTAAATAATCTGCAAAAATATCCCACCTTCTGTGTGTTTCGGTCAATATGGGTTCTTGTGTGTACATTAATGAGGAAAAAAATTTACTTAAATGATTTTAGCAAATGGCTGGAATATAACAGAGTGAAATTTAAGGGGGTCTGAATACTTTCCGTACCCACTGTATATAAATAAAAACACACATCCGCTACATATTTAGAGAAATAAGACTTGGCAGGAAATGATCGCCTGATATGCTGATACAAATAAAATATTGCATGCCAGAGAGAGATAAATATATGTGGGAGGGATTATTTATACAAAGACAAAACCAACATATTCTCGCCTCTGGTTGGTCAACTCACTAGCTCTTGAGCTGCAGCAGCATGACTATTGTGCTCCATCTAGAAGCTTTTAGTGGAGACAACCGCCACCTACTGGCAAAAGCAGAACACTGAGTCACATTGAATGAACTATGAATAGAAAGAGGCTTATGCTGTCAATAATTAAGAGGATGTATATTCATAAGCCACTTAAACTATAGTTACTTCCCCTGCATTTGAAAGAATTACATTTCCTATGAAACTGGTTCTGATTAGGAACCAAACTTCAGCTGCAGTTACACATTGGCAAGTTTGGGTAAAGGTTGAAACTATTTGAAGTGGAATGAGCATGAAACCACCCATTTGGAATAAATAATTACATGCACATCCTTAACTAGGAGCTAACAAAAATTAAATCCTAAAAACAAGAAATGAATACACTTACAGCAAGAACAGAAAGCCAGGGTTATCAGAGCCAAGCACATTCTTTATTAAGTGTACAAAAGCAAATGAAAAACAAGGTAAGTGCAAAAAATTAGTGCCTTGATGTCAGAGACCTACGAGAAGCATGGCTTCGGCCATCTAGAAACCTACAGAAGAGGAAGGCACCAGAAAGATTCTTGTCACAGTATTTAGAGCAAATTTTTTTTTTATTGATATGAGAGAGAGTAAATTTACTAGCACACGTGAACATACTGGTTTATGAAAGAGCTGATCGTACAGATATAATGAAGAGAAGTACAGGCATTTCTCATCCAACGTGACAGGCTGTAAATTCAGCAAATGAAGGGGTCTCCGATGGTCTGACCAACACTGTGTAAACGATAAGTTTAGGACAGAACACTATTTCATACACAGACAGACACACACACACACACATTTTAGCCTAAAAACATGTCAGAGATGTTTTGATGTATTCAATAAAAAGAAAAACCTTGGTGAATTTTACGCGATTGTGAGAGATTAACAAGGTCTTTTTTTTTTTGGCAAAAGGCATGCACACACACACAACAGATCACTATCGGTAAGATTATAATAACGGTGCAGCATGAATTCTTGGAAATGATCAGCTCCACAAAGGCTGAAGAAAGAGAGGGACCCCGAAGAACCACATACTAAACTAACAAATTTATACTCCATACCAAAACTTCCTGTGATGAAGGATCAAAATGCTCCATTTCATGAAATCGAAGATCTAAATGTAAATTTAGAATGCAAACCTTCTAAAAATACAGCCTCAAACTGAATTTGAAACTGCACCTA
This sequence comes from Sinocyclocheilus anophthalmus, assembly GCA_018155175.1. Classification (NCBI taxonomy): domain Eukaryota; kingdom Metazoa; phylum Chordata; class Actinopteri; order Cypriniformes; family Cyprinidae; genus Sinocyclocheilus; species Sinocyclocheilus anophthalmus. Next base: position 202,485 of record JADLZN010006844.1, read on the forward strand.
GACTAATCAACAAAAACTGAGCTGGAACAGAGTATAAATCAGTTAATCAAACCAGTAAAGTTGTGCTAAATCTATAATAAAGTGTTCTACATGAGTGTCACGTGTAAGGAAGACTGATCATGAATGTACCTGTGTAAAGGGAACAGGGATGGTGTGGCGGCCAAAAAGCCATGCGAACTAGCACCTAACGCAGAGTGATCCATGACCTTAAGGCAGATACTAAGGCCTCGGAGCTTGTGTTGCCAGGCAAAAGGAAAAAAGGCACCAGCTAATAGAAAGCCGGGAGCCAGCAGGCCACTTTGGAACGTCTGGTCTCACACTACCTGCCAAATCATCCCAAGCCATCCCTGTGCACACACTAAAGCTGCGAATCATACACGCAATCCACCTACACACATGCAAAAACACAACATCATCCTCAGCCAACCGTTGCCGTAGCCTTAGAAATGTTCCACCTCCCCCCCCCCCCCCCCCTCTTCTCCTCCTCACAGAATGGTACACTTTTTCTTTTTCTTCTCTCCATCCTTTTTGCCCTGGTCATTGGTGGGCTTGTCATCGGAGAAGCTAGAGAAGGTGGTGTCTGCAGTAATCGGTTCCCTCAGGGTGAGGAACCAACGGCCCTCGCTTAGGTAGGACAAAGTACCCAAGTCCATCTCGACCTGGGTGCCCTCCTTGCCCTCTTTCTGCAGAGCCAGGATCTCCAGCAAATCCAAACCGGTCTGAACCGCCTCAACGCCTGCCGAGCAGCCTAATGTGACGTGGGCACGGCTACCCGCTGGAAGAGCCTCTACACTGGGCAGGAGGGCCGGAGCGACCCCTTCTTTGTCTGCTCCCTCGGGCCACAGCTTCAACTGGGTTTCGGTCAAAGCCACACGGGCCCCAAATATACGAGGGGTCACTATGAGAGCAGTGACGGAAAGCTCATCAGACTTGGCAAGTGATTCCTTGACCACCTGCAAGACAAAATATGGCCAAATACGTACTGTATTAATATTTTGGTTTTGTTAACATTAGTTAATGCATTCAGTTCATGAACTACTAAACCAATTTTTCATCATTTCTTAATCTTGCATCAATTTTTTATATTATTGATTTGTTTTATAATATATATATATATATATATACTATTGTGTGTGGATGTCTTATCTTTCGACATTTGACTTATTCTCCTAATACATGTTTGTGACCTGTTGTTTAGATGGAGGCTTTAAATAAGCCCTTATGGGATTTCAGCTTCTCCTGGCACTGTATAAAAAAAGTTATTGTCTTGCAATTTCATTCATATATATTTTTTTAAATTGTGCAAAATAACCTAATAAATATGCCATATGCTAATAAATTATCATGGCAAGAAAAGGGTCAAGTCAGCTACAAAAGGTAAATAAACATTAAAAATCGAGATAAAGAATAGACAAAAAACAAAAATTAACAAGATGATAATTATAAATCTATTGTAAGTTCATGATCTCTCATTGATTGTTTAATTTGAATTGTAAAGTGTTATCAATATAGCACGTTTCAGACACTTAAAGGACAGATTTGACAATCATCACTAACAAATTTTCAGGGAATGTTACATATTAGATACCATACAAGTATTGGCAGATATTAGTAATATTTAATTATCAGTATTAGTCTGAATTTGTTGATATTAGAAGCTGATAATATAAAGGGGGTTCCGCCATCAATATTATGATGACTGATTTTCAACTGTAAAATTACATATGTAATATTTTATACTGGAAAACAAGATAGACATTTTTGCCAGAATATTAGTTATTGACTGCAATTATATTATATTCAAGCAGGGATCTGATTCCAAAAACACATCGGAGCACATACATTTGCACTACATGATATGACACATCTAAGAAAACGGCTTGTGTGGAAAACTAACCTGTAGCTCTGCATACTCTTTTGCCCCCTCTGCTTTCCCATAATCACAGAACTTTGTAGTACAGTGGAGGTGCAATGGGTTCTGGAAATACTGCTCAAGATCCACTTCTTTTTCCGCCTCACCAGTAACTGGGAAAAAAATTTAATAAAATCAGCACTACAAACACACCAACTCTGAGGAGAAACACAAGTGTATTTGTTTACACAGTCCACTCACATTCACTGATGTGTTCTTTGAAGGCCTCCAAAGTGTCCAGGGTCTTGAGAAAGTCCATGGTTGCACACTTAATTCGTTCCTCTTCCTCTGGAAGCAGGAACCAGCCAAAGAACAAAGGCAGCTCTGGCTCTTTCGGCTTGGTCTCGGCCTCTTTTGGAGGCTCAGCTTGAACTCCATCAGCCTCTGGTTGTACCTTATCCTCTCCTCCTTCTGTCTTTGTCTCCTCACCTTTATCAGATTCTTCTGGCTTGGCTTCATTCACAGCAGTGGGTTTGGACTCTGCCTCTTTGGCAGACTCCTCTTTCTTAGGCTCTACCTCTTTCACAGCTTCTTCCTCCTGCTTCTCAGGTTCAGAATTCACTTGAACCTGTGGCTCCTCAGACTTCTTCTGCTGTTCTGGCTCAGGAGGTTTCTCAGAAGACTCGGCAGCCGGGGTTTCCTTAGGAGATTTTTCCAGAGCCACCTCGGGTTCAGATGGTCTGGCAGGAGGTGCTTCAGAGTCTGTCGCTTTCTCCTTTTCTGGCAATTCCCCAGCCAAAGGCTCGTTCTCTGGGGTCTTCTCTGGTTTACGGGCTGCTTTTGGAGGATCTGCTGGTTCTGAAGGTGCCACCTCTTCAGACCTAGGCTCCGATTTCTCCTCTTGTTGCACCGCCGCTTCCTGTGTCTCAGCAACAGCCTCTGGAACTTCCCGATTCTGTTCAGCTTCCATTGCTACACAGCAGGCCGCTTCTGATAAACAAGGTATATTTGGCAAGAGTGAGTGTGAATGCATTTTACAAGAGATTACGCTGTACATGAGATGAATAGTGTGAGAACTGCATGCAAATGTGAACAAGTGGTTAAATGACAGGCAGCTCCAGGAACGCTTGGTAAAGATGAACAAACTATTCACCTGAACATGGCAGTTAAAATGACCACTTCTTCAGACCCTTCACAGTACGTAGGCACTTGGAAACTTCAATTTTACTACCCACAACTGCATATTTGAGTTCTGCAACCTCTGTACGGAGTCCAGCTCTCGTAATTTCGAGCAAATCTGAAAACCACTGCTCTGTTCAGACCAATGCACACTCGGATTCATTTGAAATAAAACACCACTGTGCATTTCTAGTGAAATCGGAGTAGGCATGAGACTGCCAATGCATGAGCTGCTTTTTCTCTGGCCTACACATTACTTGTTCGCTCTGTGTTTCTTTTTCATCCATATTCGCTCTTTTTTTTTTGGGGTTTTTTTTTTTGGGTAGGAGGCTACTTTTTTTTGGGCAATGTAAATCCATCAGAAACTCTGTATGCTTGGAGTCTTCGGTTTTAAAGATACTTTGCACCGTTATGTCGCGGTCTCCTAATGTTAGATTTCAGATTAATAAGCAGAAGTACAGCTGTAGCCCAGATGATTAGGTTGTGTTTTCGAGTCATCAGATGTCAAATGACTTTTTCATTGTGAAACCAGTTGTCATCACCTTCTGGCCAAAATACATCTGTTCCCCATTTTATAGAGCAATGCAAATCTTCACAGCTTAATCAAATGGCAAACCTTCATATCAGCCAGGCGACAATTCCCAGCTGATGGGTTCAAAAGGCACCTTTACAACATACTGCCACTAACTGTTAACTTCTCTATGCAGTGGCCCGATTTTACACCAACAAAGCTTTAATTTAACCTTGGGCACGTTCCAGGTTCTGATGAAAGCATGTGAAAAACAGGAGCCCAGCAGTGAGTCGTGAGACACTAACACCTGCACTTCATTTGGGCCACTTCTTTGTGGCTGTGTCTTAATATCAAGTGTGCTGCCTACTTAGACAGCATTTCTGGGAAGTAAACACGTTCCGAGTCATTTCAATGTGTCTGGTGCCCAATTGCTTTCCAGTAGGCAGCTCACTGGATTTTGATTCTCACGCAGCCTTTGTGCGACCAAATTAGATTCGTACACGCCGCCTAATCTATGGAAGACAAAGAAAACCCAAAACGCCCAATAGATTCACTCAAACTGTATCAAGCTGAGCTCACGCGTTACGCTCTTATAACGGTACTAGCTTTAGCGACATTGCGCACACGAATTTAGACAACTTAGTGGAAAAATTAAACGCCGATTTAAAAGTAACGCGGACTACACTTCATTAAATGAATGTCTAAATCTATAAAGGCTCGTAGATGAATATGACCAAATAAGCGAACCCGTTAATTAACGGTAACAATGCAAAGCCATGGATTCGGGGAGTGGCAGTGCCCCAGCCACGCTGCATGCAGACAAAACAAATCAGGGTGGCAATGCCTAGCGCAGCTGGGAAAGAAAGCACATGTCAGAAACACCAACTATTTGTTACATCTAAAATATTTGTTTTCGATAAAGTTTTTGATTTGCATAACCAAACTTACTTGTTGCAAATACGATCTACAAGATTAAAACATAACAGTCAGTGATCAGCGTAAATGCAACTCACTTGAGTTCAGCGTTGGTAGATGTATGAAAAGCTGTCACCGTTTTCCGAGGCTGAAGGTTCAACGCGCCGTACAGCCAAATTCCACGTTTCTCCAGAGCGCTGCGCAGAACCCCCGCCTGGCCGAGCACTAGCAATAATCAGGAAACAAAACGGAAAACGGGTAACCACCTCACTGGCATCTTGGATGCGCTACGCTCCCCTGCGTGCACGAGATCGCTGGACACCGTAAGGGAGAGGCAACAGAGCGCGCCTCCCCGCTCGGCAGTGGCGACGTCTAGCAGCCCTCGGAATTGTTTTGTCTCATCATACTGCCATCAATTATCACGTGGTTTAATTACTCCATTAATACAGTTCAGTCTTACCTTTAATTTCATATCAATGATTAAGTTAATCTTAAGTTTAAAAACTGTAAGTCCTTTAAGTTAGCATATGGTGCAAATTATAGGTTGGGGGTCTGTTTTACGCTGTTTTTAGACGCCAACGAACAGAAGTCGCGATTGCCGTTAATAAAGCATTAAAGTACTTTTTATTATTGCATCCATCATATTAAAATTTGCACATTCACAATATATATCACAAAAATTGTGTTAACTTTTAAAAAAATATAAATAAAATGTATATCTTTGTGTTTAGTGGGGCTATGCGTATGGTTCGGCGTGACAGTTAGACTGCGGTGCGGAATTTTGCGAAACTACTTGCGAAACTTTTGGCGCAACCTTTGCGCCATCCCCCCCCGTAATAAAAAAAACAAATGTAATTGTTCATATATAATAAACTTCACAGAAGTTTAGAATTCGTTTAAAAAGTCAACATTCTTGTAAAACAATCGCCCCCAAACGCATTGTGTATAGGCTACTTGTAAAGCAAACTGTTTCCATTTTGATACACTGTCACTGACTGAGAACAGATATTCAGTAGGCCATTAAAGGAATTCAAACCTTTACATTTGATTTGCCTACTGCGTAAATGTATTGCAACAATCTTTGAAAAAGACAAGAAACACTTTAACACTGTGAGTGGGCAAAGCCAAATGTATCAATATTTTTCAGGCCTCGCACAAGTGCAGACTCAGGAAGTATGGTGACGTCATATCTGTGACGCATGTAGCCACATACACAAAAAGAATCCGCTCAAAGGGTTTCAATTTTCAAAATTGAGATTTGTACATCATCTGAAAGCTGAATAAATAAGCTTTCAATTGATGTATGGTTTGTTAGGATATGATTTGTTATAAGATTAGGACAATTATTTGGCCTGAGAATAACGAACTATTTCAATAATATATATGAAAATCTGGAATCTGAGGGTGTCAAAAAAAATCTAAATATTGAGAAAATCCCATTTAATGCTGTCCAAATGAAGTTCTTAGCAATCCAAATTACTAATCAAAAATGAGTTTAGATTATTTATCTGTAGGACATCTGCATTTACAAAATATCTTCGTGAACCTGATCTTTACTTAATATCACTATGATTTTTGGTTATAAAAGAAAAATGCGATAATTTTGACCGCTACATATTATTTTTTGGCCTATTGTCTGGCAAATATACCGCGCAGCGACTTAAGACTGGTTTTGTGGTCCTGGGTCACATATTTAGTTTTCCAAAAAGAGGACAGTGGGTGTGGGCGGGGTTGGGGGCTGGGGTGTTGTTGGTTGGTGGTTAAAGTAGTGCCCAAAGTAGCGCAATGACGATATCCCAAAAATCAACACTCAAAATATGTTATTTTCATACCTAAAATACATATTTTACAGTGACTGTTATTTATCATAAACACAGCTAAAAAGCTTCCTACCAGCAGCCCTTCTTCACAAAACTGAAGGCAGTCACAGTTTTATCATTAGGCGAGTTGCTAAAATGTGTCAATACAAGCTTTCAGGACAAATGTAATTTCTGCAGATTTGTACAAAAGCTTTTAATCTCAAGGGAAAAAGTCATACGCCATGGCAACTAGTTTAAAAGAAAGTAGTCGTCCAATTCCATGGGGGGGAAAACGCGGGCTTGACATCCCTGCATCCAACACAAGCTGTAGGAGTCAGATTTGACTGATCACGGTTTGCGAGTAGAGGATGGCTGTACAGACCATAGCTGAATAGTATTGCTGGCTTCATACAGATCCTGATTGCGTCATTGACATATCTGATCATTGCTGCTTTACACTGTAGACGCATCGTGATCTCGGAAATCGAATCTCAATACGAACCAACGCACCAGAGAATGTAGAATGTTAGAATGTTTGTGGGAGCGGGCGGAATGGACACAGAACATCTCGGGAGCAGAACAGGAGCGGGCGATAATGGTCAGAAATTCAGCGGGAGCGGGATTAAGAAAACAGTCCCTCGCAGGGCTCTAATACAAAAACGCACATGATGAATGGTGATTGTAGAAAGCAAAAGCCAAATCCCGGACATTTTGGGCGCTTTCTTTTTTTTAGGTCCAAAAAGAGGACATGTCCGGGAAAAAGTGGACGTATGGTCACCCTAAAGGTTATTGTAATTATGATTGTCATAATATATTATAGTGAATACATGCCAATCAAAATGATCAAAGTATTAATTTAAATTGTTTGTGTTTTAAAATGAAGTTTGTAAAGAGTAAAACCCGCAAGGATCCGCAGGCACCTCCTGTTTTGTGAATCCATGTTTACATGCCAGTTATACAGGAGCATACCTAGCAAAACAGCTGGAGTGTTCATGCTGTGTCTTGTTGATATCCGTGAGGGACGTGTGAAAAGTATGCAGGATTTTTGAGTGGTTATGTGTTCTGACATTGCACAGACAGGTTTCGCAGTTAAGAATCACTGCTTCAGCCTATCACAGTGGAGTTCAGAACAAATGCAAGTTGGGGGTGGCTGCTTTCTCACAAGTGTTTGTGGTATGTTCGCATAATTAGAAGATATATAACCCATACAAACATACTCACACACAAACTGGGAGTAATGCGTTAAGCATTCTGTCAGTTCTGTTGAGCACATAATCAAGGTCAATATCGACTCAAAAGGTGGAGTGTAAAATTGGAGGTCAAAGCTAAACTCATTTTAATGATTTTCAATTCAAACCTTTATGGTTGGATTATGAATTAAAAAACAGAAGGTCACTGCATGTCTGTGTCTATTGCAAGACATTAACAGTATCTGGGCAACATTGCTTGGACACTGCATCACAAATATAAAACATGATTTGTTATACCTCTGAAACTGAGAGATTATTTATGTAAAACTATGCAAAATATATTTTTATCCATATGGAAACAAGCACAGAAAAGGCAGTCATAAAGTAATCCTTCACCAATGACACTGACTGCAATCCAACACAATGTTCCTCAGGCAAAATTTATTCCACTAGTAAGGATGCATTAGTTCTGACTTGTCTTGGAGGAGGATGGAGTCGATTGCAGCCATTTTATTCAGAGGGGCCATTTTACTGAATCACTCTGTGTCTTGCTTCACGAAGAGCCTGCAGGGCGAGAGATTGAGGAATTGATTAAAGTGAATCAATTAATATACAGTAACATCAACATGAAAAAAATATGATATCAGAGGAATGGGATAGTCAAGAATCGGATAACATACAAGAAAATGAAATGAAAATTGATCAATGAATGCATGTAAATATTACAATTATCTGTTCATATTATGTATTTAAAAAATGTGAAACCATGTTCTAACTAACTAATTGCTCTGCTTATGGAAGTTCAGGGTTTTGTACTATTTTGTACAATTGTACTAAATATTTATTTATAAAGTTTTCTTTATGAAGTAAAAATTTATATAATGCAGTTAATATTACATATAAAAGTGAATACGTAAAAGGTAACCATTATTAAATTGTTATTGTCAGCTAAATTAATAAATCCCAAACAAATTTAATGTCTGCCCATCAATCCGTGGGCATTGCGTAGATATTGTCATGCGGTGACAAACTGGCATTTTTGGTGATAAGAGACTTAAACGTAATGTCTTGCCTGTATGCCGTGTAACTAAAATTATGTTTCCGCGTTTTAATCACCGTAAAAAACAGCGAACTGCAGAGAAATCTGGATGACAAAGGCAGAAACGCTCAGAGCCTGAGATATTAATGGCGTGCTGATTATTCCGTACGCCGGACAATCAATAAATGTATCCACAGGACAGGTGGGCTTAGCGGATTTAGGAGGAGGAGCTCGCACACATACTTTTATCCGACCATTTAGGCATCCAAATGTTATTTAGTTTTCACAGAACACAACCTTTAAATATATTTTAGAATATAAACTGTTTATTGTCTATTCAATAAGAAATAAAAATGCCTCATTGTGCGTTAACTTGAATCAAGCCCACAAATGTCTGTGGATGAGTAATTCACTCCTTGATTTGTTTAATAAAAGCTTCCTTTGAGATCGTTTTGATAGACATGTTTATTGTGCATTTTAAAAACCACAGGGCGTTATGGCTAAGGTTATTTACAGAAATAGACGCGCAGCTGTAATTTGTGGGCAATGTATGTGGTTACCATGACAACCTCACGCACTTGCCACCTGCTCTATGTGAATGTGAATATGTAGATTTACTATAGCTAAACTAAAATCTTTTTAAAAGTACGTCTGACCAAATCCACGATCGGTTGTTTTGGTCCCGGCCCAAACTCAATCGTCAAGGCTACGCCATATAAAGTCATGCAGATAAACGATAGCCGTTGAAATCCCTTGCAAGCATTTTTTTGCAGCTGATGAATTATAAAGAATACTTGACCTAAGCCATCACTAATTAATCGCTGTCTATATATGAGCTTGCAAGACTTTAAAGCGTCAGTACTGAGCGTGCGCGTATAAAAAAGAATAAAATCCACGATATCCATGCCGCTGGTAGTGGACGCTAATACAGATTACGTTGGCGTTGGTTGGTGAGCGGAACTCTTAGGTGTTGAGGATTTTTATGATTACATAGTGCATCTTTGAGCCGTGATTCCGTATGAGTAAAATACCTAAGTACTGTTAAAATCAGATACTGATCAGATAAAGACAAAATCAAATAAAGACTTTTACTCAAGTTGTTTTGCAATTGGTGACTTGTAACTTGTAATGGAGTCATTTTCGCTGTAAGGTATCTGTACTTTTACTCAAGTATGGTTTTCAGGTACTCTTTACTCTGCTATATAGCAAATGACAACTGCCTGATTGTAGTTTGAATGGGATTATAGAAAAGGCCACAGGCGAGATGGATGGTGAGAGGGATGAGGGAGAGAGTGAGAGAGCAGGATAGGAATGTCTGTGTTGACCTTCTGGATGGCTTCGCTGGCAGAGACATCCTGCAGCAGTTTTGCCCGGTCCAGTGCCCTCTCAAAGTGTGTCACACAGGCCTTGTAGTTACCCAGCTTCACTGTGAAAGAGAGAAAGAGGATGTAAAATGATTTAATCATACAGCATGGCATGGATTAAATATACTTACACTACGGGCCGTTGAATGCTTGAATCTGTTTGGCTGACTAAGTGGCCGTTCTAAGGTGTGCAATTATTTTCAGGGAAATGCACTGCGAACGTAGTTAACTAACGACCACATTAACTCCTACTGATTCTGAAAGATGTGGGAAATTTGATTATTCATGGTCACTTTCTGGGATTCTGGGCGATGTAGTTTTTTACTCACATTCTGCCTGCGCCATGAGCACACTGGCATTGAGCTGCCATTTTTCATCGCTGATTTCATCTGCAGCCATGAGCGAGCGGGAGCCATAGTCTCGTGCTTCCCTGTAGAGTTTCAGCTCTAGGTAACATCGGCCGATCTCATGGAACAACCAGGCATTTTCTAACCCACCACATGCTAGAGGCAACTTCTCCTCCCATCTACGCAAACACACACGGAACAAAATCAAATGACTATTACAATAGATTTTTCTGTGTACATCAACACCAAAGCCAACATTAATTAAAAGCAAATGCACTTACACTTCTATAGCTTGTTGAAACTTGCCGATCCGTGCGTACACACGGCCAATGTTGTCCAGAGCCCTGGATTTACTGTCCATCAGGTCGCTATGAAACGAAGCACAGACCAAACACACTGGATGAATTGGTAGTTTACTAGCCAACCAAGAAATTCAGAAAGGTAGCTTTCCTACTCTCATGGTCGCCTACCCTTTCTTGGCCAGCTCCAGATCCTTCTCGTGTTGATGTAGAGCCTTGTCCATATTCCCGAGATCCATCAGTGCATTGCCTACATAGAACATAAGAGAAACTTTTAATATAAAGTTTCATATCTTTGGTTTTTCTGCTATTGATATTATATATTTAAGTATATGACTACCAATGTAGCTGTGCAGGTTCCCAAGCACTTCTCTCTTATTGGGCAGCACCTCCTCAGACCATTCCTTCACCGCCTTCATGAGTTCACGAGCCTTCTTCAGGCCGCTTTCTGTATTGCCTACACTCAAGGCTGTTAATTGAAGAGACAATACTCAAAAATTCCTATAATATACAAAACATTTTCTGAAAATTATGTAGAGTAGTGCTTGCCCATCCAAAAGTCATGTAATGCCAGAGCATTGATAAGACATTATTCTGATTCTGACATGGGGGTTTTCCTTCAATACAAGTCTATGGAATTTTCTAGTCTGTTTTGTTGTCCGCCAACCTGATATCTCACAGTCACAGCTCACAAAGAAATAACTTTTAAACCAAACAGCTTTTCTTTTGGTCAATGTGGTGAATCCGCGTAACCAAATTTTTGATAACCAAAATTTGCAAGACAATGGTAAATATGACCGCAGCTTTAGAAAAGTAATAGCACATCTCTTTTCTCAAGTCACAAAATTTGATGTGTTGCTCATGTCCATGGCACAAATTACGTACACAGTTATGTGCCAAAGTTTGGCAATTAGATTTAGGGTTTTGTTCAAATGTCCTCAGCAAGCACTATTAAATATTTAAATAATCAGCTGGGTGTGTTATGCTTACACAAACATTGTGGGGTGACCTAGAGAATAATTAGGATCATAATCCCACCCTTACGTCCACGTTGTTCTTGTTTCTTGAGCACCAAATCAGCATATTAGAATGATTTCTGAATGGGAGGATCGTGTGCTCGACTAAAGACTGGATTAATGGCTGCTGAAAATCTAGCTTTGCCATCATAGGAATAAATTACATTTTTAAATATATTAAAATAGAAAATGGTAGTTTTAAAGTGTAATAATATTTCTGTTTTTACTGTATTTTTGATCAATAATGCAGAGGCTAGGGCCACAATTAAGCGCCTTGTGAGGCAATCAGAGTAATTCTTTTTTTCAAATATATACAGTATATATAAAAAAACAAATTCTAACCTCAGAACTTTTGAACGATATTGGTGCATGTTTTTCTTTTGCGCTTGGCTAGGAGGCCTATACTGTGAACTATTGATCTCCAACCAAACTCTGGCAGGAGTTGCACACTGGTCAATCTCCTCCAGACTGTTGAGGACGTATCGAGTGGGGTCTGAGGGAGCTTGTGAGAACATGCGGTTTCCACTGGGCTGTTGGGCATGAGTTTTCGTCTGCGCTGACCGAGCGAATGGGCTTGGCTGCTGCTGCGCAGAATGCAGTCGCGGCTCTTAAGTCCAGCATACAATGAGTATAAGGCAGCCTAGCGATGCAGCCTCAGATCTTGTACACGCTCTCCGGTTCTTATCTTACCTTTTATAAGATCTGTATTGGAGCAGATTGCGATACTTTATATAGAACATGCACTTTCACAGATGCAAACTGACATTTAAAAAGATGTACAAAAAAACCTGAAACACACACCCTCATCTTGTAAAAGTTTCTCTAAGTATTCTCTGTCACTGTATAGCTCTCCCAGAAGTTCCTTGGCTCTTTTTTCACTTTTGTCCATCTTCCGGCCATGCTTTTTGGATTCCCTCTTATGAGAATGATTCAAATTCTTGGGACGAACCTTTGGGATTGTATCAAACAAACAAATATGTATTACTAACTACTGAAATGAACATAAACGTAAAGCATTAACAGTGGCAGGGTGAATGATGGGGGCAGGTGGTATAATGCGAGAGAGAGCAAGAGACAGAAAAGATAAAATAGCCAGCTCACCCCATTAGACTTGTGGAAAAAAGACACGTCTCCTTTATTTTCCAGCTTCACAGAGGAAGGACCTTTTGGGTTGGGGTGAGAGATGTGGGTTTTGAAATCTTTGATGAAGTAACTGAGGTCTGTTTGCTTTGCAACCAAAATATGAGCTCCACATTTCTCATCATGTTGTGTCTTAGGACTTACTGCCCACTGAGTTGTCGATTGCCTCTTGAGCTTTCTGGATTCCCAGCCTAAACTCCTGCAGCTCTGGACGCAGCTTATTGCCTCGGTGATAGTAGACCAATGCAAACTCAAAATCGCCCATAGTGTAGAGGACTTCTGCTTTCTGATACAGACCCTGCAGGATACAGGATGGAGACCGAAGGAGAATAGGTTATCTGTTAGAAGAAACTTTTCATATAAAGCAGTTTACAGTAACTAAAGGGACTGGACGCCTAGAGGAACATACAATGGCACCAAACATTGTTCTTTAATAATTCCTACATGACACCACATGCTTTGTGGTAAAAGCCAGCTAACAAATCACAGCTATCACATGATATACACTCATCTGAATATCTCTTGGTTTAATAACCCAGTAAAAATATTTAATTTAATGTGATGTGTAATGTAAATTCATGTATATAAATGTTTGTGTTCACCAATGCTGCATATATTTGATCAAAAATACAATAAAAAAAACACAATATTGTAAAATATTATTACAATTAAAAAATAACATTCTATATTAATATATTTGAAAATGTAATTTATTCCTTGTTATGAAAAGCTAAATTTTCAGTATCATTACTTCCAGTCCTTCAGTGTCAGACTTTGAAAAAAACTGATCGCTTCAGAGAATTAGTCTAATTATGGGCTGATTGCTACTCAGAAATCATTTCTTTTTATTATCGATTGTTGAAACATGGTGCTGTCTGATTAATATTTTTTGAGAAACGCATGAGTCAATTCTTTGATGAATCGAAAGCACTACTAACGAAGCACATTTATTACTTTTTTAATTTATACTTTTCCTATGCGATTAAAATGTTGTATTAATTATAGTATATACAGTATATAATATATATATATATATATATATATATATTAATATCATGGTGTACTTTAGGGCAGATAGGAGCGATATCAATTAATATTAGAGGTTTATAATACGGCTCGCAAGAAAAGTATTTTGATAGCTTAAGAAGACCACACTATAAATTATGAATTTGCATTGCAATTAGCACAAGCAAAATACCAAGCTTAAGTTCATGCTATAGAAAAGGCAAGTTTACCTTTTCGTGCCTAGAACTTCTCACACGACCTGCACTTTTCTGGCGCAGTTTGTCAATCTACTTAGGTGATTTTAGGATGCTCGTCTCATTGCACATTTTACTAGTTTGATGTCCTTTTTGTCTATAAAACCTTAGTTGTTCTTATTTTGTTTATTAATTCAAATGCTAGTTTACATTATTTTACGTAAATACTTATTTGTCGTGTACTTCGAAAGCGTGTCTGTGACATAACTGTCACGTGGTGAATATTATTTACCGTAATGCAATCATATTTATCAGTTTTTAGGTGTGCTTCAAGTGTCCACATACTTTTGAGGCAAAATAGTGCCCTAGTTTTGCCAGAATCATCATCTGATTAGGTTTCAGATTATGTAAGTACGCCCCGTTCAGCGAGCAAGCTGTCTTATTAGGCAACTATCGAAACATACAGACACTAAACCAGGGATCCTCAATCTGGCTCCACAGATCACTTCCTGCGAGAGTTTAGCTGCTGAACCTCTAATCAACACACCTGAGTCTATAGTTAATCATGTCTTGCAGATCATTAGAAAATCTACTAGGTAGGTTCTGAGTTGATGCATGGTTGGAGCTAAAGTTATCTTCTGCAGCGCATTGGACCTCCAGGGCAAGATTTGAGGAACCCTGCTCTAAACTGTACCTGCTGGGGGACCTTCTGGACCAAACGAGGAGATCAAACACAAGTTAGCAGCAGATGAACACACCTTGAAGAAGCATTTGCTGTCTTGAAGTGAGGTCTCAGCATCTTTCAGCGCGCTCTCTGCGTCCCCTAGTTTCAAATAACACCTGGATCTGGCGACCAGACAGTTCTTATCATCCGGCTGTAAACTTAAAGCCTGGCGAACAACAGAGAAGACTCTTATAAAGTGTGAAACAAAGAACTCGGTTTAATTTTGTCTTCGTGTGAGAAATTTTAAATGTATTTTGCAAAATCCCCAGTTATATTTATTAGCTTACCGTGGAAAAGCTCTCAACAGCTTTGACGTACTCTCCCTTCTGAAACAGCTGGTCGCCTTCAGCTACATAGGTGCTAAAGGTACTCTTCGGCCCTTGACCTTCCTCGTTATCGTACATTTTATTCGTAGTCATACAAAATTATATCAAAACCTTTCAGTCCGTACATCAATAAAAGAAGACCGGGACCGTGTCGCCCGCTGTAATGTTATGTATCTTAGCAACGCGAATAATAACAAAACCCGGAGCGGCCAATGAACCGTGAGAGGACCTTTGATTGTTCCATCTTAAATGCTAGGCGTAACATACATATTTTTAATTTCCAAAATATAAAATATATTCTAAAATCATTTTCTGCAGCAAACGGTTCTTAACTTTTTTTTTTTTATCAATAGAGCAAGAATGTGAGCATGCCTGGTGATGCAAACTAATCTAAAAAAGTATGTATTTGAAGAGACAGAAAGATAAGTATTTGGTGAAGGGGAAAACAGAAAGAGGCTTCCTTTATTTACATGGCTTTTTAAAAACGGTCCACAGTCAAGACTGTTCCAGCGGAGTGAGCAAAGTCAGCATGGACATTGTCTTTTGAATACACTGAAGATCTTTCAAGATGAGCAACATGAAGACTCCAGACAAATGCTTAAAACGCACATTTCCTAACTGTGTACACGGTCAAGTCAAAGACAGCAAGAGAATGCTGGAGCACAACGAATCTTCAGCGATCACCAAACATGGCTCACTGATCATGCCTGCAATTTACATAGATCCATATTACACACACTGTGGAGTCAATGATATCAAGTCAACAAATCAATCAGTTCTTCTGACAACACTCCCTCTGGAGGCTCTTTAATTCAGAAGTTAATAAGCGTGCTGGCCAACATAGTCTCTTCCCTGGGTTTAACTTGTAAGAGTGTAGATCCTAGGTGTATTGAAAGATCATCCATCCAAAGCTCACATCCAATGAACTTACAATAAATATACATATCAAAAAAGTGAGTGTTTTTCGTAGTTAAAAAAATTAAACAGTCATGAACTATCAACACAAAGAAACACTTTACATTCCAGTAAAATGTACAATGCAGCAAGGGGTTGAATGGCAACATTAACAAATGAATCATACAGAGAGGGAACATGGACAACAGGTGCTTGAACTCTCTCTCTCTCTCTCTCTCTCTCTCTCTCTCTCTCTCTCTGAACCTTTGTATGCAGTAGTCGAACAATCCACTTGCGTGCCGAAATCCAGAAACAGCGTTATTCTTAAAGTGAGATTTGGCATGAGGCGCTGCATTCACATAATAGTTTGCGGAGGTCTTTAAAATGGTTCGCAATGTTGCATAAATATAATATCTGTGTGAATTCTGATTCTGTACATGCTTAATCTATACGGCAATAGCAGTAATGAATTTCTGTACTAACCCGGATTCTGTACTAATTTGTATGATGTGGACCATTTTACGATCAGTAATAAGAGGGGCTGTCTATGGGCTGATAGGATATTAGAGTATTTAAAGTATTAAGTACTCCTATTCAGTGTCAGAGAGAAACAGCAGATTTGCATGTAGGACTTATGTTTCCCCAAACATCAACTCAATTTGTAGCTGAAGCTTTTGAAAGTGTTAAAAAAACAAACAAACAAAAACAAAAAAAAGGAAAAAATGATGCAATCAGGGTACAATGATAAAGTGGAGTAAAAAAACAAAACAAAACAAAAAAAACCCTTTGCAGAACAATAAAACTAAAGCTGGAATAACATGGGCCAAAAAGGACACTGATCAGAAATAGATGTGTGCAATGTATCGTGTTGTTTTTCTGGTACAGAATGGTCATGCCCCTGTCGTTGTTGTCTTTGCGCGTATGCAGTAAAACAAGTCAATGGGCACAGACGCAGGTCCAACTGTGGGGTCCGAAAGCCCGTTACACCAGAGTGTAGTACATCAGAGAGCAGGGATGGAGGAGAGTAGTCCGGTTCAGGGGAATTCAGAGGTTGTGAAACTACTGCATACATGCTGAAAGTTGCCAAGCTAGCCAAACTGAAAGAATAAATCTCCAGGTCAAGACGCTGCCGTACAAAAAAAATAAAAAATAAAAAATTAAAAAGACGGGAACAAATTGAGTGACACTGAAAATACAAAAATTAGAACCGAAGAGAATATTATGAACCACAAATGAGCTACATCACAACAGCTATAAGACTATAATTTTATGACATACAATTAAAAGTTTGGGTTCAGTAAGATCATTTTGAAAGAAATTAAGCTTTATCAACACGTGTGTACTCTAAATCAGTGTTTCCCAACCCTGGTCCTGGAGGCACCCAACACTGCACATTTTGCATGTCTCCTTTCTCTGATGCACCAATTTCAGGTCTTGAAGTGTCTACTAATGAGCTGATGACCTGAATCAGGTGTGTTTGATTAAGGAGACGTTGTGCACGTGTTGGGGGTGCCCCTCACAGGAGCAGGGTTGGGAACCACTGTAATAACTGATCAAAAGTGACAGTAAGGACATTTATAATGTAACAAAAGATTTCTATTTTAAATAAATGCTGTTCTTTTAAACTATGTTCAAAGAATCGTGAATAAAAGCATCACAGTTTCCATAAAAATATTAAGCAGTGCAACTTTTCATCATTAATTTGTTCTTAGCAAATCAGTATATTAGAATGATTTCTGAAGGATCATGTGACACTGAAGACTGGAGTAATGATGCTGAAAATTTAGGGCTTCTTTGCAATCACAGGAATAAACTACATTTTAAAATATATTAAGATAGAAAACAGTTATTTTAAATAGTAATATTTCACAATATTACTGTTTTTACTGTATTTCTGATCAAATAACTGCTTCCTTGGTGAACGAACCCCAAACTTTACAACAGTACGGTTCATTCAATGGTTTATTGTACAGTCTGAACATGGGATTAACAAATGATTATGAGAAGTAAATAAAAGGTCTGCCTTACATGAATTACCTTCGAAACTAAACCCACCAGGGCCACCAAAGAAAGCTTTGAAGATGTTATTGGCATCGAAGTCTGAAAAAGCAAATAAAAAACAAAATCATTAGCCATCCTCCGTAAATCGAATACAATTAATTTTATTGTACCAAGTAATAAACAAAGCACAAAACATTCAGATTAATGAAACCCATATTCCAGAATAAAATGGTGTTGACCGAAAGAGAACTAAAAAGAGGCTGAATGTGTGAAGACGACAGACCCATATTCATGTCGTCATCCTCCAGGTCGTGGCCGCTGTCATAGCGGGACTTCTTCTTGGGGTCAGAGAGCACTGTGAAGGCCTCGCCCACCTCCTTAAACTTCTTCTCTTCCTCTTTCTGCACTTCAGCACTCGCTCCGCTGTGTCGGTCTGAGAAAAACATGAGAGACCGTGTTAGAGAATCAGAAAAAAAAAACTGAGGACTTTCTTACATGCTGGTGATCCCAGTGCTGTCTACAGAAGAGGAATTCACAAATGTAGACCGTGTACAGAGAAAACGTTGTGATTCTTTCAAAGAAATACATACCTGGGTGGTGCATCAGGGCTCGTTTACGGTAGGCCTTCTTGATTTCATCTTCAGTGGCGTTTTTATCCACACCAAGGACCTTGTAATAATCTTTCCTCTTACTTTTCTTCAGCTCTAACTGAGCATTCTTCAACAGGTTCTTATGCTCTGAAACGCCACAGATTAAATGAGATTTGGCACATCTTTAAGGGAAATTAAAGAGTTTAATGCACATTCAAGATGAACACACCTTTAGTCTTCTCTGTTTGATAAACCTTCTCATAGTCTCTGACAGCCTCTTCATACTGCTCTGTGTCCATGTAACTACAGTGTAAAATGCACAGGTTAAACAACAAATAAAGTTTCAATTATGTTTAAAGTGTGTAGAAACACAAACGTACCATTGGGCTCTTCTCAAATAAGCTTTAATATAGGTCTCATCCAGTTTAATAGCCTTTGTGCAGTCCTCAATGGCCTGCTCCAGTTTGTTTAACTGAAGACACAGAAGAGAGAGAAACATCATGTGTTAGTGCCAAACAATGACCAAAATGAGACCGACACACGTGACCCAGCTTCAGAGCGGGCAAAGGGTCTACTATTTGTCCTTGTGGGGCACTCCAATACTGATAATGCATTGAAACAAAATGTCTACGAAAGTGTAACACCAAAACAAGGAGTATATCAAGGGCGGACCTTGGATCCGACGGTGGCTCGGTTACAGTACAGCTTGGCGTTGGTTTTGATGTTGTTTGGGTCGATGGTCAGGGCCTCCGAGTAGAGGTCATATGCTTCTTCAAAGCTGCCCTCTTTAAATGCTTTGTTCCCTTCCTCTTTCTTCGCCTTTAGGGCTTTAGCATTCTATAACAGAGAAACAATGAAGACATTTCACAGAGACCGTGCTAAAACAATTGAAAAGAATCATCAATTGCTGGAAAATGTTACTATCTCAGCCATCAAGATGTATGTGTTTATTTCTTCACCGGAACAGATTTGAAGAAATTTAGCATTGCAGCGTTTGCTCGGCCATCAGAATGAGAGTTCAAACAGCTGATAAAAACATCACAATAATCCACAAATCCACACAACTCGAGTCCAATTAATAGCTTGCTAAACACAAATCTGCATGCTTGTAATTTAACATTAAAACGTTATTAACTTCAAATGTGATAGCTAAATATGAGTCTGCCATCCATAAAATTGCTTTCTCCAGTGATAGTCATCTGAATGAGAAGTAAAATATGCACAGATCAAACAGAATTTACAAGTAAAAACGGTCCAACACAGTTCTGAAGCAATATGTCGATGGATGTTGATGTGAGAGGACAACAGGGGATGGACTTTTTCACTGGAGGAAGCAGGAAGCATTATCCCCCCAAAAAAAAAAATGGGACTTATATTTTGGCCAGAAGCAACGGTTTTAAAGTTGAAATGTATTAATGATGGATTTGTTTCTTACAAACACAGCATGTCGCTTCACTGATAAACAGAAATAGCGTGGATTGCTTGTGATTTTTTTTTCCAGGTATTTGAGCTCTCATTCTGACGGCACCCATTCACTGCAGAGGACTCGCTGGTGAGCAAGTGTTGTAAAGCTAAATTTCTCCAAATCTGTTACAATAAAGACAAACTGTTCTACATCTTGCATGGCCTGAGGGCGAGTAACATTTCTGCAAATTTTCAATTTTGGGTCAACTATACCTTTAATCTGAATACTTATAATGCAATCAATTACACTTACTCTGCAGGCCAAACGGGCCTTCTCATGGTCTGGTGCCATGCGCAGTGCTTGAACGAAAAACTGCACAGCCTTATCAATGCAGTCCTCGTAGTACAGACATAATCCCCGCACATACAGGGCATCGCCGTTGGTGGAATCCATCCGCAATATGTCACTGAAGATGCAAAAAGCAAGAGTGAGATAGAAAGTATACATTAGTAGTTAACTGATATGGATTTTTCAATGGACGATAAAAACAGATATAATGTCAATAATATATAGAAAATGTGCAGCCTGAAATTTTAGACTTCTGTTTGGCTGAGCAAGCAGCTTGGCCAAGGCATCAGTATAATAATAAACATTAAAGGGGTGGTTGATTGTGATTTCACTTTTTTAATGTTAGTTAGTGTGTAATGTTGCTGTTTGATCATAAACAATATCTGCAAAGTTACGAAGCTGAAAGTTCAATGCAAACGGAGATATCGTCTTTTAAAATTCTGTCAGTTCAATGCCTACAAAAACAACTGGTAAGGGACTACAATGAGTTACTTCCCAGGTCCGTTACGTCAAGAACCCAGAATTTTACATAACCCGCCTGGGAACACACAGCAAAGGGGGCAGAGGCAAGCTTACGCTGCTTTAGAGAAAGCGGAAGAGAAACTTAGGGGTGCACGTTAAAAGTATTCATAGTGAATCGCGATTAGGTCTTCAAGATTCTAAGGATAACAAGTTTCAAAATCAATGTTCAAAAGCAGCGGGTCTTAATACGGTTCCTGGCCTCGCTCTGCATCTCTCTCTCTCTCTCTCTCTCTCATTCAGATCATCAGCTAAGTGAATACACTTATTTTCACTTACTATAGTTATGAGAAGAGTTATACATTGACACGCGTGCGGTTGCCGTGCTGTATTAAAGCTTTAATCAGAATAAAACCCTACAAATAACAGCGTATCTAGAAGTATGAGACAACAAACAAAAATCTTAGGCCTACCATTAAAAGTCGTGCTTGCACAGGTTCTGCGCGATCCTCTTCACTAATATCCTCTGCTTCTCAATCGGGCTCAAACTGATAAGCGATATTAACGACGTCGTTTTTTACAATACAACCGGAGCACATGCCGCCATGTTGAGGGGCGGGACGTTTAGACGCGCACTAGAGGCGGTTTAGCTAATCACAACACACTGAGCCAGCTGACCTATCTGAACACTTTGCGTATTTCTGAGGGAGGGGCTTCAAAAAAGCAGGAAATGATCAGCGAATTTATAGGAGAAGGGACAGAGCAGTGTGGAATAAAGGTAAATTATGTGAAAAATAATGTGTTTAACAAACAAAGCATTAACACATGTTAGACTGCACCCCATAAACACAATCAAGCCTATAAAAAAAACCAGTCAACCACCTCTTTAAGAGACATTTTCCACACATACATTACCAGTTTGGGGTCAAGATTTTTTCATGTCTCTTATAGGAGTAACGGTACACATATTTCGGTTCGGTACGCATGTGTACCGAACAAAAACAGCATTGTTTTAAGCACTGCACGAGTGGAATTCATTGGAAACTTCCAGTTTTATATATTGTTACTTTTTTAAGAAAAAGTCTCATCTTTCAAATTGTGTCCTTTTTTTCAGGAAATTCAAACAATAAATGTCGTTTTGATGCTCTTTGATGTGGCGACAGATCGCAGTATAAACGCCTCAGCTCAAACGGCAGTGCGGAGCGCGATCATCCCTTCCTCTTCACTACTAGTTTTAACGCGAAATAAGCATGAATGAACATCTCATGCCTCATGTAATCGCTCAATCAGTGTTTCAACTGCAGAAGTCAATAAAACAGGTTGTAAACAAAATGCCACGTAGCATTTCATTTACCTCAGGAAGTCAGAGTGTACACAGGCCATTATTCGCTAGAGAAATAAAGTGTAAAGAAGAGCATTTCGCGAAATATTAGAAACTCATTATATTTTAGTTTACCCGTTAGTGATGTCTTAATTATTTAATGTCTTAATTATCATTAAAACCGTATTAGATTACCGCGATTTGAACAACTCGCGGTAAATAAATACGGTCCAGCATAAAGCACAGTTTTAAGTAACAGTCTCACGTGTGCGCAGCACGCAGAGTAGTTTCGTTTTGTTTGAAAACATGGCGGAAATCTGGGAGGTTTTAAAAGAGTGCTTAGGGAATTATACAAATGAATATATGACTTAATTATATGAATGTACCGCTGAAGGTTCTGACTGTCTTCAGAAACGATTCGATGGCATATTGTTTACATCTTCGCTCAATGTAATACCTAAAGGAAGTGTTCTTTATCGCAATACTACTTTGTCCTCGGAGTTTACGGGAAACCGCTCTAATTCAGCTTTCCATAAGCGAACCTGCTGTCAGCGACGGGTTGCCGGATATAAAGAGACGTAAGCCCCAAAACAGAGCTTCCCACTTGCGCAATATGGAAATATCCAGTAGCCCCTCACTGGATCCACATCTAGGGGGTGGAGATAGTAGGTTTAAGGGTGGAGATGGGTGGATTTAGGGATCAGAGGGTGGAGATGAGTGGGTTTAGGGATATGTAAAGTGGGAGGAGTTGGATCTGGACCATATTGTACTGGTGGGGCGTGCACAATGTAAACATGAAACGTATGCAATTACCTATATTGTACTGTGGTACATTTATGGAGGCCCTTCATAATGCAGAGGTCAGCTGCCTGATCTGCCAATAGTTAGAAATGACACTATAGTATGCAGTGTTTAATAAACAGCTTTTTTACTAAATTCTTCTGAGGTGAAATTCAGTGTAGTCCTGTATCGTGATACGTATCATGACTTTGCTGGTGATACACAGCCCCTACCGATACACCCGTCTTTTATGCTCACCAAGGCTGCATTTGTACGAATGAAAATACAATAAAAAGTAATATTATGAAATATTATAACAATTTAAAAGAACCGTTTTCTATTTTAATATATTTTAAAAATGTCACAACCCACCTTTTTTTATAAACAGGAATTGTGTGCGACTAAAAAAAAAAAAAAAGAAAGAACAATGAATTCTCAGGTGTTCCAATCAGACCAAAAAAAAGGTCTTAAAAAAAATTAAATAAAAAGAGTTTAGTTTTTATTATCCATATGCAAAAGTGAAAAAGGTGACCAAAAAGTTGCAAAGTGTATTAAAAACAGACGTTTCAGCGCTCATGATGTGGATAATAAAAACTAAATTTGAGAGACCTATTCCGGTCTGATTGGAAAAAAATTTCAGTGTGCGGGCAAATTCAGTGACTTCAAATGTAATTTTAAAGGTTAATTGTGATGGCCGTTGAATTTTCAGCAGTCATTACTGCAGTCTTCAATGTCACATGATCCTTTATGATCCAATGCAGCGATACATTTTTCCCCAAGACTGGTGAAAAAAAACGTTCAAAAGAACAGCATTTACATATGTTTTGTAGGTCAGATAATGGCAAAAAAAAAGGTTAATAACAGCAAAATTCTTTTAAAGGGGTCATATGATGCTGATAAAAATAACATTATCTCGTGTATTTGGTGTAATGAAATGCGTTTACGCAGTTTAAGGTTCAAAAAACACATTAATTTCCACATACTGTACATTACTGTTTCACCTCTATGCCCCGTCTTTCTGAAACGCATAGATTTTTACAAAACTCATCGGTCTGAAAAGCGCGGTGTGCTGTGATTGGCCAGCTATCCAGTGCGTTGTGATTGGCTGAATACCTCAAGCGTGTGATGGAAATGTTACGCCCCTCACCATACTGTTGATGCCGTGTCCGGCCGGAGCGACGAGACAAAAACATTAAAACCCATTACAAACGAGGCATTTGTAGCATCCAGTGGGCACATAATTACTGATTATAATGACTTATAAGGTCTTTTTACGGGCCCGGCCCCTTGCATCGCGCCGCGTAAACATTTAACCATGTCTGCATTTGTGATCGGAAGAAATGACAAACAACAAGTGCTACTCTACTGCCCAAAAATCGCGTTTGAATCATCAGTGGCAAATAATAAAAGAAAACGTACTTGCGTGAGTCAGAACTGCCGGCATTGTAGTCTACTCTACCAGGATCAGTAAACAGTCCTCCATAAAATGTGCTGCACACATCTGGATATTTGGGTTAAACTGTTAAATACAACTTAACCACTGATTTCTAATCGTGTCCTCTTTTGAAGACCAAAAAGTAGTTTCGCTTTCACCACGAAAAACACGGCGGCCTAGCGTGAGCAGAAGCCGCGGCTTAGCGTGAGCTGAGGCCAGGGGGAGAGAATGAGCTGAGGCTGGGCTAGAGTGAGCAGAGGCGGCCGGCTTGAGAACGGCGCGGCCGGCGGATGCGACGAAAGGAGCGGCAACCACGTGTGACGACCCCGGGCTGGACTCCGCTCGTCCACGGTGAAAGCCGATCCGGCGAAACACCCTAGCGAATTTGATGTATTTCTTCAGCGACCAGCACAGATCAGCTCAAAGCATGACGAAGCGGATATCGTCCTCTATTGGAAGACCAAACAAAGTAGTTCGGTGCTTTCCCAATGAAGCACCAGGTCTTCCCGACATGGCGCAGCTGGCTAACAATACTACCGTGAGAGTAAAGGTATGCCTTCTTCTTTGCGTGAAACTTGGGCGGCGGTAGCAAATCTTACCAACCCCCCATGTAAAAGTTTTTTGTGAGGTAGATATGTGGGGGAGTGTTAAAATGAGCCGTTTTAGGTAGGCGTGGTTAACGCTTAACTTTTATAAAGAATATCTCTTTGGATTTGAGACTTTAGTCTTTGCAACTTTACAGATCTTCTTTATGCACCAACAGCTTGTAACACTCCAAAGAGAAGGAAAAATTTAAATCATAGCCACATAGGCCCCCTTTAATATATCATACATTCACACACAAAGGGGAAAATCATTCATCTATGCTAGAGACAAACCAATATATCAGCCAGGCAAATTAATATGCAGTTTAAGATGATAGGAAGTGACCAATAAAATTTACATGCAGCTTTGTTTTTTTGTTTCTTTTTATGCAATGTCAGAACCAAAGGCTGCACAGGCCTCAAATGTAGGTCCTAACCTAGCCCTCGTCTGACAGCTTACCAGAATTCTTGGCCTGAGATTATTTTTATTCTCTCTCTCTCACAGCTACTGTTGCAGCCATTAAAATAGTTCAGTTTTGTATGTAATGTCGAAGTGATTATATTTCGTTTTGTTTTTTTAAGTTAATTTAGAAAAAATGTTTGGAGGGTTTCCGTTTTTTTTTTTTTTAAAGTGACGACCAAGCGGCCAGCAGTAATTGATCATGTTTGACCAATTTAGCCTTCTCAAATCAAGAATTGCCTAAAATAAAAAGATATAAAACACATAGCGCATATCACAGTGTTAGTTTACACGTTTTTACTAGATAAATGTGTGCTGTTAGGCGCTTATCCAAGCGTTTGTGTGAAGAGTGGAAGCTAAAGCGCACTTTACAGGACAGGAAGGCTTCAGCACGATCACATTTTTTTCTTACTAACAATGGAAACAACTTAATGCGCCATCATTTTTGGTCATACGGATAAAACGTAATAACATTCGCAACTTTAAATGGTCTACTTTTATTTGTGCGCACTCACAATATCAACAAAACAGTGTGCTTTTGTAAAATAAAGGAAATAAAAGAATGTGCTTTCTGCTGTCTCGGTCTCCTTGAACACGAGCGCTTCACAAAAATGTACCAAAACTCAGCAAAGACTTGCTTCAAAGACATGATAAATATATCTATAGAAAGCTTTAAATGACTACAAAACGAAATAATTTAAACTGAAAACAAAAACTCTCTCTCTAGAGTTGCATCCAATGTGCAGATGGTGAGTCAAGATTGTCAACTTTATCTTTGCAACACTGATTCAGAAAACACTAGTTTATTCATAATTTAAAGATCTCTGTACTACCCCCTCCCCCCCCCACACACCACCACCCTCTTCATGATAATTACTTTTGCGGTGCTTTGTGGACAACTTTAGCCTATTGTGTGTGCTTGAATGCGGAATTGGCTATAGATAGCCGAAATATTAAAGGCTCATTATGGTTTAGTATTGGAGTAATTAATCTTTAGTCGGGGGCAGCCCTAGTTTTAATCCAGTCCTCCTCTTTTCTTCTGTAACTCTTCCAGCTGTGCTGGAGGCACACTCACTGCTATGCTGCTGGCAGGGACACTAAACACTGTACAAGCCAGTCTTAACAGGAGGTAGCATGGTCTTTATAGCAAAACCTTTTAAAAACATATATTTAAAAAGATTATAAATATATAAAACTCAAAAACACACTGCCTGTTATAATAGGCTTATACTGCAAAAAAAGAAATTGTACTTCATTTGCTATCATTGAATCATTTTGTATCAACATTAGATTTAATTTGAATAACCCCATAGTTAACCACTACTAAACAATTCCCATAATGCTGGTAGTGCGGTTACCTGGCAACTGATTGGGCCTCTGGGTAGCGTCCCAGCAGAGCCAGACACTCTGCTTTCAACACCTTGAACCTGTGACATGCAGATGCAGACTCTAATGCCCGATCCATACAGAACACCACCTACAGAGAGACACACTCATATTCATCTGTTTATCAGTCTCTCAGCAGCTAGAAGAGCAATACAAACATGCTCACCATCCTGAAGTCTCGCTTCTCAAAGCTGATCTCAGCCAGTCGCTCAAATTCCAGGATGGACTCTGCGTTCTTCAGCTGCAAGAGACACAGGAGGTCAGAGTCCTTATGAGTGGCACATGGCATAAGTTCAGAGGCGAATATGTATGCCTGCAATGAGACATAACCGTGTATGGTATTTATAGTCAATGTACCTCCTGCTGCGCCTGACTGCTTTCTGGTTCCAGCTCTTGAACCTTCTGGAAGCAGCGGGTGGCAGCCATAGCATTGCCAAGCAGCAGGTGACACTTGCCTTCACGCATGTGGCCCTGTGGAACAGAACGATAAGGATTAGTGACATACAATTTAAAACACCCAAAAGAATGTTGACTACATTTATGCATTTGGCAGATTCTTTTATCCAAAGCTACGTGCATTGCATTTAAGGTATGCATTTTATCAGTTCATGAATTCTAAACATTGACCTGCAATATTTACTTCAAATACCCTCGAGATTTTAAGTTAACCCTGTAAGGCCTGACATATGAAATAATAGTTAGAAAATATTGAAATGGAATGGTTTACTGAATCTTGGACAAAAAAAATAAAAAATAAAAATAAAAACATTATATATTAATATATAAAAAACATTCCCCCTTTTTTTAAAAATTTTTAGACTGGAGTGTAATGTTTGCTACACAAACTTTGTGGCATATGTATGCAGAGGAAAATATGGAGCTCAACTTGAGGGAAAAAAAAGCATCGTAAATTATTCAGATTGTCCAAACGAGAAAAGAAATCCAAATTTGGTTGCAAGTACCTATATTTATATGGCCAAAAATTATGTTAGCTTGTAATGTAAATCAATGAGATCTTTAACATTATAGTGACTACTCGCATTAAAATGCATATAAATATCAGCGTAAGGTATAAAACAAACTGTTCGGTAAGTACCTAAGGTGGACCTCCGGTTCAGTATGGTTTTGGTGACGCAGGGGACAAAACAAAACTAAAAAATTTCTTTTGATATATCTATTAAACGCCGGTTTGACTGAACAAATTGCTCGCTTTAATAAATTAAATTATAATTTGAAAATATTCTTAGGATAAAAATACTACCTCAGCTTCTGCTCTAAAATATAGGAGGCCCTTTCACAAGTTACAATAACAACAGAGCCAACTAAATGTAATACTATTATTTTAAATATCAACAACAACCATAAAAAAAAAAATAAAATATAATAATAGTATGACAACATGGTAGATTGCACATAATGAGTTTTTAAATTAACTTTAAATATAACTTCTTTTGTGGTGGAATATCAATCAGGTAAACAGTGGCTCTCATAACGTGTTTTCATAAGGGATATTTAAACACATTAAAAAGACATCAACTAACAGGAAAGTTAAAATATAATGGAGTATATAGGTCGATATTTCACAAAATAGCATTTATTAGACTCTTTCTCTAGCGAATAGCGAGCTGTGGACGCTGATGACTTGCTGAGGTAACGAAATGATACGTGACATTTTGTTTTTAAGCCATTTATGACTCTTTCCGGTTGAACGCTGATGAGGATTAATGAGGTATGAGATGGTCTCTGAATTTTGCATTACAACTAATAGTGAAGAGGAAGGGATAAAGCGCTCCGTGCTGCCGTTTTAACTGAGGCGTTTATACAGCGATCTGTCACGACACATCAAAGAGCCATAAAATGGCATTTATTGTTTGAATTTCCTGAACAAATGGACTTAATTTTAAAGATGAGACTTTGTTTCTTATCAATTATATAAAATACATATTATATAATTTGGAAGTTTTCAATGAAGTTCCACTCGTGCAGTGCTCAAAACAATGCATTTATTTGGTACATATGTGTACCGAACCGAAAGTCCCGTACTGTTACACCCCTAATGAGTTGTCACTATATTTCTCAATAACATGTATTAGTAAGATGGTATTTAAATGCTTAGTTTTATGATCAAAAATGTGTAGCTTTTATTGTGGGGGCCAAAACATTTAATGCAATACAATACAATGATGATTGAGAGATGTACAAATACACTCAAAAATGATTTTTCTAAAAAAACAATGATTAGATAATCAAATGTTCACCTTGAAACATTAACAATATAAAAGTTATTTTATAAAAATCAGTGAAGGTTTCACAGCAAAAAGACACGTAACATGTCCTGACGGGGAACGTTTTTATGACGATACTTTAAATTTCCCAATAAAAGCGTAAAACTATCAATCAGATGACAGAAGAACGGCATGAAACTTTATACAACAGGTTTTCACGTTTTGATCATGTGATATTGAAAGAAATTTGCATACGTAGGATTAACAGAATGATTTAAACAAAATGTATTTAAATCTGTATATTTTGATTGTTTTTTAATTTGTAAAAATTATACAAATTCAAAGATACATAAGCTTAGCTATCAACCTCACAAACCACTGCAGTTCCCTCATGAACCCCAGTTTGGGATTCATTGTACTAAAGCAATAGGGCCTTTCGCACCGCAGGAACCTTTTCATAGTACCCGAACTAATTGTGGAACTACCCACTTTTGGCGTGTTCGCCACAGGACTGGGCTGCGATTTAGTACGGACTCCTTTTTCGAGAACCAAATTGCTCCTACGGGAGAAGGGTTCCCTAACAGCACCAAATGGTACTAATCGTGAAGTTAAGTAGACATTGATTGGCCAAACGCGTGTGAGAATGCCCTCACCTGCCATGATTTAAAACGCTGTATAAACGTACTGTAAACTTTGTGTCAACTTATTTTGCAAGTATGGGGAACAGCGATAGATGGACGGACGCTGGAGTGCAGGCTTTTGTAGCAAATGTAGCACTGCCAGTTGTTGGAGATTCTTAGTTCTCCTTTCCGTTCTTTCAGTCGCTTTATGTATGCTTCGACTTTCCATGTCCATTATTGTGACACCCGCGAGACACAACAAACACACAGCTCCGAACACAGCGTCCTCCATCCTCCTGTTGTTAACATAGTTCTTTGTTTCTGTTGTTGAACACCGCGCACAAATGACAACACTGTCGACTGGCTTACGTCACTTCTTAGTACTGTCGGTGCGAATGCAACCCTTTAAGTGGTACTGGGAAATAGTTCGCGCAAATTCGTCCCAGTACTTTAGTACCGTACATTTAGTTCTGGAACTAAAGCGGTGCGAAAGGGCCTAATGCCTCTAACTGGAACCTTTTGAGAATGATCTATATTAAAAAAATAAATAAAAAAACCCCACCACCACCAACCCGTTACAGCTCACCTTCATGAAGGTGTCGTCTAGTCGCACAGCCTGCTGGGAGTCCTCCAGTGCCTCTCTGTAGCGACTCAGCATCATCAATGTGGCCGCACGGTTGCCATAGTAACTGGCATTTTTTGGGCACAGGTCTGTTAAAAGGACACAAACAAAACATGTAGACAGACACTTCAGTAAACAAAAGGGGAATTAAAAAAAAAGCTGTGGTTATTTTTGTTACAACTGGAATGGAAATGGTCACCAAAACATTTCTAAAACAAGTGGTTGCCATGACAAAATCCATTCTGGTAATTATGTTACAGCCCTCAAGGAATTTGTGTGGGAAAATGAGAATCTGTGCGCTTAAGAATGAATACTGTGAGTCAGTATGTGATTCAGAAGTGTGGAGGAACAAACCCGCACCATAAATGCAAAAGATGCCTACAGAAATCCTTGCAGGAAGAAATCCAATGGCGGTTTTCCACTGCGTGGTACGACTCGGCTCGGTTCGGCTCGGTTTGCGTTTCCACTGCAGTTCAGTACCGCTTTAGAGTGGGCGGGATTTATTCACATGTCGTTATAGTTGCACCGCCACGACTCCTAAAAAAAAAATGTTCATTCCGCGTAGCCCCATCAAGCTCTCGCTGGATCCGTTACTCTGCCATCAACAAGAGGAACGTCTGTTCTTCCGCAACAGACAACAAAACTTTTTGGTTGGAAAAAAAAAAAAGGTGTGCTCGTTCAAAAAAGTTGCGTTCGATCCGTCGCTGGCTGTGATGATTTCAAATCTAGCGCTTCTTTGTGTTTAGTGTCGCACGTTCAGCTGGACGATTCTCTAGGCCAATCCGTGATCAGCAGGAGTTTAACGTCACCGTTTTGAACGGTTACGGTTCACTTGGAACCCCAACCGAGGTGGTACTAAAAAAAAAGTACAGGTACTGTACCCAGTGGAAAACCCCCAAAAAGTGAAAAGCGCTAATAGACAGCCAAGTACACTTTTAAGGGTTCTTACCGATAGCCTTGGTGTAGAAGTTGAATGCTTCAGCATAGTCCTTCTTGACATAGTACACATTTCCCTGTTCTTTGAAGCCTTCAGCTTCCCTACAGATTCAACACAGAAACAAAAATGATAATATGCCTCCAGAAACAGAAGATCAGAACAGCTGTTAGAAAGCAGCTCCAAAACTGATCATCCTTTTTGTGCTTTGGGACACAGATATGGCACAAGTCCTCACAAAAACAAACGATACAGATCAGAAACATGCTGGCATTGCATATCACATTTCGAATATGTGAGACCTCTTAAAAAAAAAATAAAAATAAAAAATAAAAAGGGGCTTTGTCGGACTCGAGCACCAGAATACCTGCCTACATTGGTGTAATAAATACTCCAACACACAATATTAACACGGGAGAAGCCCATCAAGGTCCGTGAGAGTGTGTGAATTTAGCGAATACATTATGTTCTGTACTATAGGTGTCTGGGGGGGGGAGTGTAAAATGTTAGATTAGGCTGCTAAACATAGATCCTCCACTACCGATGGTGTCTGTTTTTAAAATCAGTCAAACAGCACACATATGTATGGCATCAGGTGGGATGGAGTGCTTTCTGAGAAACAACGCAGGACTGTATACTTTCAAAGACGACTAGAGAAGGAGTGTCACATAACTTTACCCATCTATACTGAAGAGTAAAACATAAGAGTGGGGCTAAAGGAAACCGTTCTGCAACAGTGAAGGCCATCTGTAGAGCTGGTTAACTTTATTCCTCTGAGGATTCAGAGCACAGAGAAACTGTGGGTAACGAGGGCAATATAAGCCCTTTATATCGACATTTTATGACAACATGAAGACTTTTTTTTGTGATTTTGTGATTTTTTGAGGGGAAAAAAGAGTGGCTTTTTTTCTATACAACAATGACCATAACTAAAGCTATAAAACAAAAACGAAAAGCAAAAAGACAAAATGCAAAACTGAATTATTATGAGCAATTGCGAGTTCACATGACAACATCAGAAAGAGTGTCAAATCCCTAGTTTCTCTCTCACAGTTCTGGGTTTATATCTTTCCATTCTGAGTTTTCTCAGAATTGTGAGAAAAAGGCCAAATAGTGAGCTAAAGTGTCACAATAACCATTTTCATTTTTAATTCTGTGGTGGACTTGGTTGTTGATTAGATTGAGATGTGGGATCGCTCAAAAATGGAGTCAGATCTGAGTGAGAGTTTGCAGTTGATCGATGGATTTAAGCGCACTAAATGATTGAGGTAGTCCAATATACATGAACAGAGAGAAGTCTATTATTCACTAGAGGATCGAGTTATGAACTAGCCTTGTTCAGATTGACAGTCCAAATGCGATTTTTGTGAAAGGAAAATTTAGTTTTTCACATTTCTGGGTTTCTCAGCAGCGGAAGTCGTCATAGTTGGGTTAACTTGAAGAGCTTCCCATACTGTGAATGGGACAGTACAACAAATATTTTTTGCATTCCCATTTGCTCAAATAGCAAAAGAAAAACTCCACGATAGTGTTTATGACTTTCAATAGAAGGAAAAAAAAATATTGAGAGAGACTGATAACGGCAGTCAGAAGAGAGAACGTTGTCAAATTTACCATCCCTCCCATAGACGCTGCATTAGAAACACCCTCGCTTTAGCATTAACCGTTTTTTTATAATTTGATGCAAAGGTGATATATACAAAGTCGGCCTGGGTGATAAAACTGTATCGATATTTATCGACGATACACCTTCGATAACGATAGAAAAAAAATGTTTGATATAGTGCACGATATAGGCACATGCCGAATTGAGTGCTGTGCCTGCCTGTAATGAGGAGATTGTGAATAAAGAATGAATGTGTCGAATTTGAAAAACATTTGCATTTGAATGTTAGGTGTGCATCAGGGAGCATCATCAGTGGAGTGCGAGATGCGGTGATAATGATGTAAGTGAAGTTGTTGCATTTTAATGTTTTGTTAGTCTAGTCCACGAGACGTGCCGCTGCTGCGTTATTAATTTCAAAATATTAGAGAAATATAGAAGCTTAATGCAGAGAAGATCTTGATTAGGTTGAAACCGAAACCAAGCCATTCACACAGAATGCATATTCAGCGCATTTTTTAGACGGACAAATATGACTGCTGCACTCGCGTCTCATGCAAGAGATGTAGCCATTTAAAGTTAAAACAGTTTAAACTTAGAAAACACATCGCGAATTTGTGGAGGTTTATTCCTTTTCGCTGTGCCTCGTATGTTTTTTAATGCAATCTGTGTGAATGGTGCTTCGTCTCTTTGGATTAAGCAATGCATAAATACATGATGCCGTTTTGTTCATTGTTTATGCAATTTACGAAATTATATTTGATTTTTATGATTTAATTTAGACGTAATGCATGTTTTTTCATAGACTTATTTCCTTGTTGACAATTTAAATGCGCTGCATTATTTTGCTCATTGCACCCTCTTGTGTCCTCAGGAAACAAGACAAAAGTTTCTTTAAAACCCATTTAATCTGCATATAAAACATTAGAAATGAGATTTAATTTTTATTTTGTGTTTGATTGTTAAAACAAACAAAAAAATTTGTTGTTTGTCTCAATAAATTAATAATTTAAAAATACAGTGGTTAAATTAAAAAAAAAAATTATATTGCTCTTTGTTTTAAAAAAAGTTATAAAAAATTTCAATAATTATCGATACGAACATATGAAACCTTATAGCATTGATAATTATTTTAGCTTATCGCCCCGCCCTAATAAAAAGTATAGTGTTATAAATGTACATTTAAAAAAAAAAATACAAATATGAAAAACTTTCGAGGATTTACGATGCTGATGACATCAGAGTCTTGTGAAAAGGGTCCATATCTGATTGGAATCAGATCAAATGAAAGGTGCAATAGGTGATTGTCTTCAAAAAATTGTTTTGTTATACTGGTTGAAAGTCTCTACAAACCTTCTCTTCACATCCCGATAGCAATCATTAATTTAAGTTGTCTAAATGTATTTATATATTCTGTGGAAGGCGTAGGATCAAGAAATGTTTGTCCAATCAAAATGCTCGGTCTGAGCTTTTTAATTAGCTTTCCTACCTGCCTGTCAATGTATGTATCAGCATACCTCTGCGCACCCTGTTCGCGCAGACAGGATACGTCATCAGCGCATTCACGCACGCTGTGCAGACAGAGCAAGAATGGCAGACAAACATCAACAACCCGATCTTTCTTCCTGGTATTGTAGTACTTTTAAAGTGTTCTCACAGGTGAATGACACATGATGTAGCCCAACGCGGATCCCAATTCCAGTCCTCGCGTATTCAGATCAGCTTGTTTAGAAGTGGCTACAGTGCATGAACGTGTGTTCCCGAATCCATATAGATCCCTCACAGTGGTCAATTGCTCCCCTCCTCCCTAGCCGGGGAGACGTTGAATTATTCCCTTCGGAAATGGGTTGGAATGTAGGACCCGCTGATTAGCACTAGTGGTAGTATTGGTTGTCTCCGGTAATTCTGGCTGTGCGGTGTACATGCCATTCAGGGGCATGGGCTTAAATGGATGGAAAAACGAATGCAGGGAGGGTGGGACATTCGCTTTCAGTGCTATTAGGCTAAAGTTAGCATTTTCCAAGATCTCCTACTGCACCTTTAAGCAAGCGTGAACAGCCAAAAAAAAAAAAACCCACAAGATAAGGTTTTTATAAATGTAGCTTGACAGATTTATGTTGTTTGAAATACTATTTAAACCGCATTTTGGGAAATCAGTTTCGTCTGACTGCTCTGATCGGATTTTGCGTAGCTTTCTCATGCCACGTAAAATGTAAACATCAGATGTTGTTTGTACAAAACATGCTGAATATCTTTGAAAAAAAAAAAACTGTTGTTTTTAATAGTTGAGTGGAAAATTACAATATATAGCTGGTCTACACATCTCTTTGAATTCTGAGATGGCAGCACATAATAAAGTCATGCATTTCAGCTACTGCCTCATAAAATCCAGTGCAATGGCAACATGTTATGTTGTAAGACAACAATGTTGCTACACTGAAACCAATGCAGATATTCTGTAAAACAAAACAGTGCCACAGGACACACAAACTGGATCTGAATGGTTAGAAAACACAGTGTGAACATTTAGATCAGATACCAGTAGAATACACAAAATCTGGGCTGCTTTTGATTACAGATTACAAAGTCATTTTCTTTTAAATTAACAATAAGATCCACATGCATTTAGAAAACTTTTTTTTTTTTTCATCTTTTCTTTGTCTTTAAGAGCCTTTCTTGTGAATCTTGAGTGATTCCCTTGCTTATCTTCACCCTGGTTTCAGGTCAAGCTGACCAAGAGCTTAATGACATCGTGTTCAACTTGCATTTGCAAATCACTGACTATAAGACACATTGACACACAGGGCCGTAGCCAGGGTTTTAAAATTACAGAGGCCCAAATCCCGTCCCCATCCCCCCACCCCAAAAAAACTAATTTAAAAACTGAGCTGCATGTGTACCAATTACAATCCAGAATATTAGTCCAATTTAAAATAAAAATCCAAATTCAAATGCAAAAACTGTATTCGAATTCACTGCACCCCTTTTATAGCCACAGGAGACAAAAGCTTTTTCCCCCTAACTGAAATTATGACTTTTAAATCTGAATATAACTCGAATGCCATTAATATAAAATGCTATTAATACGAATAATAATAATAATAATAGCATAAAATCCTAAGTATAAAATTCTTATTTAGTTTTTCAGCCATTTTGACAGCCCTAATGTTTGCATTTTAAGAGGAAATACAGTAATTGAAGGCCAAACATTTGGATAACAATTTAAAACTGTCAGTGGACAGTATATTATTTGTCAATACCAGCTCTCTGCTTTGATTGGTAGTATTTTAATTTTCATCTTTGTCAGTGAACAAAGTAAACACAACGGGCGCATGATATTTTTAGTTTTATGAATTAATTTATTAAACAAGTTACTTAACGTGAAGGCTACCAGGAAGCTACGCAATTAAGTTTAATAAAAAGTTTTGTTTACCAATTCCGATGATTCTTAGATAGGGTGGGCAAAAAAAAAATAATTTTTTTTAAATGGCTTTGATTCGATATTGATTCTCAAAAGCCGCGAATCGATCTTTTCCGGGATTTATTTCAGCACACATTTAAAACAAGATTTGATTAACGTGAATCTTTTTAGTCTTCTCCACTAGATGTCACCCTTATTTACCTTGCGCGATGTTACAACAGAAATCCTGTCATTCATTTAGCGCTTATCATGGCCATACGTGCAATTCGCAATGCTCAGGTGAAATGTTATAGTAATACTATAAATCTGCGGAAGAATTTGATACCACGCATAAGCGCCATGATTTCCGCAATGAATGAATAGTGGATGGCGCGGCGCACTGTTTTGTTTACACATACTAAAGTGCGGATGACTCTCGCTGCGTTTTCAGCTTCTGCCGTCTCACTATATGATGATATGAACACGAATGTCATCTCCAGCTGCTCTGAGAGTCACTTCATTAGGATTTTACCGTTTCATTTGAGAAAACTACCGTCATACACCACAGCTGCAAGTTCTTCACGGCAACCAGTCAAAATAAAAGTTTAGTTTAACGTTAAACTGTCAGAATATATTACTATAGTCTGAAGACTCAATGCTACTATTATACTGCTAATAAATATTAATAAATCTAAAAGGAATAATCACATCCGTTTTCTTCTTAATTTTAACAGTAAACCTCTGTTGAGCAGCACTTTGTTTGCCAAAAAATAAAAGGGTTTAATTGTCATTTGATTATAAATTAAATTAATGATTTATGCCTTCATCTGATTACCAGAAAAATGTAAGAACATATTATAGGACCATAATATTGTTTAAAAAGCGACAACTAATACAAAAAAAAAAAAAAAAAGTTAAAAAAAAAGTTTAAAAAAAAGGCATGGGGTCTTAATTTCTTTTTATTAATTCACTATTTGTAAACTGATGTTTACTGTTAATTTTTTTGAAATATCAATAGCATTTGTATTAAAACTATATTCACTGAATGTAATAAAAAAAAAAATTTGAGAATCGAGTCGAAAGCTTGCGAATAGAAATCGAATCGAATCGGGACATCTGAATCGATACCCAGCCATATTATGACTAAAAGGAGTAGTTTTTCCACTGTTAGAAGAAAAAAAAACTCAAGTGATTGCGCCGGCGCCGCATGCGCGCACACAGTTAAGCATTGCTACCTTGACAATGCAGCCTGTTCATTATCATAATAAAATAGTCAGTCAAACATATGGAAAAAAAGCTATGTAGTAAAAAATTTTAGTAAAATCTATGCCGTTAAGTGTCCTCACCGCACCGCCGTGATGTTATGCAAAACATTTTGTTTTACGTGGATATTGGAATGCGAGTGAAGCCTAGACTACATCATAAATAATAATTTGCCATTCAAATACATTGCGAATACGAAACCATTATTTTGTGTGGAATGAGGGGGGGGGGGGGGGGGGGGGGGGGGGGGGGGGGGTGAGACCCAACTGTAGTTTCAGTTTCAGGCTTGTCATTTATATTGCTATAGCTTCTTATATTTTTAATTCTTGTTCTTTTCTAAATACTGTTAATTGAAAGGATTTGTTGTGG
This sequence comes from Sinocyclocheilus anophthalmus, assembly GCA_018155175.1. Taxonomy (NCBI): domain Eukaryota; kingdom Metazoa; phylum Chordata; class Actinopteri; order Cypriniformes; family Cyprinidae; genus Sinocyclocheilus; species Sinocyclocheilus anophthalmus. The sequence goes on from JADLZN010006844.1 coordinate 240,084, forward strand.
AGTGAGGGGAACTAAAACAGCCTAGCTATGTTTACAGTGTTTATTATAATGTTTGTAAACATTTCGCGGCGGCATTAGGCCCATTTCTGAATGAAACAATAAAATGCGACTTATACGCAACTTATGTTTTTCCCCCTAAAAAACACATTCTTTTATACACGTAGCGCATTTTAACCATGCAGCAAACCTTTTTAAATATTTTGATAAATTACTGAAAAAATAAATAAATGACTTTTTAAACCGTTTAACTGATTGTATTAATCAGTCAAAATTATTACGGTCGGTTAAGCGGTTAAAATTCACATCCCTATTTCTATCGTAAAACAGCTGGCAGATAGGAAATGTTTGGCCACTTACATCCCGCACTTTATAGCCAATAACTGAAGCGTCGCGTTGAAATTCGCACTATGCAGCTTCTGTGAACACAAAGCCCGCCTACTTTGATTTGATTGGTCATCTCAAATATATTTTGACATTGACGAGCAGTGACTGTCACCGTGACAGACAGCTGATGCAGCTCAGATGAGGAGGCTTCAAGCGCCCCTATTATGGGTTATGGAAGGTTCATATTTTGGTTTTGGGAGTCCCTAACAAAGGTGACAGCATGCAAGGTCAAACACACTTCATGTTCTGTTGATTATTTTACCTTACTGCTCAACGACTCCCAAAGATTCCATTTTTTCATCATGCCTGTAATGCCTGATAAAGCGGTGTTTGTGAGTGCAGTGCTGCTTTGTGTACAGCGTTACCGGGGAAACCGCTATTTTTATCGCTCCAAAAGCACACCTAGTGGCTAAGAATAACTTAGCATTTTCATTCAGACCAACACAAAAAGACCAACAAGTGGGCAGGCAATATGCTAATGTCAACATGAAACGGCTTGGGATTAGTTTTAAAAACAACTCATTTCAATGATTCAGAGTCAACTCTTTCTTTTGAGAGACAATTTTATACACGGTGCACTTTCAGATTTAAAATTTTGCAGGATGTTTTCATTCACTTAGAGCTGTGTTACACACTGCATGAAAGGTAATGCTTTGCGTTTTTAAATGTAAAGGTAATATTATATTAGGCAATTATTTCACAAAGTACATCTCGGAAAAATACAGAGGTCCGGGACCTCAGTGACCTCATAGCTGGCTACAGGCATGTTGACAGATGACACAAACAATATATTTAACATGCACCCCTCACAATAACATAAGTTGCCACGCCATCTACTTCACTAAAACCTTCTTTCATATCACACGGCTGAAATATTAGTCAATGATGCCTTTATCTTTGGAATATTCTCGAGAGGGTTTTACACACCAGTCGACAGCTGAGCCCACTTAATCGCACACCAATGTTCAACCTCACTCTCCTCTGTCAGAGCAGCTGTAGTGATACGTGTTTGTCTTGTGCCACCTGTGTGGTCACGCAAATAGTGCTTTATTCAGACCTACAGCATGACGACACGTTCACACACTCCAGTTAATCTGGAAAACAAAACCAGACTGCTGCTATCTGAGAGAAATGACGTAATGACAATGAATCATTAGCAGAGCAGGTACATGAGCTGACAACACTTTAGATCACATGCACAATTTAGTCTTGACACATAGTAGGTGTTTCCTATAGAGTGCATTAGTGCCTGCCTACTTTTTCAACAGCCTTTGTTTTCCGGAAGCGTTTTCCCCATTCATTTTTCTTACCTTTGTAAGAGTTTAAGCCATTAACCAAACCAACCATCTATGAGGTGAATCACAACAATACAAACTTTCATTTGAAGCAAAACATTTGACAAGAAAAAAAAAAAGGATACAAAAAAAAAAAAAAAAAAAAAAACAAAAAAAAATGGAAAAAGACCGTGTTCTTAACCTTTTTAATGAGGGAAAGAACTACAATCCCATGAAGCATTGCAAATAACATGAATTAAAAATTATAGAGAATACAAAATATTAGGTTGACCGATATGGGTTTTTCACTGGCCGATGCCGATATTTAGAAATCACGGCAGCCGATGGCCGATATATAATGCTGATTTTCTTTCTTTTTTTTCCAGTTTGAGTAAATGATTATTGCAGGGTACAAGATAGTAATAGTAGTAGTAGCCTAATTCAGTGTAATAATACATGGCTCAAAATGCATGCTTTGTGTTTATGTTTGCTGACAGACACCAGTGTTTCCCACAGACTTGCAAATGCACATCCATTCTCCGCCAGCAGGAGGTGCTGTTGGAGCGGAGATATAGCGGTTTCCCCGGTAACGGCTGTAATCAAATCAGCGCTGCGCTCACAAACGCTACTTTATCAGGCATTACAGGAAAGACGAAATGAAAACAACATCGAAGCTTTCTGAAGGTCGGTTCTTTTCAAATATACATTCATATAACTTTAATATAATTTGAAACGCGCAGTACTCAGTTTATTCAACAAAGTATAAGCCTTTTGGAAAATCTATTTACTCAATGTATGGGAAACACTGGACACTGCTAGAAGTCAAATGGCCAAGAGATAACATAAATAAAAGAGTTCACACATATTACACAGCCTGCTGCTCATAACTGCTTAGAGTGCACTGGCCACAAGCGATGACATCGTGGATGCTATTTGCGGACCCACACACACATTTCAGGAGGAACGTTAACATGCATGTTATAATCAGCCCAGAAGATTTGTCTGAATTGCATGCGTTTCTACTTTCACATGCAAATGACTTGTTGCACTTATGAATATGACAACTTTCCGGCATCAATTCTAGTAGTGTAAAACGTAATTACGCTTTCAAGACGGTCTGTTTTGCCCTGCCATCATTAGCTGAAGATGTGTGTGCTGAAGCGGCTGCAGAGTGGGAGTTGCTCCGTCTCTCACGCAGCCAAAGAGAGATTCTCCGGCATTCCGCAACAACGCTTAGATGCCAGCAGATGCGCCTGCCTATAAATCGGCCTAATTTGCAGCACAATCGGCCGATGCGATTCATTAAAAAAAAAAAGCCAAATTTCTAAATCTGCCGACGTCTACAAAATATGCATACATCGATTCCCATTTTGAATCTCTGATTGGTGGAGATTTTGTTGTGGAGAAAAGTCTTCTGTCTTGCAAAATAATGTTGAGGAGATTAGACTTTATTGCAAGAAGACAACAAAGCCAACATGCCTGCAGAACATCTGAATCTTTCTTTGTCCGGACTACCATCTTTGTCCAATGAGCGTACAGACCATTCTTTGATACGTCATTCCCAGTACTTTTCCACAACTGTTTATTAGTTTTGATAATGCTTGCTTTCATTGTAGAAAACCACCTGCTAGTCTGTTTTTCAAGAGATAACTTCTCTTATCTACCACATTCCGGGTGCCCAAGGTTACATAGGCATATACATTTTAGGATTTTAATGAGCTGTCAGGATTTTAATGAGCTTTACACAAATTATCTATTTTTGCACTCTCTTATCCTGCGGCATCTCCCATTTTCTGTATTCTCTATTCATAGATGCAGTCACATAGGCCAACATAGTCAGTTAGTTTGGCCTTGAGGCCTTCAAATGCACCCAGCTTACATGAGGCAAACTAACTTTCACAAACATGCAAAGTAACTTCCTTCAATCGTTTTCTATAGGGTAAATAAAATATTTAATACATTTCTTTGCAGAACCATGGGTAATTTAGTTTTTAGGAAGTCCACTGTTGAACATGATTATTTAAAGAGCAGGTGATATGGGTTTTTGAAAAATATATATTTTGCAGTTTATAACGTAGTTATCCTTAAATGAAAACAATCTGCAAAGTTGTTAATCAAAAAAGTGCATGATAAAGATATTGTCTCTCAAAAGAGAGAGTCGATTCTGAATTGCCTTAACGAGTCGTCATATTTTCAAATCTTTTGCTTGTTACCGGTATACGTCACTGGGTAACACATTTGCATAATCCCCGCCTGCCCGCGAGTCTGACCTGCCCACAAACACTTCCGCTAGTTAGTGTGTTTACATCATGTTGAGAAGATGCTGTGTTCAAGTCAAGGATACCACAGAAATATAATTCAAACCTTTTGTTGTGTGCATGTCATTTTTCCCTAATCTTGGCTTTTATCTTCGTTGGCTTCTAATCTTCTTAATTTGGACCAACAAGCTCTACGACGCACAACCTGCAAGTACGATTGATACGTTATGTGTACATTTTCAATTGAGTGCTCAAAATATCAAGTTTGTGCTAATGTGATGTATACCTAGTGCAGCTTTAGGGTTCCAGGTAAAGCACGATATTACTGTATTACTGAAATAGTTCTGATAATTCACTGTGAACCCACTATTTCCTAAGAACGTGTCGATTAATGTAGACTGACGGTGTTCTAATTACTTCGTTTTTAATAATAATAATGTAGTGCAGCGCACAGACTTTATAATCATTGTGAAATTGCAGTTTATTTTGCTGCACCGGCAGTTATAGGGTTAATGGTTATATATGCTAATTATGCATTCTTTATAGAAACTTGTGTACATATTCTTCATTCTTCAGCAGAACATATTTATAAAATAAATTTCGATTATCTTAAGGCTCCTAAGTTTTTCAGTCAAGAGCAATTGCGTGATTCTTGTCGTTCTGTTTAATGATTAACATCAATGACTCGGACAATAGCAACGAAAATAAGCTGCTGTCCCTTTAAAACCGAATACACAGCTGCAATGGATGCAATGTACTGATACACGTTCTTCCTATGGTTTACGTTCACATTTAGGTTCATATAACCGCCGAACTACGCAGCAGATTAATTCTGAATTAATATCATCCAACATCGTACCCTCCCAACCATTTTGTCTCGTTGTGATTAGTCGGACGAAATGTCAAAGATTTCGTCATAGCTTTTTGTCAGTCAAAAAGCGTTTTAGTTATTATGTCGGTGAAAATGTCCTTGACGACAATGACGAAAATTATTCGTCAACGAAATTAACACTGCTGTGATACAGCTGTTCTGCTTTCTGATTAAAAGTTAAAGTCCCCCTGTAGTCAAATTTTATCCTTTAAAACTCATCTTTGATCATAAAAATGACATTAACATTTTTTTCGTGAAAATAAATTTCTCATGCCTTAAAATAGCTTGAATGCAACTCTACACCCTTGCCTCATTTACTATAAGCGGATCTATGAATATGCAAATTAGCTGATTGGTATTGGAGTTTTGTGACGTAGCAAAACAAAGGCTGTTTCAAACAGCGTTTCTGTGACTGCCTTTGGGAAACTACAGTTTTAAGGTGAAAATATTCAGCAATGGTGTTGATAAATGGATTGGCACATGGTTTGTCTAAAAGCATATTAAAAACAACAGACAAATAAACAACAAACTTGATTATTACATTATATTGAACATTAAAGTAGACATATTTTGGTTTACAAACTGTATTGTTTCATCAGTTAGTCACGTTAGCACTCAGCTACGTATCCACCATTATTTGTTTTAAGTGTCACAGTTAGAAGCTAACTTTAGTGGGGCATTCGCTTGCCTAGTGTTTTTGTATTTATGTCATTATTCTAAGACCGGATTGGAGCACTATATTATTGTTTTATACAAAGGTGCTTTGTCAATGGTAGTGCTCGCAAACTTGCTCAAGGACTCCTCTCTGTGCCAATCACAACAGGCTCGGCCAGCTGACCAATCAGAGCAGAGTAGGCTTATGGAAGGGAGGGGTTTGCTCCGAACTTGCTTGGAACGAATCGTTTAGAAATCATTGGCAAATGACTCTAATATTAAATATATATTCTGAGAAAATTACAATGTTTTCTGACCTTAGATGCATTTAAACCTGTTGTAGGGGACTCCAACACAATATTCAGACACTTTAAAATACCATATGACCTGCTCTTTAAAAAAAATACATTTAAATAATGCAGGCTGATGGCTTCAACAAAAGCATACACCATCGATTAACAACCTCATAGCTCACAGCAGGTCTTTAGAGGTTTGTAAGATAGTTAAAAATGAATTCCTTCAACTTACATTAGAGTACATGGGAAACCGTAACTAAAACTATTAAAACAACAGCAGACAAGTTATAGTAGAAATCTCAAGTCAAGTACTTAAAGTTCACCAGGAACATAAGGTTTATACTGTAACATGACAGCAGAGTGCGACTCTGACAGATAATACTCTAACTACACTTAGCATGAGGAAAGTTATGTCAGACCCGAGGTTAACTGCACTTCTCGCGCGTCCAGTTACAGTTCGGTAACCGATCGTTCCAAGTTCACATCCGCCCAGAGAACCGTCAGACAAACAGAAAGTTCCAGAAGTGAACGACTTCTTATAGGTTGCTAGTCCTCATACATGCATACATACATAATACTTCATCTCTTGACATTAATGACACCTAAACACTAAATAAACATAATCGAAACGTCATATGCATTAAAAGGGACAGTAACGTTACATCGAAAATTTAAATTCGGTCATCGAAGTAGATGTCAGGCAGCCTCAGATGTTAGTGACTGCCAGCCTCATTCAACATCCACTTTCTTTAAATGTCCTTTTTACATAAAAAAAAATGGTTGTCATCCTCTTTAACGTGACCTAAATCAGCAATCCAATGGTTAAACGATGTCAGAATGTTCATATTTTATGGGGAACTGTCCCTTTAAGAGATACATTTTTAAAAGCTGCGAAATCTGTTCGTGTTGCTAACTTGGACAAAATGTCCAAGCAAGTGTCAAAAGTAGTGGCCTGCAAATATAGGAGACCCGCAGGGACAGAACGTCATTTCCGCTATACCCATGTGCGTTTTTTTCCTTTCTTTTATGCATTGTAGTTTTACCTACTAAGGGTATCAATCAACGACTATTAATGTTTCAAATATGTAATAGAACAATGCGATGATTAACTGGATGTGTGCGGGTTTAAGTGCGTCTGCATTGTGTTGTTGAGAGCAATGATGTCACGCTGCCTTCAACCCAATTCTCACCCTAAAACTGTGTCACGGCGAACAGCACATCTGTTGTAATAACACGATGCGCTGCACCCTTGATCATCGCTTAAAAAGGCCAAAGCTCACTTAAAAGGTGTTACGGAAAACACCAGGTTAATCGCAAGGCACCCCAACACTAAACGCAGCTGCCTGGCATGCTAGGCCAAAGACACCCCTTGATTTTCAAGTTATGCGGCAATCACGATCTCAGGGTCTTTATACAACCGTGAGCCCGATCAAGGCTTCTCTAAAACCCAGCAACCTCACGAACAGATCGCCCGGCATCAGATTAAAGTGATCGCTCTTTTCGGGTACCTCTCTAACTCCTCGTCGCTGGTTAAGTCCATCTCTGGATCCGCAGACGAGTCGTAGTCAACAGTCGCCATTTTGCTGTCCAGAGGCGGAGGATGAGACGAGGCGTGCGAGCCTTTCATACCGCCTTCAGCTCCGCCTTCCGCAGCCTGCGCAATATGCCCATAGTAGGTCAACGGATACGAGAACCTACTATAACAATAGTGTGTGTAGAAACACTTTTCAGAAATAAAAGTGCACTAAAATTGAACACAAAGCATTTGGTCTAATTAGTTCAAATTAACGGCTCCTAGTTTTTCAAAAACTGGCCTTACGCTCTTTACATTGTTTTCAAACAATAGAGACTGCACACATATCTCTCTGGACATCAGTAGTAACTATTAAAATTATGTGAAACCATTTAAAAAATGTATTTAAATAGTATGGAAGGGATTTTGATTCATGTAAGTGACTCGAGTCTTTTGAATCAGTTCACTTAAAAGATTCGCTCGGTGATCGCAGGTGACGTTGCGACTACACCAGTAGGTGGCGACAAATGGCCATATTTTCTGAATGTGGCATTGTAAAGTCTACTATTTATTTATTTTTTAAATTGATTAAAATATTTTTAAAAAATACAGGCAGGGGGTACTTTAGGATAAACGGCATGAATGTAATTCAAAAGATAGAAATAAACATAAGAAAAGTAAAATAAAATAATATAAATGTTTTACAAATTGGCCTATTAACCTGTGATGGACTGGCCATTTTAACACATTTTACAGCTTTCTTATTCTTCAAAGATGATATTGATAGGTATTGCATTGTTGAACTTTTGCTTTAAAAGCTAAATTGTTTACACCTATATATACTAAATTTAGTGCTAGTGTTATTTTAATTTCAGTTGATGTAATAAGTGAGATATTAATCCTGTTTATGATCACAGGTGGTCAGCCGAATAATATTCAGTCAGTCGATTCAGTAAAAACAGAGAGTCATTCACAATCGAAATGTTTTATTATCCTTTATTCAAATTTCATTCAGTCAAGGAAGCGCATGCCTATTTCTTGAGAAGGTGAAACCAATGGTTCTTCACAACCTCTGCAAGTATGACTATGTATGTAGGCTACGCTACGTCATAATGTGTTATTGATAACAAATCAGATATCTGAAACAATAGAAGACATTTTTAGTGATATTTATAATGTTTGATTTTTCTTCCTATTTAGCCTACTTTTTAAAAAATTTGTTTAGTGTAGTTAGGCTAATTGTTTTAAATAATATCAGCCTATTTTTGGCCTATATATTTATCTTTTTTTTACTATATTCATTAATTTGTTTATTTTGCTTATATAGGCCTATGTGTTTTTCCTTGTGTGTTTTCTTTGAAGTTTTGTATCAAATGCCCTTAACTGTCACCGTCCCACCTGTGGGACGCTTGGCGCTCTTTTTTGTTGTTCTTTTTCTCTATCAAATCTTTTAGTAATCATCATAAATTATATATCATTTGAAAACTTAGAAGCCCAAGAATCCTTTTGAAATCGGACATTGCGTTACCATGGAAACGGCACTTTAAAGTCTTTTGGCGGTCTCCTCCGCCAATCTAATCTTGACAAAAAACATATCATAGGAAAGGTCTGAGTCTCAGGATTCCATATTTGGTGTTTTTTGAGTCAAATCTTCTATTTTGAGATAGAAGTAATATTGACTGAGAAATCTAGACATTTGTGAAAAATTCAATGGAGTTGGGATGGCACCCGGTGGCTGTTTGTGGTATAACGCCCTAAATAAAATCTCACAGGAACCTCAATGTTTTTCAGATCAACTTCAAACTTGGAACATAACTTATTTAGACATAAGGTTTTAATTTTATACCAATTTTAGAGTAAAACCTGTTATGTAAAATATTTATTATATATAAAACAAAATAAGTACAGTGCATTTTCTTTACAGTAGATTTAAACTACTATAACTTTTTGATACTTTTGCAATAATCTGCTGATTTTCTTCTTTAAAAAGAGACCAACCTTATGTCTGTATTCCAAAGTGTTCATAAATTACATCAATTTAAGTTTGGATAGTGCACTTTCATGCCTATTTAAAAAAATATGTGTGTGTGTGTGTGTGGGGGGGGGGGTGACATTTTAGGGGTTACTATTTCTCATGACAGTTTAAGAGTCAATGCATCAATCACCGATCTTGACACCGAAGAGAAATATCATGTACTGGACTGAATGAGTAGCGCATCATTTTGACATATTCACCTTAGTTAATTTGGCTTATTAGTTCATTTTTATTGGTTATTAGAAATATGAAACGTGGTTAGAACACTGAGCAGGCTCGGCATGTTGCTGTCCTCCGAACAGAAGAGGGCGCTCTGCAGCTCAACCGAACTGGTGTCAAATTTCGTCGAAGGCTGAAATCTGACATAAACAGGAAGAGAGTTCGGTGAGTTAAGTCTTTCCTTAAACGTTAACTTTGGTCATCTTCTATATGCATTTTAATATTGATCAAAGATGAATACAATTTAGTATTCAATTATACAGTAATCTGATTATGTAAAGGCGCAGCAGGTTTATCCAAACCAGTGTGTGCGGCGCTCTTGTGACCGTTGCATAAAACATTATTACAGCACATCAGCTATTCTTTTGTTGTGACAGATTTCTACTACTTCTCTAGTTTATTTCTGTACTTTAATGAGGACTGAGCGCTTGTAAGAGATCATGGGCAAGAGCTGCAAGGTGGTGGTGTGTGGTCAGGGGTCAGTGGGGAAAACTGCTGTTCTGGAGCAGCTGCTCTACGCCAACCATGTTGTAGGTGAGTGTTGTGACAGCAGGCATTTCTCAAACCCGAATAAATAACTGAAGAGTAGATTCACATAGTACCCGTTTGGCAGGTTCAGAGACCATGGAGACACTGGAGGACATTTACATCGGGTCTGTGGAGACGGACCGCGGCACCCGAGAGCAGGTGCGGTTTTACGACACGCGCGGGCTGCGTGATGGTCAGGAGTTTCCGCGGCACTACTTCACTTTCGCCGACGGCTTCGTGCTCGTCTACAGCATCGACAGCAAAGAGTCCTTCAAACGCGTGGAGGCTCTGAAGAAAGAGATCGACCGCTGCCGTGACAAAAAAGAGGTCTGTGTGCTTGTTATGCACCCGTTCAAAAGTTTGGGGCCCATATGATTTGATTTTTTAATTCATACTTTTATTCATCAAGGACGAATTGATCAAAAGGACAGTAAAGACACGTATGTTGTTGAAATAGTTTTCTATTTCAAATAAATGCTGTTCTTTTGAAATTTACAGAATATTCATTAAAGAATCCTGAAAAATGTATGCCACTTTCTACCCAGCTAACGTTCTGACAAGATTCTCTCAAAGTTATGAGAAAATAGAATGATTGCACTAAACATTATTTATACATCATTCGTGGATAAAAGTCCGCTTATCTGATTTTTTAAAATGTTGCTATTCGTTACAGACCATTTAGAGGTCATTTAAAAATAACTTTTCCATCATGTTTGCAAAGTGATCAAATATAAAGTTCCCTTCACATTAACAAAACGTTCTTTGAACATTTTTTTTGTTAGCTGGGTACAAAAATATAAAGCAGAACAAATGTTTCTTGAGCAACAAATCAGCATATTAGATTTCTGAAGGATCGTGTGACACTGAAGACTGGAGGAATGATGCTGAAAATTCAGCTTGGCCATCACAGGAATAAATTACGTTTTAGAATATATTCAAATAAAAAAAACTGTTGTTTTTGCTAATATTTCATAATATTACAGTTTTACTGTAGATATATATATTTTTTTTTTATCAAATAATCATAGCCTTGGTGAGCATAAGAGTTCTTGCAAAACAATAAAAAAAATCTTGCCACCCCAAATTTTTGAACTATAGTGTCAAATAACGAGAAATCAAATTTTTATTGATATTTTGATATAAAACATGACAAAAAAAAACTACTAACATTATAAGCGGACATCATGAAAAAAATGTAAAGAATATTTCTCTTTCTGTCTCACAGGTGACTATTGTTGTTGTGGGTAATAAGTTGGACCTGCAGGATCAGAGGAGGGTGGACAGCGAGGCGGCTCAACAGTGGGCACGGCAGGAGAAGGTCAGGCTGTGGGAGGTCACTGTGACCGACAGACGAACGCTCATCGAGCCCTTTGTCCATCTGGCCAGCAAAATGACCCAACCTCAGAGCAAATCCACCTTCCCACTCAGCCGCAACAAGAACAAGGGCAGCGGCTCCCTAGACAGCTAGAGATCGAGAAGATGGCAACAGAGCTGACAGAGTAACAGAAAGATAAGATATGTTAGATGGGAGATGTAAGGCAAATCTCTAAATGGTGACATTTTTATATCGTTCAAAACATTTGAACTTGGAGTGCCATTATAAGTTTAGCACACTGTATGAAGTTACTGCATTAATGAAGTTTTATATTCATAAAAAAAAAAAAAAAAAAAACACCTACAGGATAGAATCCATGTGTTGCTGTGATATATGTGATATATTTATCTCATGCTTATCTTGAAGCAATTGACTGACAAAACCACTTACGTTTTTACACTGATTGATTATATATATCTATATAGATATATACTATATATATATATATATATATACCTCTACATTGCAAAAAGTTGTTATATCCTATGTGAAATCAGCTAGGATGATTCGACTTGTTCAATTCAGGCGTATTTAATGACGTTTGTGCCATGATGACTGCTCTTTTCTATGACATGAACTTGACTGAAGAATGTCTTAATTAATTGGACTGCATGGATGTTTTACTTATTTTCAGGTGTTCATATTTTGCGCCAGACACATTCCTATAAATTTACTGATTTATTCCATAAAAACACCTTAGCAAGTGAAATTTTACACGTGTTTGATTGTGAGTGAGAGTTCACTACTGTGCTTTTTAACCTGACGACACTGCATTTTGTGAGTAGTCATTCATATTGTATAACGTTTGCTTTCAGTTGTGAGCATATACAATATATTTCTGTTCTTTTTACATGGAAAATGTATGACTTGTGAATATTTTACTTCTTTTTAGCTGAGATTGCTTTTAAATACATTTTGACATGCTTAAAAGCATCATAAAGCATTTTTGTCTGAAAACAAAGACTGTATGAGCATCTTAATAAAGCTGCTTGACTGCTATTGTTTAACACTCAATAATCTTTTCTAATCTAAAGCTAAATTAGAGCTTTACACAATGGTCAGAAATAATGGTAATGGTCAATAAAGACAATATTAATTTTAAGCACATGATCTGTACACCGTTCAAAGCTTGTCTGCTTAACAGCACAGCAGCCATCTTCCGACTGAATGAGCCCGAGTCTGACATATCTGCAGTCTCTCTCAATCTCTCTTCAGGGGGAGTAAATGGGAGAATTGGTTTTATTTGCCCTTTATCTATCTTTTTACGGAGTGGATATTTCATTTCGTTCATGGCTAGATCTGCAGTGACCTTATAATAGAGGGCTCTCCACTTCTGCCAGGGAGAGAGTGTGTCTCTGTGTGTAATGAATGAATGTCTGTCTGGTTAATGCTTGCTTTAAGCTACCCTTCATTTCATGAGGCTTGCATCAGTGTGCACCAATAGTGTTTACAGATCACAGATCAAATGCTTCACATTATGCAAATTTACTTTTTACCCACTGTTACACAATACACGACACACATTGCAAACATAGTTTCAAAAATGTCACTCTCTATTAGGGTCTGGGAACTTCATAAGTTGCATGCTTTCATGCAGTGAGCTGAAGAATGGGCTGACACCCCATAAGCCCAGCAAAAAGAAGCCTACATGCGAAGGGGGAGGGGGTTGGTACAATATACAAATATTTATTGATTTTCAATAATGGCATACTAATATACTTTTTAGTGAATTGGTGTATTTTGTAAATCACAGCATGATGCAAAAAACGCACAGTTCCAGTTAACAAAATAGAGAACGTTAGCTAACATTTCTATTAAGTTATGAAACATTAGACCTACTTTTTTTTTCTTGGTTATGCAAACTTTAAGGGGACATTCGATTTGATTATTTTGCAAACGTTTAAATGTTTCCTGAACATTCTTAATCATTCTTAAGTGCACCTGAACACGATCGCTGAGTAGATCATATCTAATTAAGTGGTAAAACACTTTGGTGGGTTTGGCGCTGACAAATTAATTTAATTACTAGAAGGCGAACATTTTCATTTTTATTAGTAGTAACTTCTTTATTATATATATATATATATATATATATATAATTATATATATATATTTGTGTGTGTTGTGTGTTTTACATGTTTTACACATCTGATCTCAGAGTCCACGCGCTTTTGTAACTATACAATGGACATATACTATCACTACCAACATTTTCTAAATTAAAATGTTTAATGAATGTAAAGGTTAAAACGACACCAGTTTGGAAAACCTGTGAAAATCTGTCAGTCTCCTTTCATATTCTTGCCGTTCTCGTCGTAAACACAAGGTGGCGCACACTTGTTGAGGTAAAAGATTGGAATGAAAAAGAGTGCTTGTGTGTATCATCGTGGATACCAGACTTTTTTGGCTGGTTGTGCCGGGTTTATATCGAACTGGGAAGTTTCGACACGTTTGTCATTATAAAGCAAGACGCCATGTCAAGCTGTCATCCTCTGGTCAATAACCACGAGTCCCATAAGCCCCCAAAAGAACAGCCGGAGCACTGGGGTGGAAGTCTAATCGATTTATTTCTCTCTCTCTCTCTCTCTCTCTCTGCTTTATTTCGTTTTCACGCATTCATCCATACCCTGTACAGAGAAAGAGCAAATGAGTCAGAAAACCAAGACGCAAAATCCTATGAAAATACGTTTTCCTTTGAGTCAGCAGACAGTTCAGATCAGTCACAGACAGAAATGTATTGAGCACAAAGAACAAATAACATATATGTCTGTCGTTATTTAAATGACTTCATACTGGCCATGTCCCTTTTAAGCGTTATTGAAATCTTCATCTTCCAGAAACACTGGACACAATTCACATATTTGTCAGTTTACACGCACACATGCACATTTTCACAGAGGCTTAATGATTTTTAAACATTCACGGGAGAAACTTTTTTTTGTGCTTTCTGATCATATGAGAGTTTCACTCTCATAGGTTGTATGTGCAGTCTATTGGATTATTGAAAAAAAATCTTAAATTTGGCATTTAGGAATTTATATTTTGGCACAAGGCAGGCAAACTACAGCAGGAAGTAAAAGGGAGAGTGAATCAAAGTCATATTAGCCCAGAACCAACATGGAAGAACTTAGAAATGCCATCCACTGTCTGGTCACTGCTGGCAATGGACATTTTCATGACTGTCCTGTGACAAACAGATTCCATCGGTGTAAAATAAAGGGAGAGAAATGCCATAATAAGCTAATTTCCTCCATATTGGCGATAGGAACACTGTGCACACTATTAAGAGCACTCACAACATTAAGAGAACGAGGGAAGAAACATGTACACAAAAGGTAGAGAGAGAGAAAGAAACAGAGCAATCTTCCGTTTTCTTGAAAAGGTTCCAGTTTCCGTCATTATTGCTTAAAGATTGAATTTAACTAAAAAAGCAACATAAAATCCCAACAAACAACCTTAAAGATATTTTGAAACTGTTACTTTTGGACAACATGTGAAATCAGCCACCTACCAGAGACCGTCACAGTCATATGTATCATAACCAGCCATATCTGCTGTATGGACCTCATGAGGACAGCACAACTAGGAATGGTGCGGTTGCGTCTTCTTGTGCCTCAAGAAAGCATGAAGGTATCCCAGTGATGGACCAGTGTTATTTCTCATTCACCATTTGTCCTTTCTTGGAACTTATGGGGAAGAGTTTGACGTTTGGGAGTTATCAAAACACACACGCACACACAAATAAGAGATTTGATTCATGTCCAAGCAAAGTCCTTGTTCTAAAATGTCCTCAGAAAAAAATGCAGAGTTGTGCCTCTTGAAGTGTCAATATGGCTGTTGTTAGTTAGCTCTGTTCAAGGCCCCAGGCTTCATTCCCTCAAGGGCAAACCGTCCTCTGAAAATCAAGAGCCCTGAGTGGGCTTGAGACTCACCCATGACTCCTGGCTCTGCGGCCTTGTCTAGGTGTCCAAGTCTCAGCCCATTTTTAGCAATATTTCTTATATTCCGTCGCCTTCGTTCTCTCACAAGCGCTTTGATTTACAATTTGATGTAAAAACTACATAATCTTATCTACTTCGCATTAGATTATCTCCTTATTTCAGTATGCATGTCTCTGCAGAAATGGTGACAAAAAGTTATAACTTCAAGTAGAGCTCGTTCTTATTATCACATTAATTACAATAACCAGATAAAGAATCTACATTAAACATCTCATAAAATTCTACATATTTACTCTAATTGTATATATTATAAATGTTAATGATTCACTTTTAAAAGCTGTATTCATAAAATATTTACAAAAAGCTCTGTATGTTAGGGCACGTTTAAAAAAAATCTGATGAAAAATGGTTCCAATCAAACAACATAGACTCAACAGTAATGTCTAACTCTACATGTCTGAAGACAGAAGATCAGTCTTAGTCCATCTAAAACCATCTGGGGCAAAGCGACGTGACTTTGTTCAGACTGACAGGAACACTTGTATATACTTGTAGCGGGAGAGTTTAATATATCTGAAATTGAACACGTTGCTATTCAAGTGTAATCTTAAAAAATACACCTGCATCCCCCTTTCAACAGTACTGATGTATTTTCAGTCACCGCCATTATGGTCATTATGTTTTGGCAATGGCTCCTCTGTGAAAATAAATCAATGATGCTTCCAGAATCGAAACTGTTATTCTGAATAAGATCAAGAGTAATGAACAGGTTTTGGATTAAACACACACACACACACACACGCAAATAACATGGTGAGGTTTTAGATCTTAATCAAGATAGGATGCGGACAGATTTTTGACAGGCACACTGACCTTTGTGAGAGGGCCGTAAGTGATGAATACGGAAGAGCAAAATATGCGGAGATAAAAGGCCACGTCAAACTGTGACTGAACCGCAATCATCTCATCTGAGGTTGTGTGTGTGTGTGTGCATCTGCAATCTCAAATCATCTAATCTATGCATCAACACTGAGAAAATTACGACACTGATTGGGAGCGAGCGTGTGTGTGTGTGTGTGTGTGTGTGTTGCCTTGCTACCAAATTGTCACGTTCGTATATTAGACTGGTACTCTGTGTTATTCTATGATTACCCATGACAGAAAGCCTTAGCATCTGTAAACTGACAGACCAATGAGCTTTGTGTTTATAACAAAAGCCGATCAGATGAGGTTACTCAAAATGTGTGCGAATACACAGACCAACGGCAATATATCCATGTGGAATGACAAGAAAACAGACTAATAACAATTTAAAATACTTTTTAAAAAAAAGCATCAAGTAAAGGGATGTTTGCATTTCTTCACTAAACAAACAGCTAACGCAGTTATAGGTCTCTAAAATTGGCTTTCCTCTAATAAATTATAGAATAATAACCTGATTAATATCTGTATAATGATAAATATCTCATAAAGCAAAACTAAATATCCTTCTTATAGTTCTTTCACTCCTTCATCAGTCTTGTCCTGTCATTAAAGTGTTCATCTGCATAGTGGGCTGGTGTTATCAATGAGGCCCCTCCCATATTCCCATATATGGTCTTGCTCTCTCTCTCTATCTCTCTCACACACTCTCTCTCCCTTTGCTGCATAGTTCAAGAGTGACTCTCTCAGAGTCACAGTTTTTGAGGAGGACAGGGAACACTATGGGAGTGTGTGTTTGTGTTTATATACTTAAGTGTATACAGCTCGGAGAGAGCGGGAGCACGGACAAAGTTTGCACAGAGACCATCAGTACTGAGAACGAATCGTAAGACTAAATCACGTGAATGTGCGCCCTTGTTGTAAGAGCGTGTTTGCTTTGTTTCGAGGTGATCAATAAGGAGAAAATATGATGGGAGTGTGTGTTGCTCTCAGAGGTCCGGGTGCTGGCCTAAAGAGGGCAGGGCCGAGGATGGGCGTCTGAATAAAAGTAGTGCCCGGCGGGTGTCGCAGTGCGAGAGGATTGGCTGTGACTGTGCAAAGGGTGGGCGGAGTTATGGGGGTGGGAAGGAAGCTGGCGGCCAAATGTTTTGTCAATTGCTTCTGTAGAATCAGTTTAGTCTGAGAGAGAGAGAGAGAGAGAGAGACAGAATTAATCATTATGCCAAAAATTAAGATATCACAAAGATATTTTTAATGGTGCAGTGCAAAATTTCTTTGCCACTACACTGAAAATTTGGTGGTGAAACAATTTCCACTCAGAAATTGCTAGTAAAACCTGAAATATGTTATTGTAAAAGAAAATAATAATAATAATAACTGAATAATTATTCTCATTATATCTCAGCCTTTTTGACTATAAGGCCACCTGTTATACAACACATTATTCAAAGATCCCTCCATATAGGCTAAAATATTTTCTGTATTTCTAATATTTCTTCTGTAACTATATCAAAACTATTTCTATTAACAGAAACTGTATATTAAATCTAATTAACCACGGTTCATTTTGTGAATCTAGAGTTTTAAATTCCCCTTTTCTTTAATTTTGAAATATATAGTCATGCCATTGGTTAATCTAATGTTGTGATATGGTGCATAAATTATACACTATACCTTTAAGAGACTGTTAATGAGGTTTAAGTTCTGTCACTCACCTGTGAGGACAGAGAGGACAGAGAGGACAGATTGCATTGGTTGATAACTTTCTTCATAGCAGACAGTGCGCCTCCCGCATAACCGTTCCATCTGACACCCTGCTGGAACAGATCAGGAGAGCTGCTATAGTTGTGTGTGTGTAGCAGACATAAAAATTGTCTTAATTACGCAAAATTACTCCTTGTATCACGATGAGCCTGTTTGCTAGCATCCTCCCCTGAGTAACTTCCTCTCCCTTTTTCCTTTCATGCTGAGAAGAGGTTTGCTTTATTATATTGTCCTGTCAATGATCATCAGTCCCATTGCTTAAAATGAACTCTGGGTTTTAATATGCATTTGTACTACATCAGCATGATACAGTCTATATTAGATTTTTTTTAAAACTCAGTACTCTGTACTGATCAGCTGAATATGACTATTACATTTACACACATATATCTGGCAGGTTCTTCTATCCAAAGAGACATTTCAGCAGTTCATGAATTCTATGGGAATTGAACTCATGACTTTGACATTGCTAGCGCCATGCTATCCTACTGTTTGAGCTACAGGAACACTCGACTATTAGCATGTAAATCACAGTGAGTGCAACCATGCTCACCGAGGCTGTTGAGGTAGGCTGACTCTTGGCATGAGGGTTGAACTTGGGCTTCGGGGGCTTCCCAGCCAGTCTATCCTTATGCCTTCGGCTGTTCATGTGCTAAACAAATACAGAAATAAAGGTGTATTTTTAATGGTGCATTTTCAAGCCTGACATGAGATACTTGGTCAAGATAAAATAAGAGCAGTTTTTCCTTTTTCCTAAAAATCTTTAACTTTTTAATACATTTCACCTCTTTCCCTCCCCTCTTTCTTTTTCAACAGCCTTCATCTTGTTTACTTTACACTTCAGAAACTGCTTAAGGGAAGCATGAAATACCATTAAATGTCATGTTCCTCAGGCCTGTGCAGACACCAGGCCAACACACACACACACGCACATATGCACACACGCACACACACACACACGCACACACTCATTCATGAAACATAAACAGAAAAAAGTTTGTAAAAGCATTTTATGTAAATTGCTGCATTCCATTAAATGCAACAATTTACATAAGAATGGTCATGAATGATGAGAAATTCACTGTGGTCATGATCCATGAACAAAGTTGATGTGTAAATAAATTGAATGCCAGGAGATTTTCAGCGTAGCTCCAATGTCAGCATGACAAATTTGTTGAGTCACATTAACAAGTAACCGGCACAGACGGGGTATCAACAATTCACCTTCACCCAGTCAATATGCACTGGAAACACACATTAGACATGGTCAAATGACTCATCTCGGACTGATTAGCATGTTCCTGGTACATCGAAAACTCAACCCAGAAATCCACATGTAAATGTTTACTCCGTTTGAGTAACTCGCAGAGTTATACATTTTTACATTTCATTTGTTTATGTGGGAGAGCATGCTTTTCCCAACACAACTATACCAGGTAACAAACTTGGCCAAGAAGTAGATGTGTTTTCTCTGAGAAACAGTTAGACAAACTGCCAATGCCAACAAAATAAACTATGTGTCTGTCAATGGTGTAGCTGATTTCCAGCAGCTGTTTTGTCAATGGATTGTCAATTTCTAGAAGGTCATTCCTGACAGGATAAAATAACAAGCCTGCATTGTACCTACCTGCTACTAAAAACACAGCTAGTTAGGCTAGGTTACGTAGTAGAGGGAACACAGGAAACTTGAACAAGGCTGGATTTTAATTTTAGCCTAAAATGGCATATTAGGACCCAAAGATGGGCTCTGAACGTCAAATAATGTTACTTAAAACATATTTTTTCGATATTCCAGTGTATCACATACATGTGTGCAAAATTGTTTTATGGTTACCTGGCTGAGTTGAGTCTCAGAGTTAACATGGATTTCGCAAACTTCACAGTTGAAGCTCTTGCTGGCCACGCCCACACTCCCCTTACTGGCCAATCGCTTGCTTTTACATGAGGGGCGGGACGACAGTGTCTTCCCTCGTCGTCGTGGCAACACACTCTGTCCTTCCATCATTAGTTTATGTTTGGTGCCTGTGATGTTCGAAAAGGTAAGGAATTCACATGACGAAGGTTACTTATTTATGCAGAAATAAACTACATTTATAAGGGTGAATTTATGGAATTATCTTGAAAACGAAATTGTGTAAAACAACTACTACATTTATGTAAATGTTAAAAACAAAGATGTTCCTCGGCCGTTTGGTTGATGGGGATTGACTGGGGGTGGGGGGTGGGGGGGACAAAGGTGTTAAATAATATGTGCAATAATGGTCTAAAATTGTGTCTATTGTTACAATATTATTTATTAAAATGAATTTTCTCAGATTATATTGAAATTATTGTTTATTATAGAGTTGATGAAATATTAATACTGTAAATTGAAAAGGGTTTGTTAGATTATTCTCAGATTATTCACATTCATTTATGGGGTTGATTCATGAGTTTACAAACCAAAAGACAGTAAAAATAACTACCATTCAAAGTTTTACGTCAGTAATAATTTAATGTTTTTGAAAGAAGTCTCTTATGCATTTATTTGATCAAAAATAATATTAAACGTAATATTCGAAATATATGACCAACTCAAACAACTTTTTTTCTATTTTAATATATTTTAAAATGTAATTTTTTTTTCTGTGATGTAAAGCTGAATTTCTTACAGAAATCATTCTAATATGTATTCATGTTCTGCTCAGCATTTCTTATTATTATCAATGTTGAAAACAGTTGTGCTACTTAACATTTTTGGAAACAGGAATATATTTTTCAGGATTCTTTGATGAATTTAAAAGGACAGCAATTACTTGAAATATAAATCTTTTGTAACATTATTATGTCATGACACTTTTGATTAATTTCATTAAAAAAATCTTACTGAACTCAGACCTTTGAATGGTAGAGTAAATAAATAAATAAATAGAGAAATCAATAAAGAAAGAAAGACATATGCACCACTATTGTGAGCATCCATCTGAGTGGTGGAGTTGACTGTGACTTTGCAGATGGGGCAATGCAGATGTTGTTTGGTCTTTTTGGGGTCCTTCTCTGCCGGTGTGTCCCCTGTAGAGTTGTCCTGCTGAGCAGCTGTCTCGCTGGCGGTGGGTTCCAGCAGACCGTCCGGGTTCTGGAAGTGAGGGGAGGAGACAGACAGGTCTGCAGACGAGACCTCTGATATAGGTGTCAGGACCACCGAACTAGAGTGAGCATCATCCACACTCACGACAGGATCTGAGTCACAGACAGCAGCTAAAGAGAGAGAGAAAAAGTGAGTGAGTCAGACTGCTGTTCTCCTTCACATCAATTATACAAAACGATGCGTTTCTGGATATTTGAGTTTAAGTGTTTGAGTTTTTATTCAAAGCATAGTTACTCTCACTCATGTCATTTCAAACCTTTTGTTACTTCAATACATCAAAACTTTATCATGACCTCTAATGGACCAAGATTTTAATATTTTTCAATGGATAGTGAAATAAATTTTGGTCATATGGTTTTAGGTGACATGGGAAATAGTGTACATCATAGTGTACATCATTTTTGGGAGAACTATGCCTTTAATTCCTTTAAAAAACCTGCCACTCATGAATCAACATGAAAAAGTGTTTCAGAACAGCAGATTTCAAATCAGTTACTTCAGGGGGATCCAGAGCAACCGAGTGACTATCATTGAGATGAACGGGAATAATAACCAATAGCTCTTTCCAGGTATTTTAGACCACCATGATTTGAAATATGTCACAAAAAGGCAGACACAAACAAAGAACAATAGACCATCTGGAAGATATCTGTAAACTACTTGTGTGTATGTCTTATTTTACTTGTTAGCTGAAAAACAGCATAACAATCAATAAGTGAAGGCTGAAATCCAGCAGTAGAGCACCAGTATTCAGCATAAAAATATTCCGCTCAAACATCTGAATGTCTGCTAGCTGTAATTTAGCAGTGGGCTAGTGTCCAAATTGGCAGAAATGTGCAGCACACAGGAACACAAACACAAATACAGACACTTTCAGACTGTTTTCGGTCATGCAACATTATTAAGGCTGTGCTTTTACAGACTAGTGCTCATGTGTTGAACTTCAGACCATTTATTTAAGTCCACCTTTGAAACTCAAGAGCTGTGTCCTTGAATTTGTTCTATTCTGTTAAAAAAGAAGATAAGGGCCACAGCAGCCTGGCCAGTGAAAAATCAAATGAGGTGCTCTCAAAATTTCTCTGAGCACACAAAACCATCAATACCATGTTTATGATCATCTAAACAAACTTAAAACTTTTTAGTAGAAACCTAAAGATGGAACTTTGGCTCAATTTCCACCCACATTTGAAGAACCATTGATGGCTGTTCACCTTTGGCCTCACAGGATGTTATTCAGCTTTAAATATGGTTCTGTTTAATCTATGAATCACTCACATTTCACATTCACACAAACTGTCCTCTTTACAAATTGTCTTAAAAACATAAAACTGTGAAAATTCATCATATGCATCTGGCAGGGAATGTCCAGGAATTCATTAACTGAAAAAAATGTAAAGCCTGAAAGCAATGTGAATTGCTTTGGATAAAAGCATCTACCAAATGTATAAATGCAAATAGCCAGTTAGGCAAAGGACAACATGGACAGGCTGAAATGCTTTCCTTCTTCAAAAATATGAACAAGGCAAAAGAAAATACAACCCAGACTACATTAAATACTGGCTGAAATGAGGAAAAACATGGTTTGTGTTGACAACAGTGTGTATTGTGTTGTTAATTATTGGCTGCCGATAGCATAAACCATTGAAATTCAAAAGATATTTAAAAGCCAAACACTAAAATTATATTAAAAGTTTTTCAAAAAGTTGTGTGTGATAATAATAATAAATGAATGTATATTTAGGTATACTTTTTATGAAAACTTGATGTCGAATGTAAAATACGGCATACTGAAGCAAAACCAGTCAAGAACAACACTACAAAATGACAATAACAAATTATCAATGTCTTCAGCATATGCACTATAGTGTAATGAGGGTGAGGCGGAAGCCAAGGAAGAATCCATATGTGGACGTTTATTAAAGCAGTCCAACAAAACCAAACTCAGGGTCGGTAAAAACAGGCAATGAGGTCAAAAACACAGTAAGGCAGTCCAACCAGGCAAACAGGCAAAAGGGGTAATCCAAAAGAGAAGTCAAAACAAACAGATAAACAGGTCATACACGTGGTAAGAAGGCAGAGATACAAACGCTTGGTAAGGCAGGATAAACTGGCAATACTTCGCAAAGCAGTCATGTGGTGGCCAGGTTAATATGGCCACTAAACAGGAAGTGGTTGCAGAGAAAGCAGAGGGAGTGCTAACAGTCAATACTCGGGCGAGGGCTCCCTCTGCTGGCTTGGTGTTACAGAACCCCCCCCTCTAGGAGCAACTCCTGGAGCTCGACGTGGACATCCCCGTGGTCTCGGTGCTGGGCGGTCAGGTCTGGCTCGATGAAACTCCTCGATGAGTGATGGATCGGGGTCCAGTATATCGGAAGCAGGTATCCGATCTCTCCTCAGGTCCGTATCCCTCCCAGTCCACCAGGTATTGAAGCCGACCCCCTCTACGCCTCGAGTCCAGCAGCATGTTCACCTTATAAGCTGGCGATCCATCAATGTCCAGCGGAGGCGGTGGCTCTTGGGACTCAGCGTTGGGGTCAGCATTCGGGTGGACCGGTTTGAGGAGCGAGACATGAAATGATGGAGAGATGCGGTAGTTAGCAGGAAGCTCAAGCTGATATGTAACCTCATTTATCTTATCTTAGTTTTAAGATTTGAATGGGCCAACATACCTTGGGCTGAGCTTCCTGCTCGGCAGACATAGCTTGATGTCCCTCGTAGAAAGCCAGACCCTCTGTCCCGGTTGGTAGGGAGGATGTGGGAGCCGTCTTCGGTTTGCCTGGAGTTCTTGAACTCATACAGCTCTTTGAAGATGAACATGAGCGCTATCCCACACCCTCTCGCAACGACGTATACAGTCATCTACCGCAGGAACGGAGGAAGGTTCACCCGACCACGGGAACAATGGAGGTTGATATCCTAATACACATTGGAATGGGGTGAGTCCTGTAGAGGCATGGGTTAAAGAGTTTTGGGCATATTCCACCCATGGCAAGAATTCTGCCCACCGATTCTGTTCCCGGCTGCAATAGGTTCTCAGATATCTACCAATCTCCTGATTGAGTCTCTCGACTTGACCGTTTGACTGAGGGTGATAGCCTGACGTCAGACTCACATTGATGTCCAATTGTCGGCAGAAAGATTTCCACACCTGAGAAGTGAATTGAGTCCCTTGATCCGAGACGATGTCTTCGGGTAAGCCATAAATTCAAAACACCTGGTGAAACAGAGCTTGAGCCGTTTCCATGGCTGTTGGCAGACCTTTGAGGGGAATGAGGCGGCAAGACTTACAGAATCTGTCGATGATGAATAGAATTGTAGTGAAATCTTGGGATGGTGGGAGATCGGTAACAAAGTCGATTGACAGGTGAGACCATGGACATTGCGGGATAGGTAGCGGCTGCAGAAGACCGGATGGCAGTTCCTTGGGGGTCTTAGATTGCGCGCAAACTTGGCAAGATTTCACGTAATCGGTTACATCTCCGTTCATGGTTGGCCACCAGAAAGCGTTCTGGATTAACTTGATGGTGCGTGAGATACCTGAATGACCCGAGGTGATCAGAAGTATGAACCATTGCAGGACCCGTGTAGTAGATCCATGGGGAACATATTGTTTGGTAAGGTGGGCACAAAGCGGGCTGAGGATTTTTGCGTGTGGATCTTGGATATTCCTCCATTGATTGTCCCAGTTTACAGGAGCATATATTACAGAGGGAAGGAAGAATGGATTCCGGGGATATGTCTTGGAGAGGAGGATCATGGACACCTGGAATAGAGGAAGTTTCTGCCTTGCAATTTACCTTCCTGGGGCGATATGGTGGACAGTAAATTTAAAAAAACTTGAAGAAGAGAACAGTGACCCATTCTTGGACCAGACGTTGCGGGTTGTAGTCCCTCGTCGGTCACTTTTTCAATACTCAAGATTCTTGTGATTGATGCTAACCTGGAAAAGAGAGGCGCGGACGAAAATACAACTAGATCAGTGGATAATTAATTTAATGTCTCACATTAATAGTGACGATGCCTTTATACGATTGTAACGGTTCACACCCTCCCAAGTTTGTCTTCATTCCTCTATCATCATGTATGCTTTCTTAATGGACAGTAAATCCTTATTACCCAACATCATAGTTACTTCAAGCCGAACGTGCAGTTTCTTGAAAAAGAATGTAATCAACGGGTACAATTTAGTAGGTCTAGTTCTTGACCTGCCGCTTATGTGTGACAGATATTTTTTTAGTACTGCCCCAATTTCACAGTCTGATGCATCCACCTCCACTGCAAATGGGAGGTTAGGGTCAGGATGTTTTAGGATAGGTGCTGAAGTGAAACTTGTCTTGAGTTTTGTGAATGCAGTGGTGGCTTCGCTTGTCCACTTTTACTTGGATGGCCTCCCCTTCAGAAGAGACGTCAACGGGGAGGCGATCGTGCTGTGGTTTCTGATGAAACGCCTGTAGAAGTTGGCAAAGCCTAGAAATCTTTGAAGTTCCTTGATTGTGGATGGCTGGGACCATTCCGTGACTGCCTGGATCTCGGAAGTGTCCATCTCGACTCCTTGATGACTGATGTGATACCCCAAGAACGTGGTGTTCAGGACATGGAACTCACACTTTTCCGCTTTTACATAGAGTTGGTGCTTAAGGAGACGAGAGAGGATGTCCTGGACATGTTTGATGTGTTCAGCTTCAGACTTGGAGTAAATCAGAATATCGTCAATGTAGGCAATAACATACTGGTTCAAGATGTCCCTGAAGATCTCGTTAATGAATGATTGGAACACAGCTGGGGGGTTGGCTAGCCCAAACGGCATCACCGAGTACTCATAGTGACCTCTGGTGGTGAGAAATTCAGTCTTCCACTCATCGCCTTCCTTGATCCGGATGAGATTATAAGCACTTCTCAAGTCTAGCTTGGTGTATATTTTTGCCTCACAAAGTTGCTCCAGGGCAGCAGGAACTAAAGGGAGAGGATAGCAGAATTTCACCATCACGTTGTTAAGTCCACGATAATCAATGCATGGTCATAGGCCTCCGTCCCTCTTCTCAACGAAGAAACCTGCTGCTGCTGGGGAAGTGAAAGGTCGAATGAAACCATAGTTAAGAGCCTCTTCAATGTAGTCCTCCATGGCTTGAGATTCTTGGCGTGATAGTGGGTAGACTTTACTCTTAGGTGGCATGGCATTGGGCAGAAGGTCGATGATGCAATCCCAGGGGCGGTGAGGTGGTAACTGTGTAGCTTTGGACTTGCTGAACACCTCTAAGTAGTCATGATAGCAGGTAGGAATTTTGGGACTGGAGTCAGAGACCGGACTCTCAACACTCGTGGCGAGACATGGACTTGGCATGTTGATGTTCATGCAATGGGTGAGGCAGAATTTGGATCAGTGAGTCAGTTCTCCATGATACCATGAGATTACAGGATCGTGAACAGATAACCATGGATGTCCTAGGATGATTTCATACCTGGGTGAGTCAATGATGTAATGTGAGATGTTTTCGCTATGGAACAGACCAATCTGTTGCTGGGCAGGTGCAGTTTGTCTGGTGATACCTCCCTCAATAGGTTTATTGTTGACATCGCTGATGCAAATGGTGGGTACACATTGTAATGTAGGTAGACTGTATCTCTTGACAATATCCTTGTTGATCAGGTTCAGAGCAGCCCCGGAGTCAATCAACGCTGTCAAAGTAATGGGACCATTCTTAGTAGTCAGCCGAAAAGGAATCAAAAATGTTTTTGAACTTAGAAAAGAGAATTGGTCAACACTCACCCGGCTAGTAGTAGTGGTGGATCCCCGGGCTTTGTGTGGGCACTCGACATTACAGTGGCCTGTTTCACCGCAGTAAAAACACAGATTATGTTGACGGCGTCGAGTCCTCTCTTCACCAGATAAATGTGCGTAGCTTATCTGCATGGGCTCTTGGTGGACGGTGGTTGTAGTGAGGAAGTTTGAGTGAGGCAGATGAGCAGATTCCCTCTTGGGAATGTTTCTCAGCAGGTTATCTATCTTGATAGCCATAGTGACAAACTCAGAAAAAGTTAAATCCTCACCCTTGCAGGCCAGTTCTGTCTGAAGCTCGAGGTTTAAACTCTGTTTGAAAACAGCCTTAAGAGAAACATCATTCCATCCACTTTTGAGCAGCAAGGGTTCTAAATTTAATGGCGAAATCTGCAGCGGTACGGTTGCCTTGAGACATGTGTAACAACTATGTGGAAATATCCTTGCCCCCCTCGGGATATAATATATATAACACATCTCTGAGTAGTTGCAGGGAATATTCAAAGGATGAATGAAACTGTAAATCTGTCTCCCAAACCGCTGCAGCCCAATCGATCGCTCTACCAGATAATAGTGACATCAGAAAAGTGCATTTACTTGCTTCAGATTGAAACTGATCTCTCTGGCTTTCAACATAAATGCGGGCTTGACGGATGAAACCACGACATTGTCCTGCAGAGCCATCAAACTTGTCTGGCAACGGCAGTCTTACCGTTGGTGGTGTGGCTGAAGGAAGCGATCTAAATATAATGGGTTAAATGATCGTTTGCTGCTTGCAGTTTGTTGAGCTGCTCTTGATAGTTCCTTAGCAGTTCTCTCTGATAAGCGAATGCCGCTTGGAGCTGCGAAACTTCCGCTGGATTCATAGTAGGCGAAGTATTCTGTAATGAGGGTAAGGCGGAAGCCAAGGAAGAATCCATATGCAGACGTTTATTGAAGCAGTCCAACAAAACCAAACTCAGGGTCGGTAAAAACAGGCAATGAGGTCAAAAAACACAGTAAGGCAGTCCAACCAGGCAAACAGGCAAAAGGGGTAATCCAAAAGAGAAGTCAAAACAAACAGATAAACAGGTCATACACGTAATAAGAAGGCAGAGATACAAATGCTTGGTAAGGCAGGATAAACTGGCAATACTTCGCAAAGCAGTCATGTGGTGGCCAGGTTAATATGGCCACTAAACAGGAAGTGGTTGCAGAGAAAGCAGAGGGAGTGCTAACAGTCAATACTCGGGCGAGGGCTCCCTCTGCTGGCTTGGTGTTACATATAGTCATTCCAGATGCTAATTAAGTCTGTGTAAAAGCTTTGTCATAAAATCAACACCCCTTTTCCTAGCAGGACTTTTTTTTTCTTTTTTTTTTTCCCCTCCTAAAAACCATGGCATGTAATAGGTGTTTGTAAGTTAGTAACCCATTAGAGAGTGCCGAAATGACTTTTACAATCACTGTAGGAGTGCTTTTGCTGAGTTTTGCTGAGTAACACAGGATTTAAACATGTGAAAGTGTTTATTTAGTGAACATGTTTGTGAGGAGCGACCCATGTGGCCATTTTTGATATCTGCACAGATCTGCTGAATTCCCCCCTCTGGGGAATCAGATAGACTGACGCTTCAGTGCCTCACTGAGATTTAGGTTATACCAGTTTCCCTAAAAGGGGGTTCCTGAGTGGGTATAGAGGAAGAGTTGAAGGAAAATAGAACAGGAAATGGAAAAGGAAGGTTTTTGTGTGTGTGTGTGTGAGTGTGAGGGGGGGGGGGGAGGGGAGAGGGTGTTTGCCTTCACACCTGAAAAATGTGTGAAAGTTAATGAAATGGAGAGAATTGCCTTGGGTAACACTCGGTGCCCATCTCCCAGTGGAGTGTGTGTGTGTCTTGCAGCAAGCTTGTACAACTGATCTTTAAAGACTAATATATACTCTTTTTTAAATCTTTCTGTTTTGGACAGCTCACTCTTTGCAAAGACAAGCAATGTGAAAACATGCGGGGAACGGATGTGGAAAAATGGCAGCGTGAAGATAGCGAATCAGAAAGGGATAGAGACAGATGGCTATATTTAATCTCTCTTTGATAAAAAAAAAATATATAGATATATATCAGCAAATGTAAAATACTGCACTTGTTCATACTACATCAGCAAGCTCATGATGAAAACGATCAGTGACAGAGAATTTAAAGTGAGAGAATTTAAAGTGTTTCAATAGCTGTTATAAAATGGACCCCTTACTCTAGAAATTTCTAGAACCCCCCTCCCATCCTTCCTTTCCATTTCCAGCGTCTTATGGCTGTTAATAACAGCTGACATGCTTGTAGAGTTGTGATTGGCCCCTGCAGTGCGAGAAGCTCTAATGACCCGAACACAGTGCTAATTCATCAGGCAATCCGCTCAATGAGGAGTGGTTGTGTGTGTGTGTGTGTGCTTGTGCATCTAGCATAAGGCATTAAAAAATCAGTGATTAGCTTCTTGTGGAGTGTACGTGTGAGAGCCACTGGGTTCCATGTGTGAGTGTTGTTATAGTGTTTAACTGATCGAGTGCACCCATCAGTGACCAAAATACCACATTGTAACTGATTGATGCACTGAATGCACGTATATTGTTGAAGCAGGGATGGGTCACTAGTCAAGTGATGTTGATGACTAGTTTACATTTTTTCTTAATAAAAAATACAATACACACACACACACACACACAAAAGTATAATACAGGACTAGGTACTAGTAATATATTTTTTTATAAATGTATAATTTAAATTAAATGTTAAATATATACAGTAAATATGTACAATATATATAACAAATGTATAAATAAATAAATGTAAATATTTTTGTTGAAATGTTTGTTATAAAATGTTAAATAAAATAAAAATCACATAGAAAGATACAAATAAATGTACGTTTTCAGTCTAAATACATCTTAATAAAATATTATCATTTATCATTTGCTACAAAACATTATCTTTTTTATATACATTACAAATGTTTAAATAATGTTGTCAAATATATATAACAAAATACATATATACATACACACGCATATACATAAAATATATAATCATTTGATGGGGCACATAATCATGAAATGCACTACAATAATGACTGAAATAAATATAGGCCTACCTCAAGTGGTATCGTTGGATTGACACCTTATTTATAATGTATGCAATATTGTTGCTTAAATCCAGTAAATATTCATTATGAATCATTATTGCCAATATTTAAGTTATTCTTGCTGTTACTTTATCAAAATAAGCAAAGATTTCACATTTGAAAGTTCTTCTAATTCCTCAAGAACATAGCTAATCCACCAGGGGGCAGAAGATATATAGTACATTATATACAAACAGAAAAAAGTACTGTTAATGATGTAGAAGCCTTAGAAAGTCATATGAAAGTCAAATGCAATACATATGAAATCAAAGGGTTAACTAGCATGCTAACACAGTCCCTCCAGATGCATCTGACGCAGTGTCAAGTTAACAACTAGTCCAACTTAAAAAAAAAAAAAGTTCCAGCTATGCTACTTGCAGTTTTTCAACACAATAATGTGACTTAAATAAATACACCCTAAAATCTGCTCAGACTGGGGTCAGGTGAACTCAGATATCTTCCTTATAAGACCGATTAGACGTTCCGGCAAGCCACCAGTAAGTCCATTTTGAAAATATGTATTTTTGCAAATAGTTAGTATGAAGAATGCATTGGCATGTGCATGAGAGCTAATCCAAACACAAAGGCTTTGAGACAAAATTGCAATAGCTAATCTTCTCATTCTCCGTCTCTGTAGCTCTTTTAAACTCTCTCCAGCTCTCTCTGTTCTCTCTTATCTAATCTCTCCTTTTTTTCCCTTCTGATTGTACGCTCCCTCTCACCGTTGTGTTGCCATGAATGGGGCCGAATATTAAAATGTGATTTGATGAGCTTGCTGTTCTTGCTTTCTATCTTTTTGCCCTATCCACCCACTTTTAATTTGCTCCCTCTCTTTTTCGCTTGTTTTTTCTTTCATTCTCAAGGTCTTGTAGCAGAAGGATGTGAAGTTTCTGACTCCCTCCCTCTCCCTTTTTTCCCTTTATCGTATCCCTTGGGCCCATATTCGGGCTGCCTTTCAAATCATATTCTATAGAGGTTGGGCAGAGGAGAAAAAATAAAGAGTTTAAAAGGGATGAAAAGGTAGAGATTATTGGAGAGGGATGGCTCAAAGCGCTCTGTCGGCTTGTTGTTCTGCTCTCTGTGTCACAGTACTTCCCCGTAACAAGAGGAAAGTCAAGTCCTTCAGTCAGAAATGAAATCCCCTTAATATACAGGACAGATCATGAAGAGCAGGACTGGAGGATATTCACAGCAGTGAAGGAACTACAGACAAGCTAAATGCATGATTCATCCAAAATGCATATTAAAATAAAAAGTTGTCTTTGTTTTCTCCAGACATTCTTGAGGGAGTCACAAACTAACACTTATCTATCTGGCCCAGATTTTCTCTCTTTGCATTTAATATTATCGAGTTGCTTTTTTAAAGATTGTTAATAGAGTAATTTACAATAAGAAGTAAAAAAAGTCAAACATATTGTGAAATATTATTACCATTTAAAAAAAACGTTTCCTACAAAATGTCTTTTGTTTTTAATATTTTTTAAAACTATTATTTCTGTGATCAAAGCTGAATATTCCGCTTCATTACTCAAGTCTCAGTGTCCATAGATCCTCAATCATGTCTACATGCTGATTGCCTGCTCAAAAACATTTTAATTATGATCAATGCTGCAAACTTTTTTTGCTGCTTATAATGTTTTGGGAAAGCATAATACCAACCATCTCAAAAGTTTGGGGTAGTATGAGAAAAAAAAAAATTCAAGACATTTATTAGCATGGGCATATTAAACAATCAAAAGTGAAGGAAAATAATTTAATGTTTAAATGTGAATTTACAAAAGATTTTCGGTCCTCTTTATTTTGGGGACTCAATTACACTTTAACTATACCAAATGACTTTTTCCCCAATAACCTTATTAATAGTTATAGTAAGGTAGTTGTTAAGTTTAGTATTGGGGTTGATTAAGGGATCTAAAATATGGTCATAAAGAATAAGTGATTTATAAGTACTAATAAACCCCCTCTGCAATAAATGGTGCATTGTTAATAGCACTTGTCCCAAACTAACGTGTCACCCAAACTTCTATTCCAATAAATGCTGTTCTGTCTTGTTCTTTTGAACTTTCCATTCATCAAGGAATCCTGAAAAAAAAAAAATGCATCATGATTTCCACAAAAAATATTAAAATAAGAAGAACCTTATTAATCACGCGCACCCAAATCCTCTATAGAATTTTCCTGAGGATCCGGGTCACTGAAGACTGAGTATGGGGCTGCATTCATTTACCTCACAGGAACAATAAATTTTACAAATGTTGTATTAGATTTTTTAAAATATCGATGCCGACGATATTGGGATCTCGCTTAGAGGGACCAATCTACTTCGAGTGTAACTAAACAAGCCAATGGACATTGGCATGCAATAATTGCATCCAGGTGCTGCTGATCATAGCGTGAGTATAAGTAGGCAGCAGGTTCAGCGCATATTCAGCTTTTCGCTTCGGAGCCGAGCGATCACATCGTTCTGTTCCTGACTACTCTACTGAGAGAAGAAAACTGAACGAGTTCACCGCACTCTTTGAGAGCTCTTCGTGTTGGCGCTACGGCGCTTCAGCGGTGGTGGTTTTCCATGTCGAGTGGGTTGCACACAACAGGCTGCACTACCCCCTGTTTGTGTTACAGATGATCATCTCCCCTGTGCGCCTCAGCACGCTAAAATAGCTTTTTTCCCCTAAAAGAGCAATTTTGGGTGTGTCTTTTTAAAGACGACGTTGTGTGGCAAACTCGACGTTACGTCTTTGTATAGACGATGTGGGTCTTGCTATAGACACCGTATCACCCGGGCGTTCTGGATGCGGTCGTTACCAGGCGCTGGGTGATGGTCACGATCGCTGCCGCTCGTGCCTGGGCATGAAGCACGCTGAGGTGTCTTTCGTGGATGGCTCATGCTCCCATGGTGGGGGTATTACCATCTCGGAGTTGCGGACCGGACTCCGTTACCTGCAAGGGGGCGTAGTGCCCGTGCCACTACCCAGATCTGGGGTTCCCTCGGGTGGCAGCCGGGGGCGTCCTTCTTCCAGCGGTGGGCGGACTGGTCTTACGGTAACGGTGAGGAATTCCCCTAAGAGAGAAAAGGGATGCCCAAGCCCGCCGGCACTTTGAAACCAGCGGAGCTCTCAGGAAGAGCTGGCTGGACCCTTCCGGGGGGTACCACTTGTTTCTTCTGAGGCTCCCCTCGACGATCGGATGTCTGTTGCAGCATCGGAGGGTGAGCCAGAGCTTTCTGGAGAGGAAGATTCGGCTGCACTATTCTCCTCCAGGACCGTAGCAATGCCTGGATCGGATCCAGCAATAATGGCTATGCTTTCCCGGGCCGCCGTAGTGGTAGGGCTCGAGTGGAGACTTCCACTGTGTCCCGAGCCCTCAATGTTGCACGATTGGTTCTCGGGGTGGTACGTGCTGGTTCTCAGCGCCACGCCTCGGTGCCTTTCTTCCCGGAGGTGCATGAGAAACTCAACAGGTCGTGGACGGCACCTTTTTACTGCCGGAATCTGATTTGCTGGATCCTCCTCCCTCACCACCTTTGATGGTGGGGCAGCTAGGGGGTTACATGGGTCCCCCCGGTGGAGCGGTCGGTTTGCGATGCAGTTGTGTCCTAATACCGCCTCCAACCGGCAGGGAGAACCGTGCCTCCCCTCCCGGGTCTGTATGTACTCGACTGGCCAGCGATGCCTATACGACTGTTGGAGAAGCTGCCTCCGCCTTACACGCTGTGGCGTGATTGCAAGTGCACCAGGCCATGGTACTGAGGGACTTGCACGAGGGTGGTCGCGACCTGGAAGTTCAGAGAAAACTCCGCACCGCGGCGGACCTCGCGTCACGAGCGACGAAGGTTACGGCGCGGTCTCTGTGTCGTGCGTCTTCACTATGGTTGTCTGGGTGCGCCATTTCTGGCTGTGACTGGCTGACAAGCGCGAGACGGACAAGACACGATTCTTGAACGACCCCGTGTCCCAGGCCGGCCTGTCGGCGACACGGTGTAGAACTTGCCCAGCGGTTCTCCGCTGTCCAAAAGCAGACTGAGGCCATCAGGTAAATCCTGCCCCGGCGTGCAGCTGCTGCCGTCCCCGAGGGCGGCCCCCCTGCTGCCGAAAAAACAAGAGAAGAGCTCCTGCGGCCTCCAGCAAAGCTCTGCCGTGGAACCAGTCGCAGGGCAGCCGCCCCGCCCGTCCAGGCCCCCCGCCAAACCTGTTTGGCCCGCGTAGAGGCGAGCCCGGATACGGGCGCCCGAGTGGAGGACTTTCCTTCCAGGAGATGTAGCAACCCCACTGCTCCCTCCCCCGGAGGGGGCCTGGCGGGAAGCTTTTCCACCCATGACCTCTCGTCGGGTAGCCCACATCTCGGTACAAAGAGCATTCTCTATTTCTGGGTCCCCAGAAGGGACGGGGTGTTGTGGACTATCTAGTGCGTATCACACTCACCCTCCTCTCTCGCAGCAGCAGTGGGCGGATCTGGAGGACGAACCAACGGACTACCCACGCACCATCTGCTCGAACGCAGGTCAGTGTTACACACACCAGACCGATGAAGGCGGACGATGGTCCTGTCTTGCGGGCGGAGGTCGCAGTCCTACTAGCGAAGGATGCGATAGAGCCGGTCCTTCCAGCCGATATGAAGACGGGGTTTTACAGCTCCTACTTCATTGTACCCAAGAAAGGCGGTGGGTTGAACCGGGCCCTTCACCGGTTACCGTTCAAGTTGTTGACGCAGGAACGCATCTTCGGGTGAATCCGTCCCCGAGATTTGGTTTGCAGCGATTAACCTGAAGGACGCGTACTTTCATGTCTCAATCCTCCCGCGACACAGGCCATTCCTGCGGTTCGCGTTCGAAGGACGGGCATATCAGTACGAGGTCCTGCCCTCCGGGCTGTCCCTGTTGCCCCGTGTCTTCACATAAATTGCGGAGGTACCCCTTGTTCCCCTGAGAGAACAGAGCATTCGCATTCGCATTCTCAACTACCTCGACGAAGCAGTCTCAGGATCAGTTGTGCGAACACAGGGATTGGTGCTCTCACACCTCAGCCTGTTGGGCCTTCGGGTCAACTGGGAAAAGAGCAAACTCTCACCGATGCAGAGGATCTCTTTTCCCGGTATGGAGGGGACTAAGTCGGTGAGCAGGATGGCGGTCCCACTGAAACTGTTTCAGAGGCTCCTGGGGGATATGGCAGCTACGGTGGCAGTCACACCGCTGGGGCTGCTCCATATGAGACCGCTGCAGCACTGGCTCCATGGACGAGTCCCGAGGTGGGCGTGGCAGTGCTGCACTCACCGGGTCCAAGTTACACCGGTCTGTCGCCAAACCTTCACCCAGTGGTCAGACCTTGTGTTCTTCCGGGCAGGAGTGCCCCTGGAGCAGGGCTCCAGGCATTCTGTGGTTTGCACGGACGCCTCAACCACCGGCTGGGGGCCACGTACAACAGGCACGCAGTGTCAGGGGTATGGACGGATCAATTGCCTAGAGTTATTAGCAGTGCACCTTGCCTTGAACTGTCTCAAAGGGCGCTTACGAGGCAAGCATGTACTAGTCCGCACGAACAACACAGCGACCGTTGCGTACATCAAACGACAAGGTGGTCTACACTCCTATCGCATGTCGCAACTCACTCGCCACCTCCTCCTCTGGAGTCAGAAACATCTGAGGTCACTTCGTGCTGTTCACATTCCTGGGCTGCTCAACCGGGCAGCCGACGAGCTGTCCCGAGCTGCGCTCATGGGAGAATGGCGACTCCATCCCCAGACGGTCCAGCTGGTTTGGGGACGTTTTGGAGCCGCTCAGGTGGACCTGTTTGCTTCTCCAGAAACCTCGCACTGCCAGTTGTTCTTCTCCCTGGCAGAGGGAACACTCAGCACGGACGCACAGCTGGCCACGGGGCTTTCGCAAGTATGCGTTTCCCCCTGTGAGCCTTCTTGCACAGTTGCTGTGCAAGGTCATGGAGGACGAGGAACAGGTCCTGCTGGTGGCACCCTATTGGCCTTCCCGGACCTGGTTCCCAGAACTAATGCTCCTCGCGACAGCCCCTCCTTGGCCGATTCCTCTGAGGAAGGATTTACTGACTCAGAGACGGGGCACCCTTTGGCACCCGTGGCCAGACCTCTGGAAACTTCATGTCCGTCCCTGGACGGGACGCAGAGGTTCTGAGTGGCCTACCCACTAGGTAGTTGACACCATCACTTCAGCGAGAGCTACGCTTGAAGTGGAACCTGTTCGTTGAGTCGTGTTCTTCTCGCCGAGAAGACCCCCGAAAAATGCCAGATCGGAGTTGTGCTGTCCTTTTTGCATCGAGGGTTGGAGTGAAGGCTGTCTCCCTCCACCCTTAAAATTTATGTTGCTGCAATCGCTGCTAACCACAACCCCGTAGAAGGAGGTCGTTGGGGAAGCATGACCTGGTCGTCAGGTTCCTTAAGGGGGCGAGAAGGTTAAATCCTCCACGGCCCCCCTCTATACCCTGTTGGGACCTGAGTCTGGTGCTCACGGCATTACAGCAGGGCCCATTTGAGCCTTTTGCAGGCGGTTGAGCTGAAGTTCCTTTCGATGAAGACTTTGCTCCTTCTGGCATTGGCCTCCATCAAGAGGGTTGGGGACCTGCACGCATTTTCGGTCAAAGATTTTTTTGCCTAGAGTTCGGGCCGGCTGATTCGGTAACATTGAGGCCCCGGCCTGGCTACGTGCCCAAGGTTCCCGCTACTCCCTTCAGGGATCAGGTGGTGAACCTCCAAGCGCTGCCCTCGGAGGAGGCAGACCCAGCCCTAGTTTTGCGCTGTCCCGTCCGAGCCTTAAGGCGCTACGTAGACCGGACGCAAAGCTTCAAGACCTCAGACCAGCTCTTTATCTGTCACGGAGGCCGGCAGAAGGGAATGCCGTCTCAAGGCAGAGGATGGCCCACTGGATAGTGGATGTCATCACCCTGGCTTATCAGGGTGTGCCCTGCCCGTTCAGGTTCCGAGCTCACTCAACTAGAGGTGTTGCATCCTCCTGGTCGCTGGCTCGTGGCGCCTCGCTGACAGGTATTTGTAGGGCTGCGGGCTGGGCGACCCCTAACACATTCGCTAGATTCTATAGCCTCCGTGTGGAGCCGGTATCCTCCTATGTTCTCACCACAAATGGGTAGTAGCACCGAGAGGCCCCGGTTAGTGTCGGCTTGCTAAAACCACTCCAGAGAATCCATATAGTAGACCCTGTTGAGTTCCCCCGTCCCCCGTAGAGCTCGGCAGCCAGACGTGGCGGAGCGTCCGTTGCCAGGCCTTCACTCGTTGAATCCTCAAGAACTGGTAGAAGGCTGGGTTCTATATGTAAGACCTAAGTGGATCTCATTTGTGTGAAGTCCACGGTATAGCCTTGAGACCGTGTTTTTCCGGCAGACTTCTGCCATTCCAAGAGTGTTCAATCACCTCCATTCTTCCATATACACCCAAGGAATGTTCATATGTGTATTTGCTACCGAAACCTCCTTCGGGAAGGTTCGAACTTCCGTAACGCCCCTGTTCCAAGTAGAACGGGTCCGTTTCCCCAGTGTTATCCAGTCTTACTCATTGGGTTGTGCCATAGCAGCAGTAGCTGGTCCTTTTGTGGTAAGCCCTGGCCTACGCCAAATAGTAGGGGCGCAGGTGGCTTCCACAGACACTGGAAGGGGCGGTAGCTGTGGCTTTTTGGTAGGATCCCAATTCGTCGGTCACCCGACATGACGTCGATAGTGACCGACTGAAAGGGAAAAAGAAAAAAAAGGGAAAGAGTATGGGGGGAACGTCTTGGTTACGTATTTAACCCTCGTTCCCTGAAGGAGGGAACTGAGACGTCACGTCCCGTCGCCACAGCTCCTGTACCACCGCTGAGCGGCCGGGTCATTGGCTCGGCTCCTCAGCGAAAACCTGATTATGCGCTGCACCGGCTGCCTACTTATTTTCACGCTGTGATCAGCAGCAGCTGGAGGCAATAATCGCATGCCAATGTGCATTGGCTCGTTTAGTTTTACACTCAAAGTGGATTGGTCTCTATAAGCAAGATCCCAATTCGTCGGTCACCGACGTGACATCTCCATTCCCTCCTTCAGGGAACGAGGTTTACATACTAACCGAGACTTTAAATTGTAATAGTGTTCCACAGTATAACCGTTTTAACTGTATTTTTAATCAAATAAATGCAGCCTTGGGGCTATATATATTATATATATATATAATATATATATATATGATATAATATATATACTAAATATTATATATTAGTATATAAATTATGCCTGCATGCTCATAGCCATTATAAAATTTGGGTAACGCGCAGACACAAGAGTCTATCATTGTTCCATGTTACAATGAGCTGAACATTCTTGACACACTCTGAGAGATGTCAGATTACAGAAGTTAAAGGGGGCATAACACACACAGTTCCACTCAATCTCATGTTAATCTTCACTCAGAATCCCGAAATCAGAAAGAGCTTTAATTTACCAAGAATGTTTTTCACATACAAAGGAATTTGTTATAGTGCACAAGACTTACCATACACGTAGACACAACACACAACACGCTAATGAAATGATATGTGAATAATACACATGCATAAATAGACACCCAAAAAAAGAATAAATTGTTTACCGGGTCTAATAAATGGATAGGAATAGAATAAATACAATAAGTTTGTAGGGATGTACTAGGTTTAGGGTGATAAATAATCTGGATATTGCCATCTGTACTTTAATTGCACACTGAGAGAACTTAACGTTTCATGATGTGATTTGCCTGGGGAAGAAACTGTTCTTGTTCCTGGCTAAAGCGCTATCATCCTTTATTGTGGAGTAACATGGGTCAGTATATTAACTAGTCTCTGGTGGGACAGTACATGCTTTTGGCAGTTCAAAGGGAAATATTTGCTTTATTAAGTCCGAGAATGATTAAAACAGAGTCCTTGGTGTTGTTGTTCTGTCTATGTGATCTGATCTGTGAGTTTCTGTAAAGCTGAGCTCACATGTGCTTGCGGAGGAATGTAAACACTCATGAGAATGTACGAGTGAAACTTCTGCGGCGAGTAGAAAGGTTTACAGTTAATGAAAAGCGCTTCTAGATTGGAACAGCACATCTTCTTTAACGCTGTAACATCTTTACACCACCTTTCGTTGATGTAAAAACATGTCCCGCGCCGTGTGATTTCCCTGTTGATTCTGCGTCATGATCTGCTTTGAACAGCTGAAAGCCCGGGAGACTCACCGCGCTGTCCGGAATGGCGTCTTTCAGCCAGGTTTCCATGAATCACAGAGCAGCAGAGTGTGAAAAATCCTTATTTGTCCGGGAGAGCAGAAGAAGTTCGTCTGTTTTGTTGGGTAGAGAGCGGAGGTTCGCCATATGGATGCTCGGCAAAACGGCGTTCTGAATCCGCGCTTCCTAAGCTTCATGAGCGCGCCGCCTCGCTTCCCCCGTCTGCGCATCCTGAAGTGCTTGATCAGCACAGCAGCTCCGCCGACTACAACGTTCAGCAAAACGTCCGAATAAACGAAATCTGGTAGAAGATTGTGTGGTGTGTACTGCCGAATGTTTAGCAGATCATCCCTGGTAAAACTGATTGTTTTTGAGAAACAAAAAACAGGAAAAACTAACAAAAACAGTACAAACACTGGAGAGCCAAACACTGAGGCTGCCGTCTGCAGCGCCATCGCATGGAATTCTTGAGTACCTATAGAGTAGTACTGCATCCTTCTTATCTCCAAAAAGTTTTTAGTTTTATCATATTTATAAAAGAAAGATACAGCTTTAGGATTCTCTCTGGAAAAAGCCTAGCTCCTGGAGGCGTGCCGTGGGCGGAGCTAAAGAGTGAGAGCTCTGAATCATGACCGGGATCTTTTATAGCTGGGACCGCTCAATCTTTAAATATCAAACGATGTGCAAATC
This sequence comes from Sinocyclocheilus anophthalmus, assembly GCA_018155175.1. Taxonomy (NCBI): domain Eukaryota; kingdom Metazoa; phylum Chordata; class Actinopteri; order Cypriniformes; family Cyprinidae; genus Sinocyclocheilus; species Sinocyclocheilus anophthalmus. The sequence continues at coordinate 280,037 of JADLZN010006844.1, forward strand.
CAGCGTCGAATTGGGCCTTGTTTATAAAACATTCGTCAACAAACACACTTGTGAAACTCCTGCTGCCCCGGAAAAACAAACGGTATCCACTGTCTACATAACGCTGGGTAAGATTTTTGGCACAGAAATACTCTGTCATACGTCCAAATAGTTTTTTGAAACTTTGTCCATGCTTAGCATGAAAATCCAACTCTTTAACAGTGTAAACAACTCTGAGTGCATGAAACAGCATTGTACCCCCCCCCCCCCCCCCCCCCCCCCCGCCACCTTAAATCGTTGCAAATATGCTTTATTTGTCTGTAACAAATTTTAATCACATCAGGGCATGTTTCAAGCAGTAACAAAAACGCCCACTCATGCAGCGAATCGTCTGTGAGTTCACTTACTTTCCTCCATTGCGGTGTCATCCAGCAGGGCAGGAAGTGGATCCGGAGCGCTCGTTTTCACTCTGCTGCTGTCTCTCTCCCTGTCCCTGTCTCGGTCCTTCTCTCTGTCTCGGTTGTGATGCGCATTGTCGAGTTGTCGTCTCTGCTGTTTGTTCTTCTGAGCCTCTAATGCCTTCAGCTTACGAGCATGTTTATGGCCTTTATAATGAGCCTCAGCCTGATTCTAGAGAAATACAGATAGAAAGACACAGTGAAACTAATGCAAAACCTTAACGAAGCTTCTCACATTTACAGAAACATGCAGACATTCAAACATTCAAAGTCATGAGATTCACTGAATTGATGTTTAGCATGATCCTGTTTTTTTCCATACATTTCAATGTCCTAACAACACTAAGATTTATTCATATATTTAATTAAGTACCCAGCATACATGAAATCTTAAAAACCTCCAAGGATGCACCTCACAAAGTTGAAGAGAAGTCCAGGGTGTGCAGAATTGTTATTGAGGCTAAAGGAAATAAGACATTTTTGATTTTTGTTAAAGGTTTAGTTCACCCCAAAATGAAAATTCTCTCATTAATTACGTTTCAAACCTATAAGACCTTTGTTCATCTTCTGAACACAAATTAAGATATTTTTGATGAAATCCGAGAGCTTTCTGACCCTGCATAGACAGCATGCAACTGACACGCAAATAAATAAAAAATAACGACTTTATTCAACTATTTCTTCATCAAAGTCTGACCCGGAAGAGAAGAAATTGTCAAAAAAGTCGTTATTTTTGTTTTCTTTGCACACACAAAGTATTCTCGTAGCTTTCATAACAATTTGGTTTAACACTGATATCACAGGACTATTGTAAACGAGTCTTACTACCTTTCTGTCTTACAGGTTTGGAATGACATGAGGGCAAGTAAATAATTACAGAATTTTCATGTTTGGGTGAGCTAACCCTTTAACTATCTTTTGGTCATTACATTATTCCCACTGCAATTTGTGTTATTTCATAGTTTTGGTATCTTAACTATTATTCTTAAACCTGGAAAATATATACTAATTAGAATATGGGTCAAAATGCTTGACTCATAGTTTGCATGATAACAGATATGCATATTTACAAAAACCCAACGGGCATATTTAAAAAGTGGTGTCTACGCACGCGCACACACACACCACACACACACACAGGGAACAACACACCCGTGAGTATGGACAGTCTGCATTAGGTGATAGAGTAAATGCCCATGTGGGCCCGAATTACAATTGCAGTGTCAATTTAAAACACGACTTTATAATACACTGTTGATAAATGTAGGGTGTGATTGTAGAGATAGTGATGGCATTGTGATTATTCAAACACACACCTATATTTACACATTACAACACCCCTTCATCCAAAAGACAAATGTTCTAGACTTTAAGCATCATCTAGCCATACCAGATTTCTGCAGAATGTATCAAGTATATTCAGGATGTTTAAAGTGAACCTGAGCTGTTTTGACATCCAACTGTGAATCTATTTTTGCATACGACGTAATTTTAAAACTAAAACTGATTTGAATGACACTAACACCTGTTTAAAAAAGCATCTTAACTCTTTTAAATGCAAATGGAAGGGCATTGGTTAACGTTGGTGAACTTGCAAATCAAGCTAACACCCCGTTCTCAGCAAATCTTGGGCTAATATCAGGAGCAGAAATGAGTCTGTGGGACCTCAGAGGGAGTAATCAACCCGCTCAATCCTCGTAAGTACTTAGCAGATGACCCTCATCTGGACGAGGGACAAACTGTCCTGCTCTGAACAGATGAGGAGCAAGGTTCTTGTATACCCTCTGCTCACACACACTTACCATACCCTATGTGTGTAGGGCTGCACGATTATGACTAAAATCATAATTGCCGATTATTCCCTTGAAATTGTAATTGCGATTATTAATAACGATTATCACAATTTACATTGAATGATGTTTATAACATTGTTTGATGCAACTGCATGCCATATTTTTTATATGAAAATATACAAGCTGAAAACACTCTAACTGAAATTTTTTTAGTGCTTTTCTATAGTATTAAGAATTTGTATTGTATTTGGCTTTTCTATAGTATTAAGCCTCAAATGTCAAATATACATCGGATTGGTTTCTTCTTTAAATGATAAAAAAAGTAAAAATATGAATCGTATTATAATGTTATACTAAAACTAAAACAATTGAAAAACCCTTAAGATAACATGTAGAAAGAAAAAAAAGCATTTTAAGCATGCAGAATAACATAAGTGGCTTTGACGATTAATTGCTGCTTTGAACGATTGTTATTGTGGCATCCATAATTGTAATTGCGATTAGAAATTCGATTAATTGTGCGGGGAAAGGCCATAATGTGTGTATATATAAATATATATATATACACACACACACACACACACACACCCACCATATATTATACACCACTACCGTTCCAAATTAATGTAAAAAAAATTTTTGTTTCAAATAAATGCTATTCTTTTGAATTTTCTATTGCTCAAAGAATTCTAGAATAATGTATCACAGTTTCCACAAAAAATGTTAAGCAGCATTTTCAACATTGATAAGAAATGTTTCTTGAGCAGCAAATCAGCATATTAGAATGATTTTTTGAAGGATCATGTGATACTGAAGACTGTAGTAATGATGCTGGAAATTCAGCTTTGCATTACAGGAATAATTACAATTTTCTATAACAATAGAGACAGTTTTTGTTGAACTTGTATTTTTTTTTCAGTGTGAAATTGGCATAATCATTCACTACTACACACCACACACACACACACACACACAGTTTCAACCAGCTATTTAATATTTCTACCATCTAATAAATCAAATCTGTAGAGAAAGTTAGAATAGAGAGAGTAAAATGAGACAAGAGTAAACAGACAGACAGGCTAACAGAGAAACCAAAAGACAGAGAGACAGACAGAGATAGAGTGTTGTATGGTGAACCACAAGCAGTGGGAAACTAATGAGCAATTGATAGACTTTCAGATGTCTAACTGAGCAAAGGCTGTTGGGTTTCTCTCTCAGAATATATCTGGGCTAAAAATGCCCTTAACAGCAGTGAAAACCGAACAAGAGAACTACAAATGATGTCCCAATTCAATATTTTTCCACAGCTTGTCAGAAACATACAAATATACAATGATTAGGTGCACAGGTTCATTTTCATGGCTAAAATATTGATGTGAGCCACGTCACACTTAAAAGTGAAACAACAGTGACAAAACAGTACCCAAAAAAATGAAAATAGTCATCGAAATTCTTGCAAACCACCCTGAAATTGATCAAGTGTCGCCCAGAGGCTGACAGACACTGTAAGTGAGTGGGACATAACTCTTTATGACAACACAAGCAGCATGAATCTGGCAATGGCGATAAGCATGCTTTTATGCACATCATCTCAGTTGCGAGGATCTTCTCTCCACTCAAACCCGCTGTCCAACACAGCACTGGACTTGCCAGAAACAACAAAGACTGTTAAAGTTGCCCGGATCAAGTTATTTACATACATACATAAACATACATAAAAAGCCGTACTCTAAACCCATATTAATTTTTTGTTTGATGTGGGACACACAAAAAAAATGGATAAGGGATGAGCAGCAGGTGATTTTGACAGTTCAAACTATTTTTTCTCACCAAATAATAAACATGAAAGTAGTTATTTTTACACCTTATATTTCAAGTCTTCCTAACTAATACAATAGCTTTGATTGAGGAACAGGCTGAAATTTTGGTCATTATGTACTATTAACCTGAACCTCTGAAAGTTAATGGGGATAAATCTTGAGATCCAATAAAGGTGTCTTGTGTGTTACAACTAAATGTGAATGAGTTGCAGCAGATGGGAAGATTTTCAGTGACCTACATTTTGGTCAGTTTTTCACACAAAGCTATCATATGACTCAAAATGTAGTACACGAGTCATAGTAACCACTTTTATAGTGCTATTTGGTGCTGAACAGCCGTGGTCACTATGAAATGTTGTTGTATGCAAAATAACTGCATGAAGATTCCTCAAAAATTATTTTGTGCTCAATGGAAAAATAACAGCATATGGGTTGGTAACGACACAGAAGTACAAATAATGACAGAATTTTCATTTTTAAGTGAACTATGCTTTTTCAATAACAAATTTTAATGAAAATGTCTGTCCTTTATTTTATGCAGCACCAATTTTATGTAAGCAATGAGAGACTTAAGGCTTTGCTATACTATATTTAATATAGTGCCTTATTATTGCTTGATAGTGATTGGGTTACAGTAAGTCTGCAGTAATTATAATAATAAAATAGAAGTCAATGAAAAGTACCATTTAACTAGTTAAATGTTGTGTGTGTGTGTGTGTGTGTGTGTGTGTGTGAGAGTGTGTGAGAGAGAAAGAAAGAGAGACAGCGAGAGAGAGGGATGTTCGAGGGACTGATAATTGCCACATATCAAAGCAAAGTGAGAAACCAAAGAAAGAAAGAAAGAAAACAGACAAATGCTGTAAGGGATGAAACAGCTTTTACCCATCCAGTGTGATGTTCGCTGTCTGTCATCACAAATGCAGAGGGTAAAACACACACACACACTACACACTAACCGTGGAGTTGAAGCGCAGGTGGCAGATATTGCATGAGATGACCTGTTTTTTCTTCAAGGACTGAGGAACACCAAACGTATGGTTTATCACAGCCTTCTGCACCGGGTCCATCTGAGGGAGGGGTGAGAAAATGAAGTTAAAATGGACTGGAAAAAAAAACATTTATACAAATCACTTACTTTGAATCAACAGACTCACTCTCTGCTGATTCAAACACATTCCTTCTATCCCAGCGGCAACCCTGAACCTGACGCCCGGGGCCAAGGGACTTTCCCTCGACACCCCTCGCCATGGGAACACACACCACATCACAATGACTCTGCAGCTGGTTCGCACGTCTATTTGTTTTAGAGCCTCAAGAATGTTCTTGTTGTTCATCCACAGCCATCCCTGACCGGCTGGGACACTGCCCAGGTCAATGTGTGTGTGTGTGTGTGGTGTGTGTGTGTGTGTGTCTGATGAAGCCGCATTGTTGACTCTGAGTACTGGAGAGGGTCAGGAGATGGTGGAGCATGATATTAATGCAGGAATGAAGGAGATGTGAGATGAGATGAGACAAGAGATGACACCATAGTGAAGAGATGAGAGAAGAGAGGAGAAAAGATGAGATAAGATGAGCAGGGCAGAAAACAAAAGCAACAGTAAAAAGATGAGATGAGAACAGATGACAAAAGACAAGAGGAGAATACATGAGATGAGATGAGCAGAAAAATAATGACAAGACAAAAGATGCAATAAAGAGATGAGAAATAAGATGAGAAGAGAAGAGATGAGACGAGAAGGAGCAGTGAAAACAAAAGAAGAGAAGGATCAAGAAGAAATGAGAAGAAACAAGAAGAGAAGGATGAGACGCAAAGCTGTAAAATCAAGAGAAGGGATAAGATGAAGAGTAGAACAGTAAAAATGAGAAGAGATAAGAAAAGATGAGAAGAAATGAGCCAAGATGAAATGTCTAGCAAAATCAAAAGAGAAGAAGAGACGACGAGAGACAAGAAGAGAAATTATGAAGCAAAGCAGTAAATTCAAGAGAAGAAGTGAGAAGAAAAGAGAAGAGAACAGACAAAATGAAATGAAGCAACATAAGATAAGAAGAGACGAGATGTGGAGAGAAGACAAAACCATCAGAAGATGAGACGAGACAACACATCATGAGATGAAAAGTAAAGAGCCAATAAGAAGACAATACAAGATGAGAAGAGAAGCAGTAAAAACAAAGAGAGAGAAGAAAATAAAAGACGAGATGAGACAACACAAGATGCAAAGAGAAGAGAGGAGACAGAGAGAGGACAAAACCATCAGAAGATGAGACAAGAGATGACACATCATGAGATGAAAAGTCATGAATCAGTAGGGAGACAATACAAGATGAGATGAGGTGAGAAAAAGCAGCTGTAAAGAAATGACATGACACAAGAACAGAAAATAGAAAAAAATAAGACAAAAGACGTAGTAAAGAGAAAAGGAGAGAGAAAACAGAGCAGAGTAGACTACAAGAGCAGAGACAAGAAGAACAGAGAAGAGATGAGAATACTAAAGCAGCAGTAAAGAGGAGAGGAGAGGAGCAGTAAGGAAAGCACAGGAAAGCAGTGGAGGATAAGAGAGGAGAGAGGTCACTGACAGCTACTTTGCTGTAGAGACAGGTGCATTTATCACTCTAGTACACACACACACACACACACACACACAGACTGATCTGATCAAAAAGAGAACCCGTACCTGACTATATATTAACAGCCCATATATGCGATAAGATATGCCATTGGTGTCTAAGATATATTATTTTTAGTCTTTTAAAATATTAAATGTTTTTAACCAACATTGTACTCATGAATATAACACATGGAGTGTGTCCGTCCAGAAGGCAGATATCAGAAGAAAGAGACCCCTTTTACACACAATCTGCCTCCAAAACTGTGCTCAGAGAGTCTGAAACTAAATCTAGATCCTAATCTGAGCCACTGCTCGAGTCTTAAATCTAAAATTACTATCTAACACAATACACCTCTGTTTAACGGCCCTTTTTGCAAACATTCTGCACTTTTAAAAATACCCTGCAGTCTGCTGAACCGTTCCTGACATTTAGAGATGACATTTGGGACCCAACGCGATGCCTTTAAAATGTTCTGAGTTAACTTTAAATGATGACACATTTGGGAAGGTGAGGTTTAGAAAATAAAACCAAAAGAGTTGATTAACTCACAGTGTTGAAGTTGGGGAACAGGCTGAGAGGGGAGGAGCCACTGAGCCTGAAGGGCAGGAAGTGTTTCAGGTCCAGAGGGGTCTGCAGCGGGCGACCCTGCACCGGTAATGAGGCCAGCAGGGGGCTCCCCTGAGCAGCCATACCTGAGAAAACAACAACAATAACCAAGACATATAAGAGAAAATCACCACTGTTCAGACCAAGGGCAGGAGAGTATTTAAATCAAGCAATTAGTGCACAAACACCATGATCAATGAAGAGAAGGGAGATACTTAATAACAGTCAGACAGTTCAGTGAACCAGGATCAAATGAGTTTTAAACCATCATTATTCTGACACACAATAACACATTGAATGTCTAATTACGTTTATTTTTCTACTAATCAGAATTAATTTGTAACACATTGCATGAAAAAAAAAACAAACACAAAAACAATCTCCCCAAGAGGATCTCATGTGATTTTTTTAAGTGTATCAATTTCATCATATAATTAAATTATCATATTTAATTTGAAATTATTTTTCACTTTTTGAACAATCATTTCAAGTTGTTCATAGATTGTTCGGTTTTAAAAAATTCACAAAGGAGAATGTCAGTAAATTCCCATAATTCTATAAAAAAAAAAAAAATCTATAATTCGTGCGTAACAACCTTAATTCACCCCTACAAAATAACCTCTGGATTCTTTACAAATGTAGTACATGATGAATGGATAGTTGACAAAAACATGTCTATCAACCTTTTCTTTTCAGCATTGAGACTGTAGGTTAAAATTTATATAATTGTGTATAATTGTGTTAAATAATTTATATAATATAATTTTAGATGCCTACTCTGCAACATTTTTTGCACTTTTACAGTGAATATCATCCCAACACTTCAGATGAAACAGCTTTTTATCAAAAAAATATACTCAAGTAAAAGTACCATTGCCTTCCAAAAAAATGTAGTTTGATTATAGTCAAAACACTTGAGTATCATTAAACGTACTTCTGATATTGAGTATGAGTACTTGAGTCTTTGGATTCTTCCCTCCTCCTTTCTCCCCCCGGTATATCAACTCTGTACAACCGCAATTTATCCACTTTTAAAAACGATAAAAAAACGTTGTAAACATTTTGTAATTCACATTTTTCTTGTTTGTCATAAAAAATAAGAATAATCTATTATCCCCCGTTTTAAATTTTGACTGCAACTCTTTAAAATACATCAAAAAACGCACAGAAACATTATCAGAGTTTGAAGCAAGATGAAAGTTTTCTCAGTACAATCATCCCTCATTTAAATCATAAAGTTTTGAAAGAATAGATTTTTTAACAAATCATGTGTAAGCCACTGAGACAGCATGCGTTGTTTTGCCCCATAAAATATTAATATTGGGGGGAGAACAGTGCAATACAAACACAAACATCCACCATTTAGAACCTCATGTTTCAGCATCACACACCAGGATATGGTTAAAATGAGAGCGCTTTTCTCCTCCAAAACTGGTTTCCAGTTTTTATTGGTTTTTGGCAATATCGAAAATGAGAATCACTAAACATGATAATTTATGTAATAATTTAAACATAAATGCACATTGTTCTAGAAGGATGGCGTCAATCATTGTCATCAACCTTTACAACATTATCTCGAATTGTTGGCTGATAAGACTAAGTTTGTAAAAAATGCCTTAACATAGAGGAAGTAGTTCTGGGGAACTAACCTTATCAAAGGAAAACCACACCTTTTACGACACACACACACGCATGTCGCTTTTGCTGAGCCGCGCGGTCTTTTGGTGATCAGCAGCATCCACACGAACGTGAACCCAACAGTGTTGAACTTGAAAATTGTTATGCGCCAGTGCAATTTGCTAAATGAAGGCGAGTGTATAAATGGATAATAAAAAAAAACATTTATTAAACGATCTGCAGGTTTTATTACCTCACCGCTTGCACGTGCCCAAGTATATTACAGCCATGCGGGTCATCATAGTTGCAGATTGGCCTTGCAATTGTGTTTCCAACACACTTTTTTTCACCAGCGCATCCCGCGCCTCAACGTATCAGTCACAATTTCAACAAGCACAACGCTTCCAAATGACCGCGGCAGAGAGAGAGACAGGCGCGCGATCGCTTGTGCGTCTTATAATTGAGTGGGAATTTATATTTACCGAACGTGACACTTGTCGTGAGTTAACACTTAAACACTGTCTGCATACCCGCAACCTTACACCAAAATTTTCAGGCCGTGTAGAATAGGCAAACATATATACAACATTTAATAATCAGAATCTGAAATTTCCCTTAACACATTAAGTTAGATGAATATGCGACTTAATTGAATGCTTGAAGAATGCACTTCCAGCATGCCACGATAAACAGTTGGCGTTTGAAAATTGTATATATGCACAATTTGATTTGAACGAAAGTTCACGAGACCTATTACTACAGGTTGCATCTTCTCTAATTTAGAATGTTTGTGAAAAGTTCATTTCTTTCATTAATTCAAGCCTCAAATTGTGAAACAGTGTGTATTAAATAATTTAATTTCTATGCAATACAGACTGAAGTATTTTAATCTTTTGGTCTTTTCTTTTAAAACATTGTGATGATCTTTTTGGCCTCACATTTTTCACAAACCCACCATTCAACTCTCTCACAAATTAGAATACTTCATAGACCACAAAAAAACAATATTAGTGAATTGTTGGCCTTCTGTAAAGTATGTTAATTTACTGTACATGTATTCAATACTTGGTTGGGCCTCCTTTTGCGTGAATTACTGCATCAATGTGGCGTGGCGTGGAGGCAGTCAGCCTGTGGCACTGCTGAGGTGTATGGAAGCCCAGGATGCTTTGATAGCAATCCTTCAGTCCTTCTGCCATTGTTGGGTCCTGGTGTCTCATCTCCTCTTGACAATACCCCATAGATTATCTATGAGGTTCAGGTCTGGTGAGTTTGTTGGCCAATCAAGCACAGTAACACCATGGTTATTGAACCAGCTTTTGGTGCTTTTGGCAGTGGGGGCAGGTGCCAAGTCCTGCTGGAAATGAAATCAGCATCTCCATAAACTTGTCAGCAGAAGGAAGCATGAAGTTCTCTAAAATTTCCTGGTAGATGGCTGCGTTGACTGTAGACTTCAGAAAACACAATGACCAAAGTCTTCTTTTCGATGAAGTAAATTTTGCCATTTCATTTGGAAACTGAGGTCCTAGAGTCTGGAGGAAGGGTGGAGATGCTCATAGTCCAAGTTGCTTGAAGTCCAGTGTTTAAGTTTCCACAGTCTATGATGATTTGAGTGCAATGTCATCTGCTGGTGTTGGTCCACTTGTGTTTTCTGAACGTCACATTTCGGGGGGCGTGGAAATGTCACCACAATAACAGACCGGTGTTCTGTGCTATACTAAAAGCTTTCACATACTTTTGAAAATCCAGCGATTAGTTGATCATGATAAGCACTCATTGTCACAGTTGTAAAAACGACGGCTTTCTTCTTTTTTCTGTTTTGTCGTGAGGGGGGGGTTTGGCCGTCACATCCATCTTTGTTTCCAAGGCGGAACGTTATAGACCCGTGACACACGCACGTCTCCCAAATTCCTGTATAATAAATTCAAATTCCAAAAACCCATCAGATGACGGCTTCGAAACTCCTTAAGTGTTTTCTAATTTTGTGTGCCATATGCATCAGACTTTCAGCCAACGGTCCGTTGGCGTGACGTCTGAGGCTGAGACTAGAAAACACTTTAATACACTTAAACACACTAAAAAAACAGCTAAAACATGGACATATTAACAAACAAAATAGAAACAGATTCTGACAAAGCAAGATTGCTACATTATATTTGTATTATTATTATATTATTATTATTATTGCTCTTGTTTGTCCGTATTGCTCTTCGATTGTTCTACACCACACACCGTTGTTTAAAGGAATACACAATGATAAATAAATAAATACATTGATCACATTAATAATACACATAAACACACACATACTCTTAATCCGACTAAACGGGTGTGGACTGGACCACATTGGCTGTGTCTCACTCAAAGAAATGGACACCATGGGATATGGGATTTTTAATGGGGTGTGTGTGTGTCTACAGGGATATCATGTTTCTAATGGAGCAGGGATGTAGAGGTTTCTCATTTTCCAGTTGGCTGAATCTGAAATCTAGGAACGTATATACTTACCCTACCACGAGATCAATCAGTATCTTGTACACTCACACACACACAACCACATCACACACACTCTCCACACACCCACTCCAACGAGGCCTTATAATCAGTCATTAATAAATTCTGTCAACTGTCACTTTTGTGTGTGTGTGTGTGTATGTGTGAAAGAGAGAGAGAGAGAACCGAGCTTTCAACCACAGAAGTGCTACATATCATAGCCCTTACAATTTATTAGAGGAGTAAACACACAGCCAGCACCTCATCACACAACCCACACCCCACAGACGTCATGCATGTGTTGTTTTTTTCATACAATGAAAAGTGAATAGTGACCATATAGGACGATAGTCCTCCTGAACCTACTAAATTGTGTAAAAAGTTAAAAATTTTTAAATAAATTTATCTATCCTCCGTCTGCCGCTTAAATTTTATTTTCATGTTCGCTACATATCAAAAATGCACGTTATAGCAGCATTGTAATTTTATAATACTATAAACAAATGTAAAATAAAGCGTAAATAAATAAAATATAAATATTATATATAAACATTTAAAAAGAGCAAACTTAAAATAAATGGTTAGGTGCTAAAATTGCTAAAACTCAAAAATAAATCTACATGGAAATGTTTAATAAAAATAATACAAATTACAAAAGCACGTAACAAAATTACTTAAACGTAAACTAATAATTAAAATTATTTAAAATGCAAAAAATAAATGCCAATTCAAAATATTAATAAACTTGGTAAACTGTCTATTATTATGGCATACTCAATAGTATTAATAATAATACTGAATAACACACTGGGCCCCTGATGTCCACTGAAGCCAAATGTCATTTGTTTCTTGCATAAATCACAACTGATCACAAAAACAAAAATCTGGACACATGCCTAGGAATTACCAGAGAAAACAGGTTATCAGTGAAAAAACATTTTTGCACTTTCATTGCACAGAAAAAAGCCTGCCTATCATCCCGTTTTGTTTCACAGAAGATAAAAAAGTCCAATGGGTTTGGAACGATATGAGGGCAAATAAAGTTAATTTCCTACTTCTTTAAAACATACACACAAAGCAGGATGCTTCAGTCCTAGAGCTGCATGCAACCTCATTCATGTTCCAAAGACATGTCTGCGTAACAGTGTGTAATCTGTCTAACTCAATGGAGCTCAAAATAATTGACCAGCACGCTGAAAAGGCAGACTTATTTTTCAAGTGGCTATACGCATGCAATATTCAGCCAGATACACACACGTCCACACAATGAACGTCTCACGTATGCTCTTGGCCTCAAACAGATAAAGCTTTGAATTCAGATGGTGCCGCCAGTGTATGCTGGTGTTTGAATGTAGTGGACCACAAAACACTGAGCAAAAAGAAAGATGAGATATTTTTTTTCCTCTCTCTTTCCTGACAACATTTGAAAGGCATAATTATGATTTCCAGAGAGCTGCAATTAGCAGAATCCGCTGCTCTTGCTTTTTTTGCTTCCCTGTTGTATCTCCCTCCCGTCTCACCCTCCCTCCCCCCTCTCTTTCTCTCCTCTCTCTGCCTCTCAAAACTATCCACAAAGCATCAGCGTCCAGTTGGCAATATCGCACTGTGGTTTCCCTCCATGTCACACATTATCCATATCCTTCCTCATTTCTCTTTTGTTTCAACACGCACAACCCTACACCACCAACCCCACACATCCAGTATATATATTTGAACATAAATGCTTTTCTTCATAGACTACTACTGTTCAAACCATTATTTTTGAAATAATCTTTCATGCTTCGTCGCTAAGCCTGCATTTATTTAATTCAACCAAAATAACGTACATTTATACTTTAAATGATGATTTCTCTTTTATATAAATATCAAAATTCCTCGTGATTCAGGCAAGCTAATTTTTTCAGACATGTGCTTTGCTGCCTAATATTTTTGTGGAAATTTTAATGAATATTACATGTATATATATAAAATGAATACAAAGTATTAAATTCTTCTTTAAAAAGTCTTACTGACTCCAAATCTAGATATTGTATACAGTGGGATCCTGCACTTGAACTGCATGAACTCCACATATTTGTGTCAAATCTGATGATCATGTTCTCCAACATGAGTTGAGATGATCCAACGAGCATCTTGAGCTTCAATAAAAGCAAAAACATCTGACAAGCGTCACTTGATCGATGTCAAATATGTTCTTTAATTATTGACACAGAAATAGTGCAAAATCTGAAATATGCTTGTTTCATTTTACACCAAAATACTTTTTTTTTATTCCTCGAAATCGTACAATTTTTTGTTTATTTCCAGGTTTAAATGTTGAATCCCAGAATTTCAAATGAGGCTTTTGGACCCCACTGCACATGTTTTTTAATATGTTTACATGTGAAAGTGTGTACGAGTGTGTGCGTTTTTCGGAGTTTGGATAAAGGCATTGCCGACATCCTTCTTTTCATTTACATAACCCACAAGCCTACAGCATGTACCGCACACACAAACTAAGCTCAGTGTCACACAAACTCACAAACAAACCCTGCCTGAGTCCATCTTGAGATGAAACCGAAGGTGACAGGCATGTGCGTGTGTGTTTGCGTGTATGCACGTCCTAACTCTACAAACGGTAATACATGCAAGATTTTATTTATTCATATTATGGTGGCTTGGCTCATATGGATTAGTAATGTCGATATCCTGTGATTTGATACAAGCAGCAAGAATTGATTTGCCAAACATGGAGAAGGGCTCTCCTGTCAAATCCTGCTGCTGTGAGCATCACGAGCGACTTTACGTATTTTTAAGCGGCAGTGTGTGTAATCTCATATTGCAACTTGGGAGCCCTGGTTAATACAAGGGGGAAACGCACGGGGGGGAGACGGGGCAAAAATAGCTTCATACTTGGAGTCTCTGCGTGACCATGGGGCCGCAAACCAGCTCAGAAAGTGGCGTGGGGGTGTGCGCAGGAGATCTGCTGATGTTAGGCTCTTACAGGTAGATTGTGTTTTGTGTTGTTTTTAGGGTTTTTTGATTTGGGGTTGTTCCCTCTTCCGGATTCCCTGAGACCTGTTGTCAATAAAGGCAATGTTTTCCCAGATAGTGGCTATGTATGATAAAGGAAGGCCACCTTTGCATAATAGTACGAGGGGGTTTGTCTGGTCGAATGCTGATTAGACGAAAGTATATTATTGCAGACTCATAAAGCCATCTAAGATATTTATAGAGTCCAATATTTTTCCATTTAGATAGTTGGTAATATTGGCTGCATGAAGGGACCCCGCTTAGAAGGTTCGCGTGGGAGTATAGTGTGGTTGCAATCGCCACCTTGTATGCGTGAAAAGGAAATCAAAATGTCAAAAATCATTAGGACCATTCAGTAAAGATATTTTTCATGAAGATATGTATTTGTAATGGTGGTCCTGACATAGCATATATTAAGACTTAATTTTATGATTATAATATGGCATTGGCTCTAGGGCATCTCTGTTTTTCTTTTTCACAACTTTAACAAGGGGCGATTTTCTCGTGCGATCGATTTTTGCCGTCGCCCTCAAGAAGATTCTCGAAACAAACTCTTTAATTATAAAATCCATGAAAAAAGGTAAACAAAAAAAGGGGAAGAAGATGCAACAATCTCTCTACGCGCGTCTAATGAAGGTAACTGTGGCGAGTCCAATTATCCATCATACTTTATCTTGGGGCGACACTGCGTCATAAAACACAGAAATTTATTGAATAGGGAATACTATGAAAATAAGTCTCCTTACCTATTATTCCCGCGCCGTATCACATTCAATTAGGTAAATGTATTGAAGAGTATTTTGCTGTGGAAGGGGGCTATTTTGCCTGCACACTTTACCTATTTGCGTTGGCTCGTTTTTATGCTGTTTGTTTTAGTATATGTCTTAGCAGATTTTGCCACTGCACATGACCAATTGTGCTCACGTTTGCTATGGTAACAAATCAAAACTCTTCCCAAATGCACTTTTCCCGAGCATTGGGACTACTAAAAAGTCTCCTAGCTCCACCACCTTCTCCCTGATGCTCTGCATGTCAACTGTCACCTGTATGCTACTTGGCGTAGATCGTGCTATTGTGGTGATGTATAATTTTATATATAATCACTAAAATAACAATATTTCATCAGTACCGATGTGGTGCGCTGCGCATATATCGGGCACAGATAAAGTGAGAGAAGCTGAATTCTAGCTGGATCCCGAGTCTGACCCGATATGCTTGCCCGATCTGCTAAAAAAAAAAAAACATTGGCTCCGAGTCCTGGTCCCCGAATGGGACTCATGCGCCTCAGCGGGCACCCGACGGGCTTTGTAGACCCTCTAGTCTGAGTATGATGCTGAAAAAATTTAGCTTTGATCACAGGAATAAATCACATTTTAAAATAAATTACATTTTAAAATATATTAAAATAGAAACTGTTATTTCAAATTGCAATGTTTTATAACACTACGTTTTTACTGTATTTGAAAAAAATCAAAAATATGCAAAAAATCTTACTGACTCCAAATTTTTGAACAGAAGAAAATCTTACATTTATTTTAGCAATTTGTGTTTTGACATTTATTTCCTCATCTTACTATTTTGATTGTTTGTTTTTTATATTGAACAGTACTTCGAGTCAACTTCTGCTGCATTAAAAAGTGTTACATAAATAAGCATTGACTTAATATATTATGTATATATTTGCATTATATCAGCCATTAACCATCCTAAAACACTCATGTCAGTCAACCACTAAAGCATAGACTAAAGATGTAAGTGGGATACATAATGAAAGAGGGATGAATGCTTAACATACTGTAGCTGCAGAAATACAAATAGAGAAATAAAGTGGGCTTTGAGGGGGTGTAAATCTTGTTTGCTGTTATCAGGGGATCGACTATTGGATACAGTGAAGGAACATAAGCCCTAACGCTACATGACAGGAAGCATCCCTGTGTGCATCTTTCCATTCCTCAGGCCTGTCTGATGCCTCCTTCTTAAAAAAAAAAAAAAGAAGCCTTAAAAAAAAAAAAATTTTTTAAAAAATTAAAATTTTAAATATATAATCTGCAGTCAGGTGCTCTCTCGTTCTGTAAGGCTGCACAAAAAGAAAAAAAGAAAAAACACATTTCAATCAAATCCGCACTCACCCTTTCCTCTCTGCACCAGTCTGTTGAAGCCTTTCAGCAACCATAATCAGGACTCACTCCCAAATTTCTTCAATTCACTCTCTTTCTCTTTCTTTCCACCTCTCTCTGACCTGCACGTCTTTCTTTCTATCTTTCTGACATTCCCTACATCACTTCTTCTCTCTGTTCCCTTCAAGAGAACAATCATAAAGGACGAGCGTGCCGGTTTTGATTAGACGTAACAACGCATGAAGAACATAATGAGAGAGGAAATGACGGAATGATTGTAGGCTCCACTGAAGTCGCGTGTCAGAGGGACAGAAACAAGCAGAATTAATTAGTTGCAGCAGGAAGACCCTTTCAGAACACAGAGGTCCACCAATACTGACCTTTAAAACCAGGAGATCCGATTGGCTGGTGATGCACATGTAATGCAATGAGCATAATGAGCAAAGATTTGATCAATTAAGCATCAGAGAGTGAAAAGAGAGAGCTATTCTGTCCCTCTTTTTTCTGCCTTCCTCTCCCCTGCTTTGTTGTTATTGTTTTGTGTGCCTGTTCATTTTGCAGTTCACCTGCCAGCTTACATAGAATCAAGTACGTAATTAGGGGTCTCTGGCTGTGTGTGTTGGTGTGTGCGTGCGTGTCCAAACTCACATGTGAGTGAATAATAATGGCTAATGAAACATCATGATGTGTTCACTCATGCCGAATTGAATCTACCCAGAAATCTCAATTTAATGAAGTGCTTTTGAGTATCTGAATGTGCAAATGTGCCAGTCTCAAAATAATATTTTGTATGTGTGTGCTCCAAATAGCCTCTCACAAATCATTTACGCTGTGCCAGGATAAAATTTCAGACGTTTGGGGTCAGTAAGATTTTTTTGTTTTTGAAAGAAGTCTCTTATGTCAACAAGGTTGCATTTATTTAATAAAAAATACAGTAAAACCATATGTTGCGAATCAGCTCATGGGGAAATATGAATAATTAATCATAACTAGTTATAATTAATTATAAATATTTAGATCCGCTGTAGATATTTATTTGACCTCTCAGGGTCAACTGTCTGTCAATTCTAAGAACGTTAATTTCCTGGTTAAGGGAAATAACTTTCTTATTGTACAATTCTACAAAAGCTTGTAGCGTATATCTGCATGATTAAGTGACTCCAGTTTATGATCAAACAATGAACCACGTCAAGTGTGACACGAATGGTTTTATTAACTACATAAATACTTAAACTAGTCCAACATACTACATTAACACTTAAACTGGTCTAACATACACATACACACACACAGTTGGTATAGGAAAAGGAGTTAAAGTTTAGGCAGTAAAAAGGAGAGAAATAAGGAATGAAGTTATGGAACCATTTGCATATTCAGCAGATTTACAGCCTGAAGGGAACATCAGATTCTTAGTTCAAACACACCTTTGTAAAAAGGTGTAACTGTTATTTAATGTATCAATTAATAAGACTAAGTCTGATACTTGAACGTTTCGTCAGTCTGAGAGAGGCTTGATGCAATCTGAAGGTCCCAGTTGATATTTGCTGAAGTTGGTTGATGAAAAAGAACCATTTGAGTCAGAGAATCTTGGTGAATAAAAAAGTCAAGGCCGAAGCCTGGCACAAGCTTAGGATGTCCTGGAGCGTTGTAGCTCACATTTTCATCTTCTCAGAATTCAACCAAACCACCGACTCTGGGCGGGTCACTGTGTGAGGCCTTTAAGGTCTGAGAAGATTCCCGCCTCTCAAAATGGGCTTTTCCAATAAGAAAGGCTGAAATTCCAAGCGGGAGGTGGCAATTGCTGGAGGGTTTTACGACCCTTTGTGTGAGGGCATGGTAATTTGCAAATGGAACTTGAATCGAAATTACTAAAGATTCTCAGGGCACTAATATATTGCCTATGTACAAACATTTAATATACACGCTCGTTTAGATCATCAGAAGGCGAATTCATAGATACTAAACATGGTAGGATTACATATAGGCAAGATGACAGGAATGAGTGTTTCCATCATAAGCCTGCATAAAACAGTATAAAATCTCAAAGACAACATACACAATGACCTGAAGGATATGTGTGTTCATTCAAAGAAAGGTTTTCCTATGAATTAATTAGAGAAGAGTCCATTTTTACTGTGCATTGTGTCTCTTCTATGGAAAGTGTAGTGAGAGGGGTAATTCTCAACATGCCATTAGGTCGTAAATGTATCTGGTGTCAGGTTTGCCATGGTAACCAGGGTCCTGGGCTTCGTTCACAGACAACTTGGCACCCAGTATGTTTATTGGGTGAGGGATCTGTGAACGTTTGTTAATCTAATGAATAATTGATTTGTTAAATCATATGAAAAATGGTGTGTCTGATTGGTCCAGACTCTACAAAATCCCCCTTTTCGGGCGTTGTTGTCCGTAGAATAGACAACAACGAGCGATGTCAAAGGTGCAGAACAATCGAACACACACCTGCCACTCACGGCTGGGAGACAGTGGTGGCTATTGCTGCCTCCAGGAGTGGTTGTGGTGCCGTAGTGGATGCTGTCAGGTGGTGCGCTGTGGTAATGTAGGCTGTGCAAGGTGCGGGTCCTCGAGATTATGCAGCAGGTGTCGAGGCTGTGTCACCTGAGTTGTGTTGGTCGAGGTTTCGCTGTTGGGCATGTTGGCCCGTTGCTCAATCCAACGTTGTCTGGCTGCTTCTGGGGTGTTGACCGGTTTCAAGGGATGCTCCTCCCTTGGAGGGGCCTTATGCTGTGTTGCAGCAGGCAAGGAGTGAGAGGTTTGTCCTTCTCAGTACTGGGTTGAGTTTTGTTCACGGAGCTCTTTTGCAAGTGTCAGCAGCTCCTGTAACCCAAAAGTAGGCGTGTCCAGCTGTCCTTGTGTAGGCTCCATTCGGCACCTGTGTGAAGGGTGTGGAGGAGGATGTTGTGATGGACTGCTGTTGGACATACCGTGGTGTTTGCAGGTTCTTGCAGCTGGTGTCCTCCGCCACCCCAGGGTAATTGCGAGCTCTGAAGTAAGCTTGTCGAAGTCTGTGGTAGTAAGCATGGGGAGTTTCATGCCAGCCCTGTTTGGTGTCTGGGGCAGCGATCAGTCCGTGTTCAGACTCTGGGTCTGAGAATTCCTTTATGATGGCTTGTTTAAGCTGCTGGTGAGGCTGCATGATCAGTTCCTTTGATGTCCTCAGGGTCTCTGCAGTATTTAGGTTGCCAGATGTATTGTCTCTGGCCAGCTCGTTGGGGTCTGTGGGGTCACACGGTGTGTGTGTCTGCAGTGATCCTCTGGAAGGGTCCCTGCCCCAGCCCCTTGTGGCTGCTGGTTGGTGATGTGTGAACAGTGGGCTCCCCCCCCCCCCTTCGCAGGTTCGGACTATTGGCTGAGGGGTCTGGGCCTGCTTGCCAGGGGAAGTTCTGTTTTGTGTTTTCCCTGTCTGTTCACCTTGTGGTCTGCAAGCATATTCCAGTTCATTTGTGACATTGAATTCACCTCGGGCTGCTTGCAGGTGGCATTCACATGCGTTGTTTCGGTTCGCCTGAAGTAAACTTTTGTTTTCCTGCAGGTGCAGAGGTTTTCAGGGTTTTCAGGGAGCTGACTTGTGAAGTGTCAAGCAGAAGACTTTGGCTCCCTTGATGTGATGTTCAGCAGGCTGTCTTTTGCTTGAGTCTATGCGCAGTCGGTAGGACTGTTTCAATTCTTTCTGAACCATGTCAAGCTCCTCTTCAATTGCTGAGTCAGGGTTTGCTGTTATGCATATGCTGTTTTTAACAGTGACTTTGTGTGAAACAGTTCTCTTTCCAAGTCCTGTCTGATGGCTTTTTCCAGCGGCGTTTGGTGTCTAGCAGCTGTTAGAGCCTCCTGAAGACTGGTGATTTTCTTCTGTCGCACCATTCTGTGAGGTTCTTTGCATCCGTTCTGTGCTTTCTCTCGTTGAGCAGGTGTCAGTTCTCTGCAGAACTCTGTGACTTGCAGTTTCAGCTCATTTACCTCCTGTCTGAGGCCCTTGAGGGTGTGGGCCGAGGAGAGTATGATGCTGGTCCAGCCTGGGGTTCAGGCTGGGTGTCAGGTGTCCACTTGTGTCGCAGTCTCGCGGTTCCTTTCTTTGCCATTGCAGGTCGTTGGCTGCTTTGAGCTGAAGGATGTCCATTACAGTGCTCTGCTGGGTTTCCAGGTGGTCCTGGTGAGCTGGCAGGGCTGGATGTCTGTGGAATGTCTGCGACATACTGGCACACTTGTGGGAACACCAGAGAGAGAAAGGGACAAGACAAATGCAAGTACGTACAGAGGTGTTAAGCTATCTCTATGGGGAACGCCTGTGTAGGCCATGTAAGGTATGAATAGCTGGTGAGAGGTAGCTAGTGAGGTAGGGTGCTATGTTTTTGTGTTCGTGAACACAAAGAGAGAGTTTGAGTAACTTTGTTGAGGGGGCTGTAAGCAGGGGTCAGCTGATGACCGGGCTATACATGTGGTCAAACTATTACTCAAAGCACTGATGGTTCACGGGTTTGTCACTATGACAAAACTGAAATAAAATAAGATGAAATAAAAAAAAAGACTGTTAGACTGCTAAACTAGCAGGGACACACCAAATACATCGTCAAAAGAAAAGAAAAGAAACCATGGGAATTGTTCCTAGTTCTATCTTGGCCTACATTGTGTTGAACAGTAGCTGCCCTTCAATGTATTAGGCCTGGCACTGAGGCGTGAGGAGAAGTAGAGAGGAAACAGGGATTAGGCTACTAATAACCTGTATAACTCATTAAGGAAACAACAGTTGCTAGAACTACTGTAATCCTATACAAAAAGCGAAGATGGTGATGGTAAAATAACTAAAATAAGGTAAAAGTAAATCAAAACAAAAAAGGGTCCTAATAGCTGTAGGAAACTAAAAGGGAAAGTAAATAAACAAATTGATTTAATTAAATCTCAGATTTAATAAAAATCAATTTAGCTAAATTGGTAGATTTGTGCTAAACAAATGTAAATGAATGCAATAAAATTAAAGAGAGGTAGAATAAAGTCAAAACAAAAATAAACAATAACACAAGTAAAACCAAAGTATGTAGAGAGAGAGAGAAAGATTTGAAAGTTACACTTTACACACCTATCTAAGTGTTAGTCGGATGCTAACAGCTAGCAGTAGAGGTAAAGGGCTTAGCTTAAATGCCTGTGCGGCGGTTAACGAGTTGGCGTTGGCTACACGCAGTTCTTTGTTTACACACAGGTCTGTGAAGTGGGGCTGTTGTCAGATTAACCGGAAGAGTCTGCTCACACTTCCGGGTTCACGTGTTGCTAGGAGACCAATGCAAACTCACAACAGGTGCAAGTGGAGCAGAACTTGCACTCCTGTGAGCATGCATGGGAAACTCATGCGGGGCATAACAATCAGTTATGACATGTCCCATACAAATTCATTCACTAATCAAAACAGCACATTCACTTCACAGGCAATGGTGGATTCGTAGTTAGCTACGCTAGAAATAACACCATTAACTTCACGTAAATGTTTCACATGAGCGAGTCAAAATGGAATACAATGNGTTCATACTCTGGGTCTGAGAATTCCTTTATGATGGTTTGTTTAAGCTGCTGGTGAGGCTGCATGATCAGTTCCTTTGATGTCCTCAGGATCTCTGGAGTATTTAGGTTGCCAGATGTATTGTTTCTGTCCAGCTCGTTGGGGTCTGTGGGGTCACACGGTGGGTGTGTCTGCAGTGATCCTCTGGAAAAGCCCCTGCCCCACCCCCTTGTGGCTGCTGATTGGTGACGTGTGAACAGTGGCCCCCCCCCCCTTCGCAGGTTCGGACTCTTGGCTGAGGGGGTCTTGGCCTGCTTGCCAGGGGAAGTTCTGTTTCGTGTTTCCCCTGTCTGTTCACCTTGTGGTCTGCAAACATATTCCAGTTCATTTGTGACATTGAATTCACTTCAGGCTGCTTGCAGGTGGCATTCACATGCGTTGTTTCGGTTCGCCTGAATTAAAAAAAAATTTTTTCCTACTGCAGCTGTAGAGGTTTTCAGGGTTTTCAGGGAGCTGACTCGTGAAGTGTCAAGCAGAAGGCTTTGGCTCCCTTTATTTTATGTTTCCAGGCTTTCTTTGCTTGAGGCTATGCTCAGGTCTTTAGGACTGTTTTTCAATTCTTCTGACCCAGTCAAGCTCCTTTCAATGGCTGAGTCATGTTTTGCTGTTTTATTCATATTCTGTTTTTAAGAGTGACTTTGTGTGCAACAGTTCTGTTTTCAAGTCCTGTGTGATGTCTTTTTCCAGCGGCGCTTGGTGTCCATTAGCTGTTAGAGCCTCCTGAAGACTGGGGATTTCCTTCTGTCGCACCATTCTGTAAGGTTCTTTGCATCCGTTCTGTGCCTTCTCTCGCTGAGCGGGTGTCAGTTCCCTTTGTAACTCGGTGACTTGTAGCTTGAGTTCATTTACCTCCTGTCTGAGGCCCTTAAGTGTGTGGGCCCAGGAGAGGATGATGCTGGTCAGATCCAGGTGGTTCAGGCTGGATGTCAGGTGTCCACTTGTGTCGCAGTCCTTTTTGGCGGGTTCCTTTCTCTGTCCTTGCAGGTCTTGTCTGCTTTGAGCTGGGAAGGATGTCCAGTACAAGTGCTCTGCGGGGTTTCCAGTTGTCCTGTGAGCTGTCAGGCATGATTTCTTGGAATGTCCTGCGGACATACTGTCACCTTTGTTGACACCAGAGAGCGAATGACAGACCAAATGCAAGTACGTAACAGAGTTTAACTTCTCTATGTGGAACGCCTGTGTAGGCCATGTACGTATGACTAGGGCTGGTTGAGATGTATCTAGTTGAGGTATGTGCTATGTTTTGTGTTTCATTACACAAAGAGAGAGTTTTCGTAACTTTTGTTGAGGGGGCGCGTAGCGGGGTCCAGCTGATGACCCGTCTATACATGTGTTCAACATTACTCAAAGCACTGATGTTCCCTTTTTTGTCCCATAGACAACACTTAAATAAATAATTTAACTAAAAAAAAAGACGTTAGAACTGCTAACTAGCATGGACCCACCAAATACATCGTCAAAAAGAAAAGAAAAAGAAACAATGGTAAGTGTTCCTAGTTCTATCTGGGCCTATATTGTGTTGAACAGTAACTGCACTTCAGTGTGCTAGGCCTGGCACTGAGGAGTGTGGAGAAGTAGAGAGGAAACAGGGATTTGGCTACTAATAATCTGTATAATTCATTAAGGAAACAACAGTAGTTGCTAGAACTACTGTAATCCTAAACAAAAAGCGAAGATGGTGATTGTAAAATACTAAATAGAGTAAAAGTAAATCAAAACAACAAAGGGTCCCTAATATAGCTGTAGGAAACTAAAAGGAAAAGTAAATAAACTAATTGATTTAATTAAATCTCAAATTTAATACAAATCAATTTATCTGAATTGGTACATTTGTGCTAAACAGATGTAAGTAAATGCAATAAAATTAAAAAGAGGGAGAATAAAGTCAAAACAAAAATAAACAATACCACAAGTAAAACCCAGTATGTAGAGAGAAGCAAGAGAGAATTTGAAGTTACACCGGTACACGACCTGTCTAAATGTTAGTCGGATGCTAACAGCTAGCAGTTGAGGGCTTAGCTTAAATGCCTGTGCGGCGGCTAACGAGTTAGCGTTGGCTACACGCAGTTCTTTGTTTACACACAGGTCTGTGAAGTGGGGCTGTTGTCAGATTAACCGGAAGAGTCTGCTCACACTTCCGGGTCACGTGTTGCTAGGAGACCAATGAAAGCTCACAACAGGTGCACGTGGAGCAGATTTGCACTGCTGTGAGCATGCATGGGAAATTCATGCGGGGCATAACAGAAAGTTGTCCCATACAAATTCATTCATTAATTAAAACAGCACATTCACTTCACAGGCATTGGTGGATTCGTAGTTAGCTACGCTATAATAACACCATTAATTTTACGTAAATTTTTCACATGAGCGAGTCAAAATGAAATACAATGATACTTAACACATAATAAGGCCTTAAATCAGTGTAATGAGGAGCATCGCTCAGATCACCTGCATAGTGCTGAAAAAGGGGATTTCTTCGCATAAGATCAGACCGATTTATTCTGGTACCATTTATATGAGCTGCTAATCTGAGATTCTGTCATCAGAAAAAGACCTATGCTCCACTAACGACAGAAATTAGGATTTCTTTGCTAAAATCAGGTTAGTTTCTTATCGTACGATTTAAACACATTATAGCACTGAAAACCTTTTACTGCTTGTAGGAAGGCGCATTCAAGTTATAGTTTTATCTGATTTTGATCAGAAGCTGGTATGTGCATGGATAAGAAGTTATTAAAACTTATGAGACAGACACATAAGATCGATTGACTGGGTCTGCTTGCAAGCAATGTTTAAAACGACACCACCGTTCTAAATTACTGCTCGTACTGCATAAAGTAGGAAACTATTATTTTCCTGGCCATGTGACTGCTGGGATTTTTCTGGCTAGCTTGTCAAGGTCTCTGGGGGTCACATCATGCGCTGCTGCAGGGATGCTTGGAAGGGACCCCCTCCTCCCTGTGGTTGCTGGAGGTATTATTGTTCTGTCTGCTGAGTTGTTAAGCAGATAGTGTTGGCTCCCCCCTTCGTAGCTTTTTGCATATGAGGGAGTTTGCACGGCTGATTGAGGATGCGGGAGTAGGGTGTCTCTCCCACTGCGTTTCCTTTTGCAGCCTATAAGAGTACCTGAGTTCTCTTTGGACCATGTCAAGTTTGTCTTGAGTGTTGTTCAGCTGCTGGATCAGAGTCTCAATTCTGGCAACTTTGTTTAAGAGCTCAGAATTTGCTGCTTTAATAGTAATTTTGTGTGGGAATGTTTCCTTTCCAGGTCCTTTCTGGCTACCTTTTCCAGGTACTCTTGCTGTTCAGCAGCTGTCAGAGACTTTTTAAATCTATTGATTTCCTCCTGCAACTCCATTCTGCTGGGGTCCTTGTGGGCTACCGCCGTGATCTGTTGCTTGAGATCATTTACCTCCTGTTTCAGACCCATGAGGTTGTTGGCCAGGAAGATGATGATCTTGGTGAGCTCTTTGTAGCCATAACTCTCGCTTGAGTCATGAGTCATTAGTACTCTTCCCTCAGTGTCCAGTTGCTTTCGGCTCTGGTGCAGTAGGTGGTCGTCAGCCCTGGGTAGAAGGGTGTTCTTCACAACGCCTGGCCAGTCCTCTTTGGTCTGCAATCTGGGCAGTTAGTCTGAGCATCTGCAACTTTTTTGGCAAACTTGTGTTGAGAGTAAAGGCTAGAGACTACTACAAGATCAAACAGAGTGTGGAGCTAGGTTTTACAGCTAGGTTTCTGCCAGGTGTGCTTAGCTGAAGTATTAAGTTATTTTTGGGTCAGCATATGTTTGCTGAAAAGGGCGTAAACAGGGTTTTGATTGATGACTTAAGACTACTCTTATTGTCAAATTATCACTCAGAATTTACTGATGGTTCCCAACAGGCTTAATCTCTGAGGAAGTGAAGTAGAAGAGGGAAAAGGAAAAGGAAAAGGAGAGCATTTCTATTCAGATTATGCTTATTATTTGGTGCTCAGGACTAGAGTTGTGCCCTAGTATTTGTCTAGATGACTTGTGTAACAGGGTCATAAAATTAGGGCACATGTTGAAAATAAATCAAAAATAAAAGTGTCTCTGGTTTATTTTGAGGTTCAGAGAGATCATCAAATCAAAGTGGAACAAAAGGGGGCATAACGTGTAAATGGATTTAAAATTAGCTGACTGCTATTATTAAAACAGGGTAATCAATCTGGTATTAGGAACAATCAGTAGCACTCGTGATTAACTGTAAGATTTGTGTTGGGCAACACACCATGTCTGGTCACAGCTGCTGCGTGTTCAGCTCCCATGCTGAGGCCAGCCATGTGTGTGCCCCGCCCTCCGTAGCGCGTTATTCACTGTGTCACTAAAAACACCCAATAACTTAATGATTTTTCTCTAGATAGACAGTTAAAATGTAATTAAATTTAGATTTAATTAACTAGTAACTGAGCAATAGCATTCAAGAAGGATACATCTAAGATAGTTAAATTCGCTGAGATGAAATGAAGATTGAGAAACATAGAAAAAGAAAAAAAAGAAGGAAGAGAAATGGAAAAAATCAGAAACCAGGGATTAGGTTAAATTCAAATTACTTCACACTGCATACACACATGCTGTATTTAAAAGCTTCAATTAAAGAGTGCTAACCCCTAATTGTTAAAGCTATTTGGTAGCTTAGCCTAAGATTAAACTATGCTAAGTTGTGTTAGCTTAGCTGCTTCAGGTAGTTTGTTTACAACATGGCATCGCATGTGACAAGTCATTGTCATGGTAACCAATGCATGCCAGTGCAATTCAAGCAGCTTTAGTGTCTGCCTATTTCAAAGAAGTTGCCCACAGTTTTAAAATGTGGTGCTTTCAGTCCTTCAAGACTTATTGCATTAAATAAGCACTTCTGTGAGTGTTTCTCTAATTTAACAATAAGCTTCTTGCACTTGTTTAAAGAATAACAAAACGGGTTTACTGTCAGTTAAAGCCGGTTTAAACATATATGTAGTTATGTGTGTCTCACACATGAATACGAAAGTACAGTATTAAACCTTTAGTTTCACTCGGCGAGTGAAACACAGTAATGACTCCAGGCTTTCTAGCTTGTATATATACGTCAAAGTGAAGATTGGAATTGCTTCACTCTAGATAACTATAGGCCTTTTGCGGAGAAAAGAGGAGCAACACTCAAATCTACCTTGATATAACTGTACTGAGATTTCTTCTTCAAAGAAACAATTTAAACAATACTGCAATTTCTTCACTAAAGCATTATACATTATGGTACAGTTTGGACATGCCGCTGAGCTGAGATTCAGACTTACACTTTGTCAGAACAGACTCATGCTTTAATACTGAAATTAGGGTTTCTTCTCTAAAATCAGATTAACCTTACACTGTTACCATTAAGCATGAAATACATAAAGTCTCTTCCAATCATAATAGAGGTACCATTTCAAGCCCCTACTTTATCTGCATTTAAACAAGCCAGCAAATAGGGACACAACAGCGCATCTCAAGTCACGCCCTATTCTAACCTGGACTATCCCGCACAATTTTAGGTTGACAGTGTTTAGGCTCATAACCATCGTTTCATCATGCCCGCATTTCCTCCACCAATCTGTTGCGAATCAGCTCATGGGGAAATATTAATAATTAATCATAACTAGTTATAATTAATTATAAATATTTAGATCCGCTGTAGATATTTATTTGACCTCTCAGAGTCAACTGTCTGTCAATTCCAAGAACGTTAATTTCCTGGTTACGGGAAATAACTTTCTTACTGTACAACAGCTTGTAGCATAAATCTGCATGATTAAGTGACTCCAGTTATGAGCAAACAATGAACAACGTCGAGTGTGATACAAGTAAGACTTTATTAACTACATAAACACTTAAACTAGTCTAACATACTACATAAACACTTAAACTGGTCTAACATACACATACACACACACACACACGCATACAGTTGGTATAGAAAAGGCTTTTAAAAGATCTTGCTGAAGTTGGTTGATGACAAAAACCAGTTTTGAGTCAGAGAATCTTGGTTAATGAAAAGGTCGAGGCCAAAGCCTGGCATGTAACTTAGGATGTTCTGGAGCATTGGAGCTCACATCTTATCAAAACCTAACAGAACCACCGACTCTGGGCGGGTCACTGGTTTGAGGCCTTTAAGGTCTGAGAAGATTCATGCCTCTCAAGGTGGGCTTGTCCAATGAAAAAGACAGAAATTCTAAGCTGGAGGTTGCAATTGCTGGAGGGTTTTATGACCCTTTGTGTGATGGCATGGTAATTTGCAAGGGAACTTGAAATCGAAATTACTAAAGATTCTCAGGACTCTAATATATTGCCTATGTACCAACATGTAATATACATGCTCGTTTCGATCATCAGAAGGCGAATTCCTAGATACTAAACATGGTAGAGTTATATACAGTATAGGTTTATGAAAGGATGAAATGGCTCCATCATAAAGCCACATAAAACAAGTATAAATCTCAATAACATACACAATGGCCTGAAGAATATGTGTGATCATTCAAAGAAAGGTTTTCCTATGAATTACTTACTAGAAAAGTCAATTTCTACGGTGCATTGTACCTCTTGCTCTGGAAAATGCAGTGAGAATCTCTGCTCACATTCCTTTAGATCGTAAATGTATCTGGTGTCAGGGTTGCCATGGTACCCAGGTCTGGGCCCTGGTCACAGACACGGGCACCCGTAATGTTTATTGAGTGAGGGGACTGTGACGATTTGTTATTCTAATGAATAATTGATTTGTTAAATATAATGAAAAATGTTGTGTCTGATTGGTCCAGACGCTACCTACATTGTGAAGATATTATTCACAATTTTAAAAATGACGTCTATTTTCTATTTCTAACATTGTGAAACGTGTCAAAAGTCGTAACTTTCACTTTGATCAGAATGGCACCTTTGCTAAATAAAATAAATTTCTTAAAAAACAAACAAACAAAAAAAAAAACTTTCTGACCCCAATTTTATGTTTC
Source organism: Sinocyclocheilus anophthalmus (assembly GCA_018155175.1). NCBI lineage: Eukaryota > Metazoa > Chordata > Actinopteri > Cypriniformes > Cyprinidae > Sinocyclocheilus > Sinocyclocheilus anophthalmus. Next base: position 309,086 of record JADLZN010006844.1, read on the forward strand.
ATTTTTCACCACATTTCATTTTATGTTGTTTTAAAACCCTAAATTTAAAGTTAACCGAAATGTCATCATTTTTGCATTATGTACACAAAAACATCAATGTGAAACAGAATTTTTTTGAAACCTTACAAATGTTGTTACTGCTAACTTTTTGGATACAATGTTATGATTCTTGCTGAACACACAAATTAATTATTTAAAAATATCTTATTGACCCCAAACTTTTAAACAGTAATGCACATACTGAATGCTAGGAGAATATAACTGAAATCACAAGAATATGTTTGACCTAGACTGATCTACATTTATGTTCAAAGAGACTCAAATATGCATATGCAATATTATACACAAGAGATTCTGTCAGTTACATATTTTCTAGCTAATACATTTCCAAAAGAATGGAGAGAAAGCGAGGTGCAAAGCATGAGAAAAAGAATGTTGTATGAGCATCTTTCCTGTTCATTAAGATGGCCTATTCGCCATTCAAAATAAGAGCCTCTTTTAATAATGTCTTATCATCTTCTCTGCTTGGATCCACTGAAAGCAGTCTACTGGACATCCTTGGAATGAATTTATGTGCCTTTTGGGTATATTCAGCAAACACGATATCAATAATATTTTGTTAATTCTGTGCTATATACAGTGGTGTGAAAAAGTGTTGACCCCCTTTCTGATTTCTTATTTTTTTGCATGTTTGTCACACTTTAATGTTTCAGATCATCAAACTAATTAAAATATTAGTCAAAGTCACACAAGTGAACACAACATGCAGTTTTTAAATGAAGGTTTTTATTATTAAGGGAAAACAAAATCCAAAACTACATGGCCCTGTGTGAAAAAGTGTTTGCCCCCTAAACCTAATAACTGGTTGGGCCACCCTTAGCAGCAACAACTGCAATCAAGCGTTTGCGATAACTTGCAATGAGTCTGTTACAGCGCTGTGGAGGAATTTTGGTCCACTCATCTATGCAGAATTGTTGTAATTCATCCACATTGGAGGGTTTTCGAGCATGATCCGCCTTTTTAAGGTCATCAGCATCTCAATAGGATTCAGGTCAGACTTTGACTAGGCCACTCCAAAGTCTTCATTTTGCTTTTCTTCAGCCATTCAGAGGTGGACTTGCTGGTGTGTTTTGGATCATTGTCCTGCTGCAGAACCCAAGTTCGCTTCAGCTTGAGGTCACGAACAGATGGCCGGACATTCTCCTTCAGGATTTTTTGGTAAACAGCAGAATTCATGGTTCCATTTATCACAGCAAGTCTTCCAGGTCCTGAAGCAGCAAAACAGCCCCAGACCATCACACTACCACCACCATATTTTACTGTTGGTATGATGTTCTTTTTCTGAAATGCAGTACCACCACCATAATTTACTGTTGGTATGATGTTCTTTTTCTGAAATGCAGTGTTACTTTTACGCCAGACGTAATGGAACACACCTTCCAAAAAGTTCAACTTTTGTCTCGTCAGTCCACAGAGTATTTTCCCAAAAGTCTTGGGGATCATCAAGATGTTTTCTGGCAAAACTGAGATGAGCATTTATGTTCTTTTTGCTGAGCAGCGGTTTTCGTCTTGGAACTCTGCCATGCAGACCATTTTTGCCCAGTCTCTTTCTTATGGTGGAGTCATGAACACTGACCTTAACTGAGGCAAGTGAGGCCTGCAGTTCTTTGGATGTTGTTGTGGGGTCTTTTGTGACCTCTTGGATGAGTCGTCGCTGTGCTCTTGGGGTAATTTTGGTCGGCCGGCTACTCCTGGGAAGGTTCTCCACTGTTCCGTGTTTTTGTCATTTGTGAATAATGGCTCTCACTGTTTTTTCGCTGGAGTCCCAAAGCTTTAGAAATGGCTTTATAACCTTTTCCAGACTGACAGATCTCAATTACTTTTTTTCTCACTTGTTTCTGAATTTCTTTGGATCTCGGCATGATGTCTAGCTTTTGAGGATCTTTTGGTCTACTTCACTTTGTCAGGCAGGTCCTATTTAAGAGATTTCTTGATTGCAAACAGGTGTGCAAGTAATCAGGCCTGGGTGTGGCTAGAGAAATTTAACTCAGGTGTGATAAACCACAGTTTTAAAAGGGGGCAAACACTTCTTCACACAGGGCCATGTAGTTTTGGATTTTGTTTTCCCTTAATAATAAAAACCTTCATTTAAAAACTGCATGTTGTGTTTACTTGTGTTATCTTTGACTAATATTTAAATTTGTTTGATGATCTGAAACATTAAAGTGTGACAAACATGCAAAAAAATAAGAAATCAGGAAGGGGGCCAACACTTTTTCACACCACTGTATATTATATCAGTTGGGCAAAAAAGTTATTTAAGATCCAGCACCAATTGGTGCAGTTTCCCCACTTAAAAAGATGAGATAGGCCTTTAATTTTCATCATAGGTATACCTCAAATAAGAGAGACAAAATGAGAAAAAAAAATCTAGAAAATCACATTGTAGGATTTTTAATTGGTAAATTCCTCGGTAAAATTTTTTGGTCACCTACAAACAAGCAAGATTTCACAGACCTGTAACTTCTTCGTTAAGAGGCTCCTCTGTCCTCCCCTCGTTACCTGTATTAATGGCATCTGTTTGAACTCGTTATAAGTATAAAAGACACCTGTCCACAACAACCTGTTCAAACAGTCACACTCCAAACTCCACCTTGGCCAAAACCAAAGAGCTGTCAAAGGACACCAGAAACAAATTTGTAGACCTGCACCAGGCTGGGAAGACTTAATCTGCAATAGGTAAGCAGCTTGGTGTTAAGAAATCAACTGTGGGAGCAATTATGAGAAAATGGAAGACATACAAGACCACTGATAATCTCCCTCGATATGGGGCTCCATGCAAGATCTCACCCCGTGTGGTTCTGGGATCATTTTGACCCCACGGGGGGACCTAGTGAATGACCTGCAGAGAGCTGGGACCAAAGTAACAAAGGCTACCATCAGTAACACTGCGCCGCCAGGGATTCAAATCCTGCAGTGCCAGACGTGTCCACCTGCTTAATCCAGTACATGTCCAGGCCCGTCTGAATTTTGCCAAAGACCATCTGGATGATCCAAAGGAGGCATGGGAGAAGGTCATGTGGTCAGATGAGACCAAAATAGAACTTTTTGGTAAAAACGCAACTTGTTGTGTTTGGAGGAGAACGAATGCTGAGTTGCATCCAAAGCTACTCCATACCTACTGTGAAGCATGGGGGTTTAAACATCATGCTTTGGGGCTGTTTTTTCTGCAAAGGGACCAGGACGACGTGTAAACGAAAGAATGAATGGGGCCATTGTATCGTGAGATTTTGAGTGAAAACTCCTTCCATCAGCAAGGGCATTGAAGATGAAACGTGCTGGGTCTTTCAGCATGACAATGATCGCAAACACACCGCCCGGGCAACGAAGGAGTGGCTTCGTAATAAGCATTTCAAGGTCCTGGAGTGGCCTAGCCAGTCTCCATATCTCAACCCCATAGAAAATCTTTGGAGGAGTTGAAAATCCGTGTTGCCCAGTGACAGCCCAAAACATTACTGCTCTAGAGGAGATCGGCATGGAGGAATGGGCCAAAATACCAGCAACATTGTGTGAAAACCTTGTGAAGACTTACACAAAACGTTTGACCTCTGTCATTGCCAACAAAGGGTATATAAACAAAGTTTGAGATGAAATTTTGTTATTGACCAAAATACTCTTTTCCACCATAATTTGCAAATAAATTTTTTAAAAATCCTACAATTTGATTTTCTGGATTTTTTTTTTTTTTCATTTTGTCTCTCATAGTTTAGGTATACCTATGATGAAAATTACCGGCCTCTCTCATCTTTTTAAGTGGGATAACTTGCACAATTGGTTGCTGACTAAATACTTTTTTTCCCCCACTGTATATATATATATATACTGTATATTTGGGCTGCACGATTATGACAAAAATCATAATTGTCGATCATTCCCTTGAAATTGTAATTGCGATTATTAATTACGATTATCACAATTTACATTGAATTATGTTTATACCATTGTTTGATGCAACTGCATGCCATATTTGTATATGAAAATTAACAAGCTGAAAACACTCTAACTAAAAAACCTTTAGTGCTTTTCTATAGTCTTAAGCCTCACCTGTCCCTGTACACACCCTGATTGTTGTTTTCTTCTTTTAAATTATAAAAAAAGGTAAAATGATGATGGTATTATAATGGTTACACTAAAACCTAGAACAATGGGAAAACCCGTAAGATAACTGTAGAAAGAAAAAAAAAATATCTTAGCGTGCAGATAACATACGTGTACTTTGAAACGATGAATTTCCCCTTTGAACGATTACGTAATTGTGGCATCCATAATTGTAATTGCGATTAGAAATTCGATTAATTGGCCCTAATATATATATAAATATATATATATATGAATATAATATATAATAGTATAATATACTCAAATGTCAGAATGTATTTATATTATCTATTCGATTAAATATTTTACATGTATTTCTATTTTACTTTTTCCAGCTCAAAAGATCTATCGTTCTGCTCCATTTCATAACAAAAAGCATCAAAATGCTTTTAAAGTGCTTCCTTCAGTCTCTACGTTGTGTCACCACAGTAGCTTAAACTTTAATACAGAAATGAATAGCATAATGTTTTTTCCTTACAATAAACAAGCTTTATCTTGAACTGTGTTCAATCAAAATTCTGCAGAGAGCTTGTTTGCGAATTAAACACTGCTAATGTAACCTGTACAGACTGCTACTGCATCAGAATCGAAAATAGTGTTAGTGAGCCCAAAGGAGACAATAAACGATGTAATTAAATGATAAGATCAGAAGGCAGAGCACTTGAGCGTGACTAGGAGCCTCAAGTGTAGAATGCTGTGCATTGAAATAACATTTAATGTCTTTCATTAATCATTAACATCATAAATTCTATTTATAATAGAAATTAAAATCAACACAAAATCAACAACAATAAATATCATTCTAAAACACACATAACTCACACACATGCATAAAAAAGCAACTGTCAAAGGAAATAACTCTCTATATGGAGAGTTTACTAACTTATTGTCCATTCAATAACTGAAGACCATATGGCCCCAAAAACACATTTTATGTGCCATACTGTCAAATAAAGGCTCTTCAGTAGGTGTGCAAGTGTGTAAGTGTGTGCATTCCAGAGAGAGAGACTGAGAGGGAGAGCATCATCAAAACCAATGGTGCAAAGCGGGCAACCCATCTGCCACAAAGGAACAATAAAGCCTAAGGCTTCTGTGTGTGTGTGTTAAACACCCTGAGGCTGCACAGTGATAAATTACTCCTTTTTTCTTTTCCCCCCAGAGAGTCCGGCTGAAGGAAGGGAGGGTGAGAGGTTTGGCACACGACTGCAAATATCAAATTGATAAAGAGCAGGAATTGCAGGACATAAATATGAAATCAAAGTATCACTCATTCATCTGTTACGCTTCTGTAAACCACATCGGCACATGGAACAAACCGCCATGCAGATGAGGAAGAAAAAACACAAGGAAAGCAATGAAAAACAGAAAGGAAATATGTTCTTATTTGTGAGCGTCATGACTGCAGGGTGAATATATGCAGAGGGAGAGCGCATTCTGTTTTCTTATCTCAATCACACTGTGTGTGTGCGTGTGTGTGTGTGCTGAGAGAGCCGACTGATAGTGACAGAAAAATCTTGCCAAAGGCTGTGCAGTTGTTACACTGATAAGACAATGTTCTTTAAAAAGGGTTTTGCTCTTTTTGTACTATATAACTTTAAAAAAAAGCACTATTAAAAATCATTATCAATCAGCACTACTTACTGTGTAAAATATTCTCTTCTACTAATTATTTTAATTATATAATTAAATTAAAATGAATAATATTAAATTTTCTTAAATGCTGTTTAATTTCATATATTATTAATGTCATTAAGTACCCTGGCGATCACTGTTTATAGTATTTAAAAATATACATTCTTAATAATAGTAAATTATGATTAGAATATTATATACTAATATTAATCTTAACAATAGTTTATACAATTAAATTATTATTAGAATAATAATAATAATAATTTAATTGTAATAACCAAAATAATACTCATGATATTTCAATGTACATTTCAGATTTATTTATTTATTTGTTTGTTTGAATTGATTTTTCTTTAAATATACAGATTATATGCAATACACAGTGACCCCAAAATATATGGACACTTAAATCTAAACGTGTGAATTTCATTGCAATAAATAAAAAACAGCAAAGTAAGTGCCATGTTAAAATAAAAGCCACTAAGTATGGTAATATGTAATATAATGAATTTCATACACATACATGAAAAGAACTTCTCCACATCCCCTTCATTCTTTGTCTGTCTGTCTGTCTCTTTTACTACACAGACACCTCAACACGTAGAAAATGAGTGCTCAATCACAGCCACTTATGAAGTGGTGTGGAGTGACAGAAGCTTAGTGGAGTTCATTTCCTGTTTAAATTAAGTCATTTCCTGTGTCAGTAGCCACTTAAGTGCTGTGACCTCAAAATAAACATCACTTATTACATGATTAAACACCTTACTGAAGAAAAGCACAACGTCTATACACAGCTCCAGACCTAGCGAGAGATTAGACATGCCTGACGTTAATGCAGTGGGAGACTGCAGCAGCATGATAAGGAAAAGTGCTTTTAAAATCTCATTATTCAACCTGTATAGTGCGCCGCTAAGAATGTATTTACTGAGAGCGTGAATGTAAATGCAAATGTATGGCAAAAATGGCGGAAAATGTGTCACACAGACGGAGGGCTAAACATATAATGATAACTATGTATCTGTATCCGTCATTCTGTGTCGCTCTCATCTATCTCTCGAACAGCATTATGGTTCATTAGTAAGCAGGTGTTCAGTTTTATCTTTTTGCATATCTATTTACCGGTTGAATAGATGCAGCACCTCTTGAAGGACATAATGTCATTGAAATGTCCCTTCCCACTCGCCCTATTTCCTGCCTGTGAATGTGTTTTTTAGGCTGCTTTCGCATTTTATCAGAGAGCCTGGCAAATGAGTTGGGAGCTGAATTTGGCAGCAGTGGTCTGTAATTGTTTTAAATAAGCCTCATGCGTCATGCCAAATAATGGCAGCTCAATGAAGACATTAATCTACACAAGCACATCTGTGCAACTTCATTTACCGTCCTCCCCCTTGTGACTTCAACCGCGCGAAGCTATAAACGGTCCCCGTGGTCCCTCTGCTAACCGAAGACATGTCGACTTATTAAACAGCCTTTTGGTGATTTAACTGAAGAGCCGCACAAAGGGTAACACCTCTGACATTCATTTCGCAATTATCTGTCCATCTCTCCTCTGTTCTCTCTTCCTCTATTCTGATCTTTCTCTTTTGAAACAGGAGGAACATACTGAATGCTAAAAAAAAGCAAAGTCTTTTTCTGCTGTAACCTGCATAAATTAGCAAAATTATATAGGTGGTGATTGGGGCTGGGTGATATAACAAAAAAAATGCTTTTCAATATTTTTCAGTCTTTAGATGACATTTGATAAATATCCCAATATGTATTTTAACAAAAATGGCATAAAGGGTCATTCTTCCCTGATTTAAAAATCTGAGACCACCAGTGGAAGTGCATCTATTTTGCATTTGAATACAATTAATTTTATTACAAATTATTTTATTAGCATAACAATTTGAGTAAAAAGCTGTGCTTCAGTGGAAGCAAGAAGGTCCAGTCTTTTGTACAAAGAAGTTCACATGATCAGTGTCACAAATCTGGTAATTAAAGACCTAGAAAAGTGTAGAATTTAAAATGTTATTATTAATTTTTGTCATAATTCTTTGTTTTACTTTTACTGAGTGATAACACAAACAAATCTCTGAAGAGTTTTGAAACAATTCACTGAAATGATCAGTTAGAACAAATTCACTGAAATTTTTTAAATCACTGAAGTGCATTAAAATCATCCTGATATTCTTAAACATATCAGCGCCAGCAAAACGTGAATATTTGTTATATCACACAGCCTGAAATCCACTGACTGGCCTGTCAGTGCTATAGTGTTAGATAGGATGTAGCTTTTGCATTAGGGCTGCACGATAAATCGAAATGGAATCGAGATCGCGATTCGACAGAAGCTGCGATTGTCATGCGTATCTTTCAGTGAAGCACTGTTCTGTGATCAGTAGTAAATCTCCATTCAAAGGCCAGAGGGCACTCTTGCGCTGAAACTCCAAATACGCCTCGCAGAAGAAACCCAGAAAATGCCTATTGCTGCAGCTGAATAAACACAAGATTTAACTGCTTTTATTGATTCAATGTGACTAATAAACACACGACTACGGCAATATATGGTTTATCTGAGTTCTTATTATTATAATTTTCATTAAAATAAAGTATATTTATAATGCAATGCCTTTCTCACTGCTTAAATACTATGAATATGTTGTGTGCCTTATTCTGTGTAAGAAGCCACATCATCTCACAGAAGAATTTATTTCAAACAGTCGACTGATGTTATGAAGTGAGTTTGGAGTAAACATTTTATTAAATGTGGTATTTTCACATGCTTTCAGATGGAGCAGCATTTACTTCACAGAGCCGTAGTTCACTGAGAAGCTATGCAAACAGCTGTCATTATCGCGAACGATTTCTTCGATTTCAGAATCGCGCAATAAATTTGTCTGCGATTTTTTTGCTTAACTTGTCAGTGAACTACGGCTCTGTGTAGAAAATTCTGCTCCATCTGAAAGCACGTGATGATGATTTCCTGCTGATTACAGAACCGTTTTTTTTTAACAAAATGCGCATGACAATCACATTCGATTAATCATGCAGCCCTATTTTGCATTATGCATGATTCATCCAGACAAACAGGTAAAAGCCCTCAGCAGGACAACACAGCAGAGAGGAATAGAGAGAGTGGCATATACACACTCACATATATGTCTGCCATCGTCTACTGTATTGGTAATGAAGTAATCTGCTAATCATAGTGCTGATTAATCATCAGTTACTCAAGTTTAACCTTAATTTTGGGGTTAAAATATCTTAAGCAAACACAGAATTGCAACCAGACACATTTCTGAAACGAGTATATCAACTCTGGTTAAATAGAGGGATAAAGCTTTAATAATATCGGGCTATTAAGTTTTGATTAGGTCAGAGGAACACGAATCTGAAGTGAAAATAAGTTAATACTATTGTTTTTCATTTTATGTGTACATTACATCTGGGACCTATGGAAGCCAGTTTCTGCCACTGAATAAAAAAATAAAAAATAAATAAAGTAATTGCAACCTTTTATATCTCACAATTCATATTTTATTTCTTGCATTTCTGAGAAAAAAAGGCAAAATTGTGAGATACATACTATTGTGAGAGAAAAAGTTTATTTTTTTGATTGATTGGTTTCATACCATGGCAGATATGGGCTTCCACAGGGACCTCATAACAGCAAAAGTCAAACTCATGAACATGAAGGTTAAACATGCACATAGATCTACAGAAATACACATGCATATGTGTGCACATTCCCATACACACTGTCAAGGTGATGCATTGACTTCACCTTCAGGCAGTAGATTTGGGCAGACAGAGCGCATCAGAGCCAATACAATGCTCACTAGTGATAGAAAATGCTGTCTCTCTCGCTCTCACACACACACACACACAACATCAGAGTTTCCTTTTCGCCCTCTCTATTCTTCAGTAGCCTTGGTGTCTCTCACAGGAAATATATTCCCCAGCACGTTAAGTGAAATGACCTTCTATGTAACAGACTCGGATATATCTGTGGCTGTATTTTTTATCTTCTTCTCTTGCTCTCTTTCACTCATAACCATGCATGTAAACACATCAAACTCTGATAATATCATATTTGATTGCATATAGCACAGACTGATTTTTATCTGTTGTAAAAGATCCAAAACTAAGCCAATCAAGCCATCTCCAGACTAAGAGGCTTACAGGCTTAGCTGACTTAAACCACACATTGAACTAGACTACATCCTATGTGACTAACTGGCTAATTACTTTTCTGTCTTAAAGCTTTAGTCATGCTTCTAAAGAGCACAGACTTTGTGAAGAAAGGCTAACAAATGAACCCTTTAAGGGTTAATTCAACCAGAAATCAAACATTTGCAGTAGGACTTTTTTCTATGGAAAATAAAAGCAATTTCAAATTTTCCTTTCTCTTTGGAGTGTTACAAGCTGTTCATGCATAGATAAGATCCCTAAAGGGTTGGCAAGACAAAGTTCGCAAACCCAAAGAGATATTCTTTAAAAAAGTTAAGACTCGTCCACGCCCTCCTAAAACGGCTCGTTCTAACACGCCCTCACGTGTCTACGTCACGATGTGGGAAGATTTGCATAACACCGCCCAAATGTTCACGCAAAGAAAGAAGGCATAACTTTGATTCTCGCTGTAGTATTGTTTTGCTTGGCCGGTTTGGGGTGTGGGGGTGTTGGCCGGCCCCGGCCAGTCGTGGAGACCTGTGTTGTTGGTGTGGGTGTGTCGTTGTGAACGCGAGACTACGGGGGTGGGTGTGCTTTTTTGGTGGTGTGTGGGTTGTGGGGCACTTTGTTTGGTCTTCCAAAAGAGGATGATATCTGCATCGTCATGCCTAGAGCTGATCCGTGCTGGTCTCTGAGGAAATACATTAGCTTCGCGCTGTGGATCGCTGGATCGGATTTTACCGTGGACGAAGCGGAGTCCAGCCTAGGGTCGTCACATGTGGTTGCCACAAGCCCGCCAGCCGCGCCGTCTCAAGGGCCCTCCCGCCTGCCGACTCACCTAGCTGCCGTGTGTGCACTGTGTGGTGGGGGTTCATTTGAAAGTGGGCGAAACTTCTTTGCTTGGTCTTCCAAAAGAGGACACAACTAAATCTAGTGGTTATTTTGTATTTACAACACTGTTCCAGAACAGTTCAACCAACCAAATATTCAGATGTGTGCAGCACATTTTATGGAGGACTGTTTCCTGAACCTGCAGAGTAACATTAGCCTACACTGCTTCTGTGCACAACGGCTGTTTCTATAAAGTGTAGTAACATCAAATGTATAACTTAAATTTTTCAGTTGGGCAGTTCCAACTTTGCAAGGACAGTCTGTCTCTTCTGACTCACAGCCTGCAAGTACGTTTTCAAATTTTTTGGATTTGCCACTGATGATTCAGACGCAAGTTTTGAGCAGTGTAGAGTAGCGCTTGTTGTTTGTAATTTCTCCGATCACAAATGCAGACATGGTTTTATGTTTACACGGTGTGATATGCAACGCAACGTGTAAAAAGACAGTAAAGACATCCCCACTGGATGCAACAAATGCCTCGTTTGTAATGGTTTTATTGGTGTTGTCTCATCGCGCAGGGACACGTCATCACAGTATGGTAAGAGGCGTAACATTTCCGTCACACGCTTGAGGTACTCAGCCAATCACAATGCATTGGATAGCTGGCCAATCAGCGTAAAAAAAAAAACAAACAGCTTTTGACCAATTTAATGCATGCTTGCTGAATATAAGTCTTAATTTCTCTCGACCCCACTAACTAACACCACATTTTTGAATGGAAGTGTGTGTAGTATACATCAAAATGTTTAACTTAAATTTTTCAGTGTCAGTTTAATGCTCCTCAGTCTAATGTCATTGTATCTAGTGACATACGTTTTATAATATACAGTATTTCTAAAATTAAAATTAATTTGTGGCCATTTAGAATCATGAAAATGTATTTAAGTTTACTTTAAATTTTCCCAGTTGTGAAGATTTATATGGAAAAAGAGCAGCGTGAACATTCTTTCAAACATCTAATTTTATGTTCCACAGAAGATAGAAACCCATATGGGTTTGGAACAACATGAGGGTTGAGCAAATGATGAGAGGAGAGAAGAGGAGAGGATGGGCCCATGGGCAGTACTGACCTTCTATGAAGAAGCCTAAAGACAGGATTACTTCTCCAGTCCCCCCTCTCCCTCCTGTCCAGAGCCACGGGTGTGATGATGTTTCTAGGCCACCACACACACCTCCAGCATCCCACGGTGCACCCATGTATCAATGAGGCCAACACAACAAAACAATGCTGTGTGTGTGCGCGCACATGACAGAGTGCGAGTGTGTGTGTGTTATCCCTGTTGTTCCCTCCCCCTCCTCCCGTTTCTCTCCAGGGACATTTGTAGTCGAAATGGCTGCCCTTCCAAAATCCCCAAATTACCCCCAATCAACCCTGCCCTTCCACTTTCTGATTCTTCTGTGTGTGCGCAATGTGCATACATGGGCTATTAGCACTCAAGGAGAACTGGTTGGACTCAACACCCCTTTAAAGGGCCTTTAGAGAACATTGGCCCCACTGTGTCCAGTAGGGGGGCAGTTATGCTGCATTCACGCCATGTCATAATTGCTGTAATTTCGAGATGACAACATGTGACATTCTACTTGGAGCTGTGCACACCCTTGGACTATCGCACTATTAATGCCTAAACATATAGCGCCTAATGAATCTGAGGGGGTCAGGTGGTGCAAATTGTAGCTCTCAGAAAATTCCCAGTTCACAAGTTGCAATTACGAGTTCTAACAAGGACGTGAATGCTTTTTACAAGTTGGTATCTTGTAATCACAATAATTAGATATAGCGTGAACGCACCTTTAGTCCTCATCCTGCTCTTAATGACCTCAATGATCACTATGAGTCAAGGCAGAGCAGAGATAACAGTAGCTGCACGCAAAAAGTCACCTTCCCGCTAGCGACAAGAGGAACCAAAAAGCACAGTTGGCCTGGAGGATGGGGACGGGGGGTACTATTTATGTTACACTGGCTCGAGCTAGTCCTGCATTTTCTCTGTTGCCCCCTCTGGGCTCAGTTACTACAGTGAAACTGTGGCACCAAAATGGCTCCCACTGCAGAGACTATGTGAGAGGATAAATGATTTGGCACTACTGTGAGGACTTGCTCACTTGTGCGAGGGAAAAAGAACTGACAAGGTGGCAAAAAACTACTGACAGGAACTACTCTTAAATGTGTCAATATAATTGTGAACAGCTTGACGTGACCACTGAGACAAAAACTGACATTACAACACACAATCAATTTGCTTTCAGCAAAAAAAACATAGCTGGTATAAAGTAATATAAAGTCAGCATGAAACATACATTTACTATATTTATTTTCATAATGTACATTTCTATGCTTAATTTAATATTTTATCAGTGTATGTTTTTCAAAAGGGATGTGCCTTTTAAAAAAAATGTGTTAATCAATAGCCAATTATCTATTTAAGCAAGCTATTGTAGTACTGCAGCCTTTCCAAAAGCCTGTCAGTAGTCAACGCAAGTAATTTAATGCAGATTAACATTAACGCAATAAAGGTGACACCAATAATAGCAAATTATAGATGTTCTCGAGGGAGGACTTGACCTTCAGCCTCCACGTCTCATCCACCATCTCAGGTCCCAGCAGGGAGAGGCTCAAATAAATATGTCCTGATTCCTAGGACATTTTTCCTCTCCACAACTGACTGCAACTTTACTTTCAGGTATCAGGTCTTGCTTTATTCTGGTATGAAACATCAACTTTTTGGGATCAAATTAATTCCTGACAGATAAAATCAGGTCTCACTGGAAATAAAATGATGCTATTTGATGCTGATTCAGATATTAAAACAACATTATATGAAATGTGATTTAAATATTAAACATTAAAATACACAACCATTCAGACTTTGGGGTCAGAAAATGTTCTTAAACAAGGATGCATTAAATTGATCAAAAGTGAAAGTACAAGTTTCACATTGTTACAAAAAATTATGTTTTTAAATAAATGCTGTTCTTTTGAACTTTCTATTCTTTAAATAATCCTGAATTAAAAAAAATATATATATTAAAATGGAAAACAGTTATTTTAAATAGTATATTATTTAAAGAACATTAATGTTTTACTGTGTCTTTGATCAATTAAACGCAACCTTAGTGAGCATTTTTTCAAAAACATTGAAAAAAATCTTACAAACCCTAAACTTTTGAAAAAAAAAATCTACATTTTAAATAAATGTCCCTGGTCCTATTATGCATGATCCATCAGCACACATTATTCTAAGAGACCTCTAACACTGCTATTTTTTTCTGCTGATGTAACCAAGGCCATGCAGACAAAGAACCAATAATATCATTACCATTCAACAGCACCTCAATTAATTAAAACTAAAAATAATCAAGGTCCGCTCTACATTATTATTATAATTTTTTTTGCCTAATATTCTGTTGGACTAGGAAACATTACAGAATTTAAATGAATTTCTGATGCTGTTTCATGCTGTCTTATATGGTTAATAAAACATCTGGCTTAATTCAGCCACTCTACCTTAAAAAGAGATACAGGCTAAATCGCACTCTATTATTGCAGCTCCATATATAAAGTGTAGATGCACACAAAAAGTACACAGACAGACTCTATTGATGTGATTGGGGTAAAGAGAAAACGTAATCCTAAAATCACTGTGCGTACATGGGTTGTACCCACACACACACACACACACACACACCCCACACACACACACACACCCACACACACCACACACACCACACACATTCTCTTAACTAGGATGGAAGAAGCTGATCTACTGTGGATGAAAGACATTCCTTATCAGCTTCCTCATAAAGGAACGGGAATAGAAGGTATTTACTCAGCGACACAGACAGCGAGAGAGAGAGACTGAAGCTACAGAAAAGCAAGTTGTGTGGGTAGAAAGATTATGGGTGGGTTGCAGAAGCACTGAGCTGCTTCAAAGACGGTCACACCCTACTCAGAGCGAGAGAGAGGAGAGAGAGAGAGAGAGAGCAAATTTTCTGTCCATTCAGGTGCATTCAGAACCAACAATCCTGTTTCATCCTGCAAAAACAAAAAATCTCTCTCTCTCTCTCTGGGTCATGAAGTCAAGTGTAGGGTGAGTTGGTGTTTAGAACAACAGCTCAGCACATTAACAAAGACCATCTCTTTTGTACACATGCACTCATTCTCAGCCTGTTTTGATAAACATTCACAAACACACATTCAGACGGTCATTTTTCGTCTTGTAACCCCTGCTGAGAGCATATGCTTTATCCTCTTGTCATTGTCACACACTCGCTCACACACACACACACACACACCCACACACACACACACACACACACACACACAGCACATCAGTCGTACTGACAGCCCAATCAAGCCCATGCTGTCATTTCACTTTAATGACTCGCCCTGTCACTCATTCGCTGTTCTACAGGGAGCAGACGAACACTCACTGCGTCACTAAATAGATGAGTTGAATATAACCACCATTACCGAAGGAGAGGCTCTGGCGAGCCGAAACACAGAATCTTACAAAGGAACACGGCTTTCAGTCCGTTCACTCTGGATGTCGATATAATATGATGTATCAGTGCACTGCGTCATGGGCTGATAAATACAGGGTGGTAAATATTTGGAGGCCACGCTGAAGGCCAGAATGTAAAAAGATGATCAAATGAAAAGGTGATGCAGTGTCTGAATTTCCAAGGTGCTGTTTGAGGGATGAAATGGCAAAACAACTGCAGTGAATATCTGTGATAGAAGCACATCAGGTTTTTGAAGAACGGTGCAAGAATCTGGATCAAATCTTTATTATAAAACAGATTATTCAAATTCTAAATTCTGATTGGAGGAGCCACATTCTCAGCCCCTGTAAAATGATTATAAAAACATGTGACGTCAAATTCGATAATTTAATTTGCTGCTTAGGCCACTGTAAACAGTCTAATATTAGTCAAATTAAATACATTAGGTGGAAAAATTATTACAGTAATTATTCTTAATAAATGTACCTGCTTAACAAACATTTTTAATCATACATTTGACTATTTATTTTCCTTTGAAAGTCTTCAGTATTTTTAAGGAACATTATTTACAAAATAGAATTCCTAACAATTTCATATTTGCAGCTGTGTTTCTAATAAAAAAACATGATTTGCGAATAAAATGACTTACATTGAGTTTGCAGTGTTTCGGTGTGGCCTTCCTAGAGAGTGCTGTAGTAATGCGGCTGGCAAAGAGCATTCGCTTAAAGGATGGTATTACCGCATTCCCCACACTTACAAACACACGGGCTGGGGCGCTGCCACGACAACTGAAACTATGACAGTGAGAGGGGGTTGAGAAAACAGAGCCAAAAAATCCAATGATCGTGGCATGACTTCGGCCCAGAGGGCAGCACACACTCACATTCAAACACCTCTGCAAATTCAGAAAAGAATGTTCGAGACAGAAACTGAGCTTTTAATTAGCAGCTGATTCATGCAAAGCACTCGGACATGTAAAAAAAATAAATAAAATCATATGCCAAAAGCACAGAAATAAAATACTGACTAGTCATGGTAACACTAAAAAATGAAGGTCAAGGTATAGTCAGTGCACGTAACTTAAATAAACCGTACATTGTTCAAGACTGTTAAAGAATGTCAAGGGCATGACCTTTGTCCCCATAACCTGAGCTATTCAGGTCTTCACATTAGCAGGTAATTCACGCCGGAGTGTAGGGTGATAGATAATTAAAATACACACATAACACTTGATAGTGATTGTCTATGTGCTGATTTCAGACTAACTGTGAGTGAACGCTGGAGCCATTTCATGCTACAGCTTTCTATCCTTTTCCCCCTCCTCTCTTTGTCTTTTCCTCCATTTTCTTGGTTTTAATTGGAGTGTCTTTATTTAAACAGATTTGTGGTTTCGGTAACTTTGTATAGCTGTGTAACATCTGTGTGTCCTTTTGTCTGTGTTGCTAAGCGGACAGAGGATTGGTATCTAGCTAATAATGAGAGAAATAGAGAGCAAGGAGGTGAGAAGGGCATTTAAATCTTTCCTGCTTCCTTTTATTACTTACAATATATTTACAAACGCCACACAAAAATCTAAATGATGGATTCTAAAATTAAAAAGGACATTTAGAACTAACATATTAAAACACAGCAATTCTAATAAAGACCTGAAATAAAAAAAAACTCCAATAGAATTAGAACACATTTTTACAAACAAAAACAAAAATGGCATATACAAATGATAAATAAAAATACACTAATTTGATATATTAAATATACGTTTATATAAGTAACACACAGTTGACCAAAAAAAACATTAAGATAAGAAACGACTCAAAAATGGAGCGAAATGTAAACCTCAAAAAGAAAAAGCACCGTGATGAAATGCATAAGCAAATGGCTTCGATCCCAACGAAATTCATGAGCTAAGAAAAATAGAAAACTCAAACGATTTCCTTAAACGAGCTGCGTTATTGATAAAGCATTTTCAGCGCATGCAGGATCAATCCTTTATCATTTTTAATTTTCCGCTCCGCTGCTTTGAGCTCTTGTGAGGAACACCAGGTGCTTTGAGGAGACAAGATGCCTTTAAAAAGGAGGACTTTAAAGAATAAATTCTTTCATAGAACAAACGTTTTTTTTTTTTTTTTCGCATGAATTAAAAGAAATCATTCTTGGAAAATAATTAACTGTACTTAGTAGATCTACCATTATAAAACTGGCGTTGTGTATAATGACACTTATAGCGCGCTTGTATTTTATTTTTTTTAAATAAACGCATGTTTGTTCATAAATGTGCAGAGTAAAATCGCAAATATTTTTACAATGCGTAAACGAATAAAGCTAATTTATCTTGTCAGTCCTTGACCGGATCCACTGTCTTGCATGAAACCGTGAGAGAGAGTAAGAGAGAGAGAGAGCAGCAAACGAAAGTTTTTTTTCATGTCTTCCAATGCTCTGTCGGGGGACCGTGTCATAAGAGATCAACAAAAAACACACATTACTTTTATCTTCGCGTTCTCTAATGGTTTTTGTGTTTTTTGTCTGCTGTCCCATGCTGTTTCTTCTCTCGCACGACAATGTACGTAAAAAACTGTTTAAAGTACCATGGGCACCTGCTACCGATTAAACCGGGATTACGGATCACACACAAAAAAAAATCTCTCAGGTTGGATTTGTAAAATTAAGTCCAGGCTTTTGCAGGTGTTGACTGGACAAAACGTCACCCTAGTTAATCGGCTGATACACTGATTGATGGCCGTTTGATGGCACGCGTATAACAGTCTCACGCGCATCTGCCAGCGTTCAGAGCAACCAATCTGCCATCACCCCACACACACACACACACATAATCGCTTCTTGAGCATCTCTGCTTCTGAAAAATTCTACATCGTCTGCCTTATATTTTCTGGAAAGTTTTCGTTTCAGCCTAATTTCGGATCGATTAAGCAATACGAGTGCACCTAAAACGCTTTGCGCGTGCCGATGGTCAGGACGCAGAGCGCGCGGAGTTTGGGCACGAGAGACATCCTCAGCGCAAATCCAGCGTGACAATATTAGGCTACTACATTTAAGACTTTTATACAGCATAGGCTATGCCACAAACACAAAAACAACAACATATCTATCGGAACTGACTTACCGATCAGCATGTTGTGAAAGGTATCCTGGTTTCCAAAAAGAAACCAACCAAAAGAAGAACAAAATAATCAGCGCAGGAAAATCAGAACGGTTGATAAATACTCTCCGACAGTTTGAAATGT
This sequence comes from Sinocyclocheilus anophthalmus, assembly GCA_018155175.1. Taxonomy (NCBI): domain Eukaryota; kingdom Metazoa; phylum Chordata; class Actinopteri; order Cypriniformes; family Cyprinidae; genus Sinocyclocheilus; species Sinocyclocheilus anophthalmus. Next base: position 327,661 of record JADLZN010006844.1, read on the forward strand.
GTCTTTTCCCCTCAGATTTCTCACTCTTCGATGAGTCTCATTCTTGTTTCTGGTCCTGGAGTTGATGTGTCAGAAGAACCGTTATACATGCTCGCCACTCACGCGCGCAGTGCTCCGCTGATCTGCGCGCTCGACGAGGAACGGGAGGAGGAGGAGGAGGAGGAGGAAGAGGAGGGAGAGAGTATGATCGACAGTCCCCCCCCACCCCCTCACACCACAACCACCTCCTCTCTCGCTCTTTTTGCTGCCTGCCGCTTAACCTGAACGAACGGCACAGATGGGGAAATTAGCTGGTGCTATTTTCTCCTTTCATGGTCCTTGATTTCAACTAAATAATTCTGTGCGCGTCTGTGAAAGGTGGGGGGGGGGGGGGTGGGGGTTCCACCTCCACAATTCCTATTAATTTAGCACACATACTCTAATAATACATTAAAATGTTTTAAATGAACAATATGATGAAGCAAAAATGCTGGGTTTGTATCAGAGAAAAACCGGACAGTTAAGGCCCGTTGGCACCAAGAACGTTAACTACAACTCTCGTCTTTGCTCGAGCTCTTTAAATCGCGTGGGTTCTGATTGGCTGCCAATGTTTGTATCGTTCATCAGCTGGAAAACATCGCTCTGGGATGCGTTTCCCAAAAGCAACTAAGTTAGTTAACGATGCTTTTGGGAAACGCCCCTCTCAAAGTTATTACAACCATAACGTTCCTGTGGACCTGTGTGACGTTACCTTTATAGCAGTGGTGTGGACTTCCCTATTCTTATAGAATTATGATTATTAAAACGTCATAGCTATAGTTACCGTTAGTTATCGTCCCTGATTTGAAGGGCCTTCAGTTTGTATTTTTTTTCTCCATCAACAAATATAGTTCCAAAAGAAGCCGAAGCATTAGTTGAAACCCAGCTGGAACAGCATATAGTAAAGCAGTAGAGATTCATTGCATCCATAAAAAAGTCAACTATCAAAGTATTGCATTTAATGAATAACATTAAAACAATCTACATTAAGTACGCATGAGTTTAGTATGAATACAATCAGGAGATTCACCACGTTGCCACTGTCATGTAACCTACAATGATAGTCAGAGTGTTTCACCAGAATTTACAAATCTACCTGGACTCAAAAGATACTTCGTTGGATTTTTACTACGGAGTATTTTTCGTCTACCGTTTTATAAATACTGTAATTTCAGACATACTACTCACGTCACATCTTTTTGCATGCTATACAGTAGGGAAGTAGGCACTTTCAGGCATATTCTCCCATCTCAAATCATTCTATAAACACTCGTCTCCAGCTCCACTCCAGGTTTTACATTTACCAGAGAGAAACCACACACAAAATTCTACTACTCACATTTCCACTTTCAGGAAAACTCAACTTTCTGTTCTGCACGACTCACATACTTTGGTCTGGAACAGTGAACCCAGACAAGCAGAGTAAGAAGAACAGTGAAACAATACCCACCTGCCTGATCAAAAAAAAAAAAGTGTAGTCTGTGGATGATTGGGAGAGATTAGAAACTGAACAGGACATTTTGGTGGAAATATTTCAGGCCATAAATCTGTTGGCTGGCACTTATTACAGCATGGTACTGTATCTGCATCAGTGCGGGGTATTTGGATCCCAGCCTGAGGACCCCCTACTGGTGCCATAAACACCTCTCCCTCACCCAGCTAGAGTTTCCCCGGAGGTCTCTGTGCATCAGTGGGGGTTTGCAGTGGTCACTTGTTGTTTCAGCACTGCAGAGTTGGCTGTATGTGACAGATGACTAGAACGAAAAGGAGTGCTCTAAATCTTTGTACAGATTATTTAATTCTTTAAAACATACACTTGAAAATCCTTGAAAATCTTTGCTTATTTTTACCACAACATTATCAACCAAAAAGGAATTCTATCAATTCCAGGTACTGTATGTACTGTGTCTGTGATCATGAGATGTATCGCTTTAGCATATGTTGCATAATATCATAGACATAGCACAAACAGTGATCAGATGTAGGTCGGTTTTCTGTGTATATGTGTGTATGTGTTACAGTTTGCTCAGCCTGAAGCTCTGAACACTGAGACATTAGCGGTGACAACAGAGACAGCTGTGCCCTCTTCCTGCCAAAATACTTCTGCCATCCATCCATCCACCCACACACACACACACACACACACACACACACACAGATCAGTGTTTGTCTGTGTGTTGTGCTCAAGTAAGAGAACTATATAATACAATAAATGATTCAGTCTCTAATCAAAATAGAACTGTCATCTCTCAGTTTAGATAAACAAATAGTTTGCCCAAAATAAAATCTGTCATTATTTACTCACTCTCATGTTGTTTCAAACTTGTACAGTGTTATTTTTTCCATGGAACACACAACTAATACTAATAATAAGAATAATAATAATATACTATAAAATATTCTTTAATTTATTACTTATTTATTATTATTATTAAAAATAATCACACTAACTAATGTATATTATCTGCCTTTATTTATTTATTGCATTTGTGTGTAGTGTTCTTTGGAAAAAACTGTTTAAAAAGAACTATAAAATAAAATAATTATAATCATACTATATTTACTTTAACAAGATCTTGCATCATCTATTTTATACAACAACAGCTTGTGATGACCATGGACTGTCAAGCTCCAAAAAAACAAAACAAACAAACAAAAAACACACACAAAACAAAACAGTGATTTTCATGAAAACCAATGCCATTTGATTTTCCTGACATCCATATTTAATTTGTGAGCTGCAGCAGAAGTGCATGACTTCAGAAGAATCAGAATATACTGCGACAGTTATTTTTATGGTGTTGTAATAGTGTTTTTAGTTCCTTTTGAAGCTTGTTGTCACTATGAACTGTCATTGTATGGAAATACTCTTTAAAATGTCTTTTTGTGCGTGTTCCACAGGAAAAAAAAGATAGCATAAGGATTTGGAATGACATGAGGGTAAGCAAATGATTACAAAATTGTAATTTTTTGGGTGAACTACTGTATGCCTTTAAACTAAAACCAGTCAAAAAGAAACTATATACACTGTACATGTCTCAAGGCCTGTAGCTGCACAATTGCATGAGCAAAATGTAGAGAATATTGAGTACTTTTCAGAAGTCCTCAAAAGTCAAAACTGTTCCTGAATCATTTGAATAATTCAGCAATTAGTCTTAAAGCCTTCAGTATCCCAGAGTGCAGTAGGGCGTATTACAAGAGGGTGATGGGCAGGTGAAGGAGGAAGTGATTTACTCCTCCAGTATCGTTGAGAGTCTATTACAGCTGCAGACAGACATTTAGAGCAGTTTCATGACCTTAGCTCAGTGGAAATCCTTTCAGCTGAAAACATCGCTGATGTAAATAAAGCAGCCTGCCAATCAATCCCATCATTCAGAACAATCAAAACACACCTGTCATACGGCCGCTTTTAGCTATATTGAAATAGTACAGTGAGCATTTCATTTCTAAGGATCCCATTGGTGTGAGGCAGTCTTTGTTATCTTGTTTCCTTTCAAAATGTAACACTTTACAATAAGGCTCCATTAGTTAATGTTAGTTCATGTATTAACTAACATGAACAAACAATAAACACATTTATTACAGTATTTATTAATCGTTGTTAATGTTAGCTCATGAAAATACAGTCATTCATTGTTAGTTCATGTTAATTCACAGTGCATTAACTAAAGTTAACAAGCACAACTTTTGATTTTAATAATGCATAAATAAATGTTGAAATGAACATCACCTAAGATTAGTAAATGTTGTAGAAGTATTGTTCATGCTTAGTTCATGTTAACTAATGAAGTTAACTAATGTGGCCTTATTGTAAAGTGTTACCAATTTACTTGCACCTTTTAATCCAAATGGCTGTTATGAGCACATGGTAGCGTCTCATTTCCTGGTCATGCCATTCTGCTAGTCCATCTGCCTCCTCCACACTCGCACGGGTCCGAAGTGAGTCTGAATGGTAAGGCGGGCTGTCAAACAGAAAAACTGCTGATGAAGTCAAGAAAGAGAAACTGGCAGCTTGAGATTTTCAGGGTTGACAATATCTCACTTTGCTTAGGGAATGATAAAGCTAGTCTCAAATTTGTTTTACTGCCGTTCATCAGAAGCGGTTACTATTGCTGCTGTTTAACAGATAAGATTTTTTATTACTCTTTATGCCATCTTGTGTTACACTAAAAAAGATGTGTTTGTAGAACCTAAAAAAACAATGCATCAGTTTGCATGGATTTTTTTTTGTTAAATTCATCTAATATTTTACGTGAAGTAGACTAAATTATGAGACTACCATTAAATTAATACGACTATAAATATGCTTTTTTTAATAAAGCAAAAAATATTGGGCTATGCTTTACAAGAAAATGCTATTACTTGTTGTTTCTTTGTAATTGATTGTAAAATTTACTAGCAACTTCTGTGAAATTTTTTTGTTTCTATACCACTTTTTCTATACAGATTATTTCCTTTATTTGCATTTAAGTTTAATTTATCATTATTTTCTATAAGAAACATACATGGACATTTGTGTAGATTTGAAATACCAGCCAATTAATGCAAAACATTTGCATTGAACATTCTGAACAAAACTAATTGACAGATTTAAGAATTGTGCAAACAAGAGCCACTAGAAAAAGGAATATGCGTGAGAGAAAGAGTTTTCACACACTTAACCTGGAAAATCGAAGAACAAAAAGGCTTACAACCTAAAGCAAGCAACATCCCACACTGTTGGCGCTCCCGCTGCATGACACTATGGAATAATGACAGGGGCTGGGGGGATGAGAAAAAGAGTGAATACATATGTGTATTAAGAGAGAGAGAATGGAAAAGAGAATGGAAAGAATGGAGTCTTAAGCACCTGGGAAAGAGAAACTGAGAGAGAAAGAGAGACTGGAAAACCAGTAAAAAGAAGTCCATAAAGCAGAGGAAAAAATGAGTGTAAAGGTCGAGCAAAGGCTCTTGCAAGGGTGATAGAAGCCATTCATTTTAAAGATTTTCTCCTTTTGTGTTCTAAAAAGAAAGAGGTCAAACAGGTTTGGCATTACAGTGCCAAGTGAGTAAACAACAGAAATGTCTTTACATTAATACTTTAAACTTCTAAAGAGATTGTGTGTGTGGTTTGTTTGTGGTGTGTGTGTGTGTGTGTGTGTGTGTGTGTGTGTATGAGAGGGTGAGAAAGAGATTTGTCACAGTCATGTGCAACATTACCCCACTTTGATTAGATGCTGAGATACATGCAACACACACAAGCACGCACACAGGCTGGTCTGCCAACGTAGTGTCATATGGAGCTCGAGGTTGCTTCCTGCACATCATTTCCTGTGCGTGGCTGTCACTGCCCATCAGAGCACTGAAGAGATCTGACACTGACAAGAGCTGACAGAGGAAAAACACACACAACACAAACACTCCCTGACACAAAACACACACATCAGAAACACACTGGGTGCTCATGCAAGCACAAAACCACTCCCGGCACCAACACACACATAAATAACAACACACTGAACACACAACTCTAACACACTACAACAACATTTTCAAAAGTTACAAAAAACAGCATACACTAAATATTAAAATGGCAATATAATGACAATAAGCAACATCTACTAGTAGGTAATATTTTGATTGTAACATTTTTTGATTATGTAAATACATTTTGAAAATTAAAAAATATAGTTAAATGATTTGAATACATTAAATAGTATATTGTATATTACACAAATAATACAAAACATTTATAATAGATCTATGATATAAACATAATATAAATCCTATGATTTCTATTTCCAATGTCAATACTGTTATTTGAACTTCTATTAAAATTATGGTTTGAAGCTTATATTTTCGAACAATTGTATGACACAAGTTCCACAAATATAAGGAAACACAACTGTTTTAAACCTTAAAAGAATAAGCTAATATATGACTTATATAATATGTAATAAGGTTTCTTGAGCAGCATATCGTCATATTAGAAAGATTTCTTAAGGATAATGTGACACCGAAGACTGGAGTAATGATGATGAAAATTCAGCTTTGGATCACAGAAATAAATTACATTAAAAAAAATATTCAAATAGAAAACAGTTATATTTCACATTACTATTATTTTTGAATCAAATAGCTGACTTATTTCAGAAACAAACCAACAAACAAACAAGATATATATATTATATAAAACAACACACACAATAAATATAGAATAGATAAATATGAAATAGCTAGTATTTTTGTAATATAAATATTTTTATGGTGGTGTAAAAAGATTTACATAACATAAAATAATAAAATAATGCTACAGAAATGTTGACAATATTATAAAATAAAACATGACGAATTATGTGTTCAGAGTGTGCATGGGTATTCAAATCCTTTCTGCAACATTCAAATGAACATCCCATAATATGGGTGTCACAATGAATCTGAAGTGATTTGCTGAGAATGTAAAACCTGAATATTTCACAGCAGCATATTAGCCTGAGTCAAACACATATACTCCAGTGACCTGCGCTCAATGTCACACACACGCACACACACTCACACTGGACCCCTCTTTGTTCTGGGGCAGCATCTGTTTGGTCTGATAAAGGGATTAGGACATCCATTCCCCTGACCAGCCAATGGGGTTTAACCACACTGAGAATAACAGTATGAGTTTGTGTGTGTATGTGCGACACAGACGCCATCAGAAACAGAGAGGAAGACTAGAAGTTGCTGTACACAAGACTGTTGTTTCTTCTCAAGGTGTGTGTGTGTGTGTGTGTGCAAAACCAGATTGTGCCATTTTTCGCCTGAATGAGAGAAATTATGAAATCCTAATTACACGCTACAGACATCACCCCAAGCAAAGACTCGCGCAATCAAGCGTTGCCCAACAAAGCACACGCTTGCAACCTTTAGCCTTCACGACACAACTTCAGTACATTCCTCTCTCTGTCTTTCCTCTTCATCGGCATGAAGAGAGTTGTTGTGCAGCTACGACATAAGAACAGCCATGTATAATTGGGAAAATAATTCAATGTCAACAAAAACATGCACACAAAAACTCCACCGCATACACGCTGATGAACACTGATGTGTAATAGAGTGGAGTGAGAAAGGCGTTTGTGATTTGTCTGCTGTCGGTTCAGGGAATCATAGGAAGAGTTGCTGACACAACATATTATGCCATTGTGATTTAATACGCAGATGACGATGATGATGATGCTGATGACAACAGCCATGATGCTAATGTTGATGATGTAAATGCCTCTGTGATGATCCAGCGCTGTGGCCAATATGTTTCTGGATCAGATTTTTTTTTGTAATAGTACTCTTTCGCGCTCTCTCTTTGTCTATTTCACCCTCTGTTCCTGTCATTCTGCCATACTTTATCATTAACTGCAACCACCCAGAGCAGCCAACTGGAAAATTTCCATCATGAAACACTAACTCATCTGCATATTACAGCCCCATTCGCTCACTCCCCGTGCATAAATTAATACATGAATAACAATGAAAGACCCGGTGTCGCTCTCTGAACCAAATATGAAGTTTCTTTGGTAAAGTGTTACGCAGTGAAATATCCTCATGCTTGAATGTGCTCCAAGGTTGAATCCATACACTTAGTGTGTGTGTGTGCTGTGATTCATCTGTCTGACCTCTTTGTCTGTTTTATATCTTAATAAACCGCAAGAGTATATGTGACAAAATTAAACCGGATATGCGTTGAAGTACTGAGAAGTTTAAAAGCGTTGCTATTTGTTGGTAAAGGCCCAACCTAGCAACATTGATTCAACCAATGTGTGAGTTTGGGGGTGGGGCTACCTGTTTGACTAACCAATTGCAGATAGGGGGCAGTAGGAGTGCTTGACAACTTCATTAATTTAGAATTTCTGTTTGGATGAATAAATTAATAAATCTAAATGAATAAATAAAGTCACAAACAGCAGTTTTACCAACAATTCAAATTTTCTAAAACAAGAAAAATAAGTAATTATTATTTAATTTCATAAATCATTATTTTTGTGATATTATTATACTGGCCAATGGCCACAAATAACATCACCTTAGAAAAAAAAACCAAGGAAAAATCTTTTGGACATCGAAAAACAGACTTCCTCTCAGAGAAGTGACAAGAGATCACGTGAAGAGTAATAGGGCGAAACGATGAAAAGAGAGAAGCTGTGAATAATCGAATGAAACCTGGTGCTTCCCAACAAGAAGGACTCACCGGCCGACGGACGGCGAGAGTGAGCGGAGGCAAAATACATTGAAATGGGCGAAACGAAAAAAAGCAAATGCTGTGCAATAACACTCAGTGCAGAGAAACATTTTAGCTTTATGACATTCTCTCTTCTCCTCGCTCTCCTCTCCCTCTCTCTTTCTCTCTTAAACACACACACACCCCCACACACACACACACACACACACAAACCACAGCAAACTCACACCAGCACACCGGTTTACATTTAGATGAAAAGTGGGGGACATCCATAGGAGTAATGGTTTTTTTTTATACTGTACAGACTGTATTTTCTATTGCCCTACACCAACTCTACCCCTAAAACCTACCCCTCACAGGAGACTTTTTGCTATTTCAGATTTTCAATACACTCTATTTTGTGTGATTTATAAGCGTTTTGAAAAATGGGTACATGGGGTAATGTCTTCATAAGTCACCTTCTCCTTGTAATACGTATGTCATACCTTTGTCATTATACAACTTTTTGTCCTCATTTGTCACAAAACGCGTACCCAACACACACACACACAACACACACACAACATACACACACACAACACACACAGTTGCTCTTAATCCAATACTCCTACTGCATTAGAGGAGACTGGAGACGGACAGCATGAAAGACAGAGAAAGACAAACACAGGAGCAGAATAAACATGCAAAACACAATAACACAACAAACACAGATGAAGCACTGTACACTCTTAAAAATAAAGGTGCTTCATGATGCCATAGAAGAACCTTTTTGTCTAAATGGTTCCATAAAGAACCTTCAACATCAGAAGAACCTTTCTGTTTCACAAAAGGTTCTCTTTGTGGCGAAAGAAGGTTCTTCAGATTACAAAAATGTAAGAAAGAGATGGTTCTTTAAAGAACCTTTGACTGAATGGTTCTTTGTGGAACCAAAAATGGTTCTTCTATGGCATCGCTTGAAGAACCTTTTGAAGCACCTTTATTTTTAAGAGTGTACCAAAAAATACCAGCATGTGTTCACTAAAGCAAACATTGGTATAAATGACAATATACACACTTGCGTAAATTTGCTATTTAGCAGCCACCTTCATCTAAAGAGCTTTACAAAACAACACAATACTATATCCTTGAAGATGCTTCAGGATAATTGGCTGGCTAAAGGTTACAATTATTAGTAACTTGGTTTTGGTTTTTCAATGCATGGTGGCCATACAAGGCCGTGTGTGTGTAACATAATGCCTGGTATCTGAAATTCACAACATTGTGATACACACCTTCCAGTTATGTAACTTAATATTTTTCAAGATTCCAATTTATTAATTTTACACCATGTGTGTGTCTATACAGTATATATAATTGCTATCTGCTATTTTCTTATTTCATATTAAATTTAATTGGTAATTAATTGAAATACATGAAATGTACAAACTGCTAAAATGAGTTATATTGCCACATTTCTTGCAAAATATTGATCACAATATACATATTTACTCACAAATACACAGCAGATCTACAATTTAGTGTGTGTGTGTGTGTATGTGTGTGTCTAGGCAGCCTAGAGAAGACTGCTAAATCTCAGCAGTCATACTACGTAGCATACCCATGATGCACCTATCTAGGGATTGGGATGGTGGGGGTGTTGAGATAAGGAGAAGGACATATAAGAATGAGGTAAAATGAAGAACGAGAGAGAAGAGTTGGAAAATAAACAGAAAAGGGTAGAGGGTGAAATATGTTTTTAGAGAGAAAAAGATGGGGTGAAGTAAAATGATCTGCCAGAGTGGACCATTAATGAATGTGGACAAAAGCAGATGCTTTGGACTTCTTAAAAATACGAGTCGAGATATGACAAATGTATTATGCACACGCAGTCCCAATATGAGTGAATGATTCTAATAAGTTAAAATGTAACCAAAAAAAAAAAAATTAAAAAAAAATAAAAGGTAGATATGATATCCCTGCAAGCCACACTTCTATTACCCTCTCGGGAGGTGGCATTCTGGTGTGTGTGTGTATGTATGTGTGTGTGTGTGTCTGTGTGCAGTCATGCTGATTATGTGGGTTTGAGTACATGGGCCTGGAGGAGTCAACAGAAGGTGAGCAGTGTAGAAGATGCGTTATTAGGGTCGTGTGTGTGGTTGAGTGTTGCTGTAAATCAAGTTTCCAGGCTTTTGCCTTTCCCTACTGACATGACAGTGAAATACACACACACACACACACACACAACAACACACATCACAACACACAAACATACACACACAACGCATTATTTTCTAAAAACTGATTACAGTCTTACCATAGGCAATCTAGAATTTAGTTTAAACTGTTAAGTAGAATTACTTCTAAAATGTATAAAAAAGTATAATACAATGAGTTCTGGAATGTGTATAATGTATAGTATACTAATAAATACACTCATTTTATTGTACCCAATTAAGTTTATTAACATGTTCAACATAGGCAGGGGCAGTTTTAGAGGCACCCTAAATTTGGAATCGTATCACACCAAACAATTTTGGGTTCAATGTGCAATGTGTCCTGTGGGTGGCAGTAATGGAAAAAAAGTAAAACATCGTTTTACAGCGCTGCGCATTAAAACCAATCACACACGATTTTGTTGGTTTATGGAGCCGCCAGCGGCAACTCAGATGGTTCAGGCGTCACTGCTAACGACGGTGTTTTGGTCAGTGCGCGCGCTAGCTGACTGAATTCTGCTCTCTGACAAATTCTCTCATCATAACAACAAAGTGCAGATGTGTGATCGAAGGACGTAAGATATTCATTTCACAGTGTAAACAGCTTCAGTGATTATAATGGGAGTTTTTGAGATCGTCTGAACTCTGGCTAGACTGAAGTCAGTGATAATGTTTTTGATCATGTAAATGTTCTTTCCTCTCTTTCTGTACCATGAAAGTGTTATAATTCGTAAACTAGCAAGGTGTTATTAAATTCACATTAAATACAAAGTCAGTCGTATTAAAAATATTTTATGGCATCATGACACCCATATCTGGTACTTAAGTAAAAAGATGGGTTTTTTATGCATAGTTAATAGATTACACTATTAGGCTACTTTGGCCATCGCCCATTAGCCTATAGATCAACTAACACAATCTATAAAGGTGCAAAATGCATTTACTTACACATAATTGGAATATTTAGAATAAAAAGGAAAAAATAAATAAAACAAGCCTATATCAGTAATAAAGTGCTATCGTGGCTGCTGTGTGTCACACAACGAGCATGACGAGGCCCCCCCCTTCACTCGTGCCCCCACGAAAATAAGAGTGAGTGCATGACACCCCTGACACTACAATACAAAATTATTTGTCAGATAAATGAAACATGATGAAATAATCATTTGAGTGTAAATTGTTATAGCTTACTTCTAGATTGCAGTGGTACATGACATGGTGAAAAATGACTGAATGAATAATACTGAAAGTAGGTTAAAATTCATTTTTAAAAGTGTGCCCCCTAAAAGCGCAAGTGGCCCCTGCCACTGTTTCGTTCAAACACACTTCATTCAGGAACAAAATAAGGCTGCTCCACAAATTGCTTATTTCTTCTGAAATCTCATACTCTTCTTTAGAATAAATAATTACTAAGTGACTGCTAAAAAAATGTTTTATAGTATGTATGTATGTGTGTGTTGTATGAATGAAATAAAATGGTTGTAAAGCAATACAACTGAACTAATGCTGAAAATCCCCTGAAATATTAGGTAATCTGGGTACTTTCAGCTACTGTTTTATGAATACTGTAAATTTGGACATACTCTTTTTTGCCTACTATTTAGTAGGCAAGTATGCATGTTCGGATACAGCCCAAGTGACTGTCTTTTATGAGTGAATCATTGAATCATTTACTCAAATGATTTGTGTAAACTCACCAATTCATGCAGGAATGAAACACCACTACTATGTATTGCCACACAGCATTAAATAATGCTTTGCCTTTGTTAGAAACTATGATTACAAATATCACAGTAGTGTTCCTCTTCCTCTGCTTGCAAACAGTAAAGCACTTCCAGTACGGGTTGGATCGTAAGAGTCATGTTCTCGTGTCAACACAATACGCATGTGCCGAGGATGGGAGAAGAAGAAGAAGCTCTCGTGAACGCGCATTAGAGATTGAAGCGTAAGTGAAGAAAATTGTGAAAATTGTCGTTATTTTTGTTTTTTGGTGCACGAAAAGCATTCACGTTGCTTCAGAAAATTACAATTGATTGTTGTCACTACCCTTCTGGGCCTTCAAATTCTCAGTTGTATAGGCTGTCAATGGAGGAACACAAACCTCTTTGATTTCATTTAAAAAATCTTCAGTTGTGTTTTGTGTTCCGAGGATGAACGAAAGTCTTAGGGGATTGGAACAACTTGAGGGTGAGTAATTAATGAGTTTTCATTTTTGGGTGAAATATCCCTTTAATTAATACTAAATCATTCTGATATTCCTCTGATAAATGTTAGATGTGTGAAAACAGCTATGCATGAGGAATTTTATGCTTTTAAAAAGTAATTACATTTTTTTTTAAACTTTGTAATAATAATAATAATAATAAATATTTATTTGCTCTACTCATGGACAATAAACACTAACATTACTCTCTGATATAAATCCACTCAGTGTAGCTAAAACTGGTAATTTGATGAGAATTCACATTTTACTTCTTCTAGCTTTCAAATGATTAGATTCTCTCACAAAAATGAAGGAACTGTAGCTAATGATGCAGCATCACTGGCTACTGAACCGTGCTGTATGTCCACTTAAAATGAGAAAGACATACAGTACTGAAGGAGTCATTCACAGTTTTGTGTATGTGAGGATGTGTATGCAAAGCAGATGTGTTATGTGTGTGTAGCTTCAAGTAGGCTTCAGGCGTTGCTGTATGCTCATGGGAAAGGCTGTCCAGTCTAATTTGACTTCTATTATGCAGTCGAACACTAGCAGAATGGCTAATCAATGAACCTTTATATCTTTGTGCTTGAACACAAACACACACATTCACACATAGGCATGCATTTCAGAACTTCTCCATAAACAACATAAAGCTTCACCATTTAGAATCATGCTAAGACCCTAACACGCGCACACACAAAAACTGCATAAAATCGAGCTGGCTCCGAGACTGTTAGTGCCTGTACCCCGTTGCTGAAGGGGGTGTCACCACATCGAGCATTTCCATGGTGAACATGTTCGGTTGCTATGTAATTATGGTCTATTTGTATGAGAGCCTGCACCTGAAGTGGGTCTGACTGCTGCTCATATGAATGGCCGTGCATGCGTGTGTCTTTATGTGTAAGAATCAACAGCATGGAAGTTAGCTTTAATTTCAAATTTGCATTACAAGAGAAGGAAAATTATGTTTGCAGGCCTGGGTTTTGAGTGTGTAGCATTTGCATGCACTTGCTGTCTGTGCAGGTTTATGCAGTGCTCTGTTGTTGTGTGCAAGGACAAACGAATTGTGTTACTGGATTATTCTACTGTTGTTCAAATAAACTGACAAATTCCACATCTAATCACATGATTCTGTCTGACTCCGCCCATTTCTGGGGAAATAACGCTGGACGACACAAAGCTGCCACCAGCTGCCTCCCTTTCTCTCCAGCAATTATCTCCAGACCGACATCTACAACAATCAGCATCTCACGGGCCTCTCACATGCTCCTTCCTGACCTATCAGCTGAGCTTTAAAGCCGCATCACCATGGAAACATAAAAGCAAGTCGAGTCAAAATCACATATTAACTGCAGATGGACACAATGAGGTCTAAGGGTATGAATTACACGAAGATGCCTGTCAGACCCCCAGCTGACAACATGAAGGTGGTTGATAATGTTTTTAAAGCTGTTTGCATGTCATATAGATATGAATTTGTCAATAACAAAAAGTTCTCTGACACTGGCGAAGATACAGATTTGTGTAGAAATTGTTTTCTACACATTTAATACTAATATTAGGAAAAAAAATATTAGGTGAACAAAAAGTCAACACAGCATTCATAAAATATTATTTGACATAAATAGCATGACATGATTCAGTCAGGTTGGACATGTTCCTGGAACAATTTCCGCTGTCACAATCATATAGAGTAAACCCTATTCCTGTACCCCTAACCTAGGGGGTTTTACAAAAATTTAATAAAATAATATTTGACAGCCATAGCCATTTTCTTCAGGCTTATACATCTAAGACAGAACCCTAAGAGTAGGTAGAAAATCAGTGTCAGCTTAATAGAAACTAACCCTTTTAGAGGTAACATTTTCCACAGTATAAATGTGGTATTTATACATTAAAATATGGCTGTCATTTGAGTTCATTATCATATTTGGGGTCTGTGCGATCAAAAAGTTTGGAATCCCCTGCTCAAACCAACCCTTGAAATCAGAGGGAAATGAATGGCTGATATAAATGTTGTTGACCCAACCCCAGCTCTACATCTAAACTTACACCTAAAATCTGGTTGATAGGAATGTTGTCCAGCTTGAGTAAATCATGGTAAGCAACATGCACAAGAATGTACAGTACACAGTGTGATTCACCCTAGTAAAACATTTCCCTAGATACACATAATTTATTCGTCCTGGAACCACCTTCTAGAAACAAATCAGTAACCTAAAACACCCCAAAATCAGAAGGCACGGATTTGTTGCTAGATGAGCACTTCCAGGGCTGATAAAGGATGTTGATCCAGGACCATGCCCTATTTGGGTGGATAATGTTAAAGGGGTCATATGATGTTGCTAAAAAGAACATTATTCTGTGTATTTGGTGTAATGAAATGTGTTTATGTGGTTTAAGACATTAAAAAACCTATGTGGTGTAAAAACACACACACACCATATTGTTTCCCCCTACTGTAAATTATGTTCTACCTCTCTGCATGCCTTTCTGAAATGTGTCGATTTTTACAAAGCTCATTGGTCTGAAAAGCGAGGTGTGCTCTGATTGGCCAGCTTCAGCTGCGTTTGATTGGCAGACACACGAACACGACCAAGCGCTACGTACCGAACATGATATGCCCCTACCCATTCTTGTGATGCACTGGTCCGGCAGGGAATGACGAGAAAACAGTTAAACCCCATTATAAACGGAGGGATTTGCTAGGCATCCAGTGGGGACATCATTACGGATTATAATGACTTATATTGTCTTTTTTTCACGTTGCATCACGCCGCGTACACATACAACCATGTCTGCATTTGGGATCGGAGAAATGACAAACAACAAGCGCTAATCTCTACACTGCTCAAAACTCTTGTTTGAATCATCAGTGGCAAATCCTTAAAATGAAAACGTACTTACAGTCTGTAAGTCAGAAAAGCCGGCATTGTAGTCTACTCTCCCAGGATCAGGAAACAGCTCTCTATAAAATGTGCTGCATACATCTGAATTTTTGGTTTGAAGTGTTCTGGAACAGTGTTGTAATTACAATTTAACCACTGATTTCTAGTCTTGTCCATTTTTGGAAGGACAAACAAATAGTTTCGCTTTCACAACGAAACACACAGCGGGCTAGATTGAGCGGAGGCCGGCGGGCTTGGGAACGGCACGGCGGGTGGATTCGATGACGGAGTGGCCGGAGGGCTTGCGGCAACCACATGTGACGACCCCGGGCTAGACTCCGCTTTGTCCACGGTGAAAGCAGGTTAGCAACATGAACACAATAAGTACATTGTACTTCATTTTTGATGTAAGTATAGTAGTTAAGGCCACTTAATATAAAGTGGGGCCCTTAACTTTCATAAAGAATATCTCTTTGGATTTGAGACTTTAGTCTTTGCAATTTTTACAGATCTTCTTTATGCACCAAGAGCTTGTAACACTTCAAAGAGAAAGGAAAAATTTAAATCGCATCATATGACCCCTTTAAGCAAGAAGCTCCAGTTTTTGAGCTCCAATTATGACAGGAACACCAGAGAAAGACACACATATCATACCTGTGTTGCTTATGTGTTTGAGTCTTTTCTGGTGTGTTTTGCCATTGTAGTGTATCTGTGCTTGTGCTGCGGAGTTCAGCTGAATGTTGCACACTTCACAGAGTGTGTACGACCTGTGTTTGCGCTCCCGCTTCGGACGAGAGTTTAGAGGTGGGGCGTTCTGTCTTGTAAACTCCACCCCATCAGAGGACGCGCCCTCATGCCCAGTCTGTTCAGTCAGCAACCCGTCTTCAACAGGACTCAGAGGACGCTTCATTCCTAAAAGGAGAAGAAAAGTTTAAGGTTCTCTTACTATGTTAAAGTTATGATTTCCATCTAAAAACTTTTAAACCACATTTTCTCAATTTTATATTAATACTAAAAGTTTTCTCTAACTTCATACTAATTGCATTTTGAACAATTGATGTCACATTGAAGCAGTATTAGAAAAAAAATCAATATTTCCATGTACACACACACACTCACACACTCAAAAGTTTGGTTTAAGTCTCTTATGTTCACCAATGTCGCTTTTACTTAAAAATACAGTAAAACAGTAATAGTTATACAGTAATAGTATATTACAAAGAAACAATTTTCTATTTTAATATAATATATTTTTAAATGAATGGTATTCCTGTAAGTGGCCCCAAATGTTGAATGTCCTCAAGTCATTATTTATGTTCAGTGTGACAATTATTCTAATACGCTGATTGTGCTCAAAAACATTTCTTATTAACATCAATGCTGAAAACCTGATGTTGATTTTATAATTATAACATAACATATATTTTATAAATATGAATACTAGTTTTAAGGTTTGTTGTGGAAATGTACATTATGGGATAAAACAGGTCAAAAGAAACAGTCATTTATTTCCAATTTAATGCATCCTTGATGTATGAAAATATTCATTTATTTCAAGGAAAAACTTACTGACCCCAAACTTTTGAAAAGAAGTGTATATATATTATTTAAAACAACATTTTCTGTTCATCATGTATATATATTATTTACAACAACATGATCTGTTCATCATTTTCTGACGATCTCTGGGGATTACAGCATTGCTACTAACCTCCACTAGGGGGAGATATTAATCAACAATGCCCAGAATTTACAGAAATCCTTTTTTACAGTTAAATTCAGTCTTGTGTAATATATGAAATATTATAAGTGTATCTGCTCCTTAAAAATAATAATAATAATAAATGAATAAATAAATGCTTTTCCAAGTAGTCATTGATATCATTTATGGCACCACGCGCCTACCTATTAAGAAACTCCATATCCGGGAATTGTCTATCAAACACACACCTCACATCGACAAACTAGAGCATTTTACACATGCACACAGGCCCTATTGATCATGTGCCTCTCCTTCTCTAAACACCACTCCCTGACCACAGACGGAGCACAAACACACATCTGTCTCTGCTGCCCAAACATACTGTAAACCCACTCCACCCAACTCACAACATTCCAGCTATGATTGGTTAAACATTAAAATAAAATGTGAAAATAAGACAATCAATTAAAACACTCTTTCATTAACACATCTGTTCAGATTAAGAAGCAATGATTCTGTAAGGATTTTGAACATTTAAACCTGAGGGAAATGGTCAGTAATCAGTCAGTTTTATAACAATATTCATCAGAAACTGTTGTACCATTAAAGACTTTATCATTGATATTGTCAGCCCTTTGAGCTCTTACTGCAGGGCTCAACAATTTGGATGGCCGGGGCCAGTGTGAGAGATTTTGGGGCCAGTTGACTGAACTGTCACTGACCTATTGTGCAGAGCTATGTTGTCATAACATTTTACATTTATTGATCACCTTTATGGGTTTCTATTTGTCTTAAACTTAGACGTTTGGTTTTCTTCAATAACTGAACATTGTTGGATACTGGGCTAGTATAAATATGTCACCAGGGTAATGTTATCATTTATTTAATTTCCCAGAAAAACTCATTCTTGAGATAAGGGCCAAAACATGTCCTATAAACAAAAGCCCTCTTTATGTTAGAAATGAAGAAATTCATAAAAATAAAAGTACTTAAAAAGTTACATCTAAAGTAAATCTGTATACTTAAGGAATTCATTGCTTTTATTTTAAATACTTTATTTAGTATTATTTTAAATACATGCTCTACACTTGGAAATACATGTAATTTAACCTGTCCTCAGCATGAGGTCACAATGTAAAACTGCCAAACAAAGTGCTAAAATGCAACAAATTCAAAAATATACATTTATATGGAAAGATCTGTAATATAGCAAACAATGCAAACATTACATTTTGAATTATATTTCCCATAAAAAAATAGTTCAAAGTTGTGTCCTCACTTTGCATCAACTCTGTCTGGATTTTTTTTATAATTCTGAATAAATCATGTAATGTCAGCAGCAACTTTAACTCTGAGGAACCCTTTCCTATTTCATGCTCATTTTGGATCTTACAGTAGGACACACACAGTCCTGGAAGTTTTATATATTTGATACAAACAATAGAGGTCTCTTCAGTCACAGCTTTGTCAGCTCCGTCATCCCAGTGTAATAGTTTCTGTAAATAGTTGTGGGACAAATCTGGGCCTTTTTGTTATGTTTATTAATGCAGCTAGAACTGAAGAAAAAAACAAAAAACAAAATTGCTCCACTGTACAACATGTGGTTAATGTGCAAACATATTCCATTTTGTCAACTCTGTCAGACGTCAACTCAGGTTTTATGTCTGACGGTGTTGACATGTAAGCTGACAGAGTTGACAAATGCTCACAAAACTTTTTATATAGTGATATAATATATGTTTTGTATATGGGGAATTACTATTATATTAAACAGATTTTTTTTTCGTTTTTGTCAACACCGTCAGATGAAGGTTTCTGTTAATTTTGAAATAAAGATTTTATTCTGTTTTTCAAATTATTGTTTTAAAATAGTCAAACGAACAGAACTACATGATAATATGTCTATGTTCTCAAAGAAACATATTAAAAAGGATGGTGGAAAACTAAGAGATTTAGGAATTGGATTGTTCATAATAGACTGAAACCTGGAAAACAAAATGTAGAGAATATATGTAATCACTTCAGCTCCTTTACTGAACACCATTATTACATAATTGAAGAGTTCACACTGTTGTTGGGTGGATCAAATTAAAATATCATGCTTTTTAATGCGTCTGACGGAGCTGACACAAATTAAGTTATGAAGTGAATAAATGTACATTTTTAGAAAACAACATTTTCAGAAAAACCTGTGTCCTTATATGGTTCATTAGCTGAGACCTCACTACAAATATATCAGTTTATAACCAATGTGTCATTAAATAATAAAAACTCACATTTTAAAACATGTTTTGTCCCTTATCTCAGGAATCAGTGATATAATATATAATTATATATAGATATATATCGTGATATATATTATATAGAATAGATAATGTACAATATATAAAACTTTTATATGGTGTGTGGCACTTGTACATAGATGTACACACAAATGTATATACACACTATATATATGTATATAAATATGTAGTATAGTATAACTATGTTGCTACAAATATGCATAAAAATGCATAATTTTCAGGGGGCGCAAAAGAAAATGTTAGTAGGACAAAAGTACGAAAATCTACAGGGCCATCCAGACCAGCAGGACAAAATCCTTATTGTTGAGCTGCTGTCACTGCTGGTCATGTTGACATCATGGAACAGTTGAGATTCATTGAGCTCCTATTTCTCTTAGTTAAACATTTGAAAAGAGCCCTGAGGTCACCCTGTCATCTGGACACACAGCTGAAGGAGTGCTTGGATCAAGGAGAGGGTTGTTAGCGATCTTCTGTGCTGTACTGCGCGTCTTGTTTTACGTCTTCTATCCACATCTCCCCATGAGACCGCATCAATCAGTGCATGGATATCCTGCTGAAAGTCACTCATATAGGGACATGTGTGTATTTCTGTCACTCTGCTCACACACACAAACAAACAAATGCACAAACAGCAGGGCAGATTGTCAAGCGCTCCAAAAATACTCTACTGAAACAAGACATGATGTGGCCAACTTCTGAACAGAGCACCCTACACAATTCAAGAGAATATAGCAGTCTTTCAGTTACTGATAGGATCAGTCTGAGTAAATAGAGTAAACATTTAATAATAAATACTAAAAAGTTATATTTCAAGATTGTGTTGATTATTATTATTTTATTTATTTTATTAAATGTATAATTTATTGTAATAATTCCCTTTGTACAGAACACATTTTCATCAGCACCACCACAGAAATTATATTCTATAATTATTTTAATTTGTGTAATGTAACAAAGTGAAAATGGAAAATAATAGACCTAGTAATAGTTTATGCATAACACAAACTAATTAAATTAAAAAGAGAATAGAATTCCTCTCTTTTCCCCCTCAACTCGCCATAAAAAAATTCTCAATAAAGACAAACTCACACAAATACAATTACCAAAGCCACTACAAATTATACAGAAAAACACAGAGTTGCCTAGTTGCTCAGTCTCTTTCTCTTTTTTGGAATGGTGGAATTCAGCACTTTCATTCTGAAGATAAGTGGTCTTAAGTGGTGAAAGTGAAGATAAAATCAGCTCCAGAGTGCCACAGTAATATTTATTATCAGACACAATAAGGACATGTCAGTGAAAATACAACGTCTGCCAACCGTTTTAAGCAAATGGAAGCTACAGCAGTTGTGTGCTTGACATTATTAGCCACTGGCGTTGTATGTACAGATGAATCTATAATTGGCTGGCTGAGCTCTGGAGTGATGAGTCTTCTGTTGTTTTTCCACTGAAGTGATGCTCTGTCTGGTTTGGAGACACAGCCCTGTGGAACACGATGAGTTGTGTGAACGGCTGACTGGATGCTCTCTCCTTAATAAGTTTGCTAAGGGCCAATGGCATCACCAGTGGAGATGGGTGTGTTTGCTCAGGCCATGCTCTGTGTGTGTGTGTGTGTGCGCATGTGTGTGTGTGTATGCGTGCATGTATTTGTGAGGGGATATGTGTGCATTCAACTCAGTTGGGACGAGAAGAAATTTGCTCTGTATCATAGCTTTGCAACATCTGCTGTGTGTTTCATAACTTCAGTTTTATCCATGTTAAATTAATTTCTGTATGATATGAGGGGTGTGTGAATTTCTGTGTGCAGTCTCTACTGTGTACAATGGAAAAATCTTTTAAAAACCTTAATGCCATTATCAAGATTATATAGACACTAAAAAGCCATGAAGTGTAAGCATCAAACAAAAAGTGATTTTAAAAAGTAAAATGTTTTAAAACATCTCTGATAAAAATATTTTCACACATCTTGATAAAAAAAAGTGCCATTCAAAATGGGGTTTGGGGTTAGTAAGATTTTTGTTGTTGTAATTTTTAACTCAAAAGTTCTATCATCAAACTCGAGATGGTGCAGACCGATAGGTTCTGACTCAATCTGATATAATCACATCATTTTTCACATGGTGAAGCCAATTGGTTCTAGCTGCATCAATGAGCTTGCTGCTCAATATTCAAATAGTTGGCCAGTGCTTGCCCTCCACCTTCCCTAGCTCCACCTGTCTGCTGCGGGGTAATTTCATATATGCTATATATGCGGGGTTATTTTATATATGCAGCAGCAGTATTTCTTACATGCTCACAGCAGCATGTCTGTAGATGCATTGGCATTAGCAAGTCTCGGTACTTGCTCTGCCACGGCAGCAGCGTAGCAGATCTATTCCTCCAAGATCAAACACATTAACATTGCCATGTATACTACCATGTTAACTAGGTAGTAAATAGGACAGTGTTACGACAGGAGAGGGGGCGGGATCAGGAAAGGTCCACAAGCCAGTACACTCTTAAAAATAAAGGTGCTTCAAAAGGTTCTTCAAGCGATGCCATAGAAGAACCATTTTTGGTTCCACAAAGAACCATTCAGTCAAAGGTTCTTTAAAGAACCATCTCTTTCTTACCTTTTTATAATCTGAAGAACCTTCTTTCGCCACAAAGAACCTTTTGTGAAACAGTAAGGTTCTTCTGATGTTGAAGGTTCTTTATGGAACCATTTAGACAAAAAGGTTCTTCTATGGCATCGTGAAGCACCTTTATTTTTAAGAGTGTATTTTAACTCAGGCCGCCCATAGCGCAACGGCACTGTGCCCGCACACTGCCCACAAGGCTATCGGCACCAACTAACCTCAAACATTTGAAGAGTAGTACATATTTTTCAGGGTAAGAAAGTATTTTTGGGGGAAGTTTGGAAGGATGTTTTTAACAGAAGTGAAGTATCATTGTATGTATGTACTACATTTTAAATGAATAAAAAACAGGTGTCATGTAATTGACCTATAGGCAGTCATTTCAAATTAATTTAAATTTGTACTGAAAAATGGCCCAAGTTATTACATTTCAAAGTGTAAGCATGATCCAGTGAGACAGTCAGTTCTGATTATGCTAACAGATGCTGTATAGATTATGGAGGTTTGTGAAGAGCACGATCTGTCCAGGTCTCCTGTCTCTGAGCTTTACAACACCACAGAACATCATTATAAATTCAGAATTATGCAGGTGAAGTCAAATCACAGCGGATAGCAAACTCACACTGAAGGAGACGGCCAGCTGATGGTATGCATTAGCATAACTAAACATGAACCTGCACAGCCACTCTTTTCTCTCTCTTTTGCTCTCTCATTGACATCGACATTGCTATAAAAAACAGTGCCATATTTTCCATGGGGGAAGAGACTCGGCTGTGCTTCATGCATCTCAGTGATAAGAGAGCATCCGTGAGATCAAGAAGAGGGCGCCTGGGGACTGCTGAATCAAATGTGAGCATTATGAACTACTGATCACTGCGGAAAATGATCCCGAAAACCAACAAAGAGCTCTATTAACCTGCAAGAAATTACATTCAGAAGTAAACTAGGGTAGAAAAATGGTTATTCATCTCAAGAGAATGTGGCAGAAGGCACAATGCTAGTGAACTGGCATCAGTGGAGCCTCTTTTTACTGCTACTGTTTCTCTGAAATAACCACTTTGCACCATCAACCAAGCCACTTTGCACCATCTTTGCACCATCTACCAAGGGTAAAACTGTCAATACTTACTGGTGCACACACAAAAATACACATTCACAATGGGTGCAGGAATGAAGACTTTATGCTATATTTTCTGCTCTAATGAAGTTTCTGTTATAAAGTCGAGTGCAGTTTCTTTTGCTGTTCTAAACATGCCCGTACCCAGACTTTGAAAAATAGTGAGGTTTAGGGTGCAGTTAAGTAGTTATAATAACCCCTACAAATACAACTCATTATATACACTATAAACACTTTAAAGGAGACAGACATGTAGATGTTTGTGAAAGATGTTTTCTCTGTTTTGGAGGGATGATTATTTTTAAATCATACCCTATTTATTGCATCAAAATTTGTTAATAGGCAACTTTACTGTATTTAAGGGTGGGTAATTTTATCAGTTCTTTATTGCAACAATACATAACTACAATAACTTTGTCTAGTGCTCTTATGAAAGTTAATAGCATGATTTGTGAAAATTTAACTAGGCCTATACTGATTGACATAGCATAGACTTATAAATAGTTTTTGTGTATTTCATTTCATTCTGTAACCTACTTGTTCTACAGATCTGTGTGTACTAGTGTTAAATGCTACTGTTTTTGATAGCGTTGATAACGTTTATGACAGATAATATCATGATAATTTTTGCGTTTCCCTTACCGAATGTCGTATCCTGTCAGCAAAAACCTGTCCATGGGCTTGTTTGATTGCTTTCATTTTAAAGGCACACTATGTAAGATTTTTTTAATTAAAATATCCCAAAACCACTAGAACAGTGTTATATATTTTGCTGATTTGTGTACTTACATTATCCCAAATGTTTTGAAGAATGTTTAAATCCAGAGAAATAAGCAATTTTTAACTAGTGACACGGACCGTGTCCATAGTGACATTGTGTCGCCTGCCAGTGACTTCATAACCCCTCGATTTCCGGTTTTGTTTTGTAGAAAACATGGAAACACCAAAGACGCTTTAATACGTTATGCATTTTATTAGACAGGTGACGACCGCACAGAGTAGCATTATAACAGAACTTTCAAACGTATCTAGTATGATAAAACAGCGCTTTTTGTTCCCCACATACGCACGACCGGAAGGAGCGGAAGTGGTCGACTGTGGCATAATAAAAGCTCCGCTGCTTTCGAGCCGTGTGCCGCAGCGGCCTCGTTTCGCTTCGACGGCTTTCGGGGGTCAGCCTCACCCTGCTCCTTCTACTACGCTAAAAAAAAAATAAATCATTAGCTCATCTATAAACATGATTTCTGCCTGAGTCCCGTCGGATTGCATCGGCTGTGGGGATGAAGACAACTCCCATGATTCCATACTCAGTCACAGCATCATCAAACTATACCTTTGTTTCTGTTTATTTTGAATATGCGCCCTCTAGCGGCGAAAAATATCATATTGTGCCTTTAAGTGCCAGTGATGCAGTGTCGCCAGATATTGATACTAAAACAAACAAAGAAACAAAAAATAAATAAAAATAAACCGAAATTTCCAATCTTTTGCAAATAAGATAAGATAAAGATATCGCTGACTCTAAATTGCAACTTCCTACTTTATTAGCTTTCTAAAGAGTTAAATTAAGTGGAAAAGACAAGTCCAAAAACGCTTATAATAGCTGGATCTGGCAACACGGAGGCTGCGCCCGCACCTTCACTCACAACTTTCTCAAGCCTCGTTCACTCCGCCAGCGTCTCGCAGCGATCATTTTCATACCAGGGACGCTAAACATTCTTGCAAACTGTCTAAACTGATTATACATGTCATGCAGGCATTCATATGAGGAGCTTATGAGCAAATTAGTCATTCAAAGAACAAATGTTATTTTTGAACATGAAACATTTACAGAGGTACAGACCTCGGTGGCCTCATAGCTGGTTATGGGCCTGGTTCTAAAGGCTGCTAAAAGGCACAATGCTTTATGTGATTCTGGCGCTCTTTCAAACACCCACACACTTCACACACAGAAACACATACACACACTTAGCAGGTCAATCAGCTCTCTGACACCCGAGGTAGATGCACTGCATCATCAAATAAGTGTGTATGTGTTCAGTCAGAATATATATGAGGCACAAACACTCACACACTCAGCAGGCAGTTTTGCCAAATGCATGCACTGAAATTCAGATGGAGGAGAAGAATGAGATTTGACAAAATTCTCTTATTCATGCACACAATCACACAATGTTGCACACACTTTGAAAGGAGATCATTAACAGAAAAAAAGCATAAAAAACATCATTATAGAGCCATTAACAAATTATTCTAGCCTTCTGAGCTGTGAGGTGCAAAAAGAACAGTATTGTTTTGAAACTGATGTATGATTTCAGAAAAGCAGCACAGTCGTGATGGACACTGAATATAGAGCATCACACATACACACAAAACTGATTATGACTGAATCCTTATGCAACAAGATAGTAAAAAGAAGATAAATTGTGATTACACAAAATTTGTGTGTGTGTGTCTTGAAATGAAAAGAAATAGGACAGTAGAATTAAAAATGGCAACATTACTAATATACTGTACAGTACATTTACTGACAATGGCTGACAAAATTATTGTTTATTTTATTGAATTTGCTTATTTAAATAAAATAGTTACACAAAATTTTAACTTGCAATTTCTCACAATTTCTTCTGTGGAACATAAAATATTTTTTTCCCCATACACAAATGGTTTGGTTAATAACACTCTTCAAAATATATTTTTATGGTTAACAGACAAAAAAAAAAACTTTGAAATGACATAGGGTGAGCAAAATAGTTTATTCTCACATTTTCACACTGGAATATAAGGTTACACATCCTTAAAACCTGGAACTCTTGTGACAGGAACATACTTTATTGATAGCTATCAAGTAAATAAAGCTATCTCTATACTTCAGTGCCCCACAAGAGCAGAATAGAGCCCCAAAAGAGCTTGAATTTTCAAGCAAAGGGTGGCAACGTTTTGGAAAAATGCATCTTCTTGGTGCATCAGTATATCTTGCTTCAAAGGTCACAGAAATAAGAGTTATGCCGTCGCACATTCAATACAATGTTTGGAGCGGGAGAGTGAGGTGCAACGCACAGGTCTTGAACCTGGTGAGACGCAGGAGGAGCCCGGCCAGGAGGCAACCCACAGAGCCCAGTCCCTCCACGCACCAGAGCCTCCAAATCCCAGCAGAGTAGTTCAGCAGCGGATCAAATGGCCCCCAGCCAGCAAACGGAGTGAGTGGCTGCAGTTTGATAAGGATGTGTCCAACATCATCCAAGCCACAGCCAAAGGAGATGCTGACAGTCAACTCCAAACGATGACTACCATCATCTTCAGCTATGCCTTGGAAAGATTCGGCCGGGTAGAGAAAGGAAAAACCAAGTCTACCTTTTACACCATGAACCGTAGGGCTACAAAGATACATCATCTGCGTCAGGAGCTTCGCACCCTCAAGAAACAGTACAAGAAAGCTACTGATGAGGAGAAGCGACCATTAGCAGAGCTGCAAAATATCCTGCGGAAGAAGCTGATGATCCTACGCAGAGCAGAGTGGCACCGGAGACGGGGGAGAGAAAGAACCAGGAAGCGAGCGGCTTTTATTGCCAATCCCTTCGGTTTTACAAAACAACTGCTTGGGGACAAGCGTAACGGTCGGCTTGAGTGCTCAATAGAGGAAGTGAATCGCTTCCTCCAGGACACAGTGAGCGATTCCCTGAGAGAACAAGACCTGGAGCCCAACAAAGCTCTCGTCAACCCCACCCCACCAACAACAGAGTTCAACTTGAAGGGGCCAAGTCTGAAGGAGGTTGAGGAGATCATCAAGGCAGCTCGCTCAGCATCTACTCCAGGCCCCAGTGGTGTACCTTATTTGGTTTATAAGCGCTGCCCAGACCTTCTCCGGCACCTGTGGAAGATCTTGAAGGTGATTTGGCAAAGAGGAAAAGTTGCTGACCAGTGGAGGTGTGCTGAGGGAGTGTGGATTCCTAAAGAGGAGAACTCGAAAAACATCAACCAGTTTCGAACCATCTCATTATTGAGTGTTGAAGGGAAGGTGTTTTTTAGCATCGTCTCATGAAGATTGACAGAGTTTCTCCTCAAGAACAACTACATCGACCCCTCAGTGCAGAAGGGGGGGATTCCTGGAGCTCCCGGCTGCCTGGAACATACTGGTGTAGTTACACAACTCATCAGAGAGGCCCATGAGAACAGAGGCGACCTAGTTGTTTTGTGGTTGGACCTGGCGAATGCCTATGGGTCCATACCGCACAAGCTAGTCGAGCTCGCTCTACACCTCCATCATGTTCCCAGTAAGATTAAGGACCTGATCCTAGATTACTACAATAATTTTAGGATGCGGGTCACTTCAGGGTCAGAAACATCAGACTGGCATCGTATTGGGAAAGGAATAATAACAGGCTGTACCATCTCTGTTATTATTTTCGCTCTTGCCATGAACATGGTGGTCAAGTCAGCCGAGGTGGAATGTAGAGGGCCCTTAACCAAGTCAGGAGTACGACAGCCCCCGATAAGAGCCTATATGGATGACCTTATTATTACAACGACATCGGTCCCAGGGAGCAGGTGGATCTTACAAGGACTTGAAAGACTCATCACCTGGGCAAGGATGAGTTTTAAGCCCTCCAAGTCAAGGTCCATGGTGCTGAAAAAGGGGAAAGTGGTTGACAAGTTCCGTTTTTCGATCTCAGGAACTGTCATCCCAACCATCGCGGAGCAACCTGTCAAGAGTTTGGGGAAGCTTTTTGACTCTACCCTGAAAGACTCTGCCGCCATTCAGAAGTCCAACAAAGAACTTGGAGCTTGGCTCACTAAGGTTGACAAGTCCAGTCTGCCTGGTAGATTTAAAGCCTGGATCTACCAGCATTCCATACTGCCCCGATTCTTGTGGCCCCTGCTGATCTATGAAGTCCCAATGACAACAGTTGAGTCCCTAGAAAGGAAGATCAGTGGCTTTCTTCGGAAGTGGCTGGGTCTTCCACGCAGTCTTACCAGCGCTGCACTGTATGGGACAAGTAACATCTTGCAGTTGCCCTTCAGTGGTCTTACAGAAGAATTTAAGGTGGTACGCACCAGAGAAGCCCTACAGTATAGGGACTCCAGGGACTGTAAGGTGTCAGCAGCCGGCATCGAGGTGAGAACAGGAAGGAAATGGAAGGCTGGGAAAGCAGTGGAGGTGGCAGAGTCACGCCTGAGACAAAAGGCTCTGGTGGGCACCGTGGCGACAGGCAGAGCGGGCTTGGGCTACTTTCCAAAGACCTTGGTTAGCCAGGCCCGCGGTAAGGAAAGACACCACCTACTGCAGGAAGAGGTTCGAGCAGGCGTGGAGGAAGAGCGAGTGAGCAGGGCAGGGGGACTCCGGCAGCAGGGAGCATGGACTAGGTGGGAGAGTACACTGCAGCGTAGGATCACCTGGGCAAACATCTTGCAGGCAGATTTCCATCGGGTCCGTTTCCTGGTACAAGCTGTCTATGATGCCCTGCCAAGCCCAGCGAACCTCCATGTCTGGGGGAAGAGTGAGACACCCTTCTGCCTTCTTTGCTCTGGAAGAGGCTCTCTAGAACATCTCCTCAGCAGTTGCCCAAAGGCTCTGGCTGATGGGCGCTATCGGTGGCGCCATGACCAGGTGCTTAAGGCAATTGCTGAGAGCTTAGCCTCAGCCATTAGCACCAGCAAGTACCATCATGCTCCGAAGAAGGCAATCCACTTTATTAAAGCTGGAGAGAAACATCGGGTGTGCCCACAATTAACAACAGGCCTCCTTCATAAAGCCTCGGATTGGCAGCTGCAGGTTGACCTGGGAAAACAGCTGAGGTTCCCTCAGCACATTGTAACAACAAGTCTCCGCCCAGACATGATAGTTACCTCCGAGGTTTCAAAACAGCTAATCATGCTGGAACTTACGGTTCCCTGGGAAGAGCGTATTGAGGAAGCAAATGAAAGGAAACGCGCTAAGTACCAGGAACTGGTGGAGAAGTGCAGGGAGAGAGGCTGGAGAACCTTCTATGAGCCTATAGAAGTCGGCTGTAGAGGCTTTGCAGGACGTTCACTTTGCAAAGTCCTCAGTCGTTTGGGCATTACAGGGGTGGCCAAGAAGAGGGCCATTCAAGCCGCGAGTGAAGCTGCAGAGAAGGCCACAAGGTGGCTTTGTTTTAAGAGGGCTGATCCGTGGGCTGCTACTGGGACGCAAGTCGGGGCTTGATCAACCCCGGCTGGGTCGCCTGGGCGAGGGTGTATGATGTTGCGAGACCCGAAACACCCAATGACCCCAGGGTACATCACTGAGGATGTGTCCCAGTGCATTCATGAGATGTTTCTTGTATAATATAACATGACATTTGTATTAAAAATATTGCCTCTCTAAAGATTAAGCCTTGCGCCAATCTTGGTGGTGCTTTGGTCTAGAGAACTATGTCAAAAGTACAGTTATATAAAGGGTCCTGCCTTAAAGACTTTTCTACAGGGAGAAAGAGCCCTGTAACATCCCATGCATCTCCTCTTTGCCACGCGACCCCGCTTCACAACACAAAAAATAGTTGGAGAGAATTTTACTCCCTTTCATGGGAAACTTCGAACTGCGTCCTCTAGGGGTCGCTAAGGGGAACACCTTGTCGTGACCCGTGTCTGAAGCATACATTGAAAAAACACCAACTCGTTGGCCGGCGACAGCCATGACGTCACTACCGGTGCGACTACAGTATAAATCGGTGCCGGGAGCTACACATCATACTCTTCTTCGTCTTCATTGACTGTTTGCTTTGAAGCGTGCATTTCTGTGGTAAGAGTGATCTCTTTCATTTATTATGGCGAGCACTAGCAAAGCGTTAAGAGGATGTGTGCATCCGTGTCGTCGTTATTTAACATCTGATGACACACACAATCTATGCGTTGTTTGTTTAGGCGAGGAGCACGCACGTTCGGCTCGAGGAAAAAAAAAAAAACGCTCCGCTCTCGTTTTCTCTCTTTTCGAGGAAAGAGGGGCACCAGCCATCTGCTTCCCGCGATTCAGGACCCACTGCTGCTGAGGCACGGAGGAGGATGGGCTTGTGGGGATCGCAGGTGGATCCGGCCGATGAGTTTGAAGGGGGGTTTCCCTTTCGTGATCGTCGGCTGTGCACGAGAGTGAGCCGCTGGAGGATGATGTTATTTCATTAACATTGTCTGATTCAGGGACCATTGCTCCTGCGTATGATGAGCTCTTGGAAATTATGGATCGCACCACGGCAAGGCTTTACTTGCGAAGGGGTGAAAAGGGAAATATCTCGATGATACGTAATTTTTCTGGCCAACCCTCCAGTCAGGTGAGCCTTCCTTTCTTCCTGTTTTTTCTATAAAGATGCGAAGGAATGGAGAGGGCGTTTTTCTTCAGCATCAATCATCCAGCATACAAGTTATGCCAACATCGATGCGATGCGCAAAAGCGGTTATGAGAAGCTGCCCCTATAGAGAGATGCTGGTTAGCTATCTCTCTATGGGTGAGACGTACTCTAAGATTCCCTTCCTTGACATCTCGCTCGGATGGCAGGGCATACGCAGCAGTAGCAGGTCGGGCTGTCGCTTCATTGCAAATGATGGTGATGCTCCAAGCATATCAGTCTGACCGGCTGAAAGACCGGGATAGAGTCCAGGTCTGAGCCCGAACAACCCGGGGGTCCTAGCCCGTCTCAGTTTGAGGATCAAAGACTGGCTCAGAAGGCTAGTGTCACAGCTCGCGCTCCTCCCCCGCCCGTGGGTAGGGGTAGGAAGAATCGCAGGTCAAAGGAAGGTGAGTAAAAGACCTAAGGGATGTGATCCAGAGAGGGCGTCAGCGCTTTTGTCCGGATCAGAGTGATACCTCAGTATCTACTCATTTACTTCGGGGGTCTTACATCTGCCCTTATATTCACCTTCCTAAATTCCCCTGTAACCACAGTCTCTCCACCTGACCGAGGTTAGGTGGGGGATTCCTGCATTGTAGTCTCCTATGTTGGACCTATGATGTTTGGTTGGTTCTACGGCTTCATAGTGACCATCTTACTAATGGTCCGGTCTAGAGGCTTCTTCGGAAAGAGCTCCGATGCGGGAACCATGGTGGGTGAGTACGATCCATGTCTAAATATATATATATAAATATATGTATGTGCTAATGAACTGGTGGTTGTGTGTAACCCTTCTGATAGTTTCTTTGCAGTGTTTCCCGGGACCGGTGTGTTTCTGTCCCTTTCTAGGGTAGTTCCTCGATGGGCACCCCCGCTGCTCGGGGGGCTGCTGGGTTCAGAAACCGGGTGCTCGACTTGCAGTGGTTATTTCACTCGTCGATATATGTCCAGGCGGTAAGAAAAGCCGGGTTTCGGCTTCAAAATTCCTGGATCATGCGGCCATAACACAAGCTTCTGCGGGAGCCTTCCTGATCATCAGGCCCCCGGCACGGCACTGCAAAAAATTCCTGGACGTCCGGGCTGGGGTTACGCTTTCATGCTACCCTGACTGGTCTACCATATCTGGGTCGCCCTGAGAGGTTTTCCCGATCACCAGGATATCCTCTTGAAGCATCACCCCCCTCACAATTGAGGGTTATTGTGAGTATGGTGTTTCTTTAGAGCGTTAATCATCTCTGAGGAGTTGGATTCCTCGCTCCATGGGCTGTCTCGTGGTAGATTTGAGCAATGCTCCCCTTTATCAAAGGATTACCTATGAGCACACTACTCCATTCTGAATTCGGAGTTCTCCTCTCACTTGAGAACGTTGAGTTCTCTGTTTCTCCAGAGCGCCTGGATCCAGCAGCATCAGGTGATTTAGGCCCTTCCTCTGCCTCTCTGATGCGTTGAGTTTTTTGGCTAGCTTGCAGTATACTTACCCCTCTGACTTTACAATCATGCTACAGGTCGAGCCCCCTCTCATTGAGAGCTAGGTTTGTGCTCCCTCAGCCAAGGTAAAATACTGCTAGCCGTTCCAGCATTGGAAAATGCTGTAGGTCGAGCCCCCTCTCGACTGAGAACTAGGTGTGTTGCACCCACAGCTAAGTAAATTATTGCTAGCGGTTCCAGCTTTGGAACATGCTGCAGGTCGAGCCCCATCTCGGATTGAGAACTGAGTGTGTTGCTCCCTCAGCTGAATAACTGCTAGCTGTTCCACCATGGGAACATGCTGTAGGTTGAGCTCCCTCTCCATTGAGAGCTGGATGTTGCTTCCCCAGCTACAGATTTACTACTAGCGGGGGGGGCACTCTAGCATTATAAACGTAGTATAGGTTGTGGGAACGGCTATTTGTTATATATGGGCTGCTCTTTCAGGGTGCCACGAGAACCCTTAGAACGGTATTCAAGTGTGTGCACGGTATGCTTTGCCCACTTTCTAAAATCCACATAGGTGGTAATTGTGCACGTTATGCTTTGCCCACTTTTCTAAAATCCACATAGTTGGTAAGTGTGCACGTTATGCTTTGCCCACTTTTCTAAAAATCCTGTATGGTAAGAGCTACGCGCAAGACTTCGTGCTCTTTTTGAGTGGTTTAAAACCCCGGTTCCGCCTTGGGCACCACTCCTCCTATGTATCCTCTGGATACCTACTTAACAGGGTGTTGCTACTAAGGATCTGTTGAGACAGTTCCTTCAGCATATACAAAGAGAAACGTGCGGTAGCCCTGTGTGACAGGCCAAGACTAGTATGATTATAGGCTCTTGGTCGTATTTCCTTAAAGGAATCTATTTCTGGATTCCAGCTGAGCTTTACCCCGGGCCAGGAGTCTGGCCCTAACAGGTAAGAATTTTGGGGTATGTAGCCTAGGCCTTTGGCCGTAGGGAGTAACGTCACTGACAGCCGTCTAACGTCCCAGGGGCGACTCCCATAGCAATATGGTAGAGTTGGTACTTAGTGCTCGCCATGGTTCTGGCTTGCACTCCCCTCAGCATGGTGGCGTGGGTATACCGTTCCCCATAGCGACCCCTAGAGGACGCAGTTCGAAGTTCCCATGAAAGGGACGTCTCAGTTACTGTGACCATAGTTCCTGAGTTAGGGAAGAGACACTGCGTCTCTAGGTTTCTTGCCAAGCTGCGGACGCAAGCTTCGGACGAAGAAGTGAATGACATGTTCTTCCGGCGCCGATTTATACTGTAGTCGCGCACCAGTAGTGACGTCATGGCTGTCGCCGGCCAACGAGTGGTGTTTTTTCAATGTATGCTTCAGACACGGGTCACGACGAGGCGTTCCCCATAGCGACCCCTAGAGGACGCAGTGTCTCGTTCCCTACTCAGGGAACCATGGTTACACAAGTAACCTGAGACGTTTTTTACTAGTCCTTTAATTTCCAATTTGCCAGAATACCAAAAGTCTACAATACCAAATTATCTAAGCTATGCTATCTTGAAATTCATAAACTTACACCACACAAAAGCAAACTTTTAAGAAAATATTTCTCTGAGTAGATCTGTCAACTAATCTTATTGAGATACATCATGTAACTAATAACATAACATCAAAGATGTCTTTGCATGTGAAATGCAAATAGACAGACTAAATAAATCTAAATGAAAATGTAAAGTTTTTGTGCTTGTCAGGTTTTGAGTTGAAGGATAAAAATATCAATAGCTCAAAACAAATATAATAGTCATTGGAAAATCCCCACCATGACAAAAAATAAATAAATGTGTGTGTTAGTTTGTAAAAGAGAAAAGGAGAAACAAAGAGGAGGAGACAAAATTATGCTCCATCTCCATTAAGTGCAGGGATTTGAATGGATTTGGTAGCTGGCCACCTCCATTCCAGCACAACCAGACTAGTTTCATAATACAATCATCAAACACTGTACTACACCTATTCAGCAGATTCATTCTGTGCAGACTTTTAGTTCAAGGAATCCTTTTTAAAAATGTTTCCACATGTTGGCACAGTCTGTGTTGCTTGGATAGTGGGATGGGCTATTTGCAGCTGCACACACATTTAAACACAGCAAAGCCTTTCCAAAGCAAACAAGTAAGTTGATTCGATGTCACTAAGAACAAACTGAAGCGGCCTTTTGAATAACCCCTCTCACTCCTTCCATCTGAACATGCATGTACGTGTGTGTGTGTGTGTGTGTGAGTGGAGGGCAATATTAAACAACAGAGGGCTTAGTGTGTAACTAAAAACCTTTTCCATCACATTTGTACTCACTTTAGCCCTAATCCTTCCTGATTACTCTGTCAATCATGACGAAAATACACCTGCCACGTTACGACACACACAAACACACACTCAGACTGATCAAATGATAGATGCATACTGCTATGCACTTAATAAATCAAGCTGGACTATATCATTTCATTGGCTGAATAACACAAACATACATAGGCTTGGGTGTATTAAAGGAAGCGATAAAGACAGATGGTTGCTGATCTTCCTGTTTGCCGTTATCATTCATGGTGGCACATTTTGAATAAACTTTATTTAAAGCCTTTATGGATGCAGCGCGGCTTAAATTTCAGAGACCAAACACACATTCCAGGAATGACCGGCCACATTTCCAGGCACGGGTTAACCACAGCACCATTTGATCATCGCACACCAGCATGAACCCCTGTCATCTCTTAAATAGCTGTTTGTTTATTTTATGTGCATTATGACCTATTAAGCAAACACTGCATAACAACATACAGATCTTTCATGACATTCTGTGTCACAGAGTTCACTCTCATTAGAATATGTCAGCTTAGAAACACTGAAAGGTGTTGATTTGAATTTGACTGGTTATTCAAGGGGGGTTCTGACATGTAGGCCACAGCCCGTGCAATGCAGAAATAAATATCCAAACAACACCAAGAAACAAAGCTGAATGCATTTAAACCAAAAGCACTAATGTGAGGCTGTGTGAGAGAGAAAAAATAGCACAACTGCACGCATTTACTCAGAACCCGCACCAATACAGAGGTGTGATTGTGAGCAGTACACCAGGAGTTCATTCTGAAAAAAATGACTTGACTGCACAAACATGCATCACTAAACACCCGTGTGTGTGTGTGTGTGTGTGTGTGAAGATTCTGAAAGGGTTATTAGGTATAAACCCAGCTTGTACTGTGCTAAGCTCACCAGCTGACAGGCTGAATAGGGGCAACTCTCTCTTCAATTCAGTACAACTTCATCTCTCCATCAATCTATCTGTCTATCCATCTTCCTGCACATCCATCTGGCTGTTTAACCATCTTGTAATCCATCTATCCATCTGTCTATCAATCCATGTATCCATCCACCTGTTTAGCCATCTATCAACTCATCTATTCATCCATTTATCCATCCATCCATCCGGCTGTGTACCATCTTTTAATCCATCTATCCATCGATCTATCAATTCATATATCCATCCACCTATTTAGCCATCTTTCAATCTATTTTTCAATCAATCTATCTTTCAATCAATCAATCAATCTATCTATCTATCTATCTATCTAGACATCTATCTATCTATCTAGACATCTGTCAATACAAATATGCATCCATTTATCCATCCATCCACCTACTTAATCATCTATAAATCAACTATCCATCTATATCTCAGGGTCAAATTGTCTGTGAAAATCAGCTTTTTCATCTTATTTTTTTATTCAGTACTTTTTTAGCTTGTTTATTCTGCAAAATAATTTAGTACACCTCACTGTGGAGCTGTGTGTGTGCACGCGTTTTTGGCTTTGATACATACAGGATAAAGTCTGGGTCAAACTGTGGGGTGTTAATTGGACCCAAAGGACAAAAGTAATTGTTGTTACACTCTAGGCATCCGCTATGCACACACATATTATTCTGTACTCTTTCAACATTAAAAGAAAGAGTAAAAAGTGAATGAAATTAATTAAAGAAAACAGGAAAAAAGAGGGGTAAAGAATTGTAAAGAGGGAGTTCTCCACATTCCTGTGGCGGTTAACCACTTTGGTAGCAAGCAGACTCCCTAGAGGAGCCGTGGCAGCCCAAAACAGTTTAGGAGCAAACAGGTGTCAGGCTGAGACATGTGCTCGATGAGGAGACACAAGTCACCCTGACACACACACAAAACAACACATACTTGTCACGTCTGCCCACCTGCTTGCATTTTCCACAACACTGAGCATCTCAAAATATTTTAATGAACCTATATTTGTGACACACTTGCACACACAAATGCACAGAGGGTGAATCCTTATAACCCTGAATAATTTTTGTCCATTTCACATGCAGGCACCCACTCAGCATGTGTTTACATGCTCTTTCACACATTACATATTCATCAGGGTGTCTGTGTAAATTGCACAGACGCACACAACACACACAAAGACATTACACAGGCACATAGAGGCGAGGGTGACAATGTGGTACCGCAGAGGAAACAAAATTGCACTCTAAGTGACAGAGGCGCTACAGATAAAACACTAAATGAGGAGAGACATGTAAATGCAGATAGATCAACAAAACTGTGAGAATGGATTGATAGATTTTCAGACAGACAGACAAAGATAAAGATAAGAAAAGCTAAAGAAATGTATAGTTTAACAGTGTGTGTGTGTGATGGTTGAAGGCAAACACACACACAGTGATAACCGCTCAATCACACACTTCCTCCTGCCCAGCAGGAAACTTAGCAGGTTCTTTCACTATGCATGTGTGTACAGGTCACAACAACTAGGCCTATGCCTGGCACAGTTCTGAACCTGCAGCAACAATGTCAGCAATGAGAAATGGTACATGAGCCGTGTGTGTGTATATATGCATCCGTCTGTGAGACATTCCTCTTCAGGGAAACCAGTGGGGGGTAAACAGCAAAAGTGGCTCACTTGGCCAGGTTAAAGAGAACATTTAAAGACAGAGGACAAAGGAGACAAGCACACAGATAGACAGAGAGCCTAAGCATAAGATGGAGGGCTGGATGAGTCTCTGGAGGTTACAGCTATTCTACACTGTCCTCGCTGTCAACAACAACGGACAACAGTGGCAATCTGGGAATCACTGTTTCTGTGTGTGTGTGTTCAAACAACACCCACTCGTGCAGATTCTATCAACATGTTGTGCTGCATTATCTGCATTTCACAGGATGATGGAGGACTGAGCTGAGACTGTGCGCCATCTTTCCATCAGCTGTGTTTGGAGTGAATCACACGTCACAATTTACTGAAGGAGATAATGTGTGCCAAGGTCAAAGACAGGCAGAAAGAATAATTAAAAGAGCATTTAATGGGCCATTCTGATGCTATTTAAGTACACTGATGGATAGAATGAGAGAGGAAGAGAGGGATGGAGAGAGAGAGGTAGAACAGTTGAAATTTTGTTCTATGTGCATTTTGTATGACAGTGCAACACTAGAGGAATACAACCAAGAAAGCCAAGAGATGTGTGTGGGTTTACGTAGCTCTCTAGGGGAAAAAACTGTCCTGGGAAGTTTTGACAAAACGTCCCTTTAGGGATGTCTGGGGGTTAGAGTAAAAAATGTACATTTGTCAAATAGCAAAAAAGAGGACTGTAACTGTAGGAAATGCTGTATTACATAAGTCAAATTGTAGGAATGATCATTCAACCCTTGCTGATGTTAGTGGCGTGCATTTAAATAAATGACATACACACCATAACATTATAAAGTACAGTAGGAGAAATAGATATTCATTTTGAGATTTATGAAAGATTACATTTACAAGTGCAATTAGTTTTTATATTGTGTTTAACTTTAAAGGGGACCTATTATGCCCCTTTTACAAGATGTAATTTCTCAGGTGTCCCCAGAAAGTGTCTGTGAAGTTTCAGCTCAAAATACCCCACAGATCATTTATTATACCATGCCCAAAATCACCCTTTTTGGGTGGGAGCAAAAACCCGCTGTTTTCGTGTGTCTCTTTAAATGAAATGAGCTGCTGCAACCCAGAACTCTTCTTCAACTTCCAGAAGAGGGCGGAGCCTTTACAGCTCGTGCATCGGATACTCCAGTAATAAACTAATAAAAAAAAAAATCACACAACAAATGGAATATTTGCAAATCACCTTTCTGACTGT
The DNA here is from genome assembly GCA_018155175.1 of Sinocyclocheilus anophthalmus. Lineage (NCBI taxonomy): Eukaryota > Metazoa > Chordata > Actinopteri > Cypriniformes > Cyprinidae > Sinocyclocheilus > Sinocyclocheilus anophthalmus. Next base: position 365,839 of record JADLZN010006844.1, read on the forward strand.
GCTTGCTAGCACGCTGTACTGCATTAGATGGCACAGTACATGTAAAAATAAAGAGAAAGAGTTTGCACATCTAAATATCCAATACTGGCCAATATATATCGAAAAAAATTCCATAAAATCTATTTAAAAAAAAAAAAATCAGCATATCACATCAAAAACTGTATTAGTATAATTTGTTTTTACAGTTTTTTTGTATAAAACGTTTTTGTGAAAAAGGCCCAAATTATTATTGTTATTATTATGATTAAATCATAAAAATAATTTTATACAAATATTTTACTATTTTAAATATACATTTAAAAAAAACTTACAAAAAGGTTTGTGATTTGCCCCTTCTTTTTTTTTGTGCATTTTTGCCTTTAGTAGGATAGGACAGACAGAAAGCGAGGTGGAAGAGAGAGAGAGGGGACAGTATTGGGAAAGGTCCACAAGCCGGGACTCAAACTTGGGACACCCGAAGCACAATGGTGCTATATGTCGGCGCGCTGCCCTGAGGCTATTGACGCCGAACAATTGGTCTTTTCTTTTAAATAATTAGCTTTTTTATAAAACACAGTGATATAAGTTATAGTATGTCCTAATTTTGCTAAGTAAGTACTGTGTGTGTTTTGGGTAGGTACAGAGATCCACTGTATTCCACCCCCTCATCCCCTGCACCCATACCTCCTCCGCACCAAACCCAGATTGCCATCTAAAACACACACATGAACACAGACACACACACACACACACACACACACACACAGTGTGGTCTTGTTCTAAGTGTTGGCTCTGTGTGTGCTACATGAGCAAAGGGAATATTTAATCATCAGGTGAAGAGAAAGTTCACTCACTGACCAAACACACGCAACAGTAACATCCTACAAAAGCAGAAACACACACACACACACATACACATACAACAATACATATTATCCACACCTCTCATGAGCTGATGTGAACATTCAGAGCAGCTCTCCTTCTCAGAGTATGAATCACTCAGTGTTGCAGCTCAATCTTTAATCACCCACTGTGGATTCCTCTTTGCTATGTATCAACATCACTAAACCCCTGCAAAAAAAATAAAATAAAAAAATAAAAATAAAAGCTGATAGAAAACGCAATTTCACCTTTCCATGAAACCCATATCCACGGATCTGTGTGCTCCCCTGCTAGGAACTCTGACTCAAGCCACTAGGAAAAATAGATCAGGAGATACAGAGACAGGCAAAAGAAAAAATAGATGGAGAGAGGAAGAGAAACAGAGAGGTAGGGGGATATAAAGTCACGCCTCAGCGTGGGTCAGCCTGGTCCAGACGTCGCCATCTCCTCCAGAGCCATTCAGAGCTCCTGGACACCAGAGGGACTCTCGCTCTCACAGACATGAGGTGCCTGAGGTGGAGATGGGAGTGGGCTGGGGTCACATGGGGAGACCTGGAGGAGCAGGGGTGTGTTTTGTCCCACTGCAGCACCTCAAATACACACACAAACACTTCAAAGTTTTGAAGTTTCCTTTGCCTCTTTGTTGTTTCCTGTGACGCAGGACTTTGACTTCGTCAACAATAAAAAGACAAGATGAAAAAAGTATCATAACAATAATTCCAATAATAACAACAGATAATTAAAATGTATTATAAATAAAGTATTGTATTAATACAATTTTGTATATGACAAAAAAAACTGGAAGTTTACACTAAGGGCAAATAGTCAAGCTGGCTGGCAGAGGCTATTTTCACTAACTCCACCCACTACTGCTTAGACAGTTTGCCCTTAGCACAAATAGCATGTCACTTCTATTTACACTTTGTGTGAATTATTAAAAAAATTTTAAAAATATCTACTGCTATTTGCACCTAGTGTAAACAACAAGGTATTTGTTGCAATTTATACAGTATTTGGTGCAAACTGTAGAAAAATAACACCTCAATGTTTTAAGAAAAAAGGTAGAAATCATTTATTCAAATAATCTAGTCATAGTATCATGGGGATTGCCTCTTGAACTGAAAGAGCCTAAACAGTACCATTTTGCAAGCAGGCATGCTACTGTATAATACATATGCTAGCAGGGACACATTAAACTGATCGAAAGTAACAGTACATTTATAATGTCACAAAAGATTTCTACTTCAAATTAATGCTGTTCCTTTCAACGTTCTATCATCCAAGAATCCTGAAAAAAAAATTATTCTACAGGTTTCCACCACAAATATTAAACAGCACAAACCATTTTAATTTTCAAGGGGAAACCATTACTAGCATCAAATCAGTATATCAGAATGATTATGAAGGATCATGTGACACTGAAGACTGGAGTAATGGCTGCAAAAATTCAGCCTTGCCATCACATGAATAAATTACATTTTAAAATGTATTAAAATGGAAAACTTTTAAATTGTAATACTATTTCACAATATTACCGCCTGTATTTACTGTGTTTGATCAAATAAATGCAGCCTTTGTAAGCATAAGAGACTTCTTTAAAAACATAAAAAAGATTTTTACAGAGCCTGAACTTTTAAACGGTAGTGTGTGTGTGTGTGTGTGTGTATATATATGGTGTGTGTGTAAATATATATATATATATATATATTATAAAAAACATTTTTTAAATCAGACATATTCAGATAATCAACTTACAATTGCACAGGTCAGAATATGTTCTGACTAATGTTACATAAATATAACAGCCTGTTTATCTATCCATTTTCCCAAATAGCCATCCATCTGTACATACACATACTGTTCTATTGACATATCTGCTAGTTCAAGGGTCTTCAACCGGGGGTCCGCAGCAGTACTGCAGGGGGTCCGTCAATTAATTTTTGATCAAGTAATTTTTCATTAAAAAATTTAAACATTGGTTAAAAAAACATCACAAAGTCAATTTTAAATATAAGCACCCTGAAACGAAAGCAAGAGCACCCTCAGTTGATACTGCAATGATACAATATTTTTGGCGAAACAGATTTAACAAACGCTCCATTGCGTTTTTGAGTTTAAGCTCTGAGAACGTGAAATGTTTCTATTTACAGTGTGTGTGTGCATAGTTCTGATCTACTGTCTTAACATAATATACATGTAACATAAAAATATTTATTCTTAATCATAATAAATTATGGTTAGTTTCTATTAATACTGAAGGCTATATGCTTAAGGGGTCATATGATGCTGCTAAAAAGAACATTATTTTGTGTATTTGGTGTAATGAAATGTGGTTATGCGGTTTAAAGTTAAAAAAACACATTATTTTCCACATACTGTACATTATTGTTTCTCCTCTATGCCCCGCCTTTCTGAAACGTGTCGATTTTTACAAAGCTCATCGGTCTGAAAAAGCGAGGTGTGCTCTGCTTGGCCAGCTATCCAGTGCGTTGTGATTGGCCGAATACCTCAAGCGTGAGACGGAAATGTTACGCCCCTCACCATACCATACTGTTGATGCCGTGTCTGGCCGGAGCGACGAGACAAAAACATTAAAACCCATTATAAACAAGGCATTTGTTGCATCCAGTGGGGACATAATTACTGATTATAATGACTATACTGTCTTTTTATGCGTTGCATTACATCACGCCACGTAAACATAAAACCATGTCTGCATTTGTGATCAGAGAAATGACAAACAACAAGTGCTAACGTTACTCCACACTGCCCAAAACTCGCGTTTGAATCATCAGTGGCAAATGATAAAAGAAAACGTAATTACAGACTGTGAGTCAGAACTGCCGGCATTTTAGTCTAACGTTACTCTCCCAGGATCAGTAAACAGTCCTCCATAAAATGTGCCGGCGATCCAAGTTGAAGTATTCCCTCAGCGACCAGCACAGATCAGCTCTAGGCATGACGAAGCGGATATCGTCCTCTTTTGGAAGGCCAAACAAAGTAGTTTCGCTTTCACACGAAAAACACAGCGGCTAGCGTGAGAGAAAAGCCCGGCTTAGCGTTGAGCTGAAGCCGGGCAAGAGTGAGCCGAGGCGGCGGGGTCGAGAATGGCGCGCCTGGGCTGGACTCCGCTTCGTCCACGGTGAAGCCGATCCGGCGATCCACAGCGCGTAGTTGATGCATTTCCTCAGTGACCAGCACGGATCAGCTCTAGGCATGACGAAGCGGATATCGTCCTCTTTTGGAAGGCCAAACAAAGTAGTTTCACTTTCTCAACGAAAAACACAGCGGCCTAGCATGAGCGAAAGCCCTTGCTTAGCGTGAGCTGAAGCCGGGCAAGAGTGAGCCGAGGCAGCGGTGTCGAGAACGGCGGTCCCGGCGAAGGAGCGGTGAAACGGTGAAAGCAGATCCGGCGATCCACAGCATGAAATTTATGTATTTCCTCAGCGACCAACACGGATAAGCTCTAGGCATGACAAAGCAGATATCGTCCTCTTTTGGAAGACCAAACAAAGTAGTTTCGCTTTCACAACGAAGCATACAGCGTCTTCAGGACATGGTGGCAGCGGCACCAATACTACAGCGAGAATAAAAGCTACGCCTTCTTTCTTTGCCTGAACATTTGGGTGGCGTTATGCAAATCTTCCCACATAGTGAGGTAGATATGTGGGGGCGTGTTCGAACGAGCCGTTTTAGGTAGGCGTGGCTGACTCTTAACTTTTATAAAGAATATCTCTTTGGATTTGAGACTTTAGTCTTTGCAAATTTACAGATCTTCTTTATGCACTAAGAGATTGTAACACTCCAAAGAGAAAGGAAAAAATGAAATCGCATCATATGACCCCTTTAATATGTGGCTCTACTTGATGCATTTTGTATCAGGGGGTCCCTGATCCATGTCTCTATCACCTAAGGGGTCCTTGCCCTGAAAAACGTTGAAGACCCCTGTGCTAGTTTATAGCAATATTATTAAATCTATGTGCAGGTAAAAACAGATGTATAAAGCGTGATTATACATGCATGACAGTTTCAGTGAGAATAACACTCATAGAAAGCATGGAGAGGGATTAGTGTGAGTGCAGAACACTCACCCCCATAATCTAAGTTTTAATCAGAGCAGCGCTCGCTGTAAGCTATTAGAGAGGCAGAGAGGTTAGTTTAGAGGTTCATTCAGGAGGACCTGTAAATGAAAGCCTCTTAACAATGGGAGAAGAATCTTGGATCGATACTTCCAAATGACTGTGTGTGTTTGAGATAAAAAAATAATCCTATGATACAGTTCACTAACACCCATCATTTCTCTCAATCCACAGGAATGCTGGGTATTTGTGGCAGTTTCATTTACCATGATGCATTCTCTCCATCTATCTCTCTCACACACATACATGTCACGTACGCACTGGCTGATGTCTCCAAAGCCCATTCTACTAAAAGACAGTTCAAATGAAGGATTGCCTTTCAGCTCAACATCTGCTTGTTGTTTTTTTAAGACAACAATGCAGCTCAGAAACATCATCTAATGATTACACTTCTGCACAGCAGTGGTGATAGTTACACACAACAAAATCCTCATCAGTCACAAAAACACTTGAAATTTATACTGATTCAAACTGACAAATAAATGTGTCATGAAACTTTAGCGGCACATGTGAAACAACACATAACGCAGCTTCTCTGCCACCTAAAGGTGATTATAGGTGGTAAAATAGATGCAAGGAATAAAAGACCAATAACAATAGACAAGAAAATTGTTTCAAGAAAAGAAAGACGACCGATTGCAATACAGTATGCAAATATTACAATGATGTCATTTCTGTTGGTTACAGTTTAAAAGGTGAACATTTTAACAATGCGAGTTAATAGGAGATTTTATCATAACTTCACTTTTAAATCATTTAAAAACAATAAAGTTTACAAAGACCAAATAAGACCCAGTCCTGACATGACCTACTAAACAAAGTTTAATGTTAAGTCATTCAAGCTGAATAAATAGCAAAAAAAACAGTGAGGAATAATAAGAAATATTTTAGAATAAATGTTGTTAAAAATCTGGATAAATTGTTAAAAGTATCTTTTTTTCATTCTGACACTTAACACAGCTTTAGATGTGAAACTTCTCAAGGGTGAATGCCTTTTCTCCAGTTATCTACTTGCGTGGCGTCTACTTGGCATTTACAGGCTCACCTTGAAACACTTTTATGAGAAACAGTGGCTGCTTAACAGTCCATCCGTTCTGAAAGAAAAAACCTGCTGGTTCTCACACACGCATACAAACACTTAACACATATAACCCAAATAAAAACACACTGCACCTTGCTAAAAGGCAAACATTGCCCTCATTTATGTTAGACAGGCTTGAAGGTGCCTGGGAAGAAAAATGTGAACACACTCCACCTATGTTCACAGAGTGTTTGTTGGCTCCCTGTCGACTAGCACAAAACCTCTCTATGGCAATGAGCAGGCCAGCAATTCTCAAATGGTTTTATTGCTGGACCCAGATTTTACATTGGACATCAAATTGCAACATAACATAGTACTAAAAATGTTTGTCACAATGAAGTAACAGAAATAAAGGTACTTAAAATCGCATTTCCATGACTGGCATATGTATTCACATGTCTGAATAAAAAACAAAAATCACAAATCTGTACATGCGAGGGAAGAAAAGAGCAGAAATGTGATTTACATGTGTCTTTTCAACGAACGTGTTCTAAATGTGTTGTAAATGTCAACTCGATGTTCGAAAATCACCATATCAAGTAAACCTGATTAAAATATGAGCCTATTTATTTTGCTATTCTTTCTAATTATGTTTTTATGTGATTTTATAAATTTTTCATATATGTATATATAATTATTATATATATAATATTTAAAAAAAATCTTGTAATATAATTCAAACATATACAGTATATGTGGCGGATTACTTTTCTACCCTAGTAATGTTAGATATATGTATTTACAGTACAGTTTACAATTTGTATTTTTTTAATTTTTAAGCTAATTTGTGGGTCACAACCAACCACTGAGAATCAGAATCTTTAACCATTAGAGCACTAAAAACAAGAGCAATAACTAGAATCACACTGTATGTTTGTGAGTGTGTAGATGTTGGACCCAAATATTTCTCACAGTTCCTGACACTCATCATACATCTATAATCTGTATGTGTAGACATCAAACACTAAGATATATAGAGGCTATTTGATTTATGCCTCCATACGTATATGTCCTGTAGTGTAGGGAAGAGAAAAGCAGCGGTAGCCACCGGCTGTCAGATGATGAGAAATGAGAGAGGTCACAATGCTGAAACATTAACCCTGCAGACCTCTGGGCCCCCGCTGAGAAGAGGCCAGTTCCCGCTGACCGCAGCTTAGAGCTGAGCACTCACCGACAGGGAGAACAGACAGCGTGATGAGGGGGCGCTAAAGGCGCGCTTCAGAAAAGGGCAGGTTGTGTGCCCTTGGGGCCTAGACAGCTGTCAGACACCATAGCATACACGGAACAGAAGCACATGTACAAGGACAAGCGCTTATACACAAGGCAAAAGCATAGCAGAGGGTGAGAAGAACAGAGCAGTGGCTGGGGAGAGAAAGACAGAGAGAAAAGGGGAAAGAGAGTTGATAGGGGTTGTCTCACTTGACCGCTCCGTCTGCTGAAGTGATGAAAGCCACCAGGACGGAGTAGGGTGTAAAGATACACGTGTGCTCATACTACACCGTGTACAAACCAGATTCCAGCAACAAGCATTTCATCTGTCCACACTGAAAGGGAATATGCTCTGTGACGAAGTACAACAGCAGCCAATCAGAACCTATTTTTAACATTTAGTTATCTGGAGGGGGATTTTTAATGATATTTCACTGTAAGCAGAGCTACTGAACATGCAGTCACAAATAAAAACACAAGAAAACAACTGCTTGTTATGGCTGGTTAGGACAAAAAAAATATCACATGGATTTATCATGTTGCGCCTAGTTAAGTCATATTGCCACATGTCTGTTAGCTCATTTAAACAGGAGAGCTCAGGCTGTCCAATAAACTGCCTGCCTAAAATTCTCAGTTTAGCTAGGCAAACAGCGGAGTACATTTATTGATGCTATTTAAAATGATATAAAAACTGCATCTTAAAACAAAACAATCAGACATTTTGAATGATGTAATGACACATTATTAAAAGGCTTTAAAGGGACCATATCCTTTACTTTTGGAGTGTTAATTTTTTCCCCTCTTCGAAGTCCATCTGTAAAGTTTGTCCAGTTTCTTTAGACCTCCTTTGTGGACAAACTAGAGTTTGTCTATCCCATTTTCAACCCTTTTCCTGACCTTTAGAATGAAATTGCGCATATATTGACTACTGTACCTACAACTCTTTAAAGGGGTGGCTGATTGCGATTTCACTTTTTTAACGTTAGTTAGTGTGTAATGTTGCTGTTTGAGCATAAACAATATCTGCAAAGTTACGAAGCTGAAAATTCAATGCAAACAGAGATATCGTCTTTTAAAATTCTGGCAGTTAAGGGCCTACAAAAAAGGCTGGTAGGGACTACAACAAGTTACTTCCCAGGTTCGTGACGTAACAAACCCAGATAAACCCCGCCCCCGGGAACATGCAACAAAGGGGGCATGGCCATGTTGCGCTGCTTTAGAGAAGAGGAAGAGAAAACTAGAGGTGCACGTAAGAATCTATTCATATATGAATCGCAATTCTGTCTTCTAACGATTCTAATGGATTCACAAGTTTCAAAATCAATGTTCTAAAGCAGCGGGTCTTAATACTGTTCCTCGCGTCCCCCTGCTCTGCATCTCTCTCTCTTTCTCTCTCTCTTCTCTCTCTCTCTCTCTCCTCTCTCTCCTCTCTTTAACGCTCAGACGCCAAAAAGAACCTGTTTCCCAATTATACCACTTATGTCAATAGCTATGGAGAAGCATTAAACATGGACGTGCGTGTGGTTGCTGTACTGTATTAAAGCTTTATTCAGGATAAAAACCGTATATTAAAAGCTAACATAGGCAGTAGCATTTACAAATAACAGTGTATCTAATAGTATGAGACAACAACAAACAAAAATCTTTGGCCTTCCATTAAAAGCCATGCTTGCACAGGTCTGCACGATCCTCTTCAATAATATCCTCTGCTTCTCAATCAGGCTCAAACTGATAAGCGATATTAATGACGCCGTTGTTTACAATACAACCTGAGCACATGCTGCTGAGGTGAGGGGTGAGACGTTTAGACGGGCACTAGAGGCGGTTTAGCCAATCACAATACACTGGGCCAGCTAATCAATCAGAACCCATCACGTATTTCTGAGGGAGTGGCTTCATAAAAGCAGGAAATGATCAGCACGTTTCTCAGAGAAGGGACAGAACATGGAATAAAGGTAAATTATGTGAAAAAATGCGTTATATAAAAAATTAAAAACCGAATGCATTACACGTTAGCACTAATTAGATTGCACCTCATAAACACAATCAAGCCTAGAAAAAAACCAGTGAACCACCCCTTTAATAAGTAAATTAGCTTGTTAAAGTATGTCTACATAGTGCATCGAAACTCTAAATGAAAAAAAATAAGTTAAATGAATAAATAAATAAATATATTTCTGCTCCAGCTTGTGTACTCTTATGCTTAAAACTTGGCAATGTGTACTAGAAATATTGTTGCCTCTTATGATGAATTGCTAACATTGTTCCCATTTTATTTGTCGCTTTGGATAAAAGAGTCAAATGACTAAACATAATATGTAAAAATTTAATTTGTGTTGCTTCTCTGTGCTGTAAACCTAAATTTGTATTGCAGATATTTCATTCTCTTGCTTTGTTTCTCACCTCATGTCTCCCTCCGTCACCGGCTCTAACACTTCCATGAAAATAGAATGATTGAAGAGGTAATGAATGATTAAGAGAGAGTGATGAGATGAGAAGAGTGAATGACACAGAGAGAAAATCCTATATTTAAAAGCGAAACATTCAGCCCAACAGTTTACATTCCAGTGCAGCTATTATCCAACAGGTGTCATCACCCTCATGCCCTTCAAAACTTAGAAACAGATCCACACAACTAAACACACACATACAAACACTAGTATTGGTCTATAGTAAAAGTTCTTATTAGTCCCTCATGTGTGCAAGTAGAAATGGAAGCTTACGTGTTAATTCTACCAGGAAGACTCTAACACCAGTTACATCGTTCATTCATTCTCAGTCAATCATGACGTAGTTTCCATTTTAAAGATCAAACAAATTGTCATTTTGCTGCCTATTGACAATTTGCATTCACTCACCACCAACATGAGTCCTGCTGGTAGAATATAACAATCCAAGCCTAACCCGATAATATTCATGATTCTTCTGAAAAGTAATATTAAATAAAATGTGAAAAATATACATTACAAGTTCTTGAAACTTTTTAGCTTTTTGGGTGGTTTACTAAAAGTTCCTTATCTTATCAACATAAATGGGAAATTAGGTTTAAAAATAGATTGATAAAAGTTAAACAGTCCGTCTTTTGTTTTTGTTTTACACCTCAAAACTCCGTTTCATGATCTCTCACTTCGCCCAAAAACAACATCAGACACAGGAACTGCACTGTAATTAGACATTGAATGGGTTCAGAAAGAGCAGTTCATTCATAGATATCACATTCAACAGCGTTTTCATACCTACTGAGAAGGTAAATACTCATGTAGTGATACTGGCAACTTTCCCATAGTAGATGTTGGACTAAAACAACTGGTGCAAACCGGTTTATTAATCTTTGCTCAATCAAATAAGCTAACAAAAATAGTTTTAAAAAATACTCTTCGCACTTGTAAGCATGAATATAAATAGATACATTTCTGAAATGTTTTAATTGATTGATAACAGTCATTATTGGATATATACTGACCAATATTTAATTGTGCATGCTCTTTTCCCTTATTTTTACATTTTCTTTGATATCATCTATCACTCAGTGAAAATAATTATTTAAAAACACTAATAATTTAATAACACTGTTAAATGTAACCTTTATCAAATTTTTAAATGATTATTTTCATACAATACACAATATAATGTTCAATCATGCTATAATGCCTAAATTCACCAGCACTGTAAAAAATTATTTTGCAGTTTAGTTGTTTCATTGATTTTTTTGTAAGTTGACAACTCCATCAGCTTAAAAAAATGTGTTGAATCAATTCAATAACAATACTGTATATCACGTTCTAAACATCACTTATCGTGAGAACTCGTGAAGACCATTGCAGACAGAAGACATTCATCAGCCATCTTGGTGAGCTTCTCCACAAAATTTGGAAATTTTCTCAATCTACAGATTTGGTACAGTAAGTAAATATGTATATTTATTGGTTTAATATATGTTTTAAATTACATATGTCTAAGAAGAGTACAAGTAGGGTTAAAAGCGGCTTATTTTCTAGTTATATGTATGTCAGTGTTAGTTTTGCAGCACTCTGAAGCCTCAAAATATGTACAAATGGATTTATTTTAAAAATAATTTATTTAAATTTGACAGCATCTTATAATCACTAAAAGACACCCGTCAGATACACTACACATAGATAAAAAAATTAGGGGGAAAAAAACATGATAACTACTGGAACTGTCCCTTTTATGCATGTTATAAGCAAAACGAATGAGCACCTCCCTCAGAGTTCGTTTGGAGCACGTGCATTTGCTATTGCTGATACAAGGTATCTCTTTCTGTTTTCTGAGGCTTACCAGAACCCATTGTAATGCTGCATGAATATACTGTCATAAGTATATTGCATTTGACATTCGTTAAAAACTATAGGTTTTTTTAATGACAGTAATAATAGCTAATATCTTGTATAAACAGTCCTGCGATAAGGATAGACACAAATGTGTTAAATTATAGACCAATATTTAAATATTTAAATTAGCTAATTTCATGTGTTATGTAATTTAAAAGCCTCATCTGTGATCATTGTAAAGTAGGGCTTTGGTAATTGAAATGTAAACTTGTCATGACATTTTACTTTCTCTTTAAAGATTTATTTATATATTTATTTTTTATTATTCTATATGTGTTGTTTTAACGTGCTTCTGTATTTTTCATGTTTATGATATTCTGGAATTACTGAAGATCAGCACAGTCCTTTTGCAGTTGTATCCATCTAAGTGCTATGCAGACATATTGGGAACTGTCACATTGTAGAGTTTGGAGTGGACAAAGTTGTAAGTAAATTTATTGACTTTCTAAGTGCCCATATTTATTGGAGTCTGTAAGCTTTAAGATTTTAAGGCACATTTTAATGCTTCTCTTTGTTTTTATTAAAGCACTCGGAAGAGGAATTCTTGACTGTTGTAATTTATAGTTGTGGGTGACCAAAGTGAGTACCATCAATCTGCAGTGATGAGGTCCTGGTAATAGAAGAAGAAATCTTGGTGATCTGGGGATTTAAAGTTTTTATTCAAGCAATTATTTTCACATTCATGTACACTTATATACAGTATATAAAGTTAAGACTAGGCATTTAGTTAGGGTTTCTTAATTCTTTTAGACTTTCATTCTTTCCTCCCTTATTCTCCGCTTTCACTTTCTCTTGTGTCCCTCTAACTCTTATTGTTCCTGTACAGTTTGGATCGCTTTCTTGTTTCCCTGCATTGTTCAGCTCACTTGAACATCTATAGTGTTCCTAGCGTCCTACCTAATTGATTTACCGTTTTTTCCTGCTCAGCTACTCCCCCGTTGTCCTAGATAACCGTTCCTCACCCATTGTCGCTCATCGACTTTCTGTCGACCCTCCCCCCCCCTAAGCTCTGCTCTTCCACGCCTCTGCCGGTCATTATGTGTGTGCAAGTTTCCCTGCTGTGTTTCTGTGGATCTCACTTCTCCTTGGCCTCTTTCTTTACCTTTATCAACGCCCCCCTAGGTCCTTGTCAATTAGTTTCCGTTTCTCCGTCGCGCCATATCCTCACATACCATGGAAATGCCTCCTACTCGCACTGACCTCCCCCTGACAAGAATAACCCTGGTCCCAAGCCAAAAAAACTTGCTCCTCCCTTTATAACGGCCCCTCGTCGCTCCACCACACGTACCGTGCTGTTTTGCTCAATTTTTGCCAAACCATCTGTTTTTCAGTTCCGTTTCTTGTCACCCTATGATCTCCTAAACCCACCCCCCCACACGCACCCATGTACATAGTATGCTCTACCCACCCTCAACATGCTTCCCCACCGCCTGCTCTCTCTTGCGGACGCACAGGGTCATCCTTTCTTATGGCCGGCTGAATTCACCACCAAACCACCCCCCCCCGCTGCGGCGATCCCCACACCCCTAATATCAGACTCTTCCCCACCCCCCTGGAATTGTGCAGTTAGATAGACCATGCCGCCTTAGATCCAGTACTAAATGTCGATACCCTTCCCCTCCCCCCAACCGGTCATTCCTATTCTTGCCCCTGAACATGTTTACAACGATGAGCTCTCCCCCAACAACGCGTGCAGATGTGCCCCTTGTTGCGATTGTCCCGAAAGATGGTCCTAAGTGTTTGAGAATTCACCGCCCTTTCTTTGTGAGTCTTTTTTTTTACATGTCATTGAATTACTGCGTCATAATCTCCTCCCGTTATTTTTCTCGTTCCTCCCCTTCTTAGCCCTTTGTACGTGTGTGTTCGATGTTGTTCGTGTGGTTGGTAGTGAGATGAAGATGGTCTGGTTCCGAGAATTTCATACCGCCTTTGTGTAGTGGGTACTGGTGAGAAACGGATCCCCGTTCACCATCTGCCACGCTGATGAGAAATTCACCAGCCCCACTCCGGACCCAGAGCCTAGCCAAACACCATTCCGCTGTGCGGAGAAACAGCCAGAGCCCACCGCAGATGGACAGCCAAAGTCCTCCGTGACCGACGAGCCATTGCCTGATAGAGTGACAGAGCTGAGGATTGCCCCGGAGCCAGAGCCTCATCAAACGTCTGACCAGGTGCATGAGCTGGCAACAATGCCCGCCACGGAGGATTATACAGTGGAGAGTGAGGTCGCAGAGGAAAGCCCCGCCCACTGTGCCACTGCTGAGGGTGAGCTGCAGCTGGACTCAGATGATCTTATAGACTTATTCCGACATGCCTCCTCTCCTGTCTTCTGAACTCTCTACCTCTCCCGATACGGCCAAGGAGGCAGTTTATGAACCGTTCGTCTGCCCAGTACTGTCAGTCTGTCCTGCTACATACAATGGAGGGTCGTTCCCCTGTCCGTGCACTCCTGTGATGGGTTCACCAATTTTGTGTGTGGGGCAGCACACACCTATCCCAGAAATCTCACTTCCAGTCATAATAATTTCCACCCAGGCTCCCTTTCTACCTACTCTCAACAGTCGGCGTCCATCTTCTGCCCCTCGGCCGCGGGATCCTGTCAGCCCCTCAGCTCATCCTCAGCCCACTATCTGTGATGTGGGTTTGCAGCGGGTCTGCCAGTCTCCATCTGCGTTTTGGCTGAAAGATCCCTTGTCTCCGCCTGCAGCCTCCGAGTCCCAGACTCCGCCTCGGCCCATCGACTTCGGTGTCGACAACCGACGCCCAGCAGCTGCACCATGGCTCTAGTCTCTCTCCTCTCGGACGTGGCCCATCAGATCAATCAGCTCTGCTCGGGTTCCTTGTCCCTCCAGTCCGCCTTGGTCAGGCGTCGACCCCCCATCGCCTCAGGACTCCACCCCTCTGGCTGACACTTGTCGATCTGTCCCACCGGCTCCGTTGGGCTCCTCCCTGCCTCCAGCTCCACCTTGGTCCTCTGTTGCTCCGGCTCCACCGTGGCCTTCTGGATCCCTGACTACACCTCGGTCACCTGAGCCATCTTCTCTGCCTTGGCCCCCTGGATCCTCACCGTTGCCCTGGCTCTGCGGCACTCCATCTCTGCATCGGGCTCCTCTCCCACCTGCTCTGCCGCTGTCAGTTACCCCCCTGGAGTTGTCAGCCCTTCCTCTGCCTTGACTCCTCCCTCCATCGGCTCCACCATGGGCGGTCATGTTGGTTGCAGTCTGGGTCCCTCCTAGCTCCTCCTGCTCCAAGTCCTTCCTGTCTCCGTCCTGGCTCCTCCCTCCATCTGGTCCGTCATGGTTCCTCCTGATCCCTCCATGGCTCCTCCCTCCATCGTCGCTGCCCTGGTCAACTGCCTGCCTTCCTGCGTGCCCTTTGCCATCCCTTGTCACCATCCCTACTCCACTCCTTTATCCTCCTCCTAAGTCCCCCTCAGTTCCTCCTTCTGTTGATTCGTTACAGAGCGAAGTTGCGCCTGGCCGGAGGGGGGAGCACTCTCACAGTTGGACTTTGTTTTCTGTGTTTTTCGGTTCTCCTGCCTTGTTTCAGTCCCTTGACCCAGTTTTCCTTAGTTCCCTTGATTAGTTAATTCTGTTCACCTGTGTTCGATAATTATCCTCATTTGATCTGTGTATTTAAGTTGCTCCCTTTTAGTCCTTCCTTGCGGGTTATTGTTTATTGTTATGTGTGCTGTTCGTGTTTCCCTTTGTGTTCTTGGATATCCCTTTTCTCCTTGGATTATTATTGAATTATTATTGAATGCTATTTGAATCATCTCTGTCTCCCACGAGAGCCCTGACATATGTGAATGTTTTAATAAACATGAATGTTTAAATTATGGTTTATTTGTGCTCCCTGTTATGCCAGGATTAGTTAACAAAACGTTTGTCATGTTAACTTGTGTTGAAGTTTATTTAACTCATAATTTTAAGGCAACCACGTAAACTTTTTAGGTTATTGTTATAAAAAACTATATGTGAACTATGAGTGAACTTAAATTTGAAAGTATTTAATTATCTTGATTGCTTGAATAAGTTGATACAATATTTAATCCAAAGTTATGACAACTAGACAACATTAAGTAAAAAAAATCTTTGATTCATAGAACAAAATATTAGTTGAAACAACAAAATCCCTATCTTTGTAATAACTGAAGTTATTAGTTTCAATAAACTTAACATTTTAAAGCAACCAAGTTACTAACTTTAAGTTAAACCAACAAATAATTTTTTACAGTGCAGCGTTTAAAATGGTTAATTTTGGTTTTCAGTGTTGTGTTTTTAATGTTAGTACTAATGCTGTAAAATCAATTAATCGTGATTCATCGATTTTACAGCCCTAGTGAGTACTTTAGTATTTTAGTAATTTAGAACTTTAATTTATTTAGACACAATAGTACTGAAATAACGGCCATTTATATTATCATTAAAATGAAAGTAAAAAAAGAATAGATGAACCAAATTTACAGTACGCTGAAGAAATTCTCTGTAGACCAAAATAACTAAAAATAAAAGCAAAACAAGTATATGGCACTGGTTACATGTCTTGTTCTGTTAAATGGGCAGAAATTGAATGCTTTCTCTAACCAATCAACTAAACAGCTGTTGTGGAGGAGAAGCCATGAAACTTTGTAAACAATGATTTACTGTCCCGGCAAGTAAGAGAACGATCAGTTCAGACTGTAATATTTTTTGATACATAGCCCCTTTCAATATTACCTGAATAAAGATAATGATAAATGTACTGCATCTAAATCCTTTAAAAAGAGATGCAGGCAGAATGTCATAAACATAAATAAGCATACCAAAGATACATTGCCAAAATATATCTAGTCTAATATCAAATCTCCAGTGTTATACACTGACTGTGTACTGAGAAAATCCAGCCTTTCCACAAGCCAGTACTGCCAAGAGAATCAACAGCTGCCTCTTCACGCTAAAGCCTAATAGCTGGCATTCTCTACACAGCATCACTTGTGTGGTCTGTATGCCTATTGGAAATTGGACATTTATAACCCCTTGCCAACAAATCAGTGCCTCTAAAAGCATTTGTATTTGTAAATCAGTCCTATTTCATAACTGAGACAGGTAGCAAGACTGAATCTACAGAAGAGGTAAAAGCAAAGTGTACATAGGCATGATCACTGCAAAAGAGGTAGTGCATCAACATCATCCTGGCCCAGCTGAGAGCATTTCTTCCTGGTGTGATTTATCTGTTTGTGCCGCTGGCACCTATTCAGAACACAAGACGACCATCGACATCCAGTACGGAAAGACCAATGTCGCTCACTGTGGATTGGGAAAGTGGTTGGTTTAAATAAATCTTCAAGAATCTATATAATAAAACCTCAAGAGTAAATTAGACATTGATTATTTGAGTTGATTCTTAATCATCCTCTTAGTGCTCACCTTGAAG
The DNA here is from genome assembly GCA_018155175.1 of Sinocyclocheilus anophthalmus. Classification (NCBI taxonomy): domain Eukaryota; kingdom Metazoa; phylum Chordata; class Actinopteri; order Cypriniformes; family Cyprinidae; genus Sinocyclocheilus; species Sinocyclocheilus anophthalmus. The sequence continues at coordinate 382,896 of JADLZN010006844.1, forward strand.
CAATGGCCTTGATCTTATAGAATAAAGCACTTCCTCTCTTAGATCACAATGTGGCATTCACTAGGAGTGACGCAGCTCGAGGAGAAGAGGTGTTTTATGTTATTTAGAGTTATTGTGTTCTTCAAAAAGTCTGTGCTTGAAATAGACCAAGCATTGCTTTAAATTGTAAGCAGTTTCATTCCTGATACTTTATGTAACAAAGCTTTTCAAAAAGCCCTTTATTTTTAACACACCCATGACAGACATTGAAATACACATCAACTTTTGCATGTTTCGCACATAATGAAAGAGGTGGGGAAAAAGCAATGTTAAAAAAGTAAGGCATAGAATACATTTTAAAACTTTAATACATCTTCATTTGTCAATATCAGACCCGTCAGAGTGGACAAATAGACTGGCTGAGTCTATGCATCATCTCTCGTATTGCCTCTAGAGACAGATGAGCATCTCTGATCCACACATCTGCTATGCGATGCAGAACGAGCTTTCACTCTCGCACTGTGAAATGTGGAAAATTGGTGTTCAGCAATTTCAAATTATGATTAAGGATCATGAGCGAAGGAAAGATTTGAAATGTAAAGGCATGGACATCTCTCTAAAAGTGAATATTTCAAAGCCAAACTTATTCATCTAAATAAGATCAAATACCAAAACTGAGCGCGCACTGTCATTCAGCATTCAAAAACGACACCGAATACACATATAAAGTGAATAAGCTAACCAGAAAATGATCATATTTAAATCCCTCTTCAGAAGAATGACTCTCTTAGTCCAAGTATTTTTTTGCTCTTAGAAAGTGGACAATCCTGTGTATCTACTGGATGCCAAATCAACTCAAATTAAGACAGAAAACATGCAAACAACAGTTCAGACCAAACCGGTGAAATGGACTTATCTCTAGAATGACCAACCCACACTATATCCACCTAATGCATGTTTTAGGGGTTGAGGTAGGGTTGTGGGCTAGTTCCATCTCACAACCATGGTGGTACATCCTGATGGATATTTCAAACAGGACAAGAAGTACAACTCCCGTTTTAAGCACATTTACTAGAATGCCTGATGAAATAATCATGTTGTCATTTTTAAGATAAGCGTTTAAACTGCTGTTGGGTCATCGTTTGCAGCATGTCATGTATGTCAGATTTGCAGCACAGCGAACAAACCAATATGCCAAACTTAAGGACTGGAATGGAATGGAATGTGTTTGCTGTTTTTTTTTTTTACTTTACCCTAAATGTTTTCAGTAAAACACACACAAGGCAGCAAATATAGTTCAAATATGATAAACTACAGTATGGTCAGAGAATATTACACATAAAAAGCATATATAAAAAACTACAGGTTATACTTTTCTAAGTTATGATGGGGAAACCAAGACCCTCCTTCTATTTCCCCTTAATGTGCTTGTAATAAAATCAATGAACTGAAAAATATGATAAATGTCAAGGCACATTCATCATGACGGGGTTATTGTCTGAAGCAATGAGCTCTCACACGGCATTTCTGAAGTTTCATCCATTTTCAGGATGCCAGAGGAATATTGCCTGATTTGACAGCAAAATAAACAAGTAGCAATGCTTTATCTCAGAGCAGAACGACAAAAATGGCTTTAAAATTCAAATTAATTCCCTATGCAATACCTCCGTTATACTTTTTATACACAGTTTCAACATTCTTGCAAGATAAGTTCATTTCAGTCGGTATTTGATGACACGGATATAAATAATTTGTTCGTCTGACAGCATGTCACTCGCGCATCCAAACTTATCCTTCTTTCGGTTTGGTCAAACACCTGCCGTTTCAATCTAAACCGACAGTCATAATGAAAGTATAGTGAATGAAAGGAGCGCTTACCAGTACCGTTTCGTTTGCGAGTCTCTCCGTGGTCCTCTGAGCCCAACATTACTAGCGTATGTGTTTCTGAGCTGAACTGAACTGATTCTGAGCACTTCGCGCAGCTCTATGGTCACCCGTGCGTCACAAACCAAACGGCTCTCCAGCAAAGCGCGTGTCATTCACACTAACGGGACCGAAGAAATTCAGCTCTCTTCAGGGGAACTTTCTAGACCTTCCTTTCTTAAAAACTATCACACAAGATTTGTAGCTAGTGCAGGAAGCAAAAGTCTCCCTCTTTCGTTGTTTATACAATATAAATTCATGTTCCAGTTCCACTTGATGTTTCTGAATTAAAATGCTTAAGTAATTACAAGTAACTGATAGAATATTTTTATACAGTTATATACTACGTAAAACAGGTTACATAGAAGTCTCGAGTTTAGCGTTTTTAACTAGTGTTTGGCTATTATTATGGTCACCTAACCCTAAATGCTTTTTGGACCATTAGTCAATAATGCAACCTTCACGCACTTAATTGTGTCAAGTTCAAGTACTTTGTGGTCAGGGAGAACAGCTAGGGTTTGTCGACTCCATTCGCTGTCCTCCATGTAAAAATTACAATATGCGTAGGCTATATTGTATTGTTAATGATTTGAGGGGTAGTTCATGTGCAACTTCCAATGCGGTAACTGGTATTTACGATCATTTAGAGTGCATCTGAATTAAGCATAACTTATCGCCGATCATGAAGGTCTCATTATAACTTAAACCAGGAAGTAACATTAAGTTCATTTCAATTCAGGCATGATTAAAAAGTGGTTACATCCAAGTAGGTGAGTTTAATTACTCCATGCATTTTCACTAGTTTGTTTGTAACTGCTGCTCACACTATAGGCGGCCCCGGGATTATAACATTGACAGGGTAGGCAGCCAATCACAGTGATGTGGAGGCGCTGCCTCATGTCACGTGATTCGTCAATTTTATTTCACTCAAGGGAGGCGAAAACATTAGTAACTCTGAAGAACAAGGCCATAAAGATTTTTTTTGTTTAATACATTTTTAATGGCTAAGATTTTTTTTAATGGTTAAGCCCTGTCAAAAATAAGAATAAAATGAAAAATGTAATTTGTTATAATATTCAGTTAACATACCTGGGAAAATTTTGATAATATTGATAATATAACCTCTTGCAGGGTGTTTGCGTCAGGCCCCCTCTCTGATCAGGGCTCTTCAAATCGTCCAATATATTCTTAGTATTCTGCCCTGTGTATATTCTCGATTAGATGGAATTTTGACAACTTACAACTTTCAAAATTGTTTTATGGTTTTTGTCTACAGAAAGTGTTTTAGAAAGACGTTTTCTCAGCTAGACATTTCACATGTTGTTAACATACAATCCATTGAACACACGGAACTTATCTCTCGCATCGTCATTTTCATTCTGGCCAAAAATGAAACATAGTGCTAACTAAGCTCTAAAATAAGCTTTCCCAAAGTTTTGATTATTTTCCTATCCACTACCTCCCTGGCCTCTAAGAAAATGTCAATGCTACAGCAACCTGTTCTTCAATGAAGTTATCAATATACAAAAATGAGAGATACGCACAATATAAGCACAGTTAGCACATGGTTTAATTTCATGTTTCACAATTGTAACTTTTAAAGATGAGGTTGAATATGTAAATAAATAAACATGGCAGGACTATATATTACGACCCATCAAATGTGTCAGTACTTCAGAATGACACCTCCTCCTGAGCTGAGTGGTCTGTGCCAAACTTCCCACATGCTGACCGGTTGGCAGTCGTAAATTATGCTGTACATTCAATGTAAGCCCTATCAACAACCCTCATTGCGCCTGCTGGGTCGGATGTACGGAGGGGGTTTCCTCAAAGCTCCCACCTCAAAGACAGCAAGATAAACCGAAGAGTATGTCGATTACATGAGCTATCCCCTCACATCTATAAAAGACTTCCCCTGCACCAACTGCTGCAATGAGCTGCATGTGTGCCACTGCTTTGTCCGTGTTTAATGACCGCAGTGACAACAGTTTCAGATTGAGCTGCTGAAAATTGAAAAATTATAGTGGTCTGACCTGACTATAAGCACCAAAACCTTCATGTTGGTTTAACCAGGAATCAACATTTTTTATAACCATGATTAATTCTAATCTTAATATCGTGGGCGGGCCTACTCTTAAACAATGAATCTGAAATTGTATTGATTTTCTATAAACTGATCTTATCAGAGCTCACTGGCTTTCAAGAACTTTCTGAGACGCAAAGGGGGTATAGATTTCGATTGGCATTTGCAGAAGAAATAGTCTGAATAAATTCAGAGCACTAAAAAAATAGTTTCCGGTGTCCAGGCTAAAGTGTAGGTCTTTGGTGGACTTTATGTTTCCTACTGAATCCCTAGACAACTGAAATGAAATGACTAACATGCATATGGAATTATATAATAGAAATGGTACATTTGCTGATAGGAACATTTTGTTTTTTATACACGGAATAAATCGCAACTGGGCAAATCTATGGGCAACCATTTATAAACAAATGAGGGACAACTACACCCACACCACACACCACACACACACCCACACAATGTAAAATACATATAAGAAATAAAAATCTGGGTAAAAAACAGGAAAAGGTACTGGCAGTCATTTCCACCAGTGACATTATCCATTAATTTTCACAAAAATGTCCATTGAACCCTAAAACTAACGCAACAAGCAATTGAAGAGAAAAAACTTCAAAAATAAATGATAACAGGTAAACACAACAATGCGACCATAAAGCATACTAGAAAAGTCCTTCAAATAAAAGGAGTACATTGTGTAATGTTTTTTTAATTAAAAACTGAAATGAATACATTTATATTGCTTTTGGTCCGCACAGACAAGCTTTTTGGGATAGATATTTTAATGAATTTGGAAGAGGTTAGAATATCATAGCTGGTATTGTGGTGCTCATTTATTGCTTTCAGCACATGGATGATGGATGCTCTTGTAAACACACTTAGAGCTTCACTGATCCTTTTCTATATCTGCATGCTCGACCCAACCAAACAGCAGTGGCCAAACGAAAAAAACCAGAGTCCCACCCTGTGGAGCAGGACGAAACAGAATACCACACCACACCTAAATACACACACACACACCAACACTAGGTATTTCCACACAATGACACCTTACACCACACATACATACAACATACAAACACAATGTCAGCAAAATCAAAACATATCCAATCAGTCTTAGCTTTTCAACCAATCCCACAAGTTTCCATTTAAATCACCTGGTTTCCATGGTAACTAGCTGTAAAGTGCACATCATGCTTTCAAACAGTAGGGACTTTCAAATTTAAAGTTGAATGGAGCCTTTTGAGGGACTGTGAAATGATTCAATTTAATGGATTGAAGGAAAAGTGAAAGAACAAGACAAAGACAATAGAAGCTGAAGTCCAACACTCTCTAGGTTTAACAAGGTGTTATATTGGTCTGAAATAAAAGCTCTCAGTTAAATGGTTGGAAGGAAAAGGAAAATTCTCTTCTTCACATTCTGAAAGTTGTTTTTTGTGCTTTCCGAAATTTGTTGGAAACTAAAGGATTGTTATATGTGAAACTAAGGCTTGTTATGCATTCATAAACCCTCAGTCTTGGTTGTTGCTTTTATTATTTGTATAATTCTATTCCATTTTCATTCTTATTTTTAAATTCAACATTATATACTGTCATACAATACATATATACATGTGTTCCATGCTGTAATAAAATATAAGCTTATAGGAAAAGACTGCATTGACCAATATTAAAATTCTATACAAAATCAATATAAATCAATAATTGTTAATTGTTCGAAATGTTATGGCCTCCAACCAGTGAACGGATAATATTAAAATGATATATTATTTGTAAATTAAATAAATTAAAAATAAAACACTGAAAATGTAGGCATCACAACATTATAATGTACATTAGGAGAAATGGATATTCATTTTGAGATTTGCTAAGATTACATTTAACAGTATAAGTAAATACCTGTGCTTATAAAGATTACACTTTAACGTTAATTAAGAGTTAAGTATTTCTCTTAAAGGTATTTAAGAGAAAAAAAAATAGGAGATACAAATTATTATAGAATATAAGCAAAATTAAATATCCCAAATCAACTCCATGCATGAGTAATAAAACAACATAAGTTATTGACATATATTGAGTTAGCAAGACCGGGTATACATCAAGTTGGCCTTTCAAAGGCTTTTAAGGAAAATAAAATACAACATTTGTTGAGACCACAGAAAATATATGCATCCTGTCTGGCATTCCTTCATCTTTTCCTTCCAGTTTTCCTCCAGCCTTCACTCTCATGTCATTTCTTGTTTCATTTCAAGCTTACTTTTCAGAGAGGTGTAATCAACGAGAGAGCAAACTGATGGAATATTGTTTTTTTCTGCACACCCTCCATTACATCTCTTAGAAAAAAGAGGATTGAGAGAGAGTGAGAGTGAGAGTGAGAGAGAGATATGATTAATTTTCCTCATATGTTTAAAGTCACTGTCAAGGATCCCTATCCCCAGCACATGGACAGGCTCACACAGTGTTGGGGAGTAACTAGTTACATGTAACAGAATTGCATAATTTAATTGCAAAATAAATGTAACTGTAATAAGTTACAGTTACTAAGAAAAAATGTGTAATTAAATTATAGGTACTTAGGAAATTCTTAACGATTACAAAGGGGTTACATCTAGTAGTTTTGATTATTTTCTTTTCCAATTTGCATTTACTGCTCTAAAATATGAGGCACCAATGTTTCAGGAGTTTAGGACACAGAATAGGACACATGCTTATGTGATAACTGTTTTATTTTCTATTTGAGTTTATGTATATGCTTTATTTTTTAAGATATAGATTTTCCAAGATATTGTTAGATGCCAGTGTTTCCTGTCATGCAAAGATTTGATTTCAAAAACAGTATCATAGCTATTAAACTAAACAATGTTATGATTTTAAATTGTATTTAACCTCCCAGACTGATCTCAAAGTAAAACGAGGTTGCTAAAGTTGATTTGTGAGGATCGGTGCTCCTAATTAAATGATTATCTTAATTCAAGTGATGAAGTTTTAAAGTCTGACAGCAATCCATGTTGAGTAGGCCTGCTACTGTAATTTTAAGCCTTCCTAGTTCAAATGTTTCAAAATGATTAACAGTTTGAAAAACATTCTTTAGCAAATTTAGCTAAAATGATCAAACACGGTAACAAAGTAATCACTTACATACGTAATAATAGTAACGTAATTGAAATAGGTACCACTATTATTACATTTAAAGAGGTAAACTTGTAATCTGTTGCCATTTCAAAGTAACCTTCCCAACCATGGGCACACAGACAAAACTAACTGTTTGCTCCCATCAGACAGAATATTTGTGCCCTTGTGCGCTCAAGGCACTATAAGGAACTATTCAGGACCCTCCCTATAACATATCCTCATGTTGATTCGCATCCCCTCTTACAATGTTTTATTTGGACAATTAATTAGAGACACTTCGCTTCAGTTCACTATGTCCTGCCTAATGAAAATCATACATTGCTTAATAGCTTTAAATAGGGTGACAATACGCCCCCCCCCCGGCAATTTTCCCAGGATGCGTCCTGGTCAGGAATTCTATATTGCCTAAAATATCTAGGTTTGGCTTTGTTTGCGTGTGAGACGATCGGTGTATGACATCAAAATACATCGAGAGCATTTTGAAAGCATAAGGAAACATCTGTATGGTATTTTGATGTCATACAACGATCGGTCTGCACACGCAAACAAAGCCAAAACCGAGATATTTTAGGCAATATAGAAATCCTGGCCAGGACGCGTCCTGGGAAAAAGGCACGTATGGTCACCCTATTTTAAACTGAAATTTTAACTTGTTTTTAATTAACTGGTTTAATAATCACACTGCATTAAAAGGGTCAAATGGTATAATTATGTTTCTCAAGGCTAGTTTATTAAGTTTGCAAAGTTTTTTTTTTTTGCATCAAAAACGGTCCAGTATTTGTAAAAATTATAATTTTCCATGATCATTTTCATTCTCTGTGAAACATTCAATTTTAGGGAGAGTTACCCTCTTGCAGAAACAGAAGTAAACACCCACTGTTGTGATTGGTTAACTTCATCACACTGTATCCAAGCCCTACTTTATAGCATATGTGTGTTTTGATACTCAAGCTGGCAAGTGCTGTCATAGAGCCATTTATGTGACCCTGGAGCACAAAACCAGTCTTAAGTCGCTGGGGTATATTTGTAGCAAAGCCAAAAAGACATTTGGATGGGTCAAACTTTATAGATTTTATTATGCCAAAAATCATTAGAAATTAAGTGAAAAGATCATGTTCACACTGAATAATTAGTAAATTTCCTACTGTTAAATATACATAAACATTCATTTTTGATTAGTAATAATGTATTGCTAAGAAACTTCATTTCGGACTACTTTAAAGGGGTCATATGATGCGATTTACATTTTTCTTTTCTCTTTGGAGTGTTACAAGCTCTTGGTGCATAAAGAAGATCTGTAAAGTTGAAAAGAATAAAAGGCTCAAATCCAAAGAGATATTCTTTATAAAAAAAAATAAGAGTCAACCACGCCTACCAAAAAACGGCTCGTTCTAACACGCCCCAACATGTCTACATCACAATGTGGGACGCGGTTCATTGAGAAGCGAAACTACTTTGTTGGACCTTCAAAGAGGACATGACTAGAAATCAGTGGTTAAGTTGTATTTACAACACTGTTCCAGAACAGTTCATCCCAAATATTCCGATGTGTCCAGCGTATTTTATGAAGGACTGTTTCCTGATCCTGGGAGAGTAGACTACAATGCCGGCTGTTCTGACTCACAGACTGTAAGTACGTTTTTTTATATTTAAAGAATTTGCCACTGACGATTCAAACGCGAGTTTTTTGGGCAGTATAGAGTAGCACTTGTTGTTTGTAATTGCTCCACGATCACAAATGCAGACAGGGTTTTACGTTTACGCAGCGCGATACAACGCAATGCGTAAAAAGACAGTATAAGTCATTATAATCCATAATTATTTCCCCACTGGATGCAACAAATGCCTAGTTTATAATGGGATTTAATGTTTTTGAATCATCGCTCCGGCCTGACAGGGCATCACAGTATGGTAAGGGGCGTAACATTTCCGTCACACGCTTGAGGTATTCGGCCAATCACAACGCACTGGATAGCTGGCCAATCAGAGCACACCTCGCTTTTCAGACCGATGAGCTTTGTAAAAATCGACGCATTTCAGAAAGGCGGGGCATAGAGGAGAAACATTAATGTACAGTATGTGGAAAATAATGTTTTTTGAACCTTAAATCGCATAAACATTTCTTTACACCAAATAATGTTCTTTTTAGCAACATCATATGACACCTTTAAAGGCGTCGATTTTCCTGTAGTTGAATTTTTTTTTTTTTTTTGCACCCTCAGATTCCAGGTGTTCAAATAGTTGTATCTCGGCCAAATATTGTCCTATCCTAACAAACCATACATCAATGGAAAGCTTATTTATCAGCTTTCAGATGATGTATAAATCTCAATTTCGAAAAATTGACACTTAAGATACGTTTAGCTTTAGTCAGATCCCGAAGTGGAAGAAATTGAAACACAACCATCTGCAATATAAAACAACATAAAGTGACCAAATATTCATATACTCATTACTGTACTGTTACACATTTCTTAGAAGACAATGACAGTAAAACACTAGCTACACATTTAATAATAGCAATGGAAATATAAACTTTAAAAATATATATTTAACTCACATAATAAAAATGTTCAACTCAAGCCAATATTTCTGATCCAGGTACTGTATGAACTGATTTTATTTGCAACACTCAAACAATAATATGCTTGGTGTCATGATAGCCATAAATGCTGGTTTGCCATTTATTACAAACACACTGTAAGATTAAAAATAAATGTACGTATCTGCATTGCCTCAGAGGACAAAATCACGTGTAAATCCATGGACAAATGCACTGCTGTATCTTTCACTAAAAGATATGGTGGAAAAACCTGCAGCATGTTTAGAATTATTCACTCACTTTCTTTGGTAAACACACATGATAATAATCACCCACTTATAGAAAGGAAGAGACTGTCTGACCAATAAATCACAGTTTTTGTTTTTGTGTCTTAGGAATGGGTTTATATAAAATAAAACATATAATGGAAAATGAACATTTATTATTACTGGGCTAAACTGTAAATATACAGTATATGTGTTAAATATATGTTTATATTTAATTTTATACATAAATGATTTATAAAACTATAAATGATTGTTTAAAAGCTTCCACTAAAATCAATCAGAATCAAGTATATGTTGTATAGAAAGTGATGTTAAACTTAGAAAACAAATTAGAAGATGGATATCAAGTTGACTCATCAATCCTCACGCAATACTTTTGATTACACTACAAAAGTTGTACATATAGCCTACATGTGTCATGTGCATCAATGCTTTGGCTTTGAAAATCTGTGTTTATCATGTCAATAAAGCTTCTTTGAAATTGAAACCTGCTAAGATCCATTTGCCTGGTGTGAGAGACTGTAGACAGTAAATACTTTAAACACATTTGACTCTGGTAATGAAGATGAAGAGCATTTGGTTTGTAATTTGTTCTTGGGAGCTGTCCTCAAGCCCAATAGACTCCAGTCTATTCATTTCACTGACTGTGTGAATCTTAATTATTTTGTATTTAATCAATAAACCATTAAGGTGTACAGAGTGTAATCGAAAGACCCTAGTCACCTTCACACCCCAATGAACGTCTCATGAATGAATATACAGGTCCCGTTCAGCCGATTACAGCTGCAGTTATCGCTTTCAAAAAAATCACATAATTTATTTGATCAGCAAGATATAAGGTGCAACCCATGTCAAAACGGTATGAAAATCCATCAATATTGTGATAATGCCAGCAGTGTTTCTTGAAAACACGGTATAATTGCTATATTCACTCTCACATGCAATTTTTATTCCCTGAAATGCACTATATTATTTATCAGTCAGGTCACTAATTGAACAAAGGTCACCTATCCTCAGTTCCAAGGACCCACTGTGATCACTTAGGTCCTTCAGCATTTCAAATAGGCTATACTGATTCATTAATTTAGCCACTAATTAGTTAATCTAAAACAATGCTACCAAAATATAAGAACGCACATTAACATATACTGAATATAGAAATGAATATGATAAATTATAGAGCAAACCCCTTTAGTTTGCTATACTCTGTGTTGCACCAACATGAATTGTGAGTGTGTGAAGGAATGAGTCATTGGTGAGTGAGTACTGATATGAGTGCGGGAGTGAGTAGAATGAGAACAATTTAATTCCACTTGTGGACACACACACTCACACACCAACCAAATATTAGCATATATTCAGCCAGGTGGACTGCCTTGATATGAGATTTTACAAATAGTTTGAAAAATATTATATTTCAAATATTATATTTTATTTATATATATTATATAAATATGAACTATATAGGCATCACCTGTGATTACATGAATTATGTGCTTGTTAAAACAGAACAAACTTAACTGAATAGCTCTGAAATGGTTACAATATAAATTTGTTTGTAATTGCTGATCTATTTGTCGGACAATCACTCATCTGATGGGCTTTACCAGTTATAGGATACTGGAAAAGTATGTTTACAGTATTTAAAGAATGTTGTCATTTACTAAATTAAGGTGAACTATCCTTTAACTCTATTGAACATTCATAGAATAGGGCTGCTCGACTACGGCAAAAATCACTATCACAATTATTTTGGTCAATACTGAAAATCACATTTTTAACATTCACGTTGATAATACAAATGATGCATTAGGACTTGAGTTTACTGACCTAATAAACTCTTTTGGAGTCAAGCAAAATGTCACCGGGCCCACTCATCGTTTTAATCATAGCTAGATTTAATTATATCGCATGGAATTGATCTTACTCATATAGATATCGTACCTCAAAGTGATGATGTTACTGACCATTTCCTTGTATCGTGCATGCTGCATATTACTGATATTAACTATATGGCTCTGCGTTATCGTCCGGGCAGAACATTGTCCAGCCACAAAGGAACAGATTCAAAGAGTTATACCATGCTGCGGACACAAGCTTCAGACGAAGAAGTGAATAATGTGTAGCTCCCGGCACCTATTTATACTATAGTCGCACCGGTAGTGACGTCATGGCTGTCGTCGGCCAACGAGTTGGTGTTTTTTCAATGTATGCTTCAGACACGGGTCAAGACAAAGCATTCCCCATAGCAACCCCTAGAGGACACAGTGTCTCGTTACCTACTCAGGGAACCATGGTTACATAAGTAACCGAGACTTCCCTTTCATGGGAACTTCGAACTGCATTCTCTAGGGGTTGCTATGGGGAATGGTATGCCCATGCCACCAAGCTTTGGGGAGTGCAAGCCAGAACCATGGCGTGCACTATGTACCAACTCTACCATATTGCTATGGGAGTCGCCCCTGGGACGTTAGACGGCTGTCAGTGACGTTACTCCCTACGGCCAAAGGCCTAGGCTACATACCCCAAAATACTTACCTGTTAGGGCCAGACTCCTGGGCCCGGGGTAGAGCTCAAGGCTTGGAATCAGAAATAGATTCCTTTAAGGGAATACGACCAAGAGCCTAGAATCATACTAGTCTTGGCCTGTCACACAGGGGCTACCACACGTTTCTCTTTGCATGTGCTGAAGGAACTGTCTCAACAGATCCTTAGTAGCAACACCCTGTTAAGTAGGTATCCAGAGGATACATAGGAGGAGTGGTGCCCAAGGCGGAACCGGGGTTTTAAACCACTCAAAAAGAGCACGAAGTATTTGCGCGTAGCTCTTACCATACAGGATTTTAGAAAAGTGGGCAAAGCATAACGTGCACACTTACCAGCTATGTGGATTTTAGAAAAGTGGGCAAAGCATAACGTGCACACACTTAAATACCGTTCTAGGGGTTCTCGTGGCACCCTGAAAGAGCAGCCCATAGATAAAAATAGCATATCCCCAGACACTATATCTACAGCTATAATGCTAGAGTGGCTAGTAGTAAATCTGTAGCTGGGGGAGCAACATCCAGCTCTCAATGGAGAGGGAGCTCAACCTACAGAATGTTCCCATGGTGGAACAGCTAGCAGTTATTCAGCTGAGGGAGCAACACACTCAGTTCTCAAACCAGGATGGGGCTCGACCTGCAGCATGTTCCAAAGCTGGAACAGCTAGCAATAATTTACTTAGCTGTGGGAGCAACACACCCAGTTCTCAATCCGAGAAGGGGGCTCGACCTACAGCATGTTCCAATGCTGAAACGCTAGCAGTAGTTTACCTTGGCTGAGGGAGCACAAACCCAGCTCTCAACGAGAGGGGGCTCGACCTGCAGCATGATTGTAAAATCAGAAGGGTAAACATACTGCAAGCTAGCCAAACACTCAACATGTCAGGGATGTAGAGGAAGGGCCTAAATCGCCTGATGCTGCTGGTTCCAGGTGCTCTGGAGAACAGAGAACTCAAACTTCTCATGTGAGAGGAGAACTCCGAATTCAGAGGAATAAAGTTGCTCATTCCAGGTAACCCTTTGAAAAAAGGGGAGCATTGCTCAATACTACCACGAGGACAGCCCATGGAGCGAGGAATCCAACTCCTCAGAGAGGATTAACGCTAGAAAGAAAACACCATACTCACAATAAACCTCAATGGTGAGGGGAGCGATGCTTCAAGAGGAAAACCTGGTGATCGGGAAAAACCCCTCAGGGTGACCCAGATACGGTAGACAAGTCAGGGTAGCATGAAAGCGTAACCACAGCCTGGACTTCCAGGAAATTTTTGCAGTGACGCGCAGGGGGCCTGATAATCACAAAGGCTCCCGCAGAAGCCTGTGTTATGGCCGCATGATCCAGAAAGTATGAAACCGAAACCTTACTTACCTTCTGGACATATCTCGACGAGTGAAATAAAAACTGCAAGTCGAGCACCCGGTTTCTGAAACCAGCAAAGTGGGTGCTCATCGAGGACCTACCCTAGAAAAAAGACAGAAACACACAGGTCCCGGAAAAACACTGCAAAGAAACTAGCAGAAGGGTACACACAACCACCAGTTCATAGCACATACATATATTTATATACATAAATTTAGACATGGATCGTACTCACCCAACAATGGTTCCCGCATCAGAGCTCTGTCCGGAGAAGCCTCTAGACCGGTCCATCAGTAAGGTGGTTACTATGATTTAACCATAGAACCAAACAAAAACATCATAGTTCCAGTAAGAGACTGTTATGCAGGAAGCTACCACCTAACCTCGGTCAGGTGGAGATACGGTGGTTACAGGGGAATTAGGAAGGTGAAAATAAGGGCAGATGTAAGACCCCCGAAGGAAAGGAGTGGAGACAGTATTACTCTGATCCGGACGAAAGCGCTGACGCCTTGTTTGGATCACATCCCTCAGGTCTTGCCTACCTCCCTTTGACCCACGATACTTCCTACCCCTACCCGCAGGCGGAGGAGGAGCGCGAGTCGCGACACTAGCCTTCTGTGCTCGTCTCTGATCCTCAAATCGAGACGGCCCAGGACCCCTGGGTTGTTCGGGCTCAGAGTTTCGGGCTCAGACCTGGACCTGCGTGAAGAAGGTTTTGAAGGCGCTGAGCGCGCCTTCGCCATCTGAACTTTCGACGACCATCTCAACGGGTTCTTCCCGATGTCTGCAAGGTTTACCCACAGCTGCCTCTCCGTTAATACCATCGCCACCATGGATCTGCCCATGGCAGAGGCAGCCTGCTTAGTAGCACGGAGAGCAAGATCCGTGGTGCGGCGCAACTCAGCCATCTCATCAGAAGAAAGGCCCTCGCCTTTATCCAGGTCTTTTAGCAGATCAGCCTGGTATGCCTGGAGCACCGCCATCGTGTGCAGTGAAGCAACAGCCTGACCTGCGGCTGCGTATGCCTTGCCATTCATTTTAGATGTAGCTTGAAGAGGCATGGATGGCAAGGAGGGAGTTTTGCGAGATGATGTCTCTCCCATAGAGAGATATCTAGCTAGCGTCTCTTCTACAGGGGGAATTCTCTCATAGCCGTTTTCGCGCATCGCCTCGATATTCGCATAACTGGTATGATGGAATCGATGGATGCGTGAGGAAAAACGGCCTCTTCCATTCCTTCTTAATGTTTATATGGAAGAAAGGAAGGTTCACCTGAGTTGGAGGGTTATGGCCAGAAAGATAACGGTCATCAAGACGACCTCGCGACGTCACTTTCTTAGCCCACTTCCACGGCAAGTCAAGCCTCACCGTGGCGCGATCCATAACCTCTAAGAGCTCAACATACGCAGGGCAGGAGGATTGAGAAGGCTCAGCCTCAGCTTCTTCACTCTCCATATCCATTTCCTGCTCTTGTTGGGCTGCCCAACTGAGCACTGGCCCCTGGATAAGATGATGTTAAAGAGAGAACATCATACTCCAGTGGCTGTCTCTCGCCCCCCGCCAATGAGCGCGAGAAGGAAAGCCCCTCTCTAAACTCATAGGCCAGGTCCACCTGAGATCCCCACGAGCTCATTCTCCTCCGTGCATCAGCAGCGGAGGGTCCTGAAACGCGGGAAGCAGATGGCTGCCCCTCTTACTTGAAAAGAGAGACAAACGAGAACGGAGCTTTTTCATTGGAAAAAACTCGCAATGCACGCAGATTGACCCCTCGAGGACATCGCGTGCATGCTCTTCACCCAAACAAACAACACATAGATCGTGTGTGTCATCAGGTGTCAAATAGCGGATGACACGGATGCACACACTTCTAAATGCTCTGCTAGTGCTCGCCATAAAAAATAGAGATAGCTCTTACTTTTTCCTTAGAAATGCACGCTTCAAACAGAACAGTAAATGAAGACGAAGAAGAGAATGATGTATAGCTCCCGGCACCTATTTATACTATAGCCACACCGGTAGTGACGTCATGGCTGTCAACGGCCAACGAGTTGGTGTTTTTTCAATGTATGCTTCAGACACGGGTCACGACGAGGCATTCCCCATAGCGACCCCTAGAGGACGCAGTTCGAAGTTCACATGAAAGGGAACCTGCCGATTATCTCAACTGCTCTGTGTCCATAAGTACACATGAACTAGACGAAAGAACTAGCAACATGGGCACTATCTTCTATAATACATTAGAAGCTGTTTTCCCCATCAAATTGAAAAAGGTTAGAGGAAAACGTACTGCGCCATGGTACAACAGTAATACCATTCTCTCAAGAAAAAAACTCATAATCTTGAGCACAAATGGAGAAAAACAAACTTGGAAGTTTTTAGAATTGCGTGAAAAAAACAGTATGTCCAGCCAGGTCCAAGTTTGCTCGTTCATTCTCGTCAGTGTGTACATTCCTCCGCAAGTGCATGTGAGCTCGGCTTTACAACAACTCGCTGATCGTATCACAGAGACAGAACAACAACACTTGGACTCTGTTTTAATCATTCTCGGGTACTTTAATAAAGCCAATCTCTCCCGTGAACTGCCAAACTACAGACAGCACATCACATGTCCCACAAGAGACAGTAATATATTGGATCACTGATACACCACAATAAAGAATGCATATCAATCTGTCCCACGAGCAGCTTTGGGACTCTCTGATCACTCTTTAGTTCATCTTATACCGACCTACAGGCAGAAACGGAAATCAGCTAAACCTGAATTAAGGACTGTAAAAAGATGGACTAAAGAAGCAGAGCAGGATTTACAAGCTTGACCTCACTGATTGGAGCGTTTTTTAATCTGCTGCCACCGATCTGGACGAGCACACAGAGACTGTAACATCATATATCAGTTTCTGTGAAGATATGTGCATTCCTACCAGGAATCATTTAACCTACAACAACGACAAACAATTGTTCACTGCAAAACTCAGACAGCTCCAACAGGCCAAAGAAAATGCTTACAGGAAGGGGGATAATGTCTTGTATAAACAGGCTAAATACACACTGGAAAAAGGAGATCAGAGTGGCAAAGAAGAATTATTCAGAAAAAATAAGGATTAAAATCTCTTCCACTGGCTCCGCGTCAGTGTGGAAAAGTCTAAAAGAAATCACCAACTACAAGACACAATCCCCCAGCACTGTGGAGAATCAACACCTTGCAGACGATCTGAACGAGTTCTACTGAAGGTTTGAAAAAACACCCCACACCTGCCCTGAACTCCTCTCCACACAACCATTCACACCTCTTGCAACCCCCCTCTCCCCCACACCTGCCATTCAGTCAGCGACGACGAGGTGCGCCAGGTCTTCCGGAAGCAGAAAAGGCAAAAAGCACCAGGCCCAGATTGTGTTACACCAGCCTGTCTGAAATCCTGTGCTGACCAGCTGGCCCCCATCTTCACACTGATCTTCAACAGATCACTAGAGCTGTACGAAGTCCCCTCATGCTTCAAACGCTAAACCATCATACCCATCCCAAAGAAACCCAAAATTACTGGACGTAATGACTACAGACCTGTGGCTCTAACGTATGTGGTCATGAAGTCTTTTGAAAAAACTGGTGCTGACCAACCTGAAGGACATCACTGGACCCCTGCTGGATCCTATTCAGTTTACCTACAGAGCAAACAGGTCTGTGGACAATACAGTCAACATGGGACTGCATTACACCCTGCAACACCTCGACAGACCTGGGAATTAAGCAAGGATCCTATTTGTGGACTTCAGCTCGGCCTTTAACACTATCATCCCAAAACTCCTCCTGCCCAAACTAACTCAGCTCTCCGTGCCCACCGCCGTCTGTCAGTGGATCAACAGCTTCCTGACAGAAAGACAGCAGCTAGTGAGGCTGGGAAAAAACACATCCAGCACCCGTACGATCAGCACTGGTGCTCCTCAGGGTTGTTCTCTCTCCACTGCTCTTCTCCCTGTACACCAACGACTGCACCTCTAAAGACCCTCTGTCAAGCTCCTGAAGTTTGCAAACGAAACCACACGGCCTCATTCAGGATGGTGACGAGTCCGCTTACAGACAGGAGGTCGAGCAGCTGGCTGTCTGGTGCAGTCTCAACAACATGGCGCTCAACACGCTAAAAACTGTGTAGATGACCGTGGACTTTAGGAGAAACCTCCCTGCACTCCCCCCGTTCACCATCATGGACAGCACTGTGACTGAAGTGGAGTCATTCAGGTTCCTGGGCACCACAATCTCTCAGGACCTGAAGTGGAGGGGGGGGGGGGGGGGTCACTCAAATTGACTCCATTGTGAAAAAGGCCCAACAAAGGTTGTACTTCCTTCACCAGCTGAGGAAGTTCAACCTGCCACAGGAGCTGCTGAAACAGTTCTACTCCGCCATTATTGAATCTGTCCACTGCACTTCAATAACTGTCTGGTTCAAATCTGACCTCAGAAGACTACAGAGGGTAGTCCGGACTGCTGAGCGAATCATTGGTACAACCCTCCCTTCTCTCCAAGAACTGTACTTATCCAGAGTGAGCAAAAGGGCTGGCAGAATCACTCTGGACCCCTCACATCCAGCACACCTCTTTGAACTGTTGCCATCTGGTCGACGCTACAGAGCTCTGAGCACCAAAACGGCCAGAACAAGGAACAGTTTCTTCCCTCAGGCCATCCATCTCATGAACACTTGACAATAACCATGGAACACACACTATTTATACACTCATACACTTATTTATCTAACACTCATACTCAGCCTACAACTCAAATTTGCACATAATATACAGTACCGCTACATACAAAACTGTCTATTGTAATATACCTGCACACACAATTGTCAATTTATATATTTTTATTCCTTATTTACAATTTTTATTTTTATTATCTGTGTTTTTTGTTCTGTCACTGTCATTCTGTTACACTGTGGAAGCTTCTGTCACGAAAACAAATCCCTCGTACATGTAACCATACCTGGCAATAAAGCTCATTCTGATTCTGATTCTGATTATAGACAGGCTCTAAAAGCTGCCAGGGCCAAGCATATCCACAAACTCATAGAAAATAACCAAAACAATCCAAGGTTTTATTTAGCACAGTGGCTAGATTAAAAAATAACCAGACGCCACCCGATCTAAAAATTCCCTCACAGTTTAATAGTAATGAATTTATGAATTTCTTCACTGATAAAATAGATAACATCAGAAATACAATAACAAATGTAGATTATACAGCGTATAATACTTCAGCTTCATTCATCGCACCAAAAGATAAACTGCAGTGCTTTACAACTATAGGACAGGAAGAGATAAATAAACTTATCACTGCATCTAAACCAACAACATGCCTGTTAGATCCTGTACCCACTAAATTACTGAAAGAGTTGTTACCTGTAGCAGAGAACCGCTTCTCAATATATTATTACTCGTCGTTGTCTTTAGGTCACGTCCCAAAACCATTCAAGCGGGCGGTTATTAAGCCTCTTATTAAGAAACCACAACTATATCCTAGTGAACTGGCAAATTACAGACCCATTTCAAATCTTCCTTTTATGTCTACAATTTTAGAAAAAGTTGTGTCTGCTCAATTGTGCTCCTTCCTGCAAAAAAATGATCTCTATGAAGAATTTCAGTAAGGTTTCAGGCCCCACCAAAGCACAGAAACTGCACTTGTTAAAATTACAAATGACTTGCTTCTTGCCTCAGACCAAGGCTGCATCTCATTGCTAGTTTTACTTGATCTTAGTGCTGCGTTCGACACTATAGATCATGACATACTCATAGATCGATTACAAAACTATACAGGTATTCAAGGGCAGGCTTTAAGATGGTTTAGATCCTACCTGTCCGATCGCTACCACCTTGTTCATTTAAATGGAGAGTAATCTCAATTATCACCAGTAAAATATGGAGTGCCACAAGGATCTGTCCTAGGTCCTCTGCTATTTCGATATACATGTTGCCCCTTGGTAATATTATTAGAAAATACGGGATAATTAGTTTCCACTGCTATGCCGATGATACTATATATTTCAACAAGACCAGATAAAACTTCTAAATAATCTAAGCTAACAGAGTGTGTTAAAAATTTAAAAGATTGGATGACCAATAATTTTCTCTTATTAAATTAGGATAAGACAGAGATATTACTTATTGGACCAAAAGTCAGTACACAGAATCTCTTGGATTACAATTTGCAACTAGACGGATGTACTGTTACTTCCTATACAGTCAAAAATCTGGGTGTTATATTAGATAGCAACTTGTCTTTTGAAAATCATATTTCCCATGTTACAAAAACAGCATTCTTCCATCTTAGAAACATTGCCAAGTTACGAAACATGATACCTGTTTCTGATGCAGAAAAGCTAGTTCATGCATTCATGACCTTAAGACTGGGCTATTGTAATGCACTGCTAAGTGGTTGTCCTGCATCTTCAATAAACAAGCTACAGGTAGTCCAAAATGCAGCGGCTAGAGTCCTTACCAGGTCAAGAAAATATGATCATATTACCCCAATTTTACAGTCTCTGCACTGGCTACCTATTAAGTTCCGTATCAGTTACAAAATATTATTACTTGCCTATAAGGCCCTTAATGGGTTAGCTCCTGCGTACCTAACTAGTCTTCTACCACGCTACAATCCATCACGCTCCCTAAGGTCGCAAAACGCTGGACCTTTGGTAGTGCCTAGGATAGCAAAGTCCACTAAAGGAGGTAGAGCTTTATTGCATTTGGCTCCCAACTCTGGAATAGCCCTCCTGATAACGTTCGGGTTCAGACACACTCACTCCATTTAAATCTAGATTAAAGACACATCTCTTTGGCCAAGCACTCAAATAATGCATCTCATAATCTTGTACTGCAGTTATATCTGATCAAATGCACATTATTATTCTTTAGTTTGGGTTAAACAAATCAATTTTGCTTGGTTGGAACAGCAGCTACGCTAATTATGTCTCTATTTGTTTCTCAGTTTTTTTGCCACGGAACTAGGATTTACACAAGCTTCAGTCTGGATCCAGAACACCTGAGAAGAGATGATGCCAACCCCTCAGAGGACCTCAGATAATGCCAACCCTGAAATAACATACAGAACTACCACATTTTGCTATAAGTTTGATTGCATCATATAATAATTGCTGTTAATAGTGTTCATCGTCTGTTTGATTACGTCTTTAATGGATTTTTCCGTACATTTCTGCCATATGTACATTAACTGACAGTCACCACTGATAAGCTAAACTTAATTTGTAGAAACTAATTTGCGTTAAAGGCTTTGAAATGATGTGTATAGGAAACGCTCTAAAATAAACTTGAATTTTATTGAATGGAATTGAATGACTCTGACCCAAACTGTTTGGCGAGGCGCGGAGAGCGTGCGAGCCGAAGCATTGCCAGTCGCGACTAACCGATTCATGATTTATTAGAGATTTAATTTTCGAATGGCAAATTCGGAAATAACGATTATGCTACTAGATACCCTGAAGCCTTTCCTCTTAAAAATATTAAGACCAGGCAAATTGTAAATGCGCTTGTGCAGTTCTTTTCACGGGTAGGGATACCTACAGAAATCCTTACAGATCAAGGCACAAATTTCACTTCCAGACAGATCAGAGAAGTCTATTGACGTATTGGCATACGGGCCATTAAGACCACTCCGTACCACCCCCAGACTGATGGCATGGTTGAACGGTTCAATCAAACCTTAAAGGCAATGCTCCACAAGTTCGTATCTGAAACAGGTTCAGACTGGGATCAGTGATTGCCATACCTTCTCTTTGCCTATCGAGAGGTTCCTCAAGCCTCAACAGGTTACTCTCCATTCGAAATGCTCTATGGTCGCCAGGTGCGTGGACTGCTGGACATTCTGAAAGAGGCCTGGGGGGTGGGGAGACAAACCAAGAGAACAGGCGAATGTTGTTTCATACGTCTTGAGAATGAGAGAAAAAAATGGACTCTATGGCAGAACTGGTCCACACCAATATGGCCAAGTCCCAGCGACAACAGAAGTCATGGTATGACCAGTCGTCTAGGAAAAGAACTTTGACCCCTGGCCAAAAAGTGTTACTTCTACTTCCGACGTCAGACAGTGGACTGCTCGCCAAGTGGCAGGGCCCTTATGAGATACTGAGGAAGGTGGGTCCTGTCAATTATGAGCTATACCTGCCTGAACAACGGAAAAATAATCAAGTTTTTCACATCAACTTGCTGAAACCCTGGCAGGATAGATCAGGAAATAGGGACACTGTCAGACCAGCTGTTTGCACAGAAAATCGACAAGGAGGAAGAATCCAACGAGCAATACTTCCCGACAGCTATGAATTCTCCTGTCTTTCCTGAGTTGAGTCATCTGACATCAGAGCAGCAGGAAAACCTTCAATCACGGGTCCCAGAGGGCCTTTTCAGCGACAGACCAGGTAGAACAGAGGTAATGCAGCATGACATCCGCCTTCTATCACCTGGTCTAGTTCGACAGACCTGCTGTAGGGTTCCTGCAAGGCTCATCCCAGAGTTAAAGAATGAAGTAAAGGTAATGCTGGAAATGGGGGTGATCGAGCCATCGAGGAGCGAGTGGTGCAGTCCAGTTGTCTTAGTGCAGAAAAAAGATGGCACATTAAGATTGTGTAGATTTCTCCAAGCTGAACGCTATTTCTGCCTTTGACCCTTACCCCATGCCAAGGGTTGACGAACTTGTAGAGCGTTTGGGAAAAGCCAAACATCTGAGCACACTGGACTTATGTAAGGGGCATTGGCAGATTCCTTTGACTGACACTTCCAAGGAGACAAAGTGGAGGCTGTGCAAAAAGCGGGTGAGGTCCTTTTTAGGTCTGGTAGACTGGTACAGATGTTTTATTCCCAATTTTTCCACCCGAACTGCAGTACTCACAGACCTCACTCAAAAGTGCAGCCCCCAAAAGTTTGTGTGGTCACCTGAGTGTGAGGCGGCCTTTCAAGATCTCAAGGACTGTTTGTGTCAGGGGCCAGTGTTGCAAAGCCCCAATTTTGACTTTTCTTTCACAGTGCAAATGGATGCATCAGGAGTAGGTCTAGGAGCCGTCCTGTTGCAAGGGAACAGCGAAAATTGAAGGACGGTGCAGTATATTAGTCGTAAATTGTTCCGCCGTGAGGTTAGGTATTCTACTGTGGAGAAAGAGGCACTGGCTATCAAGTGGGCGTTAGATACTTTGAAGTATTATCTCATTGGTAAAGACTTTACTTTAGAGACTGATCATCGTGCCTTACAATGGCTCCACAGGATGAAAGACAGTAATGCCCGCAGGTTTGTGTTGATTGCAGATAGGTGCTTATATCAGTGGTCATCGCATCGTGTTATGTCTAAGTTGTAGTTATGTGCTATTTATTATTTCAAGTCTGTATTTCCTAAGCCTCAATGAAAGTAAAACTGAATTTATTTTGTTTGGCTCAAATGACCACTGTGTACATGATTTTGAATCTGAACTTCTTACTCCATATAGAACTACATGTGCAAGAAACTTAGGTGTTTTGTTCGATAATAATCTTAAATTTGATAAGCAGACAAGATCAACAAGCGTGTTTGCTTTTGCAACCCCTTTAGATAAGCATTCGATCTATGTCAGAGCGTCCACAAATCTTTCTACAGCGTTGTTGGCAGGGCCATAGACATAATAAGGCGGCCAGAGCGTTTTTGTGTGAGCGCACAGTTTAGGCTATATAAGCCAGTCTAAACTGAACCTTAGGAGAAAAAGGTGGGGGCATACTGCTTAAAGTGTCTATGTAGATTTTGCTGCCTGTAGCAATATGTTTTCTTTTGTCGTTTATATGTCAAAGTGGGCACTGAGTTAAGTGTCTATTTTTTTGTTTAGTTTCGTAATTTTGTTTGTATTTTTTTTACACTTACTGTGAATATGTACACCCCTACTTCTCCACTGGCATTTAATAAAAGTCCTCTTTGGATGATATCTGAGTTCTGAGCCTATCTACCAACAAAATCATTCTAATTGTATACTGACTGCTAATAAGGTGAATGGGCTTTATTTCAATAAAGAAGAGGCTTCACTGCACTGAACAAACTGCTTTCGTGAGAAAATAGCTTATCATTTAATTTACAGCCAATTGGATAATCTTCAACATGTTTGCTATTAAATATTATTTTTGGATTTATCTATTTTTAGAGTTTTAGAGAGTAAATGCTAGCAAAAAACAAATACGGTTTAGGAATCTGCGGGATATTTTTTTTTTTTTTTTGCAAAGCAAACAGTATTTCTTACAATACTGACAATATAACCAACTCTTCTATAAACTTTTCACTCCATGGCAAGCTTTAGTCTGGAAAGTTTAAAGTCGGCATGAAATGGAAAGTTGCCCTATCTATTTTTAAAATGCATATTATTAATCTTATTGTGAACGGTTTCATTTTTAATTAAAGTGTCATAACTAAATCTTCCAGTGAAACAACAGACTTAATTTGCCGGACTTCAACAGTCATGTAGTTGGCACTTAAACCCCCTTTGGGGGGGCCTCCTTTTCACAATCAGCTGCAGTTTTATATTCAGATCTTCCTCAGACCCCACCCTACATTTTTTTTTCTTCAGTAATCTTTTTCACTCAGATGTACATCACAATATGGAAGAAACGATCTGTCGCTACTTCTGTTACTTTGCAACTTTGAGTTCAGTTTAGATATTTCAGCATCTTTTCAAGTCAGTTTTCAAACACACTCTATAAACATACAGTGGGGAAAAAAAGTATTTAGTCAGCCACCAATTGTGCAAGTTCTCCCACTTAAAAAGATGAGAGGGCCTGTAATTTTCATCATAGGTATAACTTAACTATGAGAGACAAAATGAGAAAAAGAATCCAGAAAATCACATTTTTTAAAGAATTTATTTGCAAATTATGGTGGAAATAAGTATTTGGTCAATAACAAAATTTAATCTCAATACTTTGTTATATACCCTTTGTTGGCAATGACAGAGGTCAAACGTTTTCTGTAAGTCTTCACAAGGTTTTCACACACTGTTGCTGGTATTTTGGCCCATTCCTCCATGCAGATCTCCTCTAGAGCAGTCATGTTTTGGGGCTGTCGCTGGGCAACACGGATTTTCAACTCCCTCCAAAGATTTTCTATGGGGTTGAGATCTGGAGACTGGCTAGGCCACTCCAGGACCTTGAAATGCTTCTTACGAAGCCACTCCTTCGTTGCCCGGGCGGTGTGTTTGGGATCATTGTCATGCTGAAAGACCCAGCCACGTTTCATCTTCTATGCCCTTGCTGATGGAAGGAGGTTTCACTCAAAATCTCACGATACATTCATTCTTTCGTTTACACGGATCAGTCGTCCTGTCCCTTTGCAGAAAAACAGCCCCAAAGCATGATGTTTCCACCCCCATGCTTCACAGTAGGTATGGTGTTCTTTGGATGCAACTCAGCATTCTTTCTCCTCCAAACACGACAAGTTGAGTTTTTACAAAAAGTTCTATTTTGGTTTCATCTGACCATATGACATTCTCCCAATCCTCTTCTGGATCATCCAAATGCTCTCTAGCAAACTTCAGACGGGCCTGGACATGTACTGGCTTAAGCAGGGGGACACATCTGGCACTGCAGGATTTGAGTCCCTGGCGGCGCAGTGTGTTACTGATGGTAGCCTTTGTTACTTTGGTCCCAGCTCTCTGCAGGTTATTCACTAGGTCCCCCCGTGTGGTTCGGGGATTTTTGCTCACAGTTATTGTGATCATTTTGACCCCACGGTGTGAGACCTTGCGTGGAGCCCCAGATCGAGGTAGATTATCAATGATCTTGTATGTCTTCCATTTTCTAATAAATGATCCCACAGTTGATTTCTTCACACCAACCTGCTTACCTATTGCAGATTCAGTCTTCCCAGCCTGGTGCAGGTCTACAATTTTGTTTCTGGTGTCCTTTGACAGCTCTTTGGTCTTGGCCATGGTGGAGTGTGGAGTGTGACTGTTTGAGGTTGTGGACAGATGGCTTTTATACTGATAACGAGTTCAAACCGATGCCATTAATACAGGTAACGAGTGGAGGACAGAGGAGCCTCTTAAAGAAGAAGTTACAGGTCTGTGAGAGCCAGAAATCTTGCTTGTTTGTAGGTGATCAAATACTTATTTCATGCAATAAAATTGAAATTAATTATTTAAAAATCATACATTGTGATTTTCTGGATTTTTTTTTTCTCTCATAGTTGAGGTATACCTATGATGAAAATTACAGGCTTCTCTCATCTTTTTAAGTGGGAGAACTTGCACAATTGGTGGCTGACTAAATACTTTTTTGCCCCACTGTATGTCCCTGCTTTTCCACCACCAAGAGGACTCCAAACCAGTGCATAAAACATCTGCTTTTAGAATTTAAATCTGAATGATTAAAAAAAAAAAAAAAATGTTTATATGCCATGCACGCACCAGTATGGTAAACACAATCAGCACCCATTCAGGCATTTAAAACATGGATGCTAGTATAATCATCTGAATCATCTGAATCATCCTCTTCATAGACTTTCAAACTCTTAAGGACTCCTGCTATATAGTCAACATAACATACAAAGCATTCATAGGAAATGAGCCGGGTCCAAACTCAGGGCTGATATGATCAGTGGGCAAGGGAAAACCACTTCCTCTGACTGTGCTCCAATCCTCTTTATGGCTGGGAAATCATGGAATAATATCAGGGCTGGATCCTCTGAGCAACTTGATTGCAAACCCATTAGGAAGTGTGCCAGTATGAGGGTCTGGCATTACCTAAACTCAGCATTAAACAATGAAACGTCCAGATCAACCTGCAACACATTTAACCCATTATGCATTAATGCTGATTTTGTCGCCAAAGATCTGATGTCAGTTTACGAACATCGTTCAGCATATAGCATGCAGTATCATTTTTAGTTATTGCCCCACAGTAACATTGCAGCACTAGATGCACTACTAACATGCACACAGAAACTAGTCATCCAAACCTAATTTCATCCCTTAATCCTCTCTCTCTCTCTCTCTCTCTCTCTCTCTCTCTCTCTATCATTCGGTAGGGTTTTCATTTTCAGTCTAAACGTCCCAGAAAAGCTTTAATCCTCCACCTCTCAGTTGATTGAAAAGCAGCGGAGGCACACTGACGTTAAGAGTTTGTTGACAAGCAGTTGCTCTGGGTCACACTTAAAACTCTGGTCATAGGAGGTGGAGCAAGTTCCTTCATGCAACAAAAATACGAATGTAAACAAACAAATCTCAAGAAATTAGTGAAATTGGATTACATTGGGATTTAAAGTACTGAACCACTGAAAAAGTATTAAGATGTTATGATATGTATAACAAGAAACAAACATAAACAAATAAAATGCTTACATTTTGGGGCCAGGTAAGTTTTTTTAATTTCATTTTTTAGTTATTACTTTTATTTAACAAGCACACATTAATTTGATCAAAAGTGATAGTAAAACATTTTGCTCCATAAGATATCTATTTCAAATAAATGCTGTTCTTTTAAACTTTCTATTCACCAAAGGATCCTGAAGAAAAAAGCCATCAGTTTCCACAAAAAATATTACTAATATAAAATAATAACGGAGTCACTAAAGGTAGTGGCTTCGTAAAATTCACTTGGCCACACGAACCCCCCCCCCCCCAGGAATAAATAACATTTGAAAATACATTCAAATAGAAAAAGAAATATTTTAAATTATAACAATATGTCACAATATTACTGTTTTTACAGGATTACAAAATCGTAACTTATGTCCATGTTTTCTAACAATGTAAGGTTATTACAACAACACTCCTTGTACTTGACATTCATTTATACAATTTAGAGTCACATAAGTTATACGTTATATAAAAAAAAATACTTCATAACAGGCAAATGAGAGAAATGAGTTACAGACTGCACTCATTCCCAGTCCCCCTACATATCACCTTTTAGTTTTTCCTGGCTGAGAGGACACAGGTTTGAATATGGAAGCAGAACTTGGATTGCGTGGAGTTTTGTGGAGGTGTGGTGACCAGCAGGCAATGTGGAGTAGAGGTGGGGTGGAAGTGGGCAGCTTTGAGCCAGAAGCCACTGAAGGAAACAGTGGGCTACTTGTTTAACATAAGAGTAGCCAGTTGAAATGCTCTGGCCTTTCAAAGCAACTCCTTCTTTCTGTTTCTGCTTTCTCTCGACAGCGGTTGAAAAACGGATCTTTTTCTCTATCCATTCATCTTGCCATCTATCTCTCCAAGACTCTGCACAACCCCAGCACACCTTCCTTCCCCCCGTGTCACTTGTTTCTCACTTCTTTCCTGTCCTTTCAATGGCTTACATCGGCTAGTGAAGGTTACCTATGCCTACAGGGCAGTATGCGTAATGTGTCTGTGTGTGTGAGACAGAGAAAAAGCATGTGTGTGTGTGTCACTCCATTTGCAGCTACATAAATAGCCATTTCCCGCCAGAGCAAACCCACTTTCCCAACACCCACCTTACACACGAATCCCAGCAGGCGCGCATACACACACACACAAAATTAGAATGACTGCAGCAGACAAAAAAGTTATTATAATACATTATCACAAATTCCCCCAGTCTCTCTAAGGTGATCACTGAAGTACATGAACGACAGCCCTCTCAATCCATATATACACACTGTAAAATCAAATGTAATTTTTGTATATTGCAAAAATATTGATGAAAAATGTCATGCAAGATCTAATCTAGCTGTAGAACACTCAGTCTGGCTAATTAGAAGTGATATGTCTTTTACGGTGTATTTATTCTTAATTATTAAAATAGTTGTCTTTTAAATTATACACCACAATATATGAATAATGATGCTAAGAACTGTCAAATTAAACATATCCCATTGTTTGTACTTAGTTATTTATCAGTTAGCAAGCTTAGCCTACTTTAGCATAGTGCTATTTTGATTACCTAGAACAGGAAATCACAGTAACACCACATATTTTATCAGAAATTGAGGAAGGGGAACAGGATCCTGTGGGGGACAGGATTTTACACAACACTGACTCACCATCAATCACATGCAGAGCAAAGAAATGAATGACACAGCATGAAGAAAGAGGGCAGTGATATCTCACACTACTAGGTAGACATTGTACATCAGGTCGACAAAATCACTAATAATTGTGATATGGATTGTTTGTGCTTGATTATAAACATTTCAGTTTGATTGCAACTTACTTTTTGACTGTTTCTATATGGGTCATCATGCGGACTATAAAATGACCTTACACTCCAATTCAAAGGTTTGGGGTCAGTACATCTCTTAAGCTGAATTTTCAACAGTCATTGCTCCAGTCTTCAGTGTAACATGATCCTTCAGAAATCATTCTAATTTTCTGATTTGCTGCTCAAGAAACATTAATTATCATTAAAGGTCGTGATTCTTTTACTATACCCACTGTATGTATTATATATATATAAATAATATATACAGTGGGGCAAATAAGTATTTGATACACTGCCGATTTTTCAAGTTTTCCCACTTACAAAGAATGGAGAGATCTGTCATTTTATTCGTAGGTACACCTCAACTGTGAGAGCCCGAATCAAAAAAACTTCCAGAAAATAACATTGTATTTTTTTAATAATTCATTTCCATTTTATTGCATAAAATAAGTATTTGATACAATAGAAAAATAGATCTTAATATTTGGTACAGAAACCTTTGGTTACAATTACAGAGGTCAGACGCTTCCTGGAGTTCTTGACCAGGTTTGCACACACTGCAGCCGGGATTTTGGCCCACTCCTCCATACAAGTGTTTTCCAGATCTTTCAGGTTTTGGGGCTGACGCTGGGCAACATGGAGTTTCAGCTCCCTCCATAGATTTTCTATTGGGTTCAGGTCTGGAGACTTGCTAGGCCACTCCAGGACCTTGAAATGTTTCTTACGGAGCCGCTCCTTAGTTGCCCTGGCTGTGTGTTTTGGGTCATTGTCATGCTGGAAGACCCATCCACGACCCACTTCAATGCTCTTACTGATGGAAGGAGGTTGTTGCCCAAAATCTCGCAATACATGGCCCCATCCATCCTCCCCTCAATACGGTGCAGTCGTCCTGTCCCCTTTGCAGAAAAGCACCCCCAAAGCATGATGTTTCCACCCCCATGCTTCACGGTTGGGATGGTGTTCTTGGGATTATACTCATTCTTCTTCTTCCTCCAAACACGTCGAGTGGAGTTTATACCAAAAACTTCTTCTATTTTGGTCTCCTCTGACCACATGACCTTCTCCCGTGCCTCCTCTGGATCATCCAGATGGTTTTTGGCAAACTTCAGACGGGCCTGGACCTTGCGCGCGCTGCAGGATTTTATTCCATGACGGTGTAGTGTGTTACTAATATGGTAACCGTTGAGACTGTGGTCCCAGTTCTCTTCAGGTCATTGACCAGGTCCTCTCGTGTAGTTCTAGGCTGATCCCTCACTTTTCTCAGGATCATTGATACTCCACGAGGCGTGATCTTGCATGGAGCCCCAGTCCGAGGGAGATTGACAGTCATCTTGAATTTCTTCCATTTTCTAATAATTGCGCCAAAAGTTGTTGCCTTCTCACCAAGCTGTTTGCCTATTTTCCTGTAGCCCATCCCAGCCTTGTGCATGTCTACAATTTTGTCCCTGGTGTCCTTAGACAGCTCTTTGGTCTTGCCCATATTGGAGAGGTTGGAGTCTGATTGATTGAGTGTGTGGACCGGTGTCTTTTATACAGGTAACAAGTTCAAACAGGTGCAATTAATACAGGTAATGAGTGGAGGATAGGAGGGTTTCTTAAAGACAAACTAACAGGTCTGTGAGAGCTAGAATTCTTGCTGGTTGGTAGGTGATCAAATACTTATTTCATGCAATAAAATGGAAATTAATTATTTAAAAATCATACAATGTGATTTTCTGGATTTTTTTTTTGATTCTGCCTCTCACAGTTGAGGTGTACCTACGATGAAAATTACAGATCTCTCCATTCTTTGTAAGTGGGAAAACTTGAAAAATCAGCAGTGTATCAAATACTTATTTGCCCCACTGTATATACACACACACATACACATACATACAGGTGCATCTCAATAAATTAGAATGTCGTAGTTCATTTATTTCAGTAATTCAACTCAAATTGTGAAACTCGTGTATAAATAAATTTAATGCACACATACTGAAGTAGTTTACGTCTGTTGGTTCTTTTAATTTTGATGATTTTGGCTCACATTATCAAAAACCCACCAATTCACTATCTCAACAATTAGAATATGGTGACATGCCAATCAGCGAATCAACTCAAAACACCTGCAAAGGTTTCCTGAGCCTTCAAAATGGTCTCTCAGTTTGGTTCACTAGGCTACACAATCATGGGGAAGACTGCTGATCTGACAGTTGTCCAGAAGACAATCATTGACACCCTTCACAAGGAGGGTGCTTGTTCTTTGTCATCTTGTTGAAAAATTTTTCCAAAAATTATGGCATTCTGTTTGTGCCAAAATAATTTATTTCATCTTACTGACCCCAAACTTTTGAACGGTCTAAGTTTCTTAAGCACAATCGTGTCCTGTTATGGACAATTTGTGAGTGCTTGTTAATCAAAAGCAAAATGTTTTTATTTTGCAATCATTCATCAAAACGTGCTCCACCACTGAAACAAATGTATTTTTTCATCACAAAATCTTACGTCATGTTTTCAACCACTGGGTTCAGTCGGGAACATAATGGCACCTTTTCACAATCCAAGCAACCCCCGATGCATATAATCAAGTCATGTCCTATATATTTGAGTTGCGAAAGACATTATGTTCAATGGGTATATCTTCAACCAAGATACAGAGTGAATGTGTTTGTGCAGTTTGGATTGCACGTGTTGTCCAAACATAAATGAAAGCACAGAGTGCTTTGTTTTCCAATATTACACATTGTCTCGCAATATCTCTCTCTCACACACACAGTCAGAAACACGCATGCTAACACACACCTGGCTGTTTGTGGAGAGCTGGCCTGCACAAAAGCCAGATAGAGGTTGATTGAACACAGCAGATGTGAAATTACCCATACCCCATTTGGGCCAATTTCCTTGTCTTTTACTGGCTGTTACTGGCTATCTGAAGAGAGTCAACATCCATTCAGTCTCTCTTTTGCGCACATTCGAATACACAGTCTACACTCTCCCTCTGGTCTCTCTTGTTTGACATTGCGAAAAAAAAAAAAAAAAAGCCCAGTCTACCTGATCATTAATGCACAGTCTCTTCGAAGAGAAAATAGGGTCCTATTAACTATAGAATAGGGAGAATAAAAGAAAATAAGATTGACAGGGTGCTTTTCATACAAGCCTGAGAGAGATGGACAAAAGAAGGAGGGGGGGAGGGAGAGACAAAGAGAGCAGGACAGACAGAAAGACTGAAGGAAAGATGGATAGACAGTGTGACTGTGCCGATAATGACAGACACACACCGCATGTTGTAGACAGATAAATGACGGCTTGAGTTTCTTCTTTCCCTTGACATCTTAAAAGAATAGTCGGCTCAAAAAATAATTCTGTCATTATTGACTCGCCCTCATGCTGTTATTTATTCTGTAGAGCACAAAATGAGGAATTTCATGCTTCATAGTTCATTGAATCTACAAAAAGGACAAAACAGACTAACATTTAAATCATTACTCAGTGAAAATCTGTCAATCTGTTTAAATCTAGGGAGTGAAACATACAATATTATTACTTAAAATATTATTTGGGGGGGGGGGGGGTGTATAGAGGGGGGGAAATTTCAATATTAACCCTGCACATCATCAGTGTTGGTGTAATAATATACTTGCCTTCACATTACATGAAATCAAGCTCAAATTGAGTTTTTGGCCAGCGAATGACGGAGATCTTTGTTTTGTCTGTCAGTAGAAGACGGCATCTGAGGCAGCATGTGCATCGCATAATATGCTTTCATCAACTTTTACAGGTTATATAACGTTTATTGTAGCTATATGGGTGCTTAGTTTTTCTTGTTTAATACACTTGGCCAAAATCTCATGATATAAACGATGAAGCACTATATGCACAGCACAGGATATTTAAAACATACAAAAGTATATTGGCTACAACTAGACGGCAAATAGTTTACTACTCCACTCTTCAAACACACAAAAAAATATTAGCCTTTACAGACATAGTGTTTGCAAAATAAAACGCTGTACTTATTCAAACATCAGTTATTTATTTACCCTTGCATTGCGAACAAGCGGAGATCTGTCTCCTCCAGGCTGTGCGTGGCGTGTCAATCTGAATGGAGGCGGGCTGAAGTTACGAGGTTTCAACTTATTTAAGTTCAATTCTCTTCAAAATAAAGGTTCTAAAACATGCCATAGAAAACCATTTTGGGTTCCCAAAGAACCTTTCAGTTAATTTTTATTATAAGAATATTTTTTTTCCTCAGTGTGAAAAATTGTAATAATCTGATAAACCTTTTTCTACTATAATGAATCTTTCGGGCAATGGAAAGGTTCTATGGACATGAAATATTCTTCACGGAATCATAGGTGCCAATTTAGAACCTTCATTTTTAAGAGTGATGATCCAGTTGCAACGGTTCTTGAATTATCAGCTCATTAGAGGAGAAGAAAATTAGTGAATACAAACCTAAACTTCAGTTTGGCTTCAAAAGACTTAGCACATGAGTCTTAAACTACTTTATGTTGTTCTTTTAGGATCTTCAAAGATTACTATGATCTGAAAAAGACATGTTAACATTCTTCAAAATTCCCTTTTTGAGCTCCATGAAATAAAAGCAGAATAAGGGTTTGGAACAACATGAAAGTAAGTGACAATTTTCATTTTTGGGTGGCTCTCATTAAAAAAAAAAAAAAAAAAAAAAAAAAAAAAAAAAAAAAAAAAAAAAAAAAAAAAAAAAAAAAAAGAAAAAAAAAAAAAAAAAAAAAAAAAAAAAAAAAAAAAAAAAAAAAAAAAAAAAAAAAAAAAAAAAAAAAAAAAAAAAAAAAAAAAAAATACTCACTCATACCGTCTCTCATTGTCTTTTATATAGTAAACTATATACAGGTTCAGCATGTTGTTAGTGTGGTCAGGCGTTTATATATAGACTGAAATAAACTGAGTTTACAAGCTGGACACAAAAGGAAAGCACGTGTTTCTGAATTGGTCAGCTTTTGCATTTGAGCATGAGTATTTAAAAACCATGTTTAGCTACAACAGAATGAGGAAAGGAATTTTGGAAATATAGATTTACTTAACGAGACATGTCCGTATTTACGTTCAAAGCTGTTTTATAATCCTTTTGAAGTGACCATAACTATCTGTTGGGTAAGAGCTTTCATAACATTTGGTTTCGATTACAGAGTCTTTGTTGGACTAAGAGGAATGTCTCTCAGTCTCTATATGTGTGCGGAGTCATTTTAAACTGACAGCAGGAGGAATATTTGGGTTTGCCTTCTTGGCGGAGTCTCTTCATCCATCTCCATTCTTTCATCTCTTTTGCACCTGGGTCTCTATGAACACACACACACACACACACGCACACACAGAGGAAGAGGAAGCACTAGAGAGCGACTTACACAAACAGATTTAAACACACCTATGAACCCTGCTGACATGATTAATCCTGTCTGATAAAGCCAGTCCAGAGCTTAACACACACCGACAACATCTGTGCCATGTACATGCTGTAGTGTTGCCTATATTTCTGACCCATAGCTGTTGCTAGACTCTATTTAGGGTCTTTCAATGTAACCCTCCATAAAATCTGTAGTTAAGCTATGTGATCTCTCCTCATGTTTGCTGAAAACAGTGTCTGCATTAAACTGTCTGACACGGCTCACTGAAATACTTGATTCTCATTGGTCAGTAGCAGCATTCAGTGGTCAAATATTATTGTACACTAAACTGTATATTGGACCGTTGCCCCGTCAACAATCCGTAGGCCTACACAGAGCTAGCTATATCACATCTCTTTCTTCTCACATAATAATGTCCATTTATTTGTTTAAGTGGGAACAGACAGATATTACAGACAGTAATATCATGCACAGGTGATGTACTCACAGAAAGCAAAAAATATAGGCATGATGAGAAAATCAACATGCTACATAAAGGAAGACTGTGTTAGCAGAGAACTGAATTAAAGTTATGTCTGTACATCTGTGATTCAGCACTTCCTGTCTGTCTGACAGAATTTTAGCTTTGACTTTGAATGTCCTTGCTAAAGTCTGTGTAAATGAGCAGCACGTGTATGTGTGTGTGTGTGATTTGTTCTGCGGGCATTGTGTATGTGTGTTTAAATGTGTGCTCTGGGCGTTGCTGAGTCACTGATCTATGCAAAACCACACTGGCACAACACTACCCTTTATGTCAACCCCTGGCCTATGGCTCTGGCTCTCTTTCGCTTTGATTACATTTAACATTACAATAACACATGAATATTTGTTCAAAGTTCATCCGCCATCTAATTTGCAGATACTTATTTACTAATTGCCCAGAGAGCCAGTTCCACTGATTCCGCTGATTGCACATTTGATTACATGTATAGGCCTACAATACATATATAATAAATATATATATATTCTTGCCTGAAGACCTCGATGCACACATGGAAAAACAAAGAACTGTTTTTTCATATAATATACACATCAGCATAATGTAGTTGTGCTCTAATTGTTCATAACATTACTAATGGTTGTCACCCCGAGGTCTTAACTTAAAGGCTCTTTGTATTTAAAAGAAGAAGAAAAAAAAAACCTGAGCACCTGACCTGACCTCCAGTTAGTTTTGAACCCATGTGCAGACTGAAAGAACACAATGGCTAAGGTAGATGAACTGTGAACATAATAGACTAATTAATTTTATAATGACAAGCGTCACTTACTTCCTTCTCAACTTACAGGTTTGGCTAACAGCACAGGAACTAAAACCTAGAACAAACCAAAGAGTGTTTAAACAAGGCAAATCGAATGTGCAAATGAGAACTAATTAACTAGTGAAATCTGACAACAATTAACACGACCGGAAAGCAAGACTGCTTGGCGCCATCTAGTGGTTGACGCTAAATACTATCAAAAATCAATCAGAATCTCCACATTTTGAAATATATCTATGACTGTAGTCTTTCCTCACACACAGGTTCATAACAGTAAGTATCCACTTGAGTAGCAACTACAAGGACGAAAATACATCAAATACAGTGCATAATTGTTTTATTATACATTTCTGAAAAATCATATATTCTAGATGTGATATACAGGTAATGCAGTAATGTAAAAAGGTCAGACATATGGCAAGACATTCGTTATACATATTTTCTTATGTTTTGTGAGAAACATACTTAAGTGCTATAAACAAACCTGTAAGCAGTCTGTAAATGAAGGCTCACAGATTTTGAAACGTGTTCATGTTTCTCCTCATTTGTAAGTCACTTAGGATAAAAGCATCTGTTAAATGAATAAATGTAAATGTTCAAGCAATCTGAAAGCGACAGTCTGAGCAGACTAGAGCTCAATTAGGGCCATTAAGAGCTTCAGATAAATTTAGAGACATATTGCACATTAATGTCAACAATAACTAATAATCTGAGCAGCACAGTCCTGATCCCAGAGATGGACACCAGAATAATCAATGAGATTATTAAAAATAAAAAATACCATCAAAGCACACACACACACGCACACCCCTTTCTCAGACAAAAGCAAATAAAACTCTTACACGACAGAAACTACTAAGTAAACAATTTAAAACTATATTTTGAGTACAGACAGATATTATATGGAAGAGATTCCCAACTGTCTTTTGACACTCACAACCAAGCACAAAATCATCTACTGCCCCCAACATCCATGAACAACAAAGATGGATAATCAGCATGATCAGGATGGATCATTTCATATTTAAATGATGCTAAGTAGTTTGTAACTAACAGCAATCGATGGCCTCTTGCAGTACCTCCATGACCTACAAGTAGAAAACCACTGGTACACAAGTACTCACTGTAGACAGAAAACCTGACACAGTAAGTGTTTAAGAGTTTAAATGGTGTGTCAGTCATCTAAGTCTAGGTCAGGGAAACGGCTGCTCATGTCCTCAAGAAAGTCGAACTCTTTCACCTGGAACTCAACATCCTTCCACTGCTTGGGAGTGGATTTGCCTCCAGGAGTCTTCAAGGAAAAGCTTTTTATTTTTAAGCAGGGGAGTATTACCACATTCCTGAACCTAATCTCCATTCCCCAGTCCTGAGAAAGAGAGAAACGGAGGGATGAAGAAATGTAGGTCAGTATTCGTAAGGACGTCTTCCTGTGTTTAGTTGGATACATTTATTATACAAATTGCGATCTATTCTTCTTCTTCTTTTTTTTTTTTTTTGAAGTGTAAACTAACACAATCTGTACCTTTCCACATTTGTTGCAGCTGATAACCCGTCCAGGCTCCCAATCTTCAAAGTTCCTCTCCAGAGAGACCTGCCCACCTGTTCTATAATGCCTCCTATAAAGTATAATTGTTTTTGATCATGGTAGGGACCATTGACTTCATTCATTTTCTGTCCCATAAGCTATCAATCAAACCCTTTTTGCAAGCATATTTTGATTTTATACATTATTAAGACATTAAGTATGTTTATTACAAATGGTTTTATCATAATTTTACAATTATGCACTCGAGTAATAAAATGTGCTTCTAAGAATATAACATAAATGCCACTACCATTGAAAAGTTTGGGGGAATTAAGATGTTATTTATTTTTTTTTATTTTTATTTAATTTGATTTGTTTAATTTTTTTTTGGAAAGAATTTTATTTTTAATACTTTTATTTAGCAAGGATGCGTTAAATTGATCCAAAGTGACAGTAAAGATTTTTATAACGTTACAAAAGTTTTCTATTTCAAATAAATGCTGTTCTTTTGAACTTTCAATTCACAGTGAATCCTGAAAATAATGAATGTATCCCAGTTTCCACGAAAATATTAAGCCGCACAACTTTTTCAACTTGATAATAATCAGCATATAGATGTAGGTAGTAACGATTCCGCACCCGGTTGAAAATCGATCAAATATGGGACGTTTAAAACGATTCGTGAGATGTTACGAATCCCGATACATTTGGGGTTGGAGTTTATATGACAGTATCTCTGAGGGGAACTGACTGTCTTTAGAAAAGTTTAGATAGTATTTTCTTTTCATGTAGTCTCTGTATAATTCATATTAAATCAGCGTTCATAAGCGCTGCTCTGCTTTGTTTACAGCGGTAACCAAGGAAACGCTGTATCGCTGCTGTTCCATCAGCGCCTCCTGCTGTCAGAGATTGAATCTGCGTCTCATTCAGAGCTTCTTCTCTATGTTTCAAGCAGATGTTTTATGTAGTATAGTTTCAAAAAACTTAAATCAGAGCATTCTGTTTTTGTTTTAAATTTCAAACTATACAATCTAATTTAGTTTAAAATCTGCTCATGTTGCATGTATTCAGCATCTTTGTTTGGACTGTGATTCAAATGCAGTGGTTGCCTCTAATTCTGAATGGAAAGAGCGCAGGTAGCCTTTGTTTACATTAAGAGATTTTTGGTCTTATTTGATTAGATTTAGGGTTTTTGTTTTAAAATTTCAATTTAGATTTCAATTTGGCATATATTTCTGTTTCCCAAAGAAATGTGCAGCATTTTGTCCAAGCAATAATAAAAGGACACCATTTCATTTATAATTTGTCTTAAATCTAATTTTGACAATCATGAGAAAATCAAATCGTGAAATCAGTATCGTGAATCGAATCGAATCGTGAGTTAAGTGAATCGTTACATCCCTATTAGAATGATTTCTGAAGGATCATGTGACACGGAAGACTGAAGTAATGCTGCTAAAAATCTAACTTTGCCATCACGGGACTAAGTTAAATTTTAAAATAGAATCAAATAGAAGCTGTAATTTTAAATTATAATATTTCACAATATTATTGCTTTTACTGTATATTTGATATAATAAATACAGCCTTGGTGAGCATAAGAGACCTCTTTCAACTTTAAACGACTTCATGACAAACCCCCCCAAAAAAAAATTGGGTTGAATGGTAGTGTACTGTATTTCATTAAACACTCTCCTCAGTTGCACATTTTTCAGAATTATTTAACGTCTATTTGGTCTGTGATACTGACTGTGATGTATTCAGGAATAACTCACACAAACTCAGGGTTGATGTTGACATGGTGTGTATTTTCTATTTTTCTTAAATCTTCTCCACTGCAGACAGGCAAGAAGCATTCTCTGCATTGAAACTGAGCCTGACCAGGACTATAGCGTTGCTTCCTCTCATCCTTTTTCCTCTCGGCCTGGATTCGAATCAGAACAGCGATTTGTTGGAGCTCGGATATCTGACATGAACAAAGAACCAGAAATAAGACATTATGGCAAAATGTGAAGGCAATGGAATATGAATACTTCAAGTTTTTCTATTATTTGACATGAATGTGAAAATGAATTGCAAACCTTGTGTCTAAACTCTCTGGGACTCATTTGCTGCACTTGGTCAATAGCTTTTGCAGTCAGACTTTCTAGATACTCATTGATAAGTTCCCTGCGTAGTTCACGCCCACCTTCTTCAGCCACCACTGAATAGACGCTGTTCATAGCTCGAGCCCGCCCACTGGCCTGCTGCTGAGCAATCTCATTGGTCAACAGGCCGTAACGTACAACTAAGTTGCATTCTGGAATATCAAGTCCTTCCTCAGCTACACTGGTGGAGATGAGGAGGTTGAGGATTCCATCTCTAAATTGTTGTATGGTTTCCTTCTGTCCATTCTAAGAACAAACACAAAAAAAGCAGACAGAAATAGGAAGTAGAGGAAGTTATAACTAAATTCAGAATTAGTCTGTTTTTAGTTTGTAAATACTGTATATTAGATGTTTGTCTTCAAGTAAACATGACTAACAAATGCTTTTTAGGGAAACCATTTGAGACGTTTTCTTGTGTGAAAGTACCTGGGTCATGTGATTTGCACCTGTACCCGCTCCAGTGAGAATGCCAGCTTTGATGCTGACCCTCAGCAGCTCAGAGTTGGAGTTCACCCAGTCATAAAGACAATGGGTGCCCCTGCGGGTCTTTGAGAAGAGGATACCACGAGAGTTTTTGTCACTAAACTCATCCAGCAATGTGCGTTGCAAACGGGCCAGTTTGGGGTTTTCGTAGCGGGCATTCGATGCCAGCAGTTTAAGCTCCATGCGGTTCTCTGAGCAGAAACAGAAGAGCAGGATTATTTGTCATCATTTGAGTGATTGGTTCAGATTTTATAAGCTGATTGCTAATAACAAAGATTTTGCTGTCAACATAGACCACCAATAAAGGGATAGTAATCTGAAAATGCACAAATATAACTGAGATTTAGAAGCAGAAAGCAAATTTATCAATGAATAATGACTTTAATTTCAGCCTGTTTTCCTAAAAAAAGTTATCGTATGACTTCACAAGACTTGGAATATAGCGCACAAATCAAGTGGACTACATTTATGGTGTTTTTTGCACCGATTCTGGCCAATAATTATTTTCATATTATGGTAGATAACCAATGAATTCTATTAAAATTCTATACTATTTAGCCAAAATAAATAAAAAATGAAACAAAAAACTAAAATCAATGTTTTCAACGTTTTAAATCCTACATGTGAATATAGACATCACAAAATTATAAATTACAGCATAAAAATTGTAATTAATTTTGAAATTAAATAAAGATTGCATTTAACAGTGTTAATAAATTATTACTATTTCTTAAATAATAACTTTGAGTGTTGGATGACAGATAGGTAATCTAAATGTAATAGTAGGGTACGCGAGCAGGCACAAGTAAATATATTTATTAATGGTCACACTTTATTTTAATGTCTAAATATCGCTATTAATAAACCATTAACTACGACTTTTGACTCAAACTACTAATTTGCTGCTTATGAATAGTTAGTAAGGTAGTTAAGTTTAGATATTGGCTATTAGGGATGTAGAATATGGCCATTCAGAATAAGACATTAATCTGTGCTTTATAAGTACTAATAAACAGCCAATATGTTAATAATAGACATGATAATAAGCAACTATTTAATAGTGAGAATTGGTCCCTATATTAAAGTGTTTAAATATATAATATCAGCAGATATATCTAATACTGACTGATGAAATACAAAAAAAGGTAACATTGGCCCATAACCACTGTGGCGCCAATATATTTTTGTCCTTTTTGAAACGCAGCGTTACTCTATGTGTTGACATCATTTTAACTGAAACAGGAAGACAGGGCGGGACATATCAAGCAGCCCCGCCCCTTTTTAAAATAGCCAATAGCGTTCGTTTATATCACAGCTTGGGCTAGAGCCGTTCAGAGCCGCTGAGCTCCGTAAAGCCGCATTTGACAGGGTATGCCAGCCACAATCTCATCCATATTGCTGTAAAATATAGCATTCTGTGTAGAATTAAAATAGCTCCGATACATTTAGTGGTCTGCATGTGATCCGCTCCGTGATATCGTGTCTCTGGACTGGAGCAGAGTGTGTGTGCGGTGCAGTTGGTTAGTGTGACAGCGCGAAACCAGACTTCTTTTTTTCCTCAATGGAAAGCATATTTACACTGTTTGAATCGTTCCCTGTCCCCTATATAGTGCACTACGTGCCATTCACTGTACAGAAAATACTAAGTGACCGATTTCAGCCGCAGCTTCAGCGTCTATTTTATAGTGTAGGGGGCGGGCGCTTCAGATTCTTGAGAGCATTTGATTGGACGGAAAGTTTGATGAGACGTCAAAAAAAATCGTTGCATCATTTTGGCGGAAGTGACGAACTGCAAGCTTTGAATGCTTATATCTTCTAAATGCGAATTTTGTCACTGTTTTGGAGCACACTGCCTTATAGATAACCTTAAGACTAACATATTGATACTAACACCCAAAAAACTTTAATTTTGATTTCATGGGGACTTTAACAGCCCCTCAGCTTCCACTGTATGGAAAAATAGCATGCAAAATGTCTCCATCTGTGTTATTATTTGTGTGTTTGAATGAAAGTCATACAAGTTTGTAACAGCATTGAGGTCAGTTTTGGGGGGTTAACTGTCCCTTTAAGAGAATCACAATAGTCAACAGCACAGTAAACAATCCATACCATCAAAAAGTCCCAGGAGAAAGATGTCTGTCCCATCCAGCAATTTGGTTTTTCGTGAAATGTAGAACTCGTCTAGACCCCGGAACGCATCCACCATGCGAACAGTGTCATTAATGAGAAGAGCGTCGTTGTATTGCCGCAGGTGCAAAGCACACTGAGCAATCAGTCTGTTCTCTTTCTTTACACCTGACACACAAACACACCATCAAATCAAGTCATGTCTTTGCAGGGGATTGAGAATGTACAACTTACAATTGTAGTGTCAATAACCTGTTTTTTCTAGTTCCACCACATCCGCTTCATATTCCTGGGTGCCCATCTCTCGCAGGCTGCGACTCACCGTTGACGGCATAAACTCATGAATCATCGACATCATTGATTTCAAGTGGTCGCCAAATGGATCCTGTTGCACACAAACAAATATAAACACACACTTATTGGTCATGAATATTTAAGCAGTTGTATAGAATCACACAATCTGAAAGCACACAGAGGAAAGTACCAGAGCTCTTCTTTCAACAATGTCATAATGCTTTGTGGGTCTGGGGACGACTTTCTGCAGCACTGGTGTAAAATTCTTGGTGGACACAATTACTGAGTCCAGATTGGCACAGATCTGAGAATGAGAGAGAAAAAGATTCTTTCATTAGTTCACAGCACAAAAAAAATTTGTTTTCAATTGACCTGATGTTTCTATTTGTATTAATGTCCATTATGGTCATATACCTGATATTAAATCTTTGGTGTGAGTGTGGGCAAACATGACTTGAATAGAATTTTAGTTTTTGCATGATTTTTTATCAGCTTTATTAACTAGTCCTAATGTGTACATTTAAACACACCTGCAGTACATGTTCAACAGCTTTATCCAGTTTCCTATTTCCTCCTGTACCAGGTGATGCGGTGAGGCCCAAAATCTGAGGCAGATTCCCTTCTTTTCTCAATTTCTTTTCAACATAGCGGCCCATAATCTTATTATAGACACTCTCCTTTTGTGTATGGTGACATTCGTCTATTACCAGCAGGGTAAAGTCTGAATAGAGACGAATGAAGGGTATTGTTAAAATTGCATATTAGTACGTCATCATGTTTTCGACTCAAAAATTTTACAAAATTAATTAAATGAAGTAGTCAGTGAATGGAAATGCTTAACCTTCAAATGATTGTCTACCTTAGAAGATCATAATAAATATTGAGTCGTTTTAATTTTAAGCCTTTTCTGTAAGGTTTTCAACCTCAAAAATGTTTCAAATTATGGTTTGTGTGGTTTTGTAATTTTACAGCAATTAACATAAATATTTTGTATATTTAATTTAGATGTTAATGTATAACAAACAAATAAATAAATAAACTATCCCAGAATGGGTTGCAGATTTAGCCTAAATTAAGCTGTCGCTTAGAAGGTGCTACTTGGTTTGTAGTTACTGATAAACGTATATTTTTGGGTTAATAATTAAAAAGTGAATAATTGTTTAAATAAGTTAATCAAAAGGTTTTTACATATTGGTTTGTATACCAATTCAACAGATTATTATGGTTCGTTGTATGGTTTTAATTGTTAAATACAACCAAGAAGGATGCAATAGCAATATATGTGCAATAGCAAATCCTCACAACAATAAAG
Source organism: Sinocyclocheilus anophthalmus (assembly GCA_018155175.1). Classification (NCBI taxonomy): domain Eukaryota; kingdom Metazoa; phylum Chordata; class Actinopteri; order Cypriniformes; family Cyprinidae; genus Sinocyclocheilus; species Sinocyclocheilus anophthalmus. Next base: position 426,450 of record JADLZN010006844.1, read on the forward strand.
CATGGGAATTGTTCCTCTAATACTGGCAAAAAGCCAACCAAAATGTACCGTATTCATGGAAAAAGTCAAGTTTACATTTATGCACTGTGTGTAAAATGGTTGTAAGGCATTATATATCATGGTGTGTCATGCAGAATCATCTGTTACCAGTCAGCTCCACGTGTTTTTCTTCCTCCGTGCTAATCAGGGCATTCTCCAAAATCTGAGCCGTGCAGATGACCAGGTCTGAGGCCTTGACTAGACGCCCAAACAAGTCTTTCTCATTACTGTCCCCACTGATGGCTGTTATCTTGTATCTACTCTCAAGATAAGGCTTGAATTCTTTTGCGAAGTGCTGGTCAACTAGATGCACCTGAGAACAATGGATATGAAAACTCTACGTGTAAATCTAAAGACAATGAGAGTAATAATGCACAGAGCCAAAGTGATAAAGCACAAAACTGGCTTTACCTTGTTGACGAGCACAGCCACTTTGGCATTGGCTGTGGTCTCCAGGTGATTATGAGTGACATAAACCGCAGCACGGGTTTTTCCTCCACCGGTGGGCAGCCAGATGATGCTGTTCTCCCCTCTGAGCGCTGCCTGCACCACCTCTTCCTGGTACGGTCTAAGGTTGAAGTCCATCTACAATCAAACAGTCAGCAAAACATGGTACAATAATGACAGTTATTTACGTTGTCAGAAATTATCAGCTTCGTCACCACACATACTAAAATGGTTTGACTGAAATGACTGACACATTTCCTGAAGCTTCGGGCACAATAATGCATCTGATTAGTCATTTTCTGATGGAAAAAAAGGTAATCATACAGGTGCATCTCAATAAATTAGAATGTCGTGGAAAAGTTCATTTATTTCAGTAATTCAACTCAAATTGTGAAACTCGTGTATTAAATAAATTCAATGCACACAGACTGAAGTAGTTTAAGTCTTTGGTTCTTTTAATTGTGATGATTTTGGCTCACATTTAACAAAAACCCACCAATTCACTATCTCAACAAATTAGAATACTTCATAAGACCAATAAAAAAAAACATTTTTAGTGAATTGTTGGCCTTCTGGAAAGTATGTTCATTTACTGTACATGTACTCAATACTTGGTAGGGGCTCCTTTTGCATGAATTAATGCATCAGTGCGGTCCGTGGCATGGAGGTGATCAGTTTGTGGCACTGCTGAGGTGGTATGGAAGCCCAGGTTTCTTTGACAGTGGCCTTCAGCTCATCTGCATTGTTGGGTCTGGTGTCTCTCATCTTCCTCTTGACAATACCCCATAGATTCTCTATGGTGTTCAGCTCAGGCGAGTTTGCTGGCCAATCAAGCACAGTAACACCATGGTCATTGAACCAGCTTTTGGTACCTTTGGCAGTGTGGGCAGGTGCCAAGTCCTGCGGGAAAATTAAATCAGCATCTCCATAAACCTTGTCAACAGAAGGAAGCATGAAGTGCCCTAAAATTTCCAGGTAGATGGCTGCGTTGACAGTGGACTTCAGAAAACACAGTGGACCAACACCAGCAGATGACATGGCAGCCCAAATCACCACTGACTGTGGAAACTTCACACTGGACTTCAAGCAACATGGTTTCTGTGCCTCTCCACTCTTCCTCCAGACTCTCGGACCTTGATTTCCAAATGAAATGCAAAATTTACTTTAATCTGAAAAGAGGACTTTGGTCCACTGTGTTTTCTGAAGTCCACCGTCAACGCAGCCATCTACCAGGAAATTTTAGAGCACTTCATGCTTCCTTCTGCTGACAAGCTTCATGGAGATGCGGATTTAATTTTCCAGCAGGACTTGGCATCTGCCCACACTGCCAAAGGTACCAAAAGCTGGTTCAATAACCATGGTGTTACTGTGCTTGATTGGCCTGCAAACTCGCCTGACCTGAACCCCATAGAGAATCTATGGGGTATTGTCAAGAGGAAGATGAGAGACACCAGACCCAACAATGCAGATGACCTGAAGGCCGCTATGAAAGCCACCTGGGCTTCCATTACACCTGAGCAGTGCCACAGGCTGATTGCCTCCATGCCACGCCGCACTGATGCAGTAATTCATGCAAAAGGAGCCCCTACCAAGTATTGAGTACATGTACAGTAAATTAACATACTTTCCAGAAGGCCAACAATTCACTAAAAATGTTTTTTTTATTGGTCTTATGAAGTATTCTAATTTGTTGAGAAGTGAATTGGTGGTTTCTGTTAAATGTGAGCCAAAATCATCACAATTAAAAGAACCAACAAAGACTTAAACTACTTAAGTCTGTGTGCATTGAATTGATTTAATACAGAGTTTCACAATTTGAGTTGAAATTACTAAAATAAATGAACTTTTCCACGACATTCTCATTTATTGAGATGCACTTGTACATTCAGATCATTACAGATTAACCAATGTAGTGCGATTATAAATAAACTGATCCAGTGTCAATCAGATACAATAAGAAACAGGTTTACTAAGAATTGTGGAAACCAGCGAGAATGTTTTAGATCTTTTCTTAACTTTTATAACTTTCTCATAAGCATTTAAGGTGAAATGTTGGTAGTTTCACCAATAATCTCTGTTAAAGGGTGAGTTCACCCAAAAATGAACATTTTGTCATCATTTACTCACCCTCAAGTTGTTCCAAACCTGCGAGTTTCTCTCTTCTGTTGAACACAAAGGATGATATTTTGAAGAATGTTGACAACCACACAGTTGCTGGTAGCCATCGACTTACATAGTAGGGGAAAATACTATGGAATTCAATGGCTGCCAGCAAATGTTTGGTTACCAACACTCTTCAGAATATCTTCTTTTGTGTTCAACAGAACAAAGAAACTCACAGGTTTGGAACAACTTGACTGAGTAAATAGATGACAATTTTCATTTTTGGGTGAACTCTCCCTTTAACAACGGTGGTCTAATCAGAAGTCTCATTATTTATAATTAATCTTCAAATGAATATTCCATGTTAAAAATGTCAAAGCTACTACTTTGCTTACAGTTTTAAATGGAAAGACTATAAAGGACTATAAACTAAGATCAAATAACTATATCTGAACAGATCAGTATTGTGTCAGTATGTTCACTCACCTGTGCTGCTATTACTGTAGTGTTGAGGGGTCTATGAGCTACTTTGAGAGGCTGAACCTCCTCTGGTCTTTAAAACCGTCCCTTTTTGAGCCTGCTGAGCAGAAAACGAAACCAAAAACAGAGAAAGGGCCCGACAAGAGGAGATGAATGACATACAACAAAATAGGGGCCGAATTCAACGACAGCAGGCATCTGTGGACTGTTAGTAGAAGAAATAAAAGAAACTTTTTAATGAGTTGTTTCTGTCAATTGTTATCAGAGGCTTGTTTTTCTATGATTGCCCTTTGGCACAGCAGTGATGTGTACTGAAACAGAATTTGATTCGTAAATGTAGCGAGCAGAAGCTGGAATGAGGGCAGAAGAAAGTAATAGAGAGATACCTAAATGGGGCCCCATTTGCCAGTCAGTGATGTTGGGAAATCAAAACTGAACGATTGGCCTGTCATCTGCCTGTTAGTCATGCTCTGATCAAAACACACACATTATGGAAACAGACAATATTCAATTAAATAAATAAATAAATACATTGTTAAATGTATTAAATACCTTGTCTATATCTTACTGACCTTAAATAAATTACCCTATTTATTTAATTAAAGATTAGAATTGTCAAAATATCATAAAACACATTATAAATTACACCCACCCACACACATGTATATTAATAAATAACTTCCCAATAAACTCCATGTACTCCATCTCATTAATAATTATCTGTGATTATTCTGATTGTGACAATCTCTGAAATAGCATGAATCAGAAATATAAAATTCAAATCTAAATCACTTCTCAGCAGGGTATACTTTGAAAAAAATTTATTTTCAAAAAACAAACAAACAAACAACTATAGTACACAGAACTGTAGCAATTTACATGCACCTTCCAAATGTAACCATGGCCAACCACTTTCTATCACACCCGTCTGTCCTCTTCATAAGAGGGTCATCAGTGTCCCACAGCAAAACCAAAAATAAAGAACCCTGATAATACATCAACATTGCAGCAGTTCATCAAAGTCATGATTCAAGTAAATGCCCATTACAAGAGACTGAAAAATAAACCATCTGTCCTGCTGTCCTGTGCGTGAACGGTAAACTAGCAAAGAACATTCGGTATCAGAGAAAACACATACATATTTGGAAATACAGGTTTGTGCAGTCATGACTGAAATGGAGATAGTTGCTCCTGGTCCCAAATGGGTGTAAAAAGCAAGTTGCAAAAACTGTGAATGGTGACACCTGGGGTCATGACACGCTGAAAGCTTTTGAAGAAGACAAATATTGGTTTGCAAACAGAGATAAACACTTTACAACGACACTGACAAAGCCAAGTGGATTTCCCAGAACAAAAACACAGACTATTGTTACTTGAAGTGATCTGTCAAGGAGTGAGCCGTCTTTTCTTCAATAAAAAACACTGAAGGAACTCGACTCAAAACAAAAACGTTTTCCCTCATATTTTCAGATTTATACTGAATAGGCACGTCCTGAATATGACTAACCGGCTGTTTCAAACAGCTTTGGCAGAGAATGGTGGCACCGCAGTGACATCCTCACTAGAGGCCAAACATGGTCCGTCTTTGGCTGCAGCATCTCAGGTCAGTAAATTTTGCAGGATAAGACTATGTTACACAACCGAATGTTTGTGTACAGTATGTAGAGCAACAGCTTGCACTGTTCGTGAGTCATTCGTTTAATGGCGCATGGGACAGAAAAACAGAACTGCTAATAGCGATTTCTGTCTAAGCTAACGCCCACATCAAACACACTTTCAGTTTTCATTTTCCCTTAATGCTCTGGCACAGCAGCCTCATACACACAAATATAACCTTGAGTTTTATAACTATACTGTATAAGGAAGAAAAAAGTAACAGCAAGCAGCAACTTTTGACAAGTTTGGATGTCATTCATCCAAATTAAACGTATATGCGTGTACGTGATCACACTCTCTATAGTATCTATAGTCCTAGGCTAGATGTCTGTTACTTGTCAATGAGCCCGGCCTCTTTCAGTTTGAAGTAGAAAAACTTCTCCAGTGTGTTGGCACACTTGCAGTACTCGCTGTCTGGAGGGTTGTACTCTCTGCAGTTCGTGATCACTCTCTGCAGGTCAGCGATAAACAGCTTTTTTGTCACATAATACCGGTTCTTCAGACGCTCCGTCATCGTTTTCAAGTCTGAGTAGGAGGAGAGGTTTATTCAATATGATGCAAGTTGCTGTTGTTCAAACTGTATAGACTTTTACTGATTAATATTGGCAGTCTAGCTCGTTCAACTAATTCAATAGCGGCTCTTCAGAGAAGTTAAATGTCATTACTGTATATGCAGATTATATTAGCACCTACCAATGGGGAAGCGGATGACCTCATAATAGTCTGGAGCTTCAGATTTCTTCACTGGCTCCATGAAAGGCCAGGCAGTTGGATGGTGTTCACACAAAAGAATGAGGATGGTGACGAAATTGAATACTACTATTAGTTATTTTTTTATTTTTTTTTTTTTTTTTATTTTAACAAATATATCCCGCAAATTGTGTAGTTAATGTGCTGAAATGAATGTGTGAGTGACAACATGCCTCTTACTTTAATCTGTGCAAGTAGATTCTTCAGCATGTTGTAGAGCAGATCTGGATCTTTCAGCTCTTTACTGCAGAGATAAAATAAAAGAGAATGATTTATACACACAGGGTACAAAAATAACACTCATAAAACACCAAAAGCAAGTAAAAATTGCTTTCTGCAAGTAAAATAGCAACTTGACAGGGCTGCTAATTTTATTAGGAACTACAACATAATTCTGCGGTTTTATTAAGACTGGCTCATCTTTCACACACTAAAAGTGACCAAGTGTGACCTTAGTCTCAAATATATGCAGATATATAAAGTAATATGGAATATATATTACACAGAAAAACAGCTAAATAATTTTAATTAAATCACTCACGCAAAAAAAATGCTTTTATTAAAAAAATACAATATTAAAAATAAAATTTTTATTTCAATTAAAAATACTGAAATACTGTTAAATTCTCTCAACTGTCATTGGCAAAAAAAACAACAACATATACAGATACACGACGTTCAAAAAGTTTGCGGTCAAGTAAGGTTTTATAATGTATTTAAAAAAGTTATAGATGCTACAAAGGAGCAAAAAAATGAAGTAAAATGTAAATAAATAGAGTTTTCTATTGTAATTGTTACAAAAAGTAATTGTGTGATGGCAAAGCTGAATTTCAGCATCATTACTCCAGATTGTAAGTGTCACGTGATCCTTCAGAAATCATTCCGATATGATGATTTGCTGCTACATTATGCTACATTTGTTCAGGAATAGTGGATAAATAAAAAGTTCAAAAGAAGAGCTTTATTTGAAATAAGTAAAGGACCAACTAGAAATATATGTGACCATGGACCACAAAACTAGTAATAAGGGTAAATTTTTTTAAATTGATATTTATAAATCATCTAAAAGCTGAATAAATAAGCTATCCAAGGTGATGAAAAATAGGACAATTACGAAAGAGGATTGGAGACCAAGCAATAACACAAAAAAAACCATTCTCTAGAGAAGTCGTGTTACATTTCGAGCAAAAACAGTCGAATAAAAATGTTTGAGATAAACTTATATGTTAAAATTCGAGAATAAAGAGTTAGTTTCGGAGAAAAAAGTCAAATAAAAATGTTGAGAATAAAAACACATGAAATTGCGAGAAAAAACGTGTTAAATTTCAAGAAAAAAGTCGAGATTAAATGTTGAGAATAAACTCATTAAATGACGAGAAAAAAGTCATTGAATTGCGAGAAAAAAGTTGAGAATAAACACTCGTGTCATGTTCATTTCATCTCGTTGGACAGTGGTATTTGGTGTCTGCAGTGGCGCAGGTTGGAGAGTAAGGCACTGGGGAGTAGTGATGATACGATCGACTGGGTTCGCTTTTCTTCCTTTTCTCATCACATATCACATTGCAGAAGTGGAAATCAATTATAATGCATTAATTAGTGGTAGGCAGGCTATAGGGAGGGCTTTTTTGTCCCAATAAGGCAGCATCTATTTAAATAATTAATAAATAAAATCATTGTTATTAAAACCAATGTTATTATTGCATCCTGTTAATGTACAACAATACTGAAGTGCAAATAGTATCTGCCACTATTTATAAGTATAAATAGCATCTAAATACTATTTACACTTATTGCAAAGATCAGCTACTTTTACTGAACGTAAATAGAATGGCTATTTTCTCTAAATAGCACATATCTAAAATGCTGCTGTTGTCACTTAGTGTAAATAGCATCTGGCAGGGGTGTCCAAAGTCCGGAAAGAATTCAGATGGGGCACGCTGACTTGTCTATTAAAATTTAGGCTATTATATGGCCCGCCAATTCATAATTACAACTCAGCAGTTTCACAATGTCAAAACAAAGGTGACACGACACTAAATTTTAGGCTAGAGTATCAAGTAAAAATGTCGATTGACAACAATTTGAACTCATATGCGCGGTCATTCTTTAGCGCAAACCGAAGCGGAAGAGCGCGACTCGTTTGATTCGCGCTGCACGGACCGTTTTTAGCTCTGCCTAAAGACAGCGCAGCGCGAGCACTAAAACCTACCTAATTAATACATTATTAAACACTCGTTAGGCAATTGATTTCCAATTTTCTGATGTGATATGTGATGAGAAAAGGAAGAAAAGCGAACCCAGTCGATCGTATCATCACTACTCCCCAGTGCCTTACTCTCCAACCTGCGCCACTGCAGACACCAAATACCACTGTCCAACGAGATGAAATGAACATGACACGAGTGTTTATTCTCAACTTTTTTCTCGCAATTCAATGACTTTTTTCTCGTCATTTAATGAGTTTATTCTCAACATTTTATTTAGACTTTTTCTCGAAATGTAAAACAGTTCATTTTCGATAAAACATAATTGAACGAGTTTTTTTTCTTGAAATTTAACGACTTTAATCTCGAGATGGTTTTAGTTGTTTATTATTGCTTGGCCCTAATCCTCTTTCGTAGACAATATTTGGCCGAGATACAACTATATGAAAATCTTTCATAAACATTTTTTTTTTCACGAATCGGATAACTTTTCGAATCAGCCAAAAAATAATTATTTGTGAAAGCTTACTTTAAGTACTTCTATACCACAGCAAAACTACTAGTTTAACTAATTAAGTTAGTGATAAAACAAGAACAATTACACAAATTACAAGCATACAAGAATACAACAAAACACAGTTACACATAAAGTCAGTAACAATAGCACACACACGTGCAGAAATATAATAATTAAGTGTAAAATAACACAAAAGTGCTCACTGCACAAGTTAAATACAGATTAATCTTTGTTAGAGCTGTGGTGTTATTTGATTAGCAGACAGAAACAGGTATTTATTGGCTGCTGTCTCTTTAAGACCAAAAGCACGGACCTAATACTGACACACATACGTTTTTTTTCCTCAGCTGTTTACGTTCACTTAAGACATAACCGACTGTGTTTACTAGAATGCTTGCCAAAACGGGTATTTTAACATAACTTTGTGTGTATGTGAAAAGAGGAATCAATTAGCTTCTAACGCGGGTCTCTCTCTCTGCCGTTTGCACGCTTCGGGTGTGTGCTAGCAGTGGACCTGAGCTCACAGAAAACAGTACGCGAGTTAAAACTGCCTGAATGTGTAAACTGGCAAGACAAAACACATACAAATGATGAACTTTCACTCTATGATGGTTAAATTTAACAGTTAATCCGCGAATCACATTAGTGCCGAACCGCGCAACCTGATCTGTACGGATCACGGATCATCTACAATCCGTTGCATCCCTAATGATAATACATTTGAGATATATTTAAGGTAGGACATTTACAAAATATCTTGGAACATGATCTTTAAAAATTCCTAATGATTTTTGGCATAAAAGAAAAATGTTTAATTTTGACCCATACAATGTATTTTAGCTATTGCTACAAATATACCCATGCTACTTATGACTTATGATTTGTGGTCCTGGGCACATATTACAAAAGTTTTTCTAGTCAATTTAACGATTCGCTGAATAACAGTAGAATTCTTAAAAACAAAAAAAAAAATTAAAATAAAAAAAAAAATAAAAGATATTAATATATATCTAAATATATCTAACTGAAGCCCAAACCTTTGAAAATCATCGGTAAGATGCAGTTCTTCTATGATCTAATACAGACACACAGATGGTCTAAGATTTCAGAATAAATATGCATAAATTCTCCTCTGACCTTTTCTCCTTGGCACTAGGTTTCCAACCAGTCTCTCCTCAAGAAAAAAGGAAGGGAGAGGAGTGTGTGAGAATGGAAGAATTCTGTACTGTATGTATCATAGGCACTATTAAGACATGAGTGCACACTTACTGATGCCTGGTATACTCTCCACAGGAATCTGCCGCACACCCTCTTTAAAGCAGGTGAGACCAGGATACACTTTCCTGATCTGATTCTGTTTCCTCTCAATCAGTTTCTTGATGATCTACAGCAGACAACAACAAACCCATAGTCATATTACAAAGACTGGCTGCCTTTTTCTAAAAATTGTTGACAAATTGACAAAATGTAATGTGTGCAGCCAATTTTGGATATTTTGAAATATATAAAAAAAAAAAAAAAAAAAAACAACCTATCATATACACCAATACACAACGTAATACCACTGGATAAACCAACACAATGTAATTCCTCTTCAGCAGCAGGGTAAATCTGTGCACTCTCACCTCTTTCTGCCTCTTTATGATGTGTGAGAGTTCGGTGTAGGGTATTCTGGGATTGAGCTCGCACTCCATCAGCGTGGCTCCCTCATAGTCTTTGATGTAACCAAGGTATCGGCTCTTCGGCACTTTGATGTCTTTGGAGAAGCCCTACCGACAGAACGAGGGTTCAACAGGTGAAGCTGTGCAGTGGAAAAACAGAAAATGTAAAACGTCTGAACGAGAGTGGATGGAACTGTACCTGTTTTTTGAAGTAGCCGATGGCATATTCGTCAGCATAAGTGAGGAAGTACAGAATGCCGTGCTTGATGTGGTACTCCTTAAGATGATTCATCAGGTGTGTGCCATAGCCCTAAACATGGACGCACACACACACAAAATTCATTCATCAAAACATAAATTCAAACACGCCATGCCACAAAACAAAAGAGCTATTCATCTACATATTAATATGACAATTTCTGTGATTAATGTGGATGGATGGTTTAAATAAATTAATGCAGAATAATGTTTTTTTTTTTTTTTTACTTTCTAAGGCTACTTTTTTATTAGTCCATGTAAAATAAAATGAGCAAACCTACAGCAGTGCATTCTGGGATTGGCTTAAGAGTGAAGCATGCCTACCATGCTGCCTTATTTTTTTTTGGTAAATTTATATTGTGAGATACTTAGTTTATTAGGAAGCAGTTTTTAAATGCTCACTGCAGTTTAGAATAGTGGTTGTCAACTTTTTTGACCTGATGGCCCCCATGTTGCCCAAAACCTCCCCTAAACAATATTTTAAGAGCATTGATATACTGAATTAATTACCCATGATTAATTTTAATCACAATTCACTATGCAATTAATTCAGTTATAAAAACTCTATGTTCTTCAATAAAAACAAGACTTCCCTCTTGGAAGTTTGCTAAGACCCCCTGGTTGAGAACCACTGAGTGCATCTCCGTACCTTGACCTGCTCGTTTGAGGTGACCGCACAGAAGACGATCTCTGTGAATCCCTGAGTGGGGAACATCCTGAAGCAGATCCCTCCAATCACACGGCCATCTTTAATCAGAGACAAAGTCTTGTGCTTCCTGAGGTCACACAGAGGACACAGGGTCAAAAGAGGCTGAGGGGAGGCTAGCGAGACATAAAACCTGACAGGCAAAGGTTGAGGAGAGTAGCAGGCTCTCTGGAAAAAGGAAGGGGTCCCCTGTAGACTTACGGGTCAAACACAAGACGTGTGATGTACTCTTTGGGCATGCGGGGAAGTTGATGGGAGAAAACATTTTGCAGGCCCACGAGCCACATTAGAATCTTCTTATTGGACTTCTGAGAGAGAGAGTTACCAATCACATGGAACTCAATGATGCCTCTCCTCTCCTCCAAACGAGCCGTCTCGTCACGAGCTGCGTTTGCAGACAACAGACTAGTCTGGGAAACCAGCAAACAAATGACAAATCATTCATTTCACTCTTCAAAAGTATAATCACAAAACACAGGATGTTCTAGAAAAACCTCATGCTATATTCAAGGAATGGTTGACCCAAAAATGAAAATTTGCTCACCCTCAGGCCATTCAAGATGTTGAAGAGTTTGTTTCTTCATCGGGACACATTTGTAGAAATATAGCAATTGATCCTGTGTAGTGAATGGGTGCCGTCAGAATGAAGGATCCATTGGTGAGCAAGTGATGTAATTCTTAATTTCTCCAAATGTGTTTCAATGAAGAAACAAACTCTTCTACATCTTTGATAGCCTGAGTAAATATTCATCAAATCTTCATTTTGGGGTGAACTATACTTTTAAAGCTATCATAAGGGTGTGATGAACTCTGACCTCTGGCCCCAGCATGGCAGCAGGGTCTGTAATGGTCTTCATGACTTCATTGACCAGTTCCATGGGGATGTCGCCCATAACTCGGATCCGCTTGGCATCCTCCAGTGTCAGTGCCTCGGGATGCTTTCGCTTCTCTCCTGAGAGACAATTTATCACACAATGATTTCCATGATATTTGACAACATCATTCTTAAAGGGGTCAGGAACTGCATTTTTTTTTTATTATTTTATAATGTTCTCTGAGGTCCACTTACCAACACCTCAACGCGACACCTTGGCAATAATCGCCATTGAGTTAGTTATTTTTGTTTACTCGCTAGACTGAAAAAAATAATATTATAGAGTATTACTATATGAAAATACTACCTATTAGAGATATAATATATCTATATATAATAATATATATAAAATAATAATATACTAGATAAAATGCATATTATAATATACTATTTTCAAAATAGATATATATATATATATATATATATATACACGCCTACATATAATAAAAATTATGCCCTTTTACAAAACATAATAGTTGTAAAATGGTACAGACTTTATTTAAATATCGGAAGTACCACTACTTAATATCAGAAAACTCGGTCCAAGTCAGTCAAGCATTAAAATATGATAATCAAGTATTATTTAATAATAGAAGTTTTGTAATTAGAATTAAAACTTGGTAATCATGAATTTAGGACTGGTGCTGGTGCTTTTTTTGTTCATTCAGTGTTCCTGTAAAAAAAACAAAAAAAACAAACAAAGAAACCGAACAATAATACTGATAAGAGTATTATATTATTTATAATATTATACGATTTCTACTAATAAGAACAATATAAAAAACACTAAGGATTAACGAGCTGCTGGATACATGAATATTAATCAGGTTGTGTGCGTTCGCTCAAACTGATTCGCTGAAATCAAAACAGGGACAATAATAGGTGACCGCCAGCCAATGAGATTGCCATTTGCGCATTAGTTCCGCCTACTACAGGAAAACCCAGCAGTTCTTAAAAGATGAAGAATTCCAAAGGAACTGACCAAAGTAATATCGCTTACATGTTAGTATGCCATCAATTCTGCAGTTATGTAAGAGCTCTCGCTCGCTCTCGCTCCTTTGACATGTGAGAAGAGGAAAACGACGGCGAGTCGTGCGCCAGTCACACTAAGAGTTAACGTTACGACCAAATACAAAAACGACGAGTGCAGCCACTCCACATTCCACTCAAAAAAAAAAAAAAAAAAAAAAACAAACACAAAAAAAAAAAAAAAAAAAAAAAAAAAAAAAATCCCGCAACCACTAGAGTAAACGAAAAAAACAAAAAAAAAAAAAATAAATAATATCACAAGATCGCTCTGCACAACCGCAAAAGAGAAAACACAGCTCGCCAAACAACAAAAGAAAAAAACAAAAAAAAAATAAAAAAAATACAAAAAAAAAAACAAAAACCACAACCAAAAAAAAAAAAATAAAAAACAACCAAACAAAACAAACAAACAAAACAACACAACAAAAAAAATAAACAAAAACAAAAAAATGGAAAGAAACAAAAACAAAACAACGACAAAAAATACCAAAAACAACAAAAATAACCTAAAAAGTCGCCAATAAAAAAAAAAACTCGGAAAAATTAACAAACTAAAAAACCAACAAATCACCCAAATGAACAAGCTCAACAAACAGAACAATAAATAAACAAAACCGCTAAAAAAAAAACGCCCCAACAAAAAAGAAAACAAAACAAGTGATAAACTAACAACCCACACAATAACAAAAACAAAAAACACAACCACCACAACACAACCCCAAATTTAACAAACACAAAAAGAAAACCTAAATCCACAACCCAAAACAACCAAAAAACAGAAAAAAAAAAAAATAAACAAAAAAAAAAACAAAAACAAAATAAACGTAGAGTGAACATATATCTGGGCTTAATCAGATATACTCAGCCTCCAACTCACACAACTGCGAAGGACTAGAAAAGAAAAAAACAACGATAAAAAACAATGAAAATAAACACAAATCTAAAAAAAAAAAAGAATGAAAAAAACAACCAAAAAAGGACAAAACAAAAAAAAAAAATATAAAAATAAAAAAAAAAAAAATTGCGCTAAATACCAATACCATATAGACATAAACAGTTAAGAAATACAGCAACCCACAAAAAGACAAAAACAACAAAACAATCATCAAGAAAAAAAAAAAAAAAAAAACAAAAAAAAAAAAAAAAAAAAAAAAAAAAAAAAAAAAAAACCAAAAAGAAAAAAAAAATAAAAAAAAACAACAGAAAAAAGGACAGATAAGTAAAGTCGCATTAAATAACAGAGTGATTCTACTCGCCAAAAAAAAAAACGGAATAAAAAGAGGGCAAACCAAATCAAAAACACGCCCATAGTAAAAATTTAAAAAAAAAAACAAAAAAAAAAATTGTGGCGTTACAAAAATAAACGAAATGTAATGAAAAATAAATAAACACGAAAAATGAAATAAAAAAAATCAACGTACCCTAAGTGTAATTTTACAAAAAAACCAAAAAAAAACACATCAACTACTCCATAAAAAATAAACAATAGACAAAAAAAAAAAAAACTAACAAGCATCATTTTATATCCTGCTTTATATTGCCGAAAATGAAACAAAAAAAAACATAAGACAGTCAAACAAGAAAACAAAGGAACAAAAAAAACAAAACAATCTCAGTTATGATATAAAGAAGACAGAAACACACGCGAAAAAAAAACAACAACAAAAAAGCGCAAAATTCAAAAAAAGACTCAGCAAGTAAACACCGCCCAACTGCATGGAGAAAGTGAAAAATACAAAAACAAAACCGAAAAACTAAAAAATAAAAAAACAAAAGTTCCACATATAAAATACCAGAAGGACGCTGCACGTGAATACTACTGACCAAAACATGGGTAATTTGGCGTAAAACGGATAAATAATCAGTATTATTCCACGGTCTGGAACAGACATGCAAATAGTGGTAAAAGACATAGTTTTACTCACACTTACTGTGAATGCGGACAATTACTGTTGGAATCGACTATAGTAGCAGAAAAAAAACTAAAGCACCCGAAAAAACCAACCTGCATAAATCATACAACCAAAAAAAACAAAAAAGTTACTTTCACCGTAAACCAACCCCATAAAAAAATTATCCAACAAATTATACACCCTAGATAAACAACATAAACAACAAAAAAACAAAAGACGAAAAAATAAAAAAACCAACAAAACCAAAACAAAAATGGCAATCATAACCGTCCTTGCTATTAAAAATGAATCAGTAGCAAAAAGTACAACAAACAGACAAACTAATACAGTGATTCAAAAAAAATGAAACGACAAAAAAAAAAAAAAAAAAATCTGAGACGAGTCTTGCTAATTCTTAACCACGTGTGTTTACACCAGACACGAGCGGCACAACGCGACTATAGACAGCAGAACCCATTATAATCAGTGATTCTGTCTACACGGGGATTGCAGCAAGATGGACACAACAAATACCAGACCGTAAATGGATTGTCACCGCTCTATTTCTGAAAATACAAGCATCTGCGCGTTTATGACCTGAAAGAGAAAATTGATTCGAGACATGATACAACAGCGCTCGCAACCGATCTAGATATGTTAGGATCACAATGATGGCAATTCAAAGAAAAATTTTCACATCTTACACTACACAGTGTCTTGTAAAGTCATCTGTATGGTTCTGATGATGGAGTAATCCTGTGTTTGCATCACTCTAGTATTTCCTCTCCTTCTACTACAGACGCGAATCAGTGGGCGGAGCTAAAGAGGCAGTGCTGTAGAAGCAGGCGTTGATCTTCTCCTGCGGAGGCGGTGCTTAGCCACACTATTACGTCATAAAGTGGCACATTCCAAAACGAGTCATTTTCTGAGCTTGGTTTCAATAAAAGCTGTTTTTAAACTAACGGGAAAGTTTTGAGTTTTGAAACTTGCAGTATGTTTTTATAGTACATTGACCTGTTATGTGTCAAAAGATCAAGGGAATTTTGATTTCTCAGTTCATGACCCCTTTAAGTCTGATGCATATATGATTGTGTACTTCAATTACATGCTAAAGTACAGAGTTCACAGTGCACAATAAATAATTCTTCAACTAGATCTTCTTACCGGTTACTGGTTCAGAGGAAGCGACGTCCAAACCTGTAACACCCAGAGCAGAACCACTGCAGCCTTTACTGAGAGGAGAGCCAGACACCGAGACTGGACTCAGCACTAAGACAGAAAGAATAAAAAGTAGCATCACTTTTCGTTTTAAAACAGACCATTCCAAAGACACTGAGCTGGGACACGAATCTTGTCAGGATTACCGAATGTTTACAGTATCAAATGTGTATACCCACTTGTCAGGTGATGGATGCCACACTTTAAGATCATGTAAAATGATAAAAATGTGATTTACTGTAGCCTTTATTGACATAGAATTCATTATGGTAGCAGTCTACTTTAGGTTTTCTTTGTTATTTGCAACTCTTGATGTTTTTAGTAATGAATATAGCTCAATTTTTCCCCTTTAAAAAGCATAGGTTGTTGAATTTTTTATTTTTATTTTGAAACCATTATAAGGATAATGTAGCCAAACATTTATGAATAAAAATGTGATGCTTGTCTTTTTTTTTTTTTACATAAATTTGAATAAGTTGTCGTTACATTACAAAATTAATCTAAATGCTCATCCCTAATAACCAGCTCATCACACACCTGTTTGATGCCCCAGCTGTGTCCCCTCTGAGGCTGGCATGGTGAAGTCTGCCTCCCAAATGGGGGAGTTCTCTCCATAGATTTCTTCTTCCAACATGGAAAGAAACCTAGTACACACACACACATGCTCAATTACACTATGTGAGATTGAAATGGGCTTGGACTCATGGACAGTGTTGTTATTATAAGACGGTTATATAAGTGTCATACTTGACGGAAGTGTGTGAGGATCAGAGTGCGTTTCTCTGGTGGGAGTTTGGTACTTTTCCACTCATGAAATTCTCCAGTAAATGTCTGCGAGGGCCAGTGAAGATAGATCAGCAGACTGCACACGAACTGACAGGTCTATCATACGGGCAAGCTGCATACTCTGAGGAAACAGACAGTAACCCAGCCACCTGAAACACACACACACAAACTAATCCACAAAACTGTTGATGTATTTATTCAAACACATCAAAATTACACTAATGAATCTATATACATTATAAGAAGACTCAGATGAAATGTTAGTGGAGAAAAATTATTGTAAGTAAAATAAAAAAAAAACATATGATGTTATTTCTTTTATTACAAAATTAACAATAAATGTCATTTTGACATTTGATGTATCATGCCTCATATTTCAAAAGAGTGAAATCGATCATCTTTTTTTCATCTATTTTTTTTCTGTTCATTTTGCCATTAATTGCAATAATCCAGTGAGATTTTTGTATATACACAAGGAGTCTGACAACAGCCAGTGCTGCACACAGAGATCTGATCTCATCATCATAAGTCTGTCTGGAGTGACATGAAGAAACAGAAACAAACTGAGACAGACTCAATCCAGAAGAAAATAACAAATTCTCCAAGATGCTTCAAGAGACCTACTTGCAAAGCTACAGTACTGTTAAAAGTTTGAGGAACTTGTGTAAAAATGTTGTAAAATGAGGATGCGGTTAAAAATAATGTCATAAATAGATTTTCTTTATCAATTAACTTCTATTAACTAAATTAAATCAACATTTGGTATGAGCATCCTTTGCGTTTAAAACAGCTTTTGCCCTAGGTACACTTGCACATAGTTTTTCAGGTAGATTTACAGGTAGGTTTCTTGAAGCATCTTGGAGACGTTGCCACAGTTCTTCTGGATTTAGTCTATCTGAGTTTTTTCTGTTTCTTTATGCAAGACAGACTGGATGATGGTGAGATCAGATCTCTGTGTTGAGCACTGGCTGTTGTCAGACACAAATGATCTCTTATTAATAATCTCACTGGATTATTATAATTAATGGCAAAATGAATGTTTGGAAATGTAAACTGATATTTCCTACTGACACACTACAGAAAAAGATAGAAATAACTGACTTAAAACTGTTTTTTAGCTGGAGAAAATACTAGTGTTCTAATAATTTTGGCCACCACTGTAACACACAAACCTAGTATAATCGACTTTGTAGGCAGCCGCATCCTCTTTCTGCGCCCTCTGACGGAACTGTGATGGGGTCTCCAGCTTCCAGTAGTTCAGACAGAGCAGAAAACATCTACGAGCTTCGATGACATGGTCGCTCCCTAGAAGCAAAATGAAAAACTGAAACTTATACTGGACAAAGTTCAGCACCCCCTGAGAGAGAGAGACAGACAGAGAGAGCATCTTGAGTGCAGAACAACTCACACAACAATAATGACCTAAATTAGAAGACAAATGTCCCACCCTTCTTCTCACCCATAAAGGCATTTTACATGGATTGTGACTGGCAGAAAACTTTTTGCCACCTTTCTTATACACAACACACACGTACTTGTTCTATGTTGGGTTTTTCAAAGGGAGGGCTACCGAGAGAGCCTTCCACCACTGGCTTCCCCATCTGCAGAATACACTTCCTCAGCAACTAAGAAAAGAAACAAACAGTCAAACACACAGGCAAAAATGTGAAATATTCAGCTGACAGATAAACAAAAACATCTTAGAGGCTTTTTAACATATTAGTAATTCATCTTGGGTGTGTTTGTACTTTAAAAAAAAATGAATGAAGCAGATCACATCTGCCTGTTTACCTTGAACAGATAAAAGTAGACTTGCTTGGTGTCCGTGTCTTCTTCTTTATGGACAGACATGAAGAGATTCTCCACGTCCACCACCATCCCCAACAACCGGTTAATCTCCTCCTCAGACACGTTCTCCAGGTGAGACACATGCTCCGCTATACAAAAACACACAAGATAATGTAAACAACAATAATGATGCATTATATGAAGCAAAATACACAGTTAACATATAGTAGCCTGTATATCCACAAATGTTGTATTTACGCTGCTTATTTCTGGTTTGCAAAACATATTTTATAAATTGTCCATTTAGGGTGATAATTGCTACACTTGACTTTATTATTTTTGTGCTTTTGCATATTTATTAATTAGACCATGTCCATTGTTCACACTTCGCTGTGTTTAAAGTATTTTTAAATACTTTGCTTAAATCACAGTTTGTAATGTGTAAGTTCACCTCATAGCTGGATGGCTTGGTTCATGGTTTATAACTCTGAAACGAAAACTTTTCAAACCCCTATGGGAAAATATTCATCCAGAAGCAAGGCAACTGGAAAAAGTGGCTGGCCACTGTTGCACAATATCATGCTGGACCAGCTTATTTGGATGATACCAAGTAGAGTCATGGGTCTGATATGGTGTGATGTAATAAAACCGACAAAGAGGCATTCATCTTACCCAAAGAGTGTCCACAGCTTCGGCAGGCCTCCGTCAGACTGGCTGCCTGCTGCTGGAGCTCCATACGAGCAGCTGTCGGAGGATTGGGGTTTTTCCATCCATTACATTTGCAAGTATCATTCGCCTGTAATATAAGAGAACACATCTGGGATTTAAAGAACTGTCAACGAGGACAGTAAACATCAGGGTCATCAGGTAAATACTGACAAAACATTTTGATTTATAATAATGCAGTGGTGATAACACGGCAATACAATGAGATATATTGAAAATGTCGAATGTATGGTGCATGTTTTAAAAACATACATAATAAATGCATTTAATTAGCCACCATAGGCTAATTTCACACTATATAAAAGCTGGTATAAAACATATTAAGCTACCCATTTTAAAAGCATTTTTTAGAAATGCGATTCAATTTTCATTCTTTAGTCCATATAGAAGTTTTCAGTCTTGTGTTTTTATTTTCCAACCTTAAATCACCTTTAAGGTTAAGGTTAGATTTGTATTGGTACTAGGACACATGCGTGACTAGTTTGCAGGCTGTTACTGAAGCAGTGACACATGACAGGCCCGGGCACTCGCTCTATTGTTATGAGCCGAGCTCTCGGTTACCTTGCAGGAGGAAAACACTCCGAGTTTCTCCAGTTTTTTAGCCCGCGGAAACGAGCGGACTTGGGCTTTCTTCTGGCTGGACCACTGCTGCTGACTCAGGCCTGGTCGGGCCGGGTCGCTGCTCCCGGCTCCGGGGTGCGGGGTGGATCCTGCCGGGCCGCTGGACTGAGCTTGCTGAAGCCGGGGCTGCACGGAGGTCTGTGCCACCGGGTCCGCCATATCAGCAGCCTTCAATTCCTATCCTAGGATCGCCGCGCTCACTTCCATCCTGTGCCGCTTCAATAAAGTTTTGTGATGGTTTTCGATACGCGTTCTGACCACTGCACTGCGCCTGCGCACTATAGGAGGTTGCTGGGAAATGGAGTACTAGGCTATAGGCAGTGCTACAGAATTAAACGTTACAATACTTTCCACTGGGGGGCATGAAACACTTGAGCTACTTATTATTGCAATATATCACTTGAAAAGAGCAAATTAAGCATATTTATTCAACTTATATGTATCTAAACTTATAGTTAGTAGCACAATGCATTTTGGTATTTTTCTAAAATGTCAGTCAGCTAACACATTAGCTGGACTGATTTTTTTTTTTTTTTAAATAAATGTTTAAAAAAAATACCTTAAGGCATTTTGCTACTAAATATAAATAGGTTTCTACACATTGATGATTAGGGATGGAAATCTTACGAAACAATTCCGTTTCAGTTATTCTGCATTTACTAACCCCTTTCTATGTGCAACAGAAAACACCTTTTTATGTTCACTTTCGTTTTAATATTTTCAAATCTCTGAATCTTAAAAATTGGCCTCACATGGTGTATATATTTAACGAAATATAAACAAAATGTATTTAGATAAAATATCACTAACAACAAAACTAATTTGCATTTAGAACTACCAGTCAGAACCTACATGGTCTCACGAGCCTTAAAGGTGCACTCAGCAATGTTTCTCCTTGTTAAAAAGTTTTACTCCTAAATAAATGCATAGTAATTTTGAAACAGTAGTATAAAATCAAGAACACATCATAATAATAGTCAAATCAAATCTGTTACCTTATAAAAGCTGTTTTATTGAACATGGAGAGGGTCCCCTCAGGGGGGCTGCCATGTTAAGATCACATGACTAGCCAAATACTATTTGCCTAATCTGAGTAACCACCCTGTTATTGGACACTTTCACTCATGGATGAACTTAATCATGATTGACGATGAACAGTGATTTTATACAATAGCATCAGTAACTCAACATGACTGCCAGCACAACAAACATAATAGTACTGAATACACCATTACTTACTATGCTCCCTCCACAGCAGCAAAAGATGCACATTCGAGAATCATTAACGAAAACGAGCGTCTTTTAAATCCATTTAGTAACTGTGAATAATTAAAAACCAGTTCTCCATTCCCAACCATATTTAGAACAGGAATAAAAAAAATTAATTAAAAAAAAACTCCAAATCACCACCTACTTTTAGAAATAACAACACAACAAACAGAATGTATACCTTCCCCTCCTTTATTGGTAAAATTACAAGTTTATTAGGTTTGTGTTTTTCCATTTATTTGTTTTTGTCCATTGCCTCCCTCGTTCCTCAGACCTTGCTTGAGACATCTGGGTCACCGTTCACATTTGTTGTGCTAGGTTACAATTGATGCTGAAAATGTGGGTCAAAAGAGACGTCCTGCGACATTAAACAGAAGGGAACAATATTGACAGAAAATGACATGTTGTCAGAGGACAAAGAAATACCCAGTGCACTCTAAGAGACCATAAGTAAAAAAAACAAGTAAATTCCTACAAAGGTGCTGAATTGAAATGGTTAATGATTGGGGTCATATTCACAGGAAAAAAACAAAAAACAAGAGTACAAAAACAGCAACATTATCTTTTTTTCCCCTCGTATATATTTGTGATATTGGTCAGAGGCGGCTGATTTTGCCTCGTGTCATTTATATGTATTTTTTCCAAGTCTGATTTCAAAAACATTTCATTAATGCAAAGGGAAAAAAACTAAACCAAATTGGAGTTATACCACCTGTTAATGCATTTTCGATATACAAGTAAATATATGCAAACGATTAGAAAAGAAGTCTAGCCTATCAAATCATATACTGGTTTCATTTGTGCTGGAGTAGTGGACGTCTGAGAGACTAATAAAATAGAAATAATACAGGATCTACAGAACAGCCTGACATAGATGGAAAATAGCCTGTTTTCTCAATCTCCGATCTTTCCTCTCTCCGACAAAGGAGACATGTGATCAAGGAGAGCAGGAGAAAGATGAGGTGTAACTTAATACTGGCAGTATGCATCCACCAAAAGGGAGAGCGAGTCTGAACAGTGGCGTCGCCACTAAATTTTTCATTCAAACGAGCAAATGAGGATAAGGAAATACAAAGGAGAGACAACTTGTTTTTCCACCAGCAGCAGTCTGGAATTTCTTTTGACTTAAGCGTGATTGGTTAGATCTGATCACATGTTTGTCTCCTTTTGCTTTGTCAAACTCTACACAAGACAAATTGAATAACTTTGAAAACCATAGATGGCAGAGACATGTCGTAGCTTGTGTTTGTATATGAATGTGCATGTACTGTTTTTGGGAGGAATAACTGGTTGAAACATTAACGTGTTGATTTACAAGGGTATCAATGGCCAGTTTCCAGTTCTGAAGCTGTATGGTACAGTCTAACTGGCCATAGTTTAGAGCTGGGTCATAAGTGAATGGATCTCACACTATGGATTCATACTGTGTTTGTGTGTCTGTATCAGTCCTTGGGTGCATCTGCCAGCTGATTGGTCCGATGGTTAGTTGCCGCCTCCACAGCAGTGGCCGCTTCTGCCCTGAGGTGCTGTCTCCTGTAAGTCGACCCCTCCTCTGGCCCGTCCGCCACTCCCTGCTCCACCCTGCGGTTCGTTCTTCGGAAGCTTCTTGGCTAAAGAGAGAGATTGAGAAGGAAAATTTCTTCATAAACGTGCTAGGTTGATTTGATCTGAATAAAATCGCTATCAGTATTTGAACGACTAGGCGTGGTGTCTGGTTGAGCGTTTTTGCGGCAGGTGAAACTGGTGTCATATTGCTGTGTTTTGCTCCAGGCTTGAAGAGAGTCAGTAAGAGAAATGAGATCGTACCGATAGCCATGAAGATCTCGTTCACGTTCATGGCGGTCTTTGCAGACGTCTCCATGAAGAGTAGGCTGTTGTCGTCTGCGTATGCCTGCGCCTCCTAAAGAAAGTATGTGGATGTGTTAAAACCATATCAGAAGTAGATTCACACAGATTGTTTTGCGTTCATATAAACATACCTCAAAGTCAACAGCTCTCTTGTTGGCCAGGTCTGCCTTGTTGGCGGCCAGAGCAATAACGATATTTGGACTCGCCTGACGCTGCAACTCCTTCACCCAGTTCTTTGCTCTAGTGAATGTGTCCTAAGAGTGCAAAGAAAAACAGCAGAGAAGTAACTGTTAAACAAAGGAAAAAAACAAATGAATGAAAAGATAAGGACTAGAACTTGTTTAAAATCATGAGTAAAGGGCTGTCAATGTAATGTGTTGATTTAGTACAACTCATTTTTTGAAGAAATTAACCACACACACATATATATATATATTTTTTATAGCATATATAGCATATAAAGCAGTAATTTCTTAAAAATGTTACATACATACATACATACATACATATATATATATCTATATATATCTATGAAACCTGTTTAAGAAATTAATGCTTTTATTCCGTAAGGTTGCATTAAATTGATCAAGGTGACAGCAAAAAATGCGATTTTTTTGTATAACCCATTACACAGATTCAAATATATGCTATTCTTTTTAAACCTGGAAAAAAAATCTATCATGGTTTCCACAAAAATATTAAGAAGCACAACTGTTTTCAACATAATAATAACTTTAAAATAATACGATTACTTTAACAAAAAATACGAGGAAATGTTTCTGGCACAAATCACCTATTAGAATGATTTCTGAAGGATCATGTGACATTGAAGACTGGAGTAATGATGCTGAAAATACAGCTTTGGCATCATATATTTTTAATTAACTGATATTGCAATTTATTTACTAAAAACACATACATAAGCATGTTTTTTTTATAAAAGGCTTTAAAATATTTTACATATTTACAAATAAAACACTGTATTTTAAAATAATTACACATTCATATAAATTAGCTTAAGGTTGCCAACAGGAGTTGCATTGCCACTGTGACTTGCTTGACTTTGAGCAAAGGTCTGACTGTATCCTATAGAATAATAATTAACCCCAGCAGTCAGTCAGGTGAAACCTTATTATTCAGACCTTACCCTTCTGCTGAGCACAACGGCGTGATGTCAGCCTTTATTAGAGCCCATGCATGACTGGCAAAGTCACATTGCAGCTGAGGTGCCACGTAACCCTCAGCTGGTGAATGATTGGCTGTACAAGACTGATCCAACTTAGACTTAAAGGTTTTGATTTTACAATCACAGGCACTTACTGTGTTAGTAATGTCATAGACGACAATGGCTGCCTGGGCTCCTCTGTAGTACATAGGGGCCAGGCTATGATATCGCTCCTGTCCGGCTGTGTCCCAAATCTCAAACTTTACTGTTGTATCATCCAGGCAGACTGTCTGTGTGAGGAAAGCAGCTAGAAAGGAAAGAGAAACAGAAAGGTTTTTGACATGACGCCAAAGTGCATCTACGGAAGTCCTAAGAGCCCATGGATTATGAATATTTTTCTTTCTTGTTTTCTCGTGATCACGACTTAATATTTTCTTGTGATCTCGACATAACGAAAGTTGTTTTCTAGTGATCTCGACATGACGAAATTTTTTTTTTTTTTTACAATGATTGTTTGATCTACTGTTGCTATAGTAATGAACACAACTTTGACCGCGCATCTGATCGACAGATAAACACTCTTGCTCTTGCTGTATGTTGTGGATATTTCAGCAAATTTTGCTTTGCTTAGTAATAACATCTACAATACATAAATAAAGGCTAATCAATCACTGTTGATTTTTTTCCCCACAATTTTGAGCACACCAGGGTGATTATGAACATGAAATTATCCAGCCATTACTTCCTGTTTCACAGAAATATATATATTTCTGATGTGCAGCAAAAGATAATTGAGCTTCACAAATTAGAAAGTGGCTTTAAGAAAAGAGCTAGAGCAATGAAAATTCCCATTTCCACCATCAGGGCAATCATTAAGAAGTTTCAATCAACAGAAAATATTATGAATCTGCCTGGAAGAGAACGTGTCTATATCATCCTAATGCATGGTGAGAAGGAGAGTTTGAGTGGCCAAAGACTCTCCAAGGACCACAGCTGGAGAATTGCAGAAAAAGGTTGAGTTTCGGGGTCATAAACCTTTAAAAATTAATCTCCAGCATATTCAGTTGCCATACGCGACTGGCTTCTATGGTCAGATGTAACTAAAAAAAAATTGCTTTTTAGCAGCAAACCCTCAAGAAATATACTGTTGTATTTTTAATGTTGTGGGCCAATATTTCTGCTGGAGGTCCTGGACATCTTGTTTAGACACATGGCATCATTGATTCTATCAAATACCAACAGATAAAAAATCAAAAAGTGACTGACTGTTAGAAATCGTATAATGGATCTGAAGAGATTCTGAATGAAGGAATGGTCTCTGATCTCTTGTCAGGTGTTTTCTAACCTCATCAGGCATTATAGGAGATACCCCTACAGCCTAAAAAAAAAATTTTTTGGCAAATGTGAGTTTCAAAAGTATTGAATAAAAGGTAGGTTAATTGTCCCATGTGTATTAGAGAAAAATATTATTTCCTATGATATGCCCCCATGTAGGTCATATGATGTTGCGAAAAATAACATTATTTGGTGTATTTGGTGTAATGAAATTTGTTTATGCTGTTTAAGGTTAAAAAAACACATTATTTTCCGAATACTGTACATTATTTACATTATTGTTTATCCTCTATGCCCGCCTTTCTGAAACGCTTCTATTTTTACAAAGCTCATCGTTCTTAAAAGCGAGGTTTTCTCTGATTGGCCAGCTATCCAGTGCGTTGTGATTGGCCGAATACCTCAAGCGTGTGACGGAAATTTTACGCCCCTTACCATATTGTGATGCGTTGTCCCGGCTGGAGCGACGAGACAAGAACATTAAAACTCATTATAAACGAGGCTTTTGTTGCATTCAGTGGGGACATAATTAGGATTATAATGACTTATACTGTCTTTTTATGTGTTGCATCGCGCTGTGTAAACATAAAAACATGTCTGCATTTGTGATAGTAGGAGAAATGACAAACAACAAGTGCTACTACTCTACACTGCTCAAAACTCTGTGAAGCATCAGTGGCAAATTCTTTAAATATGAAAGTGTACTTACAGACTGTGAGTCAGAACAGCCGGCATTGTAGTCTACTCTCCCAGAATCAGGAAACAGTCCTCCATAAAATCTGCTGCACACAAATTTATATTTGGGTTGAACTGTTCTGGAACCGTGTTAACCACTTAACTTAACCACTGATTTTTAGTTGTGTTCTCTTTTGGAAGGCCAAACTAAGTAGGTTCACTTTCACAACGAAACACACAGCGTCAACACCGGCAGGGCTAGAGTGATGAACGCACGGCGGGCTTGAGTGAGCGGAGGCGGGCAGGCTTGCGGCAACCACATGTGGACGCCCCCAGGCTGGACTCCGCTTCATCCACGGTAAAAAATCCGATCCGGCGATCCACAGCGCGAAGTGGATGTATTTCCTCAGCAACCAGCACGAATCAGCTCCAGGCATGACAAAGCGGATATCGTCTCTTTTGGAAGGCCAAACAAAGTGTTTTCCCTTTCACAATGAAACACATGTTTGGGCGGCGTTATGCAAATCTTCCCACATCGTGACGTAGACATGTGGGGGCGTTTAAACGAGCCGTTTTAGGAGGGCATGGACTAGTCTTAACTTTTATAAAGAAGATCCTTTGGATTTGAGACTTTAGTCTTTTCTACTTTACAGATCTTCTTTATGCACTGTGGTGGGACGACCAAACGACAGACACAGTGGGTGTGGCGTCAGGCCTCGGAGAGGCTTTTATTAACAAAAAAAATATAACAAAGTGTCCAGGAAAAAGGGAATGAAGTGTCCAAAATAAAACAGGGGTTCTGGTGTCCTCGTCGTGCAGGGAAGGGCAGTGGTCAGGAAGGAGGGGTCCAGGTAAGGGGCAGAGTCCGGCGGCCACACGCGCTCCCCTCTCTGGTCCGGGGAGCGAGGGGCGGCGGCTTCTTTCAGCGGCTTCGTCCTTCTCTCTGCCCACGGCGCTTGAAGGGACTAGACGGCCCGGCATCCTAGCCCGACAGCCGTGTAACAGGTGCGGCCCTCGTCCGGACCGCAGGTCCGGTAGCTCACGACTCTGGCGGCACGGGAATCCCTCTACGCACCCTTCCTGGACCCACGAGGACACCAGCGTGCATGCACGGGGAAGAGACCGGTCCCCCGAGGAGAGGCCCGCTCGGCATTTAAACAGCGGCGGTGATGAGGCTCCATTCGGTTCAGGTGTGCCCCATCACACGCCACCAGCCCTGGCCCTGGCACCCACTCATGTCAGGAGCCTGGTGAAGGGCGGCAATTAAGGGACGGGGTGATGCTGATAATTAGGGGAAGGCAGCCAACTCGTCACAGCACCAAGAGCTTGTAACACTCCAAAGAGAAAGGAAAAATTTTACTTAATGATAAACAAATTAATCATATTGATTCAAGCATTTAAGCATTTATGAATTAATTAAGTATCAGTAATGAAAAATACTGCACAAATTATAGCGATCACGAAGAAGGTCCTTATTCTGCCCCAAACGCGTACAGTAAAGTGGATATACAGTATACAACACCATCAGTTATATTCAGGTGTATACTGCCAACTGTTGGCGCAGTTGTGTAACTTGGAGAACAACTTTCGTTATGTCGAGATCACAATAAAATATTAAGACGTGATAACGATTAACCAACATTTGTTATGTCGAGATCACCAGAAAATAAAGTCGTGATCACAAGAAAACAACTCTTGTTATGTCGATATAACGAGAAAACAAGAAAGAAAAAATATTAATTATCCACGGCCTCTTAGGACTTCTGTATGTATCAGTTCATATGATCAAAATCATAATTTTAGCACATCCTTACTGCTGAGCTTTTTAAGGCTGGACATGTTCAGAGCAGAGGAAGAATAAGAAACAAATATGCATCGTCATGATCTGGCCATTCAGAGGTTATTTGAAGTGAAGTGACGTGACATGTGGCCAAGTACGGTGACCCACACTCGGAATTTGTGCTCTGCATTTAACCCATCCAAGTGCACACACACACAGCAGTGAACACACACCCGGAGCAGTGGGCAGTCATATTGCTGCGGCACCCGGGGAGCAGTTGGAGGTTCGGTTCTTGCTCAAGGGTCACACCTCAGTCGTGGTATTGAGGGTGGAAGAGAGTGCTGGTTATTCACTCCCCTCACCGACAATTGGCCATCACAATTGTGACATTTGCACAGACAAGCACACTAAAACGGTTTAGAATGTAGATTTTAGAACACATTAAAATGACGCAGACACAGGAAGTGTGCGGTAGCGGAGAATAAGAAAGACCATGCAAGTTTTTAATCCCTTCAACTCCAAACGTTGTGCTGAGTCAGGTGCCATGGTCACATGTTTGTAGCTCACATTAATTTCTTTGCGATCTTTGACCTGCTCACTGACGACAGGATGATGGCATTGAAGGAAAATATGTAGAAGGACAAAAATAAAGTGCTGAGGATTTCCTTATTGCCAGCCTTGTGTAAGCATGTGGTATCCTGCCTGTACCAAATGTCACTCCTAGCACTTTTCTTTCCTCGTGCCTGACTTTATTCTAAAATGGATCTCTTTCTAGTGAAAATCTAACACACTTAAAGATTCCCTGAGACACTGACGACTTAAAAACTGAGGGACACACTAGCATACACACTCAGGAAATCCCATTGTTGACTGTTTCCCGTTCCTTCTGGTCGCCGAACTCCTTCCTCTTTGCTCTCTTTGTCCATGTAATTATTTAAAACAGTGTATAGCATAAATATATTAAAATGTAAAAATGAATACCATTTCAAGCGGTTTACAGCATACACACGTTTGGTTATGAGATCAGATGTGTGCACATGCATAACTGCGTGTCTGTTTTATACTGCAGTATAACTCATGTGGTAGTCATGTGATTAGAGAGTAAGAACCAGCTTGTCTGCTTTTGACCGAGCCCAGCCCTCTCACCACATATCAACACAACCTCATATATGTAGACGGTATGCTCTTTATTGAGTGTGCTCTCACTACCACTAATGTGTTGCGTTATAAGATATGATCCTGTAGCCAATCTTTCTAGTTTTTTTATGGAATATTTTCACTGGAGATTAACTTTAAAAGAAAATTTTTTAGATCTAAATGTAAAAATAGGCAGAAATGAGCATCAGAATTAAATATAACCGATAACCTGATAACCGATTAGGTACCAATATACTGTGCATCCTTTCACGTCACAGTTCAAGATGGAGTTTAGGGCCTGTGTGCATTCTAGTGATGCAAATTCATATTCAAAAGTGTGAGGAAATTCATCTATAGAAAGTATAAGCTTGGACATAAACACACTCCGGCTAACCTCCAATGGTGCTCTCCTGATACTCGTGGAACTGGCCTTTGACGAAACGCAGCACCAGGCTGGACTTGCCCACGGCAGACTCTCCCAGCAAGACCAGTTTGAACTGGCATATTTTGTTCCCGACGGGGGCGGCACCATTGGTCCGCGCTGGTCCACCTCGCCCCGCCATGCCAACAGGCCGGACAACAGGAGAGGAGAGGGCTGACTGGATCTGAGAGGGGTCCTCGGTGGATATGACAGGGGTCCTGAACCAGGATCAATGGAGCTCAGGGGAGGATGGGTTTAAGAGACAGAGAGAGAATCAGGGTGAGAAAGGGAGATAAAGATGGAGAGATGGCCCCTACTGGATGAACAATCCTAGAGAAAAAAGGAGAAAGGAAGTTGATCAACAAAACACATAAACGACAAGATATAAATGGCCATATAATAAAACACTGGACTGTGACGCTCTCGAGATGAGTGAACGGAAAGGACTGACTCATTACAGGTCGTTAACAGCTATCACACCATTCCAGCACACTAACCATTAACCAGCCACCCCATAATGCTCCAATAAACCTCACCGCAACAAAACAGTCCCCTTTACAGATTCCACCCACACTGTGCTGCAATTACAGTTAAAAGCATCAATACAAAAACACACAAAGTAAATATCAGAGTGTCATGTCACATACACTAACCTAGTTCCCTAAATAACCTACACTTATCAGTTGTCGAAAATAATCTGCACCATATCGAATAATAAGTTGCTGAAAACAGGTCAGAACCGGTTTGTATTTTTATTTTATTTTTTGATGTGTATATTTGTTATTCTGAGCATACCACAAACCCACATTCAGCTCAGCTTGGGGCAAAACAAATCATGGACAACAGACAGTGGCATCACACTTTCTTTAGGCTTTCAGATTGATAAATACAATAGCAGCATGTGAAAAGACATATTTACGACTCCTAAAACAGTTTTTTTTTGCAAACTGGGTTTCAGTGTTACTTTTGTTTATTAGAAAAGTTCCATGGATCCTCTGATGCCAAATACAGACAACAGAGCTAAAGTAGACCACTAAAGCAACTGAGAGAATAAAGATGAGTGAAAATGAGTGGGATTATTATAAAAGAGAGAGATACAGAAAGAAGAAATAACAGTAACTCTGAGGTCATTATTTGAGCTTGTTAAAAACAGAGCCAGATTTTCTTTCTGCTGTAGGTACGGTAATGGGCAACGGGAGTCAAGAGAAGATAGAAGTCAATAACCGGATGGACAGACCTTCATCCACTGTAGGAGAATATTCAGGTAGGCCATCAGAGGTGGTAACATGAACAACATTTTTCCATTTTAGCAACATCAACCTGTATATATCCTGGTAATGACTGCAGGAAAAGGCCAACTGAAGTAGTAAGTAGTGGGCAATGAAAAAAGTGATTATGGAGAGTGAGATGTCGCTGCCAGCATCAGGGCTTGAGGTTCAGCCTAATCCAAAGCATGTGGTTTAGAATCCCTCTCACACACACACTTCTGCAAAGTACACCTTCTCATGCCATTCAACATGCCTTGATGGAGAAAGTGGTACAACCCAAATAGAAACAAACAACAACAAAAAAGCTCACCAAAACTTAGTAAATAGTAAATGCAGAGCCGCAGCAATGATGAATGGTCTCAAGTATGAGATGCACAATGGTCAGACGTCCATCTAGTGCATGTTTATGTACTGTAAACAAACAAAAACAGCACAGCATACTGTAAACAGCTTTATGATCGGCCAAAAATGTGCGTTCAGACCTTGTACATGCTCATACTGGCAATCCTATTCTTTGTTGGTAATGTTACAACTTCTCATAGCTGAAAATTGCCAGAGCAGCTGATTTACCTTCGAAAATGGACCTTTTGAAAAGGTCCTGTTATCTCTAAATGATAAAAAAAATTATTTGTTGACGAGGACAGAGACCATTTAACAAGATTATCACTTTATTAATGTTAAATCAATGTTATTAAATTTTTTTTATGAAAGCCACCCTCTTCTCCCCAAATCTGTTTGAAATGCTGTTTAAGTCTCGTGGAATCACCGTCCCATCTGTGGGACGCTTGGCGCTCTTTTTTGTTGTTGTCCTATTTCTCTATTAAATCTTTTAGTGATCATCATAGATCATATATCAGAAATCGGACATTGCGTTACCATGGAAAATGGCAACATTTTCCCATCTTTTGGCGGTTCTCTTCGGGGGCAGTGTCAAATGTCCTCTTCCAAAATCATTACGGTCTTGTCGCCTCCCCTTTTATACTGCCCCCCACTCTCCTGGCACGGTTTGCGTCTAGGCCTTCCTCGTTTGCGCTCGCCGTCTCTTGCGCGCCTTCGACTCTTGTGCCCGCCACCCCCTGCTTCCCCCTTTCCTGGCCGTGAGCGGCTGGCCGGTGGCTGTTTGTGGTTCCGCCCTCCCTCCCTTCCCGGCCCTCCTTTTTTCTTCCCCTTTTCCCTTTGCCCCACTCCCCTTCTTCGCCCTCCGCTTATCCTTTTCCTCCCCCCTGTCGCGTCCCACCGTTAATGTCCAACTCCTTAATCAATAACTCTCACATATCCTTTCTTTTCCGTCCTTCACCCTCATCTCCTTGTGTTGTTCTTTTTTGCCAACACTTTTTGGCGATCCTCTGTGCTTTTCTTCACCTTTCCCACGGCCAATACGCCGCTCCTGAGCCCCCATTCATTTGCTCCTCCCAACTCCCCGTTATTCTACTTCTTCTGCGTCTCCCTCGCCCTTACTTATCTTCGCCGTACCCTCCGCCCGCCCCCCGCTATCCCATTTTTTCCTTATCTACCCCACCGTGGAAGAAAAAAAAAGACAAAAAAAAAATAGAAAACAACCAAAACCAAAAAAACATAAAACCTATCTCTGCAACGACACTATCACAGCCAAAGCCCCTGGACCATATCACTCTTGCCTGTACAACTCCGAATCCACCCCGAGGAATACTTTCCACACACTAATGCCACGACACGGATCAAACATATCGAACAAATTAATTGCACACCACGCGCGGCGTGGGTAAACAGAGAGCACGAGCTTTCTGCAATCTGATGTGATTTATATGATGTCTGCGTTACAGCTTTTAACAGGACTTTTTAACCAAAGCACCGAAGTATCTTCATACATCGATGGACATCTCTCAAACAATGAACCTCTGCCCGCAATACTTACCGTACCTAAAAGTTAACCCAAGAACCCAGCACCCCCATGTAACTTTCCCCGCCAGCCGTCCTTTCAACATCCCGTCAATACCTCAGAACTGAACAACCGATGCTCACTTCCCGTATCTTTCACAGTCACAAGGACCAACAGCCTCACACACGAAACAGCATTACACAGGTTGTCCACCCACGGCACCTGTGCGTACATGTGTCGACCTGAAAAGCTGTCACCAGCATTCCAATGAATATGGCTCACTTCCTTTTCATGTGAAATCCCATCATACCTGCTGAATTTACAGTGCTGTGGTAAACCCAACAAGGACTGCAATAATACCGTCCCTCCCCCATCAAACAGTTGAGAGAAACAAACTGAGAGGGAGAGATCGCAACAGTATGGAAATAGGAAATGCTCTCCAGGAAACTGACCCGCTGGAAGGAAATCACATGCATCACCAACACAGAACCACAAGCAGCCTGATCATTAAACACATATCTGATAGGGGCCCAACCCCACTGCTCGTCCTGAGAGGACTGTCTATACTACTGTAAGAATGTGCAGAGCAAACCACACCCACAACCAGATAACAACACACCCCCACCCACCCCTGCCCAACCCGTTTGTCTGGAAGGGCAAACTGCTCAGCAACCGCTTCATTCATTAATCATAAAACTTATCAGATGTATTATATGCATCTTACAATAAAAATATGAACACTCCATCAGGGAAAAAAAAAACCAAAAATGGCTTTTTCCATCTTTCAGTCGGGGGGACTTATCGAGTTCGATACTTTTAGGCACGAGCATTGCTCGATACCTTGGTCTCGCACCCACCGTTCTTGTCGTCTGTACCCAAACTTTCGCTCCCTACGGGGTTCATCTCCTCCCGTCCGTGCGGCCGTCCGATCGCTCAGTGTTTGCCCTTCCGGCGCCCCCCTGCTCCGCCGTCCCGGCGCCGTTGTGTGTCCCTAGCCTCTCCCCCCGCTCGGTTGCCGCCGGTCGGTTCCCGGCCCCTCCGCGCCGCTGTGGCTCCCCCGAGCTTAGTGTGCCTGGTACGCACCCCACGCTAGCCTCGTACGGATCCCCACCCCTAACTACCCCTGGTGGTTTTTGTTTCCCACTGCCAACCGATGAACAAGACACACCTACCTCACAAGAGGACGTTAGACCACACACACACTGCGTTTCCCGCGCCTTTCCCCTCCTCGCCCCCGCGCTGCCCTCCTCCTTTCCGTGGAGAGTCGGCGCGCACGTGCACGCTTGGCCAGTTCCCTCCGCTGCCGCCCTGTGCAGTATCCTTCCCACCCCACGCCGACCCCGCGTGTGTTATCTGGGCCCTTAGGACCGAGTCGGCCTCGGCCCTCCGCGACCGGTACTTGGGGGGCCCTCTGGGGCTGCGAGCCGGCTTCTCGCTCCCGGGCCCTGCCCACTTCACCTCATTACATTCGCCCCGGCCAATACCCTTGACGTCCCAACCCTCGCCCCCCCACCACAGTCAACTATGTCCCACCCACCGCACGACCTTATTCTTCTTTTCTTCCTTCTAGCGCACGTGCCACGCGCCATCCCCGTGGGCAAACTGTCCTGTTCAACCCCATGACTAGTATCCACGTTGCCGTTAACGACTACCAATGGTGTGAGGGGGGCACACAGAAAAAAGTCCGGCCCGCCCTCCACCCAAACGGTTAGTACGGCACCCTCCCGCCCGTTTTACCCCGTCCGGATGTTTCTAGTTCTACTCCCCCGTTCTCCGCCCTCCATCACTATTCGCCGTCCCTTCCGTTTCGGCCGGCCCCACACCCAAGGCCATTACCGCCACCCAGCGTCTTGTGCTTGATCCAGTGTTCTGCACGACACTCCGTTGCGTCCCGGTAACCCCCATTCCTTCACCCTAGCAAAATGCATAACCCATCTGCTGCTTGTCTTTGCACAACACCAACTGAACAACTAACCCCCACAACCCCCACCCAAAACAACCCAACACACACAAACAACAATGACGACCAACCCCCGCCCTCCCCTACCATATCAGAGCCAACTATCAGTGTGCCCGAACGCCCTCATTACTTTCGGTGACAAGTCCCTCCTTTCTCCTTTTTGTGTGCACTCTCACTTCACCCCCCACGTTCCGCAATAACTACCCCCTCCCCTTGAGCTTTCCGAGGGGGAGACCGCGTCCGCGCCATCGCGTAGAGGCGTCAACCGTACTACAAGTCGGCTCTCCAGGGAACCCCTCTACCCAACCTTCCACCCATGTGTCCAGACGTCCTTACCAAGACCCTACCGAACCCCCGTGCTTTTGGCCACTGGCCGCGCCAGTCTTATCTTGAGGGACCTCCTATTGCTCTAATTAAGACACAGTACTCACACTTCCCTTTATCCACATAGCCCTTTCTTATTTTAACATTACATCACCTTACAGCACGATCACGCTCAGGAACAGACCCATTTACTTGTCACCATCCAGACAATTATTCTTTTTCCCCATTTTACTTCGTCCCTTTGTTTCCTTTTCTTCTTTCTCTTCCGTTCGTTTTCCCTACCCCTTTTTTGTCCTTTCCCCACCCTATACAAGAGACAGCACCCCACCCCAAAAATAGAATCACGACCATCGAGATTACCACTATACAACACCGGGCACCCCTCCGAGCACCACACCCCCCCCACCCACCACCCCACGCTCGCTTCTCCCTCCCGTCGCGTTCCGCTCCCCTATTTTGCGCCACAACACAACAGACCATTAACATATATTTCACTCCCCTCCTATCTGCTTTTTTTCCCCTTGCCAAAACATATCACTAATGTACAAACCCCAAGAAGCATAACCCCACCGGAGAACACGCAAATTCTAGTGCCCCCTCCCACCCAAAAACACACACACCCACCCACACCCCCTTCTCCTCATATGCCAACACTCCCTCAAGTGCACAGACCCCTTGGAAGAGCACCGCTTACAACGTGAGCCAAAGTAAACAAAGCCAAAACAGCGGAGCAGGCGGAAAGGCCAAATCATCAAAAAAGAGAAGTCATGGAGGCACACCACTCAGTGTAACATCACAACCAATAACGAAAACCCTGTTAGAAATGTATGTGTAATAGAATAACCTCTCATAATTCCTCATTAATTTTTTTTCTGATGGCTAAAACATAACCTACATTAGTAGAGGTGACTATTCAATTCATCTAATGCACATCAATGGATTAAATTAAAAAATGTATATAATAAGTGTAAATAATTAAATTGTCTTCATAGCTATATTGTAGAAGTCGTTAAGAAGACTGCAACTATTTTCATGAAACTATAACACCAATAGCCTTTTACAGGCACACTTAGTCCAATAGCCTATTGAAATGTCTTGGCCTATGTACACTAGAGGGAACACTCTTATTTTTTGGCAACAAGGGTTTACTATTAAAATTAAAAAATGGAAGAACTAGCGTAGTGTGTGATTCTTTTTTAAACAAAAAGTTGTAATAATTGAAGTCTGTAGTATTATGTAGGGCAGATATATACAGCGCACAACACAGTAAATATTTCCTGCATAATGCTTTAAGTAACACCTCCAAAACTTGATCTTTCTGACGGGTTGCCAGGGGAACTTTAAGTTATTCTGTAGGCCTCGGTAACGTGTCTTTCCCATACATTGGTTTATTTGTGGCGGCCCGCCACAATATCAACATTGACAGCCAAAAATAGATTTTCCAAAAGGCTTTGACTTTGTTGAATAAACATGAGCACTACACGTTTCAAAATCAAAACGCGTCGCAGGTGTTTTATATGAACGTATCTCTGAAGAGAACCGACTGTCTTCAGAAAACTTTCGATGATATTTTCATTTGCATACTTGCATGTAATGTATGATAAAGCCGCGTTTTTTGTGAGCGGAGCCCCCACCACGGCACCAAAGCGCTGCTTGTGTACAGCGTTACAGGAAAAACCTGATCTATACCACTCAAG
This sequence comes from Sinocyclocheilus anophthalmus, assembly GCA_018155175.1. Classification (NCBI taxonomy): domain Eukaryota; kingdom Metazoa; phylum Chordata; class Actinopteri; order Cypriniformes; family Cyprinidae; genus Sinocyclocheilus; species Sinocyclocheilus anophthalmus. The sequence goes on from JADLZN010006844.1 coordinate 462,939, forward strand.
AATTGCATCTATATGCCACCACAACTAGAGTGCAAGTCTGTGGGACACACACTCGGATAGTTTTACTCAAATGAAATGGTCAAATGATCATGAAGTGACTCTCAGAGGGAGGCAGAGCAATTCCAGAGATGTTGTTCATGTATTTATGTCCACATGTAGTGAGAAGACGGAAGCTGAAATCACGCGAGCGTCGCACACTTTCTGTGTAGAAAACAAAACCACGCGTCTGTTCCATTTACATACACAGACACGCAGAACATACTGGATCCATATTTAAATAGTATTTTTTCGGCTTAATATTTACAGATACTAGTCATATCACGATTTAAGTGTAATGACCTTCCTTTGAATAATTCATCCAAACTTTGACAAATTCTGTGACATTCTGCGTCATACAGTAAATTCCATTACAGGTGCGTCTCAATAAATTAGAATGTCGTGAAAAGTTCATTTATTTCAGTAATTCACTCAAATTGTGAAACTCGTGTATTAAAATAAATTCAATGCACACCCGATGAGATTTGTTATGAGGATTTTGAGATCTTCATAAGGCTGCGGTCATCCCTGTTGCTTGTGCACCTTTTCCTACACAATTTCTTCCTTCCAGTCAACTTTGCGTTTAATATGCTTTGATACAGCACTCTGTGAATAGCCAGCTTATTTGGCAATGAATGTTTGTGGCTTACCCTCCTTGTGAAGGGTGTCAATGATTGTCTTCTGGACAACTGTCAGATCAGCAGTCTTCCCCGTGATTGTGTAGCCTATTGAACCAAACTGAGAGACCATTTTGAAAACTCAGGAAACCTTTGCAGGTGTTTTGAGGTGATTAGCTGATGTCACCATATTCTAATTTGTTGTGATAGTGAATTGGTGGGTTTTTGTGAGCCAAAATCATCAATTAAAAGAACAAAGACTTAAACTACTTCAGTCTATTTGCATTGAATTTATTTAATACACGAGTTTCAAAATTTGAGTTGAATTACTGAAATAAATGAACTTTTCCACGACATTCTAATTTATTGAGATGCACCTGTATATGACTGGATTCCGTGATTCCGTCCACATTTTCTGCATCGCGTAAATCATAGATAATATTGAGGTGTTTCGCAACTTCAGTGTAACGTTAGTGGATTATGATTTATTGCAAATTAAGCAATGTCTGCTGCTGCCTTACCTTTGAGAGACAACTGATGAGTGATCACTGAAGCAGCTCCAGTTAGCAAACCGCTTTCGAAGTGAGAGTGAATTCCACATTGATTGGTCGGACTCGTGACTACCAAGAAATCAGATGGGCGGTGGGTGGAGGAGATTGCTTTTTTTTTTTAAAGATTAATATATATATTTTTTATCTAATATTAATATTATATTTCTGTTTTATTTCAATTAAGATTATTTTAATAGTTTTCTTCTTAGTTTTAGCTAACAATAACAACAACACCGAAGTTGACAAAACAAAAGTTCTCACATCTCTTGACTAATTGAATACTGGCATACCGATTTTTCTTTTTTTAATTCGTCCTTTAAACATTTTTTTTATCAAGCATGATTTCCACTTGGCAAAATAATTTAGTTAAAGATAACAAATACAAAAATGATAATTACAAAAACTATCCTGTAAATCACAATTGCAATATTCACTTTGTGAACCTTGTATTTGCATGTTAGTGATTTAACAACATGACAGCTTCCGGTATAGTATAACTGACACAGTCATAATCATAAATTGAGAGAAAGAGAAAACACTCAATAACAAAAAATAACCTTGATCACTCCCTGGTTTCTCATAAAACCCACAATTATCAACATATATGAGTCATCTATAACAGCCACAATGGCAATGGCCATTTCAATCCAATGAGCAAAGACATTTTAATTTGATTGCTTTAATGGAAGAAATACAAAAACAGCCTTCTTGATGACCTAAAATGCCTCAAGCAGTCACAAAGCATGCTGGGAAAAGCCACTTTGCTCTCCGGAGCAGAACTAGGAGATGAAAGTAATATTCTGTTCCTGTTTGCTCATCTGCAGTGTCAGGTAAAACAAGAAAGTGTCGCACATTAACATCGGAATGAAGTCTCTTTCTACATTCATTCACACCACATTCTACTTATGTTAAGCAATAGGTATACCCTCACACATGAAAACTAACCAAAACACAATAATACGCAACACAATATGGTATCTCTCAAAGAGAATAGAATTATGAGACTGTACAACAGTACTGAAGCAAGGTTTCTACAGTCATGTGTGCATCAAGTGCCTCTGCTGAACAAAAGTTAACTATGCGCAACAGGACAGTGAATAGGCATTATACAAGATTTCAAATCCTCACCGTATCAAAGGTGAACATTCATTACTGCCAATAAAAGCATGAAAAAAGTATGAGTATAAACAGAAATATCTACTTATATTGTAAATATATATTACAGAAATACATATATATATATATATATAAATCCAAATACTGAATTATAACTTGTAGACAGAGAACAGTTTTAAAAAAGCACGTTCATTAACCAACAGAAAAATTATTCGCTTAACTCAAATACGATTGTTATAAAATACAGTTAATAGTTTTATTCTATACAGAATGGCCAACACAGTTTTAATATGACGGTTTATGAAATAATGCGATTGATATAATTAATACACCTGGGAATCTCACCTTCAGATTTCCCATATTTGATGGCTCTTAGATGTGCAATGAGCACTGATGTTTGTATGTGAATAAAAGCATAAATTAAATCTGCCTAAACTTTCATTTTTGGGTGAATTGTTGTCACTACACACAGTACATATTTCAGCATTTTTGTGCGATATATAACACAATATATTGTGTTATATAAACCTCTAATATATTATATATGGCTAGACATCTGACATAATGAGACATTGTATATAGGTCGAGATATTTTTCCTTTGTGTGTGTGTGTGTGTGTGCTGCTGTACATGGGGTACATTAGAAGAACAGCTTAAAAACAATATTGTCTTCTACAGCGTGTAGGCGCATATCAATGCATGTGGTGTCGTTAGGATTGGACGGGTCAGGCTAGCTAGGACCTGCCAATCGAGCCTCCTCAGGCCACATTACTGACTTCCTCATGAAGTCCTACATCTTTCCCTTCTGATCTGCGCCTCCCACGAGCTCTGACCACAAGCTCTTAACTGAACGCTGGTGAACCTGCTTCACTGCTAAAAACGGCCTTCAGAAAAGTTTGTTGAAAGGAGTGAAAAACATCGTGCTGTACAGTTTGAGCAGTCTCACCTTACTACTCGGCAATACAATCTGCGTTTGCATAAAAAAACAAACGACAGCACGCAGATGCTGCATCATAACGGTCAAATGATAAGCCGTGAAAACAAGGAAGCCCTGCTGTAAATGGTCAAACTTCAGAGCGGCTGCTGATCAAACACACATTTGTCTGTGCGCACACACCCATTCAAGCCTTCTGCATTAAACGGAACTTTTGCCGTAAGATTCATATTTGGAATATGACAGAGAGGCCCGAGTTATTCCTTTATTGTGTCGCTCATGGAAAGATCCAGAGGAGCGGCTCAGGAGCGTCATGAACATCGGCTAACAGTCTTGACAGTTCCGCTGTATCAGTAAACCACGACCAGCTAACAATAGCCTATCAATAATCATATCAGTACCCAAACCAGACAGCGGTTACCTTGAGATATGAGTGCGGCGCTTTTCTCTTTCTGTCAAATCCCTGGCTGTCAGGCTGAGAGAAAATTTCCCTCCTGCTGCCTGATACGTCTCCAGTCGTCGGGCCTTGGCCTTCACTTCCGCTTTGAGGGACGAACTTCCGTAATCCGCCTTCTTCCGAGGAGGAGGGGCTTGTTTTTGATATACGTGGAGGTGGCCAATAGAATCGCACTTATATATTTCTCATCCACGACAAGATTATAATAAATGTCAACTTTTTTTTAGCCTTTAATTACTTTTTCTTATTTTAAGTATTGAAAGATACTTAAAATACTTTTTTTTTCTTTTCTTTTTTCTTTGACTTCTAACTTGTTGTGTTAGGCAGTGATGTTATTAACTAAACCTAAAACTATTTAAAAATCGTTTATGTTAATTGAAATAAAGCAGAAATCAAATATAAATATAAATGTTAGATGAAAAACAAAATGAAAATGTGCAACGCTGCCTGGCAACTAGCTAAAAATGAGTTTATGTTGATGTACTAAAATAAATGAAATAAAAGCAAATGAATGCTAAAGAGAAATATATTTTATTATATACAAATACTGTTGTGTTAAAAAAGCAAAATTACTCAAACTTAAAATTGGAATAAAATGCTGATAAAAACAAAATAAAAAATAAAAAGCTAATACTAATAATAATAAACAACAACAACCAGGCCCAAGGCCTATTGACCATTACCCTTGCAATGACGTGTTGATTAAGATTTATTTTATGTTATTGTTTCTTTTCTGTTCCTTCTTTTTTCTTTCTTTTCTGCCCTTTTAGTGTCTATTGAAAAGCAGATTAGTTTTCAAATTCTATTTTACTTTTTTGATAACATAAACAAAATTGACTTTATTAACCATATAAGTCAATTAAGAGAGGTATTTGGGCATACATCCATTTATCGAATTTAATAATAAGAATAATAAGTAATACGAGCCACCCGCCAATTTACATCTGCTCCTGTAACTGGAAAACGAACCCATGGCTTTGTGTGTATAACACCTACCTGAAAACAAGATCAGCGGTGCATGTGCTCGAAGGTCAATGTCTCACCAATAATCACCATCTGGGGCGCTACAGCTATTCATTTACATTTACTTTAGTCATTTGGGCAGACGCTTTTAAGCCAAAAGCGACTTACCATTGGGAATAACTTTTTTATGGATTATGATTATTTATTTATTTTTATTATTCTTATTATTTCGTCAAACGCTGGAATGATTTCTGTCAGTAATTACCCTGTGAGTCTTAACCTTTATTTGCTCTAAGGCCCTAGATTGTCCCAATACATATCGAAAAAAACAAACGAAAACTAAGAGATTTTTCAGTAGTTCTAATATTTATGGCTACCAATTGCGACAAGCTGCTTGTTTTTTTTTTAAAAAAAAATAATCAAAGAATCGGGAGTATTGGTATATTTACCTTTAATTAACACACAATTTATTTTTGATTCCATAAGTTTTAGACTGTTTGTTCTGCATTAAGCCATACCATGGAGGGTCAATCAACGGTCCCACCGGTACACAGTATGCAATAACTAACATTAACTAACATTAACAATAGCAATACATTTGTCACAGTATTTATTAATCTTTGTTAATGTTTGTTAATAAAAAGTCAGCTCCTGTCCTTAAAAATATTAATAATTATTAACCTTTTTTCATGTCTATTCAGTAACTAATGTTAACCATGTATTTTACAGGTTTCCTAAATGGTGCTAAAAAGAACAGTATTTTGTGTTTTTGGTGTAATGAAATTTGTTTATGCTGTTTAAGGTTCAAAAACACATTATTTCCCACATACTGCACATTATTGTTTCTCATCTATGCCCCACCTTTCTGAAACATGACGATTTTTACAAAGCTCATCAGTCTGAAAAGCAAGGTGTGCTGTGACTGCCTAGCTATCCAGTGCATTGTGATTGGCTGAATCCGCCTCGTGTGCGGTAAATGTTACGCCCCCTTGCCATATTGTGATGCCCTGTCCGGCCGGAGTGACAAGATAAAAACATTAAAACCCATTATAAAAGAGGCATTCATTGCATCCAGTGGGGACATAATTACAGATTATAATGACATATACTGTCTTTTTACACATTGCATCGTGCCGCGTAAACATAAACCCTGTCTGCATTTGTGATCACTCAGAAATGACAAACACAAGCCCTACTCTACACTGCCCAAAACTCTCGTTTGAATCATCAGTGACAAATCCACCGTGCAAGTTTTGTATTCCTCAGCGACCAGTCATGGATTCATCTCTAGGCAGACAAAGCAGAAAGCGTCGCTATTGAAGACCAAACAAAGTAGATTTTTCCTTTCACAACAAAACACCAGCCTCTCGACATGGCGGTGGCGCAACAATACTACGCGAGATAAAAGTTACACTTCTTCTCTTTGCATGAGCCATTGTTGCGCGTATGCAAATCGTCCCACCGGTTAGTAGATCTTGGGGGTGTGTTTTAACGCGCTTGTATGTAGGCGTGTTTGACTCTTATCTTTTATAAAGAATATATCTTTGGATGTGAGACTTTAGTCTTTGCAACTTAACATCTTCTTTAGCACCAAGAGCTTGTAACACTCCAAAGAGAAAGGAAACATTTAAATCTCATTATATGACCCCTTAAAAAACATTATTGTAAAGTATTACTTTTGGATTTTACATGTTGTTTTAAGATAATTTTAAATGATTCATAATTTATTAATTTAAAAATGTACACAGAAAAAAATGTACAAAATCTTGGGGTGGTACCTTTCCAAAAGGAGTGCATTTTAATACATTGAAGGTACATATTAGTACCTAAAGTATACATATTAGTACCTTTTTAAAGATTACCACGCCAGTGACAGCTTTTGTTCTGAGTGTACCTTATAAAGTTTGATGAAGCCCCCGGGGTTGAGAAACTCTGAAGTAAGGATGCCCTAGAACAGTTTTATTACGCATATCTATGTTTAAATAGGCTACAACCTTCCTTTATTTAGTTCCCAATCACATATTGCGGTCAAATTAAATCAGATCTTTTCTACACAGCGTTAGATGCAACAAAACCTGCTAATTACTGCCCAGCAGTATATGTAGAACAATCAGTGAGCAGTGTGTCATTAAAGTTATGCATAGGTGGCGAGTACACATATGCTGCCATATTCTCAACAACTGCTTTATGCCATTAATAACCATGCTCAATTTTACTCAGACACACAGCAACTGTTTCTACTCATTATGCGAGAAATATTACGCATTCAATATATGAATACAATAATAATAAAAAAATAATTTCCCTATGACCAAAAGATTGGCACTCTGATGACAAAATAGGCTTATTTGACCACATACTGGCCTAACTCTAGCACCATCAGTCAATGTTCCAGCTACATTTCAAATAAAAACAGCAGAAAAAGATGCATATAGATATAGAAATAGATATCCCTTATGAAATGTTGACATGAGGCATATATCGGCCTGGGGAGGAGCTGAGAGATAACAGGTTGTTAGTCAGATTATCCCACAACCTAGCAGCATGTGTGGGTAGCCTCCTGTGGCTAATGATGTGTCTGGAGCCCTGATGTAGACAGAAAAGAGCGAGATGGTGGGCGTCTAAAGAAACATCTCTTCGGAGAAGATCAGTGCAGCATAGCCGCCTCAGTATGTGTGGTTTAAACTAGATTTTTCGACTATGTGTCTTTACTTCGATGTGAGGTTAAGCATATTCTGATGTTGCAGTCACATCAGCTGAATAATAAAACAAGTTACCATGTTGATTTTCGATAGTTTCACATAATAGTCATTTTACATAATACCAATACAATGTTTTAGTTTTTTTAATTTAAGGAAGGACAACATGGTTTCGCATGTAATCAAATATACTGTACTCCATTAAATGAGCAATGACTGGCAAACAGATTTGTGGTTTATTCTCTGAAGAGGGTATTTTCAACAGGCAAATGCCCCCGTGTCATTTAATTTAGTCAGGCACAGTCGAGAGATAAGGAAATGGAAGATTTATTTAACAATACAGGTATGAAAGAGGCCCAGAAAAGATATATGAAGAGAAAGAATAAATCAAGTTCTTTTAATATTCTGTGAAAAATGAAAAAAAGAAAAGAGGCTCAGCAACAAAAATAAATGTATATCGCTCTGCACATACTTTTATAAACATTCTGTGTGAGACCATAATTAAAAAAAAAATTTATAAAGAAACTTAAAAAAAATGAAAGTTCTGGCATTATTTTAGTAATTTATACAAAATGCATTATGTTAAAAATGTTGGTAACAACTTACTTCCACTGTAAGGGCAAAAAAAAAACAAAAAACAAAAACAGACATTTCTTAAAATATCTTATTTTATGGTCCACAGAAGATGATGACAGATTTTAGATTTTTGTGTGAACTATCCCTTTAACACTCGAAAATGTCAGGGAAATAAAATGCAATTAATCTTTTGTTATTAAATCATGAAATTAGGTACAAGTGTTTTAAAATGAGGCTTTGAAAAAAGATGCAGTGTGATAACAGCCTGTAAATTCTGGCTCTTCATTATCTATGACTCAGTCCTAAGGGACACCGTCTTATACAAAACCTACACGGTGAAACTGCCAATGTAAAATCAAGCCATATGGAGCAAAATAAAATTAACCAGTGGAAACAGATTTAACCTAAATACAATTAAGTATGACTCACAGATCTTAAAGTCCTACTTGAATCGAAAAAGAGGCAATTTTGAAACAATAGGCACAGTTTTGCACATTATCGTGCATGTCTAGCATAACCCACATACACGGCTCCCACAATGCATTGCATTTGGTTAAAATGGAGGCATTATCCATGCAGTAGACAAAGAGTGTGTTAGAATACTTTTAAAATGTCCATCACTCCTGCTCAGCGACGACTCAATCATTGTGTCGCTCATCAGCAGGTCCTGGTTTCCCCTGTTTGTCGCCATTGGATGATACGATGGGCTCAAGTGTGTGAACAGGACTCGATCCCACCATGTCATTCTGTCTCGGACCTGTGGGAAAATGCAGCAAGCTGGAACTACAAATCCCAGAATGCAAAAGTGAACTGACTGCTATAAGGGGCTCTGATGGGCCGGTTGGTGTAACTGATAAATGGATGGGTGTGGGCACCCTGTTGTGCAGGTCAGAGGTCATCTGTACATTTAAAGATGGATGCGACTGACTCTGGATGTTATGGGTGCACAGAGACAATGTGTTGCCAGGACTCCCACTCCTAACCTGAGGAACCAAACCAGTGGACGGAAATGCTGCCAAGCCTAGGAGTGACCCGCCATTGCAGGGAACATGGTGTCCTAGATAAGGAGAGTTGGGTGTGGTTTTAGAAGTCTGACATGAGTTTGGCTGACTCTCTACACCTAAGGTGGCGACCCTTTCCTGGTCGGGGCAGCATGGAAAATAGGTTGAGTGAGAACTGTGAGCTTGATGGAGGAGCTCTATGTCCCCTTCCTGCCCCAAGACAGAGCCTCTTTCCTGGGCATGGCTGCCGCTGCAAATGCACATGTGCCTGGATCCTAAAGAATCTCTCCGAGACGCCTCCGGCTGCAGGCAAGGACCGGCAGACATGTTAAAGGCCAGTCTAGATGGCCAGTCTGTGGTGGAGGAGGCCACGCTAGTACAGTTGGATGATGTATGACAATTGAATGAGCTGAAGGGGGTGAAAGAGGACGTGAAGTGAGGTGGGGTCACGTGCATATGCAGGAATTGCATCATTTCGTAGAGCTCCTTGGTCAGTGAGGACACTTCCTGGTTCAGGTGGTTCATCTGAAACAGAATCAAATCAAAAGTTTGTCAGAATATTAGTGAATGACAAATAATGGTGATGAACGTCACAAATACTATTTAATATAAAGAAAAACTGTTTTTTAAAACATATTTCTTTTGATAAACAGCAGGATTATCTTGATACCTCTGTATTGAGTTGACGGAGACTCTGTCTGACCTCCTCTGTCTCAAGGAGAAGGTTTGCGCCAACCTGAAATGGGTCTAAAAGAACCAAAAGAAGTAAGAAACAGACCCTTTTTATGCTAAATGTATCATAATATCAGATATATCATTTCCACCAGGATCTTAATTTTTTTTTTCGAATTATTGCAACCTAAAATGACTTTGCAGCACGTTTTCTCAGTTATTTTAAAGTGAACCAATAACAATTATGTATTTGTGTTTGTCAGTGACAGAAGGAATACAATTAATGGTGACCTGAATGTGCATAATGAGTGTGTTTACTGTACATGTACAGTGGGTACGGAAAGTATTCAGACCCCCTTAAATTTTTCCCTCTTTGTTATATTGCAGCCATTTCCTAAAATCATTTAAGTTAATTTTTTTTCCTCATTAATGTACACACAGCACACCATATTGACAGAAAAACACAGAATTGTTGACATTTTTGCAGATTTATTAAAAAAGAAAACTGAAAGATCACATGGTCTAAGTATTCAGACCCTTTGCTGTGACACTCATATATTTAAACTCAGGTGCTGTCCATTTCTTCTGAACATCCTTGAGATGGGTTCCTACCCTTCATTTGAGTCCAGCTTGGTTTGATTATACTGATTGGACTGATAGGAAGCCCCACACCTTGCGTACATCAGACCTACGCTCACAGTGCATGTCAGAGTCAAATAAGAATCATGAGGTCAAAGGCACGCCGGAAAGCGCAGAGACAGATTGTGGCAAGACCACAGATCTGGCAGGTTACCACAAAAATGTCAGCTGAACTAGGTTCTACGAGCACAGTGCCTCCACTAATCCGTAATGGAAACGTTTGGGAGACCATAACCCCTTCCTAGAGCTGGCCGCGCCAAACTGAGCTATAGGGAGAAGACCTTGGTGAGAGGGTAAAGAAACCCCAAGATCCTTTGGCTGAGCTCAAAGTCATCGTGATAGGGAGAAAGTTGTAGAAAGTCAACCATCACTGCAGCCCTCCACCAGTCGTGGGCTTTATGGCAGAGTGGCCCGACGAAGCCTCTCCTCAGTGCAAGACACATGAAAAGCCCGCATGGAGTTTGCTAAAAAAAACACTGAAGGACTCCAAGATGGTGAGAAATAAGATTCTCTGTTCTGATGAGACCAATATAGAACTTTTTGGCCTTAATTCTAAACAGTATGTGTGGAGAAAACCAGGCACTCATCACCTGTCCAATACAGTCCCAACAGTGAAGAATGGTGGTGGCAGCATCATGCTGTGGGTTGTTTTTCAGCTGCAGGGACAGGATGACTGTTTGCAATCGAGGGAAAGATGAATGCGGGGATATCCTGGACGAAAACCGTCTCCAGAGTGCTCAGGACCTCAGACTGGGCCGAAGGTTTACCTTCCAACAAGACAATGACTCTAAGCACACAGCTAAAATAATGAAGTAGTGGCTTCACAACAACTCTGTGACTTTTTTCTTGAATGGCCCAGCCAGAGCCCTGTTTTAAACCCAATTGAGCATCTCTGGAGGGACCTAAAAATGGCTGTCCACCAACGTTTACCATCCAACCTGACAGAACTGGAGAGGATCTGCAAGGAGGAATGGCAGAGGATCCCCAAATCCAGGTGTGAAAAACTTGTTGCATCTTTCCCAAAAAGACTCATGGCTGTATTAGATCAAAAGGGTGCTTCTACTAAATACTGAGCAAAGGGTCTGAATACTTAGGACCATGTGATATTTCAGTTTTTCTTTTTTAATAAATCTGCAAAAATGTCAACGATTTTGTGTTTTTCTGTCAATATGGGGTGATTTGTGTACATTAATGAGGAAAAAAAAAACTTAGTGATTTTAGCAAATGGCTGCAATAAAGCAAAGAGTGAAAAATTTAAGGGGGTCTGAATACTTTCCGTACCCACTGTACCTCAAAACACCAGTAACTATTGAAAATAATGTGCACACTGAATAAGCTGCCAGAATGCCAATAAAGGTGTTTACATCACAGGGGAAATTGGGGTAATGGCCAAACCATTTTTGACCTTTTTCCAATAATAGAACACCGTTTAAAGTGTGTGCATGACCTTACAAGCTGTCAGGTTATTAAGGTGTAATATGGATAATAGGTGTAAGATTGTGCATGCAATTGCCTTAATAATGTAATAGTACACTGAAGACATGTGAACAGCACATTGACATATTTAGCGAAAGAGTCAGTTTGATTGGCCTGGGATTTAAAGATCTTGACTGGCTAATATTGCATTCTTTTTACCTTATTTGCAATTTCAAGATTGCAAAATCCTGGAGGTACTGATATTTAAGATGCATTTGTCTAAAACCTATAATTTCATTAAAACAATTTAATAAAAAAAATATGACCAAAACATAATTAGTCTAAAAACCTTTTTAGTCTAAAAACCTTTTTACAGTAAATCAAAACCAATAGTTCTTAACCAGGGGGCCTCAACAAGTTTGGATAAAAATAAATTTTTCTAGTAATGTCAAACTCTAAAATATTTTTTGAGGTAGAAATATCCATAATAAGAGGGATTTTGAAAAATGTTTTGCACAGAGGTTTGAGACAGAGATTGAGAACCACTGAACATAACCATAAGGCACTAGTCTAATATTAAGGGAGAGTCCACCTCACCTTTGACCTCTGTGTTAGGAGATGGCTCACTGTGCTCAACATTGAAGTGAAAAGCATGTTCGTTGTCCTCAATGCCATCAACAACCCTACAGGACAGACAAAAGGATATTAGTGCATCAATAATCAATATTATCTGCTCTCAATATCAATAATATTTGTATATGGATGTTTCCTCGTTCTAGACGTTATGCCAAAAATAATTGTAAAAAATTAAATAATAAAAAATAATAATGAATTCTAGTTTATTCTCACCGGGGGCTCAAGTCCAGCGGGCTGACACAATTCAGGGTGGGAATGAGCAGTTTGGCTGGTCTGTGGCAGGAGCTCTTGTCTATTCTTGGAGCGGGAACTGCAGCTGGAGACAGATCATCATGGGGTGGCATCTGAGGAGAGGGGCTTTGAACCCGGGAGCTTTGAATGGGCGATCTGCAGAGACGAAGCATGCTAAGGTGCCGAAACTCCTCCCCTAACATGGTGCTCAGATTAGGCTGAGATGAAGGACCGCTCAAGCCAGAGAGCAAGGGCTTCCTGCCCAGGTCCTGTCCAGCATCCTCCTCTTGCTCTGTCTCCACGATAAACGGCAGCTTGGAATCATCAAAGCACTCCTAGAAGTAATAGAAAGCGGTAGAGAAAAGAGCATAAATGTAGTGTAGGTAGTTGCTATGTTATTACCTCTTTATTACCAGTCCAGAATATATTTGAATGCGATTAGTCATAATCACAGCCTTTAAAGGTGATTGTTTTTAGTTCATTTGTAGAGCACAGGAAATGCATGAATTTGTGTGCAAAAAACAAACACTGCTTCTTGGATACTGCACTGTAGAAATATTATTCAAGTATTAAATACTTATTTAAGTATTAATTTTAAAAATGCTGTCATGTTTTAAAACATGTTGTCTTGTGAAATCAGTTTGACTTGTGAGTTTATTCCTCCATTAAAATGATTGCTTAGATTTTTTTTAATAAAACAAAAAAGTTCTCATATGGGTATTAATGTGCTGAATATTTATGTAATGTTGTCAGTAGTTTAATCACTCTGCTCTTTTTGCATGACATGTACACTACTTGTGAACTTTCTATTCATCAAAAAATATAAGATGATAAAATGTATCACAGTTTCGACAAAAATATTAAGAAGCCCAACTATTTTCAGCATTGATAAAAATAAGAGATGCTTTTTGAACAAATCAGTATAAATTAAGAAGAATAACATTCTAAGATCTGTGACACTTGAGACTGGAATGATGATGCTGAAAATTCAGCTATGACATCACAGGAATAAATTACATTTTAAGAAACATTAAAATAGAAAACAGTTATTTTACATTAAAACAATATTTCAATTACTGTTTGTATTGTATTTTTTGATCAAATGAGTGCAGCCACCATTAGAGACTTCAAAATAATAATAATTTAAAAAACTGGAGAATATTACACTGAACAATTTGCACAGAACTCTGTCATTAGAGCTATCTAATCTAAGTAGATCATTGTTACAGCGATGGCAAATTGTAAGTCATGGCAACATGACATCTAAAATGTACTCAGAGGATTTACTTAAAATAATTAAATAGCTCAACTGAATGCAAAAAAGCCATGAAAACACTTGCCTTTTTTATTTCTATGAACCACTCGCTTTTTACAGTGTGGGGTTTCATGCTCTCTGCTTTTGCAAAAGAACACTCAAAATTATTTATGAGTCACTGTTCTGTGTGTGCCATCATGTTCTTATGAGCTTTTGAGTGTGTGACTCTGTATCCCTTCTTTGGTTTGTGTGCGTGTGTAGCTGTTCTGATCATTAAAACAGCTGGCACAGCAATGAGACAGAGGGTCAGATTGCTAATTCATCTGATTCAGGCACATCCAGATGAGGTGCTGTCTGCCAACTCTGATGCCGTGCGCACACACACGTCTGCAGTTCAGAGTGACACTAATAATCACGAGCTTATGTAAGGTGGCCTTTTGATAAGTATGGGTATGGAAGTGCATGTGTGCAAGCATGAATGTGAATGGAAAGGTTAAAAAGAATGAATAAAAGTCAACATTTTGAACAACACTCTAAAAGTGTATGATAAATCTGCTTGTTACCTGTGGGAGTCGAGTTGAATGAGAGAATCTGGATTGGCCCTGTTGAGATAAAAGAAAATCCTGAGTACCATAATCTTTCTGCTTATTAAATTAATGGGCATGACATAATGATTGAGATTTAATTATCATGTCAGAGGGACTTTCTATTTTACCTTTCTATTTATAAAAAAAATCCAAACAAAACGAATCATAGTTTTCACACAAATATTAAGCAGCACAATGGTTTTCAGCATTTATAATAATGTGAAAAGTTTGTTGAGCCCCAAATCAGTGTAATGGTAATAGCTAAAACTTCAACACGGATTGGCTGCTGAAAATTCAGCCATCACAGGAGTAAATTACATTTTAAAATATATTTAAATTGAAAACATTTCAATGTTTCTATTTTAAATAGCATTGACATTTCACAATATTACAGTTTTTACTGTATTTTTGATCACATTAATGCAGCCTTGGTGAGCAGAAGAGACTTCTTTCAGCAGTATTAAAAATCTTACGGTCCCCAAACCTTTATATGATAAAATATATAGAAAAATTAAATATATAGACAGAATATGTTTGAAAAAACTATTGAAATTAATTATATGTGATTATTGCAACAATATGTCCCAAAACAAACAGATAAAAGGACATGAAATAATAATTTAATTTAAGATTGAATTATTCATTATATGAAAAGAAAGGGACAGCTGAATTACACAAGAGACTAGCAGAGCAATGTAAGAAATTCAACTGAAAAGACAATTATATGGTCCATTTCTATTGTGTGTGTACTGTATGTAAGGCACTTTACCTCTCTGAGGTTGTAGGTGAGGTTGTGGTGTATGTCCTCATTAAAGCGGCTGACATATTCTGGGTAGAGCTCCAGAACCTCCTGCAGCGCTCTGACGCTGATGTACTGTAGATCACAGTAGGTCAGAGCCTTTACATCTGCGTTAGCTTTGATCACCTGATCCTTCCCAGGCAGGTCAGCACCAATCAGGTCTCCCTTACCTGTACACCAGGCAAACACGTTATGTTGCATTCACGCCATGTCGTAATTACCGTAGGCTCGAGATGACAACACGTGACTTCCTATTTGGAGCTGTTCATGTCCTCAGACTGGGAATTATGCATTTCTATAGCACCACTAACCACAATCAATGCCTAAACGAATCAGCAGTGGTCAAGTGGTACAGCGGTCATGAAGGAGCTCTCAGAAAGTCCCATCTTACAAGCTGTAATTGAGAGTTGTACGAGGACACGAATGCTTTTTACATTTTGAAATCTTGAAATGACAGTAACTTCAACATGGCGTGAACGCACCTTTAGTACACGCAAGTCAAGCTGTTGTTTGAGTAAATTGCACAAAGATAAATAGAACACTTGCAGAACTGAGCTTATCAGTTTAATTAATTATCTATCAATCTATCAGTCTGACTGCCATGTGCTTATTTATTTGGTTTGAGCTGAAAACAGCTGCATCAACCACAACAGCTGGTACTAACATTTAACTGTCAGAGCTACATAACTTGAAAATTGTAGTCCGTTACTGATTCCAAATGACATGACTTTAGGTAATATAATCAGACTACTTACTCTTAACCTAACCTGTTTATCACATTGATTTAAATAGGATAATCCTGTACCATAGTGATATAAAAATGCAAAGAAAAATAAAATATATTCCATTGAAGTGCATTAAACATTACATTACATCAAGGTTTCCCAAACTGTGGTTTGTGAAGGAACTGCAGGGGGTCCGTGAATTTAATAAAAAGCTAATATATAATCAAATCATAAAAATGTCAAATTAAAATAAATCATTTTAAAATAACAACAATCAAAATAAAACACTTGCTAAAAATGAAATATTTAATTTGTTTACCTGTATGTCATGTGACCATTAACCAACGTCAGAGAACCGTGAACATGCAAATGTGATACTTAATTATTAACCTATTACTTTATATATAATTATATTAGGTGAAATAGGTTCAGATGACAAATACCGTTTGGGAATCCCTGCATTACATGTAAATAATAAATAACGTGAATTTGTGCATTTTAATGCGTTTGAAAAACAAAAGCCTTTCAATGTAATATTGGTTAAATAACCTACTGAGTGATAATTCAAATACATATTTATGTGTTCATCAGTAGTAGATGCTATGTTGAGTTTTGTTTTTCTGTGTAATTACAGCCACCTATCTAGTGACTGGTCTTTATGTGAATGTCCACAAAACTGGAAAACTTTCCAAATGTATATTCAGAATGTGTAATAGTGGTAGGGTATTTTAGAAAGGAACATTTAAAAGAAGAAAAATAGGAATTAGGGAGAATCAATAAGTTATGAATAATTTATTGCTGTTGTGTGAAGAATATGTAACCATGTATTCAGTAAAAAAGTAACTGTTGTCTGATTACGAGTATTTTAAAGGGGTCCTATTTTCTCTTTTTTACAAAGTCTTGTTTTGTTTTGGGGGTGTACTAGAAAGGCTCTCCACTAGGTGGTGTTGAAAAACATTATTTTTCACCTATTTACAGTATTACAACACCTTTCTCCCCGTTTTGGCATGAACGGCTCGAATAGTTCCTGTATCCCATTACGGCCCGCCCGTCTGAATCCGAATGGCTGTGATTGGTTAGCTGGGCCAGTGTGTGTTGTGATTGGTTAGCTGGGCCAGTGTGTGTTGTGATTGGCAGCACTCGGCACCTGGTCCGGAAATGTCTGCCCCCTTACCCATACAGCCCGCCGCGCGAGCTTCAGAGTAAAATATTGGTCAAAATCAATCAATTTTGAAGGGGTTATATGATGTTGCTAAAAAGAACATTTATTTTGTGTATTTGGTTTAATGAAATTTGTTTATGCGGTTTAAGGTTTAAAAAAAAAACATTATTTTCCACATAGTGTACATTTTTGTTTCTCCTCTATGCCCCTCCTTTTTGAAACGCGTCGATTTTTACAAAAATCATCGGTCTGAAAAAGCGAGGTGTTCTCTGATTGGCCAACTATCCAGTGCGATGTGATTGGCCGAACACCTCAAGCGTGAGACGATGGCGATGGTTACTAAATCGCACCTCACAGTACTGGGTTCGTATTGGTCGGCCCGGTCCGACCGAGCAACGTGACAAAAACATTACAACCCCTTTACAAAACGAGGCATTGTTGCCTCCAGTGGGGACTACTTATACTGATATAATGATTAATATATACTGTCCCGTTTTTACTCTTTGTCAATTGCAGCGTCCGCTACCAGCCACGTAAACAAAATTCAAAAAAACCCGCTGGTTTTTTTCTGCATTTGGATCGTAGAAATTAAAACAGCAAGTGCTGCTCTACACTGCCCAAAACTCGAGTTTGAATCGTCAGTGGCAAAATGAAATGAAAACGTACTTACAGTCTGTGAAACAGCCGGCATTGTAGTCTACTCTAACAGAATCAGGAAACAGTCCTCCTTCAATTGCTGCACATCATCTGGATCTTTCATGGGTTGAGTTTTCGTGGACCAGTGAATTTGTAAATACAACGTTAAATTGAACCACTGCTTTGTAGACGTGTCCTCTTTTTGGAAGACCAACCAAAGTATTTTCACTTCACAACGAAAACACGGCGGCCTAGGCGCGTGAGCTTACGGCCGGCTAACGCTGACGAAGGAGCTGCATGAGTAGCATCCAACCGAGCTAGTAGGCAATCAAGGCAAGCGGCGGCAAGAGAGGCGAAGTGGAGACACAGCGGAATATCTTTCCTCTTTGGAAGGCAAAACAAAGTAGTTTAGCTTTTACAATGAAGCACACAGCGTCTTCACGTCATGTCGGCAGCGGCAACAATACTACAGCGAAAATAAAAGTTACGCCTTCTTCTTTGCGTGAACATTTTCATTTCGGGCGGCGTTATGCAAATCTCTTTGCCACATAGTGAGGTAGATATGTGGGGGCGTGGTTAGAAAACTAGCCGTTTTAGGTAGGCGTGTTGACTCTTTAACTTTTATAAAGAATATCTCTTTTGGTTTTGAGACTTTTGCAACTTTACAGATCTTCTTTATACATCAGGAGCTTGTAACACTCCAAAGAGAAGGAAAAATTTAAATAGCATCATATAACCCGCCCATTAAACCCGGATTATTGTAACCACTCTAAGTTCATCTGCCTTGGGAATGCTGGCGCGTCTCCGACATAGTGATAACACCTGTTGCCTTCTCTAGTGCAGCTCAACAAGGTCTCATCCCATTCGTCTGTATTGTGAAAAAATACGTTTGTTTTAATCCGTGTATCATTCGATCATTCGTTTTTTTTATTGAAAGTAGAAAAATGAGAAAACGTCTCTTTTCGTTTTTTTTGTTTTTTTTTTTTTCCAAAAACGAAAACGAGAATTCCGCTTAAATTTTCGTTTTTCGTTCAGGGATAGAGAAATTAATAAACAGCTTGAATATTCGATTTCTACAGGTGGGCGGGAATTAAACGCCCCTTTTTGCTGATTGGTCAGCCGAAGATCAAACCGTGCGTTCATCAGTTCTTCTGCAGTATCACGCAGCATAATAATAGTCCTCCACTGCTGCAGTTATACGGATTAATAACCCATTTTATCTATTTCATATTTTTCTCATCAAACAGACTAATGAAAAGCTCGACACAACTCGTACCGGGGCAGAGTCTACAGGTCTTTCTTTTGTGTAGACCAGCGGTTCTTAAAGTGATAGGGGGGTCCGAGAAATAATTAGCTATAACCTAAAGTATTTCCAGACGTAAAGTCGCTTTTTTATCATGATACATACTGTGATTTATTCCAAAGTGACTTAAATGATGCATTTAACATCAAATAATCTAAATTAAGCCTTTTAAAAGACAAGTATTCCCTTTGGTTCATGTTTGTGGCATGCGCCAGAAAAATGCTCAAGGAGACAGAGAGGCGCTAAAGCAGCGCATTCTGTTCTCTTTATTAAGGCATGACATTGTGTAGTTATTTTGAACGTAACGTTACACAATTAAAAATATAAATTTTACCATACATAAATGACAGAGTATTAAGTTATTTCCCCTCGATGGGGAAAAAAATCCAAGTGAACATCAATCAGTACATATTAATTTAAACTGCTTTAAATATGACTGCTGCTTATTTCCTGTGCACTTCAATACTGATCTGCTCTTGACTGTAGTCGCGTTTGTCTGCTTATTGAGTTTATTTAACCCATCGCAATTTATTGTAACTGTGTGAACTAGAGTGACTACTCGCCTTAATGTTGTTCTAAAGCTTATTACTTAATAACACAAAAACGTCCTGCTCTCCCTAACCACCCCCTTTGGGGGCCGGGGGGGGGCCCAATTTATGGCAGAGATGGTGAGTTTTTTTTTTGTTTTAAGTGGATGCATATCTGTCGTAAAATAATCCTATGCATCTCGTGGCGTATATTCTAAGCATTCTGAAGGTATACTGAGGGTTTGGTGAGAAACAAACCGAAATGGCAAGCTATTGTATTTTATGAAAATCTTGTTGCAGTGCGAGTGCGCAGCAGCTCAGGCCATGCACAAGTGCATGTCCTTTTGAGATATCAATTATAATCAAACAAGACTACATTATATAACTAACAGTAGGCTAATATCTGTTGTTCTCCGGTTGTCAGTCAGAATGACAGTTCTTGCGTGAACATTATAGGCCTATATATACCCAAGCCAATTTATTATTTCTTCCTTTTTGTCTTAGTGTTTAAAATATTAATGAATTAATTAACTAATTAAACAGACTTACTGGGTGAGCAGTAGGCTAAGACAGCTGTCATATCATACACTGCCATGCAAGCTGATGCAAAAAATAGAATTTATATCTACACAGAAGAAAACCCTGTCTAGACAATGCCCCAGTACGAGTTGTGTCGAGCTATTCATTAGTCTTTTTTGTTTGATGAAAAAAGATTAAATGTAGTTGCAATAAATGGGTTATTAATCCGTACAACTGCAGCAGTGGAGGACTATTATTCTGCTGCGTGATACTGCAGAAGAACTGATGATGGCATGGTTTGATCTTTGGCTGACCAATCAGCAGACAGGGGCATTTAATTCCAGTCCACGTGTAGAAATCGAATATTCAAGCTGTTTATTCATTTTTCCACCCATGAACGAAAAACGAAAATTTAAGCTGAATTCTTGTTTTTTGTTTTTTGGATAAAAACGAAAAAAACAAAAAAGGAGCCGTTTTCTCATTTTCTACTTTCAATATTAAATAAAAAAACGTATTACGAATGATACACGGATGTTTAGTCCAAACGAGTCATTCGTTGTAGTTTTTGAAAAGTGATTTCTGTTAAATAAAATATCTCCTTTTGAATTGGACTTTGAGCTTTGTAACTTCGCATATTTTTTTTATGCTCAAACAGCAACATTACAGACTAACTAAAGTTGAAAAAGTGAAAAAGCATAATAGGACCCCTTCAAAATGTAATTTAATCTAATTACAAGTACTTCATTTTTGGAATCTAATTACGTAATCCAGAATGAATGTAATCAGTTACTACCCAGCTCTGTTAACTCTTTTAAAATATTGATTTGGCGAGATCTAGCCTGAATCTAAATGGACTGAAAGCACTGCCTGCAGGAAATTGGTTGGATTTGTGTTACAAGATGTGATCCTTTAAGGCAAGTCGGCTCACTTGGTGACTGTTGTGGTAACACCCCTTAACCGCCTTTTCTATATAAGCATTTGTCTATACTGTTTATGGAACATACCCAGTATGGCAAGCACCATGCCGTCCTTGAGGACCTCTAAAGACCCCGAGCAGACGAAGTGCTGAGCATGCAGGGCATCCCCATGCCGAATGAGGTACTCTCCAGGTGCACAGAACGAAGTCTTAATGTGCAAGGATAGTGAACGCAGGCAACCCCTACTGGCGGAGGAGAAGAGCGGCAGCTGCAGAATGTCTTTGTTCAGGTGCATGGCGATGTCCGCCCGCAGCTCGTCTGGGAAGTCATGTAAAAGCTAGCAGACAGGGAGAAAGATGGACATTACCCACAATGCCATGGGGTTATGTAAAGATCATGGCTGCATCTTAAGATAACAAAAACAAAGATGACATCTAAAAGCTGTGGTTGGTTGTCAGTTGGAATGTAGGCTTAGGCTACATATACAGTACATTTTGGACCATCTACTTTTAATGTAATTTCTAGCAAGACATTTGTATTGTAATTTAATATTCACTTATCAAGTTCTCTCTGTTTTGTTGTGCGTCATTAAATTATTATGCTGACCTAGATGTCTGTCCGAAATCAGTTTTGGGAGGTACCTTCGTGTGCAAACACTGCATGCAAAGTCACTGCCTGATAGGGCAGGGAGGCAACAAGTCAGCTAAGCTTTCGGACGCAGCCTGTGCTTAGGCTGTAAAAACCATAACCATCATAATCATTATGCGATTAGTCATACTCTTTCACTCACGTATAAGATGAATTAATCTCTGTTAGAGATCAGAATCCATCTTTCAATATGATCTCAACAGGATGCAATATCAGCAGAGTACAGTAGTTGTTTGAAGGGCGCTCCTGTGAACCATTTGCAGTGTTGTTGTTGTTGTTTTTCAATCACTGCATAAATTAGTAGCATGTCAGATCAGAGTGTAAATGAGCTAGGCCACACTTCAGTTTTTTCTTCCCACACATACACAGTGCAGGGGAGTAACTAACTAAAAGTAGCAGTGCTACTAACTAAACTTCATTTTTAGTGGTGTGACTGTAGCTGATAATGTAGCTTTTACAGCAACATGCTACTTTTGCCCTAATATTGGTTTACGCACAAAGCTTTACAGCTGAGCAAGCTGAAGAAATAATTAAACACACTCTTCTCAATGGTCCTCCCTCATGTTTTGCACTGGAAATGTCAGGTTCATTTTTAGTCAATCAGCTCAGATGGTTCATTTAAATCAATTCGAAAAAACTATTCACAGATTCTTTTAAATCCCTGTGGGTATTTTCTGTACTTTTTTTATACAAAATGCAGCTGTTTACAATCTGTTAGGGCTGTAGTACTCGAGTCCGGTCTTTTTTATTAATGTTTTTTTTTTGTAAAAAAACAAGACAAAAATAAAGATGAATAAATACTGTTATAAATGTATTGTTCATTGTTAGTTAATACATTAACTAATGTTAACAAATGACACCTTATTGTAAAGTGTTACCGACTCTTTTTATGAGGTTAGAAATAGGACTGAAAGATGAATCGTATTTTCATTGCCAATGCAGTATGAACATGTTATTTAGCAAATGTGCTATGAAATAGCAGAGTTGGTGGATTTAGACGCCAGAGTGCAGAATTCAGCACTCAACAAACTCTGGCGTTTCAGCGATGACTCACCTGAAAGCCTCTGATTGGCCATTGCATTCATAAACTCAACAGAATCGTATGTGATTGGTTGTAATGCTCACCGCTGTAAAAAAAAAAAAAAAAAATTTAGTTTTATTTGTTGGCCCTAATATGCACAGTTAATTATTCATTTATTTATCACAAGTAATCATCATTGCAAAAAAAAAAAAACTCCACTGTTATCACACAGCAGAATTTCCTCATATCGTGCAGGACTATTAGAAAGAAAATCGATGCAAATCAGTGGATATGTCTGCTATAATAGGATAGGTGTTTTAAGGCCAGTTGGAGCTAAACTCTGTAGGGCACTGGCCCTCCAGGATCTAGTTAGGAGACCCCAGTCCTACAGAGTTGTTACTTTGCACATGCTTTTTGATCATTACAAATAATAATGTAAAATGATTTTCTTAGAATAAGCGTTATGCTGTCTCTCGCATCACATACATTATCAATAGTTAAGTATGTGGTCTTGAAGAGGATCCTTTTTTTTCTCTCATTTGGACTCGGTCTTGACTTGGACTCAAAACTTTTGGACTTGGACTTGACTTGTCTTGACTCGGTCTCGACTAGTCCTGGTCTTGTACTTGTCTTGGACTCGACAAAGCTGGACTTGACTATAGCTCTACGATCTGTCAACTTGAAAATAGAAATCAGATTGTTTTTCTGTTTTTATTAGTTATATTTAATTTATATTAATCTCAATCTCATTATTTTTTATCATCTATTTATATAGTACTGTTTAAAAGTATAGGGTCAGTATGATTTTTGTTTTATGTTAAAGTCTCTTATGCTCACCCAGGCTGCATTAATTTGATCAAAAATACAGTAAACCTACATTTTTGAAATATTATTACAATTTAAAATAACTGTTTTCTATTTAAATATATTTTAAAATGTAATTTCAATGTACTACAGTCTTTAATGTCACATGTTCCTTCAGAAATCATTCTAATATGATGATGCTCAAGAAAAATTTCTTATTATTATCAATGTTGAAAATGGTTGTACTGCTTAACATTTTTGTTGAAACTATTTCTTCAGAATATTTTGATGAATATAAAGTTCAACATCTATCTATCTATCTATCTATCTAGATAGATATCACCTCCTTAAAAAACGGAGTTTAACTACTTTTAAAATAGTAGCTTATAACTTTTTACAGTTTTAAAGTAGTTCCCCCAACACTGCACCCAAGATCTTCCTGTTTCGGTTTTAATTAGATATAGGTCTTTTCATTGTGGGCAATACAATTACCACTGCTATAACAATGACAGTATTCAGCATTAGTGTAAGCCTCAGAAAGCTATAATTAGCCCATTGAAAGTAGATGTGACCCAGATCTATGCTCATGAATTGTTCTCGATCTGATGATACTAGTATGTTATCAAACTCTGATGGGGGCTTTTACACGCTTAGAAAAAAAATACTTAATTGGGGCTATATATAACCCTTTATATTGTTCTGTACTGAACTCTGTAGAACACTTTATTCCAAAAACATTCCAAAAATAAAAACAGAACTGACCTGAGCTTCCACTTGATTAAATGTTTAAGATAAAGCAAGTGAATTAAACTGTCATGGCACCATGTAAACATTGCAGTCATATGCTCCACATGGCATGGTTTGTAGGGTCTCACCTCGTTGGCGTTGATGCCATTGTTGACAGACCAAGTGGTCTGGAAGTACTCCAGCATGCGCTGCTTCAGTTGCTGGGGCAGGCGATGCACACGGATAAAGTCCTTTAGATCCTTCATGCGTGTGTGGTAGAGCGAACGACGGGAGTACATGCGCTGGATGATGGCTGTCACGTTTCCAAACACCACGGCGTGCATCAGGGCTGTGAGAAGAATGCGAGATAGTGAGAGAGTCTTGAATAATTGGCTGTCTGAATCATCTCAGTGAACAATATGTTCTACATCTTAAATTAGATACCGAACTTTCTGGAATTAAACTATATGGATACCAAAATGAGGCTCTCTTGACCTACAAACAAGCTAATTATACATCAGGCCTGAAACACGCTGGTGAACACACCCCCGATAAGCATGGTACAGATGGAGAAGATCTTCTCAGCGTCTGTGTTGGCACAGACGTTTCCGAACCCAACGCTAGTCAGACTGCTCAATGTGAAGTAGAGCGAAGCGATGTAGGCACTGCGCAAAGATGGGCCGCCAACTGTACCATTCGTGTAAGGGGTCTCCAGCCGCTTGCCCAACTCCTGTAGCCAACCTATAAAGGACAGGAACAGTGGAAATAGAAGGAAAAAATAGGGGATTGAAATATCAAATTCATATTGACTTAAAAAAATCTAAAAGAGAAGCTATCAATTGATATACACTACCATCCAAAAGTTTCTTGAGCATCAAATCAGTATATTAGAATGATTTCTGAAGGATCATTTGACACTGAAGACTGGAGTAATGATGCTGAAAATTCAGCTTTACCTTCAGGAATACATTTTAAAATATCTTCAAATAGAAAGCAGTTATTTTAAACTGTCATAATATTTTACAATATTACAGTTTTATGGAATTATTTTTTAATCAAATAAAAGCGTAGAGAACATAAGACTCTTCTTTCAATAAAATAAAAAATCTTACTGAGCCCTGAACTTTTGAATGGTAGTGTATTTAACTGGCATCTTAATACACAGAGAAACCATTCAGTCCCTCACCGATGTCCCAGGTCAGGGGGTCATTGCTGGCAAGCTCTTTGCGTCCGATGACGTACCAAACACAGGCCAACCAGTGTGCCAGCAGGGCAAATACAGACATTAGTAGTGTCAGGACCACAGCACTGTACTGAGAATAACCATCCAGCTTCTGCAGCAAGCGCAGGAGACGCAGCAAACGCACGGTCTTCAACAAGTGCACCAGGGAAGTCTATCAAAAAACACACTCACATTTAGCACAGCTTTACACTATGAAAATGATGATAAATATTAAAACACCAATAAATAGAAGGGAAATCATCAACTCTCAGTCAAGGTTTAAATTTGTATTTATCTGTATGTATAACTTTGGTTTACCCTGTATGAACCCACTACTGCAATATACAATAAATAAGATTAATAAATAGGATGAGACACAAAATTACATAACATAGCATAGAACAACAATATTCTATAGTATTTAAAGGTTTAATATGTATTCTCACCACTGAGATGTTGAATAAATAGAGCAGGTCAAAGGGCAGAGCAGCGATGAGGTCCAGGATGAACCAGGTAGTACAGTAATGCAAACAGATCAAGCGAGCATCATAAACCACCTGACCCGCAGGCCCAACGTAGGTGGTTCGGAAATTCAGAATGATATCTAGGGAAACAAATTAACACAAAAGCAAGCAAATTTAGAAATATAATTTGTTTACAGCATTCAAACATCGAATACTATTTCTCACCAGAACACTCATGAGTTCATAAACAGTGCCCCTTCAATCGAACACAAATATTGACAGTGAATGCATAAATATTAAAAACATGCTAATTAGAGTGATGAACCCTCGTACATGCTGGACTGAATAAATATTCATGAATACTGTTCTGTGCAGATCCTTATTCCGTGGTACATTTAGTCTCATCAACCAATTATTTTACCACATCTGTGTACATGAGGTTTATTAAATTACCACTGGCTTCAGGTCACAGTGGGGCTTCTGTATTATTATTATTTTTTTTTTTAAATGAAAAGAGATTTTGTTTAATGCTTTGTGCAAAAACGTCCCAGGTTACGTATGTAACCATGGTTCCCCGAGGGAACGAGACACTGCGTCGGAAAACGCTAGGGGAACGCCTTCAGCGATACCAAGCTCTGAATCGTATGTGTAATCAGTCGAACGATGGGCGAGACATCCGCGGCGGGTGACGTCATGACCAGGAAGCTTTAAAAGCACGTGAGGTGCCACCGGCGCTAGCTTCTTAGGAGTGAAGCAAGCTCTAGTAGGGATGCCGGAAGTATGGCCTTGCGACGCAGCGTCTCGTTCCCTCGGGGAACCATGGTTACATACGTAACCTGGGACGTTCCCCTTCGGGAACTCGAGCTGCGTCGGAAAACGCTATGGGAACGAGATGTCCACCTCGCCAGACTTGCAAATCCCTGCCTGGTGTGAAAGGGAACGGCTATGGCAAGAGAACAAAAGAGCCCGGAGTGGCTAAAGTAGGCGGGGCTCGCCTTCCCGAAGGCCAACTTCTGGAGGAGTAAGCTTTGACCGCCAAAGGAGAGGGGAGATCAGAGGACTCGAGGCTATGGAATAGCATCCTGATCCACCACTTAGCCTAAGCTTCTCTGGCCAGAGGCCTCGGCCTCAGCATACCGCAGAGGAAATGTGTAAGAAGAGGGTGTCTTCCCACTGAATGGCCACCGAGAGGGGCGTGGTAGGCCGCAATGGCCGCCACGAAGCCCTCTAGGGTGGAGAGGGTCAACCCTGCAGATAAACAGGCCTGCAGAAACTCCAGAACTGTACCAAACGGGCAGTTAGCGGGGTCGAGCTGGCAGTCTCCGCACCAAGAAGTACAGTTTCCTCATATAGGGAGCTCTGGTTAGGATGGTTTTCCCCCCTCAACAACCTCGGTTGAGAGACCGGAAGTTATGAGTTGTGCCTCCTCAGAGGCCACACCCACAGCTCCTGGCGGGGGCATGCCCTCCGCCTGTGAGAGGAGATCTCCCCTGACGGGAATCTCCCATAGAGCGCCATCGAGGAGAGAAATCAGGCCTGAGACCCAACTCGGCCCGGCCGGAACGGGGATACTCACAACCGACTTGCCTGTCCCCCGGCGCACTCTCGTCCCAGAACTCTCCCGGGAGCAGAAAATTGGAGGACAGGCGTACCGACAGCCATCGGCCACGTCTGTAGCCTGCATCCAGACCCATGGAGCTGGATGATTCAGAGAGACCCAGAGTGGACATTGTGTATCATATTAGCGGCACAGTCCACCTGAGTCCTGCCAAACACTCTCCATATCTTCTTCAACCACCCTCGGGGTGAAGCATCCATTCCCCGGCCCTCGGCCCCTGCCTTGACAACGCATAGCTCTGCTCCCTTCCTGAGCTGCCCAGGAATGTAAACTGCTCTCAAACGAGAGGATTTGCCGGGACCCACACAAGATCTGGTGCGCCACTTGTACAAGGTGCGCGAACATCAGAACCCCTGGCAGTTGAATGTAAGAGACACCGTTGCGTTGTTACCAAACATATGGTGACCTCTTGGTCTGGGATAACTCGAAACAGGACAGGCCGCATCTTCCCTAAAATTGAATTCCCGGTCAATGGCGACCACTCCACAAACCGCTGGCTGAGCGGCCACTCATGACCGCTCCCAACCAGTGAGAGATGTATCCATCGCTAGCATATGCGGCGACCCGGCGCTCCCAGCACTGGGCCCTGAGACAAGAGCCAAGGTTTCCTCCACATGTCTAAGGCAAGTAGGCATCTCCGCGTGACCTTGAACGTGCAAAGCGGGTTTCCCCTCGGGGAGTACCCCTTGTTCTTGTGCCACCACTGTAGGGGTCTCATGTACAGCCGGCCAAGTGTTATCACGTTGGACGCAGCTGTCATCAGTCCAAGCAGTCTGGAACTGCTTGACAGTGAGTGACCGGCCTTCTCTTACTCTCGCGACTGAGGTGAGGATCAACTCGATCCGAGCAGGAGACATACATGCCTGCATCGTGGTCGAATCACACACCACGCCCAGATAAGTAGTTCTCTGTACTGGAGAAAGCACACTTTTCTTGGCGTTAAGTCTTAACCCCAGCTCTTTCGTGTGAGCGAGAAACGCATCTCGATGTCGAGAACCGCCCCCGCTCTGACTGAGCTATATCAACCAATCGTCGATGTTGTTGCGTCGTGAAGGTGTGTGAGAGTGCAAGGCCGAAGGAAGAACCAGTATTGGTAGGCTTTTGCCCCCAAAAACGAACCTCAGGAACTTCCTGTGATGAGGAAGGATGGAGATATGGAAATATGCGTCCTTCAGATCGATCGTGACAAACCAGTCCTCGGACCTGATCTGAGACACGACTTGTTTGAGTGTGAGCATTCTGAACTTCAGTCGTATGACTGAGTGGTTCAATAGGTGCAGATCTAAAATGGGACGCAACCCCCCCCATCCTTCTTCGGAACAATGAAGTACCGGCTGTAGAACCCGGAGTTTGCCTCGTGCGGAGGGACCACCTCGATGGCCTCCTTCCTCAAGAGGAGTAACTACTTCTTGTTCTAATACCAGAGCCTGCTCGGGACCCACTAGCGTGGGGGTGACCCCGTTGAATCGAGGCGGACGAGAACCGAACTGGATTCCGTAGCCTCTTTCTACAGTACGCAGGACCCATTGAGATACATTTGGCAGTAGCTTCCACGCTGCTAAATAATCTACTAAGGGAATCAGTCTCTCGAGACTGACCTCTGGTGTGCCCTAACGGGCTAGTTTCGGGCTTGAAGCGTCTGCACACTGACAGGGGACTCTGAACTAGCTGCTCTGGGGACCTCCGTAGAGGTAGCGAGCCTCTTAGTGCCGCTACGTTGCCGGGCGGAAACTGAGAGAAGAGCTCGCCGGAGACCGCTGCGCCCTGGAACACGGCAGGGTTGGCAGACCGACCTCCTGAGGGCACTGAGGAGAGATGGGCACCGTGTAATGCGGTGTGAACCTCTCTTCCCCAGAGGGGCCTGCCCTCCGAGGTCCTGAGCCACAGCATCAGGACTCTCATAGCTGAAGTCTCCTATTGAAAATGACGGCCCTCAGACCCACGTCGTCTGCTAGGAAGACTAAACCACAGCCTGCTGGGCAGGACCCAATGAAGCACACTCGGCAGGGTCTCCCGCACCGCCAGGTGACCTCCTAAGGGAAGCAGTCTCGTGAGACTGGCTTGTGGTGCGCTTAGAGCAGCTAGCTCAGTGCCCTGAAGCAGCGGACTGGCAGAGGACGGCCGTACTAGCTGCTCTAGAGATCTCCGTAGAGGTAGCGAGTCTCTTAGTATGGCTATGTTTCCGGGTCGGTAACTGAGAGAAGCGCTCGCCGGAGACTGCTGCGCCCTGGAACACGTCAGGGTTGGCAGACCGACCTCCTGAGGTCACTGAGGAGAGACATGCACCGTGTAATGCGGTGTACACCGCACTTCCCCAGAGGGAGCTGGCCCTCAAGTTCCCTGAGCCACAGCATCAGGATCTCTCATAGCTGAAGTCTCCCTTCGAAAACTACGGCCCTCAGACCCAGTCGTCACTAGAAGACTATAACACCAGCCGTCTCGGGGCAGGTACCCATCTAAGATACCTCCGAGAGGTAGGAGCCTCTAGTCTGGCTATGTTTCCGGGCGGTTAACTGAGAGAACACTCGCGGAGACACACCGCTGGGCGCCCCGCCCTGGAACACGGCAGGGTTGGCAGACCGACCTCCTGAGGGCACTGAGGAGAGAGGGGCACCGTGTAATGTGGTGTACATCGCTCTTCCCCAGAGGGAGTTGGCCCTCAAAAGTCCTAGGTCTTAGGCGTCAGGACATTTACGACGAAGGCTATCCAGCGAGAATGACGGTCCGCATACCCGCCTTCTGCTAGAAGCCTTCGGCCTGGGAGCTCCACTCTGACTCTAGACTCTGCTGAGTACGAGAAGTGAGGCCCCCAGAATGTGGGGCTGGAACACGGTGGGTTGGGACTGCTCCGCCCAGCAGCCCCTGCTAACCGCCTCAACCTCCTCAGAGGAAGAGAGGTTAACGCGTGCTCTCACTTGAAAAATTTATATCCCAAGAGACCCTGTATATCTAACTTCTCATAGTCAAAAAATACTTCATTTTAATTCCTCAGAATAAAATGCAGTCAAACAACCAGACAAGTAAATACGGTCTAGTGTAGTACGATTCACATCAAAAACCGAAATGATGTAACATATGTGCAGCGCGCGAGCCATTCAGATCACTGCTCAACATCAATCCTTGACAAACAAACGAGCTCTAGATCTAGGGAACACGGGTGGAGATAGGACGAGCCGGCTCCAACCGTCTGCTAGATCATGAGCGATCTCCGCGTTCTCAGTCTCCGCCGTGCCTCAGCAGCAGCGGGACCGCAATCAAATGATCACAGGCACGGACACACTCCTCGTAGCGTGCCCGGCGAGAGTGGAGCGCTTAACAGAGGGGGGGGAACACAATCCGCCCCTGCTGCGCGAGCCCCTCCGCTCCTTATTAAGCTGCTCATTAAATATAAGGCATAATTATTTGGTTTGCTGTGTACTGATGTTGTGCAACGGTGGCTCTTTGACGCCCCCGTAGCATCTCCTCGGAAAAAGACAGGGGAGCGTCGCGCCCTCTCCCCCGGGGGAATAACCGCAGCGCGGGCTTCCGAACCCCGAGAGCGGGCGCCGAATCTGGTGATTAGCAGATCCATACGCGAAACCCACGAGCACAGCTGCCGCTCCGTCTCGGCGAAAGCGGGGCCGGCACCGCTAGGAACGCTAGTGAAAGCTCCCTCCTCAAACAGAGCCCTCTGAGAGCGAAGCAAGACAGTAACAACTATGCTTCGCTCGCAACCAAACCACGCACAGGCTGTGTGTGTCCCAACTCGTGATATAACTTTATCTTTGGGCAGGGAGGAACACACAACCTACAAAGTGGCCTGCTCTCGCCTTTGAAATGCTTTGTCCTTGCATGAGCTTAGATAGCGAGCTTAAGCTTTGGACAACCAATAAATAAGACCCAGAACATAATCGTTACCGACCACACATAGAGCTTCGCTGAATGACAGAAAGCTAGCGCCGGCTGCACCTCACGTGCTTTTATAGCTTCCTGGTCATGATGTCACCTGCCGCGAACGTCTCGCCCATCGTTCGACTGATTACACATATGATTCAGAGCTTGGTATCGCTGAAGGCGTTCCCCTAGCGTTTTCCGACGCAGCTCGAGTTCCCGAAGGGGAACTCAATTATATCGGGAGTGTGGATTTGAAAGATGGTCTCAGTTGGGAATGAGGGTGTGATTGTCACTTTGTTAACATGTTTAAGGTGAAAGCAGCTCTGACCTCTGCAGATGTCGGAAGTTAACACTGTTTAAAAATGTAGGATACAATTTTCCACAAAATCCCACCACACACCGAGGATGAAGAGCATCTCCACAACTATGTCGCTGACAAGGGTGGTTCTGGAGGTGGAGTCACAGTCCGGATTGTCAGGTTCGCTGTCGTCAGGGGCGGAGAAGCAGACGTTGTATGGGACGGTGACAGCCACATAAAATGTCGCAAGGAGGATCAACCAGTCCCACAATGCTTTGCACACGCTGTAATGAAGCAAAATGAAGCGGGATTTCTGCACCGATGCCACCTTGTATTCCGGTAGAGTTGGCTGTGAAAAAACATGCTGTAAAAAACATGAAAAAAAATTTAAAA
This sequence comes from Sinocyclocheilus anophthalmus, assembly GCA_018155175.1. Taxonomy (NCBI): domain Eukaryota; kingdom Metazoa; phylum Chordata; class Actinopteri; order Cypriniformes; family Cyprinidae; genus Sinocyclocheilus; species Sinocyclocheilus anophthalmus. Next base: position 494,979 of record JADLZN010006844.1, read on the forward strand.
ATGCATTTCTATTTCTACACCAACAAACGTGCTTCAAAATGTATTTGAATTATAAAACTTACACACTTCAATAAACTAGGATACAATCTTAAGATGTCATTTTTACTAAGAGCCTCTTAAATGGAAGCATTTATTTTTATGTGCAAGCAAATTATTTCTCAGCAGTTGGTGATTTGACTGCTGTTATAAATCATAAAAGCCGCATTCAATTTCTTCTCCGTATTTCAGCCTTTTAGACTATAATATTCTGACTTTAATCACGGACGATCTAAATATTCTTCACTACGTCTTTTGTGTGAATGTGGGCCACGCCGTGCCCGTGTTATTGGAGTTTTTAAATTAACTGGCGACCCAGCATGCCCAAATGTGCAATGTGCATGTGCTGTCACCTCATTAAAAAGAAAAAGAATAGTTACCTAATAGGAATGGTTTCTTGCTACATTAAGCATGAACCAGTAACCTTTCAAAACGTTTGGTTACCAATGGTCAGTGGTCTACCTTGCTACAGACTGACCTTCTGCTAAAAACCTGAACTTCTGCTTTTAAACTGCTAAAGTTTAAACCATCTGCACTAGATAGTTCACTTTATCTAAAAAGTTATTTAAAATTTAAAAATTAAGATATTCACAGAAGGACTAAAAAACAAAGTCTCCAAAATAAATCTCACAGTTTCTCATTAAATAGTAATTTGTGCCTTAAAAAACATGGTGATATCAAACACTGCTTGCCCTTGATGTTTCATGTCTGTGAGCGCAAAAAAGCTAAAGATGGATTCAGTCATTTGCCATGAAGATATGGAAAGGCAAATGCAACAAATCAAAAGGTCTAACTTTTGCTATTGCTTTCTGAATGCAGCAGAAATAAGTGTTCATTGATTCTCCACACCTGCTGCATTCAGAAAGAATATCTGAATAGCTTAAGACATTCAGAAAAGTTGCAGGTATGGCTCATAATGACACACAGCAGGAACATTTAACATTTGCTGTGAAATGCCAAGGCAACTCTTAATTGTACCTCAACACAAGAGAGAATGTCCTCAATTCCCTGTTTCTGATTCACAAGCTCTCGATTAATCTGAGTATATTTCACTTATATTCCTCTGCTAAAACTATAAGTTTTTGAATTATATTCAAAAGAATCGGCTTGTAAGAATCGTTCTTTTTTGGGAATATGGCTGCACTGTTCGTGCCATATGTTTGTTTTTGCTTGCAGTTCACAAGGACACTCAAATAAAGATCTTTCTTGCCATTATTCTTTTTATTGTGTCACATTCAATACAGACTGCAACCTCACAGACAGCACCTTTTAACTTATTACTATGTTGAGTGAGCACAAGTACAAGAACAAGAAGCACAAATACATTCACACAGCCATTGAAATAGGCATAGAGTATCTTTGGATATTATCTTTGGATTTTAACAATCAATTGCTCAAAGATTGGATATCATTTTTTTATTTTTACATTATATTCAGATTTCAAATATTTCGGTCTATAAAAATGTATCATTTGAGACACATTAGACTTTATGTTCAATATTTTGTACCATATTAAGACCTAGTTAACATCTATTTACAGTCCAAACTTTTCTTGCCTACCGGAAAGACATATTTTCAAGATGTGCTTGGAATTGTTTTCACTTCTAGCTTCTTATTCTTCCATGGGTATGTTTGAATTTTTGTAGCTTTCATGCAGCTGCGAGTCATCTATTCATCACTGAACGTTCAACAGACATGATTTCTTATGCAAAGCCAGTTGTTCACATATAATTAATTAAAAAGGCATTTACATCACAATGTAGGTGTTCAGTGAGTTGTAAGGATTTTGGGAACGGTGTGTTCTTTTCCAAGCGTGAGGACTGATTGTCCTGTACAAAGGGCTGGTGTCTGGTATATTTATTTATGAAAGTAAGTATCGTCAGCTGGACGTAAATATAGAATATTCTGCTAGATATCAACACACGAGGCTGACCTTTTCATTTTAGCTACAGTAGACTTCTGTTTCATCTTGTTAGCTGGAAGCACGAGGACATTTACTCTTTAAAAGTGTCAACAGTTTGTAAGGTCAGTCATTACAGAACATAATGTCAGAGAACAAGAATATCATCTTTATATGCTGCACTAAAAAATAATAATGCATTTTCTTTACCAGTATTCTCATCCATTTTCCAGGAAAAAATACTTAAAATACAAGATAAATTTACTTGCATTAGAATAAGAAGCAAAATTGTGTATGATAAAGATTTTTTATTTCCCAGAGTTCCAAGTTTATTTTCTTTGTTTTTAGTATAAGTTTGTCATCATATTAAATACAATTTTGGAAGGTTTATGGTTAAAACTATTGATGACAGGGTAAGCTATTTTTTTTAATACATATTCTCTGAAGTGTGTTTTTTCTACAATTTTGCTAATCAAACATATTTGAGAGGTGTACTCAGTAATTTTTCATTAATTTATTAACTGGATACCAGATTACTTGAAAGTGCAACATATTCAGTCAACTCAATATATCAGAATATTGATTCTGATTTACTACACTCCACAAAGGTGAGTGAGAATGATTGTGGTTTTCATATCTACTTACATTTGGCAGCTTCCTTTTGCTCCTATTGGTGAACTGACAGGTCAGGTGTATCAAAAAAAAAAAAAAAAAAAAAACGGACGCTGCTGGCACGCTCACGATCTTGACTCAGATGAGTTTCTACCTGGACTTCCTGTTGTGAGTACCATCCTCTGACACAACAGAAAAACACACAGAGAGTAAATAAGATCAACTATTATTTGGATCAAACAGGCTCACTGCCAGTCAGTTACCTTCTGTGGTGGAGCCAGGATGTGATTTGCCATACGAGTCAGTGATGTTTTTGAAGGATAAGAGAAAAAGAACCACTTCTCCTTTCTCATTTTTAATAGGGACAATGTCCAGCTGACACCAGAATACGGTACCTGGGTTCACAGAAGAAAAACTATGAAAGCTCCAGATATGCGTCTACAAAGTACAAATATACACTACTGGTCTGAAGTTTGGAATAATTCAGATTTTTTTTCTTATGCCTCACCAAGACTGCATTTATTTAATCAAAAATACAGTAAAAACAGCAATATTGTGAAATATTGTTACGATTTAAAAGAACAGTTTTCTATTCAAATATATTTTCAAATGTAATTTATTCCTTCTTCAGTGTCACATGATCCTTTAGAAATCAAGAAACATTTACTTTTATTATCAGTGTTGAAACAATGTTGAAAACTGTGATAAGACTCTCATTCAAAAGTTTAGGGTAAGAAACAAAAAACAAACTAAACTTTTATTCAGCAAGGATGCAACAAATTGATCAAAAGTAACAGTAAACAGTCCATTCTTGAGACGTGGGACAAAACAGGTCCAGCAAGGGTAACTGCTATTAGCTTTAAAAAATAAAAATGTTTTAAATTTCATGAGGGTTTAATAATAGAATGTATTTAACACAATTTTCACCTTCAATTTAATTTTCTCATTATTATACCAAATCTGTGTTTCTTAATGTCCTCTCACTACATCTAAAACAGTGTGTCCTCAGAGAAGGGTTCAATCATTCATATGTAATAAAATTGATAAAAATGTTTTTTTTTTTTTTAATGATGAAAAAGAGCTTGTTTTATCAAAAAGCAACACTTAATAATATCTCCTATCAAAGCGAGGTTGTTTTGATTTTAAAGTTGCGTCCCCACTTTTTGTCAACACCGTCAGACATTCAATAAAATGTAATAAAATCAGGGAATATCAGGGGCAGCTGTCACTCTAAAGGACCCCCTTGCCACATTAACCTGTGCAGAGTACATCAGTGTCAGACAGGTTCTGCTAAGTTTTAGTTTTAGAATATCTTAAATCCTGATGTTAATGTTTCCTTTGTCACAGCCATGATATGTAAACACCATCTTCCAATTTCTAAGGAAATTATTTGAAATATTTAGATAATTGTATTCTCTTGAAGCAGGTTCCATTAGCATCTAGCATCAACAGAAAAAATAAATAAATAAATAAAATGGCTACTACATGAACTCCACACTCTAAAAAATGCTGGGTTAAATACAACCCCGTGCTGGGTTAAAAAGGGACAGACCCAGCTTTTGGGTTGTTTTGACCCATCGGTTGGGTTACTACCCAGAAGGTTGGTTAAACATTTAACCCACCGTGGGTCAAAACAACCCATTGCTGGGTTTGTCCCTATTTTACGCAGCACTGGGTTGTATTTTACCCAGCATTTTTAGAGTGCATTGGTTTTGTGAAAGAAATGCCAAACTAGTCAACACCGTCAGATGTCACCACCATAAGATTTTAAGTTCCAATAATATATCAAAATACATAAATGTGACTCTTAAATAAAAGCTTTATAAACAATAACATACTCACTGTTTGTTGTGTTTGTTTAATCCGTTAATTGAGCTGATTCAATGTATTTGATTGTTAAAATGACTACAAATTCAGGTTTTTGTCACCTCTGTCAGATGTGTCAACTCCGTCAGTTCTGTCGCCTCCGTCAGTTGAATATTTTGATAATATTTCATTATGGTATTTTATATTTGTTGTGGAATTATTGGTCGCATGTGAAAGTGTAATCTGTCTGCTAGAATGTGTTTTGAAATGTTAAAAACACATTGATCTCTGTTAAAGATAAAGTTAAGTTTATATTACACAGTCCAAGGTAAAAGAAAGCACATTTAGTTAAAAATTAGAAAAGTTGGGAGGTTGTATCAAAGCATAGCTCAGTAGCCTAGTACATCTAAGACACATAAATGTAGTTTCATTTGTCTGAGTACAAGTTTTTTTTTTTTTTTCAATTTTGCACCGTTTTGTCCCACTTTTCACGAATGACAGTAAAGACTTTTACTTTGTTACAAAATATTTCTATTTCAAACAAATTTGGTTCTTTTGAACCTTCCATTCATCAAAGAAAATTCCCCAAAAATATTAAGCAGCACAACTGTTTTCAACATTGTTAAATATAAGAAATGTTTCTTGAGCAGCAAATCAGCATAATAGACTGATTTCTGAAGGATCATGTGACACTGAAGACTGAAGTAACGATGCTGAAAATTCATTCATTACATTTTAAAATGATTTCAAACTAAAAACAGTTCAAGTTGCAATATTTCTCTTATTACAGTATTTTTGATGGTAAACATAAGAGACTTTTTTCAAAAACATTTATTCCAAAAAACTATTATATTTCTCATTTTATGAAGTGCTGGAAAAGATAATTATACAATGAATTGTCGTTACCGTTCTTCCTGTAATAGCGGACCTCCGTCTGGAACTCTCTCTGTCCTTCCAGGGTTTTGTCCACCTGCTGAGTGACTCTCTCGCTTGTTTCCTGTCCGTGCAGGAACTGACATGTGCATGTCTTCTTCATTACCTCTGTACGTGCAAACCCGGTGAGCTCACAGAACCCATCCGAACAGTACACGATGGGGTACCCGCGACTCCCCTGAGCATTTCCCAGCAGGAAATTACTGTCTGTACACACCGAATATAGACACACATAGGAAAGAATTGGAAAACGGTGAGATGTAAAAAGTCACCCATTTTGCTTTTCATAAATGTACAAAATAAATGCAGGCTGTTTATCATATAGAACGCTGTATGCCATATACTGTATTAGGCTACTCTCTCATTATCGCCTTCTCATTAGCATGCTAATTATAGATGTGTGTACTGTTTCCATGGCAACTTGGCTATTCTTTTGCAGGGGTGGAGGAGATTATATAAGAATCAATTGTCTGTGGGTGCGTATGAGTGTATTTGTAAAAAGAAGTACTATGGTGGCCTCTGGTTCTGGATCAAACAGTCTTAGCTAATTATTTTGGTCCCCAAACTGGACAGCACTCTTTCCCTTAATGCTACCAATCAGTTGCTTTCAATTAAACCACAATGAATATGTACACAAACTATTATAACAGACAAGTGGAAATAATATATGAATCAAAATTCAGTTTGTGTCATTATTCCCCATTAATGAACAAACATACACAAAAAAAAAAAATTTCTCACTCAGACATTCAGATGAGCTTTGGTAAATAATATTAATGGAAAGCCATTATTAAACATTGTTAAAGACATGGAAAACATGTAATTGATCAGTATCATGTTACACTTTACACATCTACACAGAGCATTTCATCCATCCATGCATTCAATTGTTCCTTGCAAGAATCAATAGACAGCACTGGTGCAGAGCAACTATAAATAAAGCTTAAGTTAGATGCATGACCTCACCATCAACCTCAGTACACAGAACAAGCCTATAGTGTGAGTGCTGCATCTGCGCCACTGACATAATGAACAAATAAATGAACGAGAGTATGAGAATATGAAGCAATTGAGGTTCCTAAATGAGCAAATAAACTATTCGGGGGGGATCAGATTTCATACACTTACTGAACTGATATGCGTACATAGGAGAAAGGCACTTGATATCTGATTGATATCTTTGCTTCATCTGTTGCTAATATTATTTCATACTATGATATTATTGATATAACATTATTCTGTTACAGTTGACATACAAGATTGTACTTGAGATTGCCAATTTGTCTGCCCGTTTTTAATGTTTATCATTATCACAGGCTGGAATCTGTCTGTGGTATCAGATAAGCTAGAAAGAATGCTGCTTGTTATACTACTCTAGATGCAAAAACAAAAATATGCTTAATATCAACCTGTAGAGCTAGATCAAGCCCAAAAAAGGCCAAGATAAGACATGAAGTCAGCATTATAAAGAACATTGTGGTCTGAAATTCTGCACAAACATTTCAGGCATCAGCTTACACAACACTACAAAATAGTTAAGAATGTGTTTGTAATATAATAATCATGTTATACAGAACTATAAGTGGGGATAAAATAATAATAAAACTTTATTACACACATATATTTACACCACGTGCACACACACACACACACACTAATTTGCTTGTTTAGTGCTACAGGTTCAGAACCGGCCACACAAAGATCACTGCAGGTGCATGTAAAATGAAAATCATTAACACAACAAATTAATGTGTTACTGTATTCACAAGTTAAGTTTATAGAGAGACTAAAATTGGTGTTCAAACCATGTATGTGTGTTTCTTCACACATACAGTCTTTTCCCTATCAATCCATTCAAATACACACTGTTATTGCCACAGAAGCCAATGGTTAAGATAGATTCTGCTTTCCAAGATGGTGAGATGATACTGTGCAACTGACAGCGACGAAAACTATCATTATGTGCTGTGGTATTAAGGCAAGATGTTTTTGGTATCTTGTTGCTATGGAAATATACATTTAAAAAAATAAAAAAAGCATATGTCAGTGTGCTTATTTCTGTTGCTGAGGTTACCAGGAAACTGTCTACAGTTTATTTTTAATAGAAACTGTGAAAACAGGTTCATATCCATGCAATTGCAATCTAAGGGAAAATATACACCCGTACATAAAGAAACAGTGATGGATAAAGTATTTGAAATCCACACTTAAGTAAAAGTATAGATATCTTACCAGAAAATGACTTTGGTAGAAATTAAAGTCACAGTTTAGAATATTACTTGAGTAAAAGTTTTAAAGTATATGTGATATTTATTGTACTATATTTATTTTTTAAACATTAAACTTAAGTATTTAAAGCAAAAGTACAAGTCAATTCAAAATAGAAAAGGAGCAAATAAATATTTTAAATTGTTCTATACACAGTCTGAGCAGCAAGATTGGGTTCAGTTTTAACTCTTTCTTCCATTTTGTATATTTGGTTTAGCATAAGAGCCACTTCATCTGGTACGAAGACTCTTTCATTCCAACATAAGAAAACAGTTTTTGCAAATATGGAATCTGCATCTTTAGATTCATTTACACAGACTGTTTATGCAGCTCAGAGGGATGCAAGTTAACTCAGCAGTTACAAATACATTTTGTTTTAATGTAATAAATAATTAAATCTTTAATTAAAAATTTTATAAATAAATAGTGTTTTAAACAAAACTATGAATACTGATATTTGAAAAGATTGATGAGATTGAAGATTGAAATGTTAAATTAAAACTGCCAGTAGGTGGCAATAAGTCACTGTTAGAGTAACTCGAGATTAAATCGATTCATTCAAAAGGTTGATTCATTTAGGAATGAAATATTGGACTGTTTTAATGAATGAGTCGCTGAATCATTCGTTCAAAAAACTGATTGATTTCGTGTTGCTTTGGACAAAAACAGGCATCTAAAATGTAACTTAATACTAACTTTATTATACTTGTATAAAATCAATATTACATTTGTTATGCTGATATCTGGAGAGAGAAAAAAATGGCACTCTTAGTGAGATACAGATTAACTATATTAAATGATATAAAACGACATACGCATTTTGACTCTAATCTTGAATCTTGACCACACACTGATTCATCAAACCTGCTTTCTGGCAGTCTCTGTTCTTCTGACATTATTTTGTAGTAAGTAACGAATATGCTTCGGGAAATGTATCTGAGTAAAAGTATAAATTAGTGGAGTAAATGTGAAAGTTGACAGAAATATTAAAACTCAAGTAAAGTACAGATTCTCCCCAAAATACTTAAGTACTTTAACAAAGTATTATTACGTAGTTACATTACACCACTGTAAATGTAACGGAGGGACAACAAACGTGCGTATCCAGCTGCAAGGCTTTATTCGCAAGAGACTGTTCAAAACTAGGTATAGGTCGACAAGGGCAAACAGGTTATGCATGGCAAGGCAAGCGGGATTAATCCAGTACAATGCAAAGTCCCAGTAAGGTCGAACAGTATCCATTGGGCGAGACCTCGAGGGTAATCCAGGTACAAGGCAGTGATCAAACACGGGATAACAGACAAGCAAGATGATAAAACAAGGAAAACAGACACTATGCTCGGGAAGGCAGCTAACACTAGGGGAGTGGACAAACGCTAGACAATACTCGGCAAAACAGAAAACCACAGAATGGCGCGTTAAGGCAGCTAACACTAGGGAGTGAAAAACCTAGACAATACTCTCCGCTATCTGAACGAAACTGAGTGGGTGTTAATAGAGTGCGAATGGCGCTCAGGTGACGTGTCATTTATTGAATGCGTTTTGATCAGTGAATACACTGTGTAAGTGCAATGGATGATGGAACTGTATTCCGGAGTGAGCCAATGTAACTCTGTTGTAGTGTGAGAGTCATGGAATGGGAGAGTGACCTCCTACTGGTAATGCGGTCCGGAGGCCACTGACCGATTCGGACAGAGCCCCCCCCAAAGGTCTGCTTCCAGACTCTCCAACACATACCACCAGGAGGGTGGTGGTCAGGGGGAGGGACGGTGGGCCAGGTCTATGTGGAAATGGAGAGATTGGGAACTGAGGCAAAGCCGGCAGAGCGGGGCACCAAGGTGGAGCAGACGGAACAGGAGCCCACCAGGGCAGAGCAAACGGAGCAGAAGACCGCCATGGCGGAGCAGACAGAGCAGGAGCCCACCCTGGGCCTAACTCAGGGACATGAACCCTTCCAGGGCGGTACTGTGAATCAGGATAGCGCTTACGTTGTGCTGAACTGGCGGTTTCTCTGGAGGAGCGGCAACAGCAAGCCTTTCCGAGGAGCTGGCACTGAGAGCGGCTCCGGGGCTGAGCCGACACTGTCAGTAGCTCCTAGGGCTGGAGCCGACACTGGGACGAGCTCCGGTGCTGAGCCGAACTGTAGCGAGCTCCGGCTGTACTGCAACTGGGAGCGCGCTCCGGGGCGGAGCTCACACTGGAGCAAGCGCTCCGGGCTGGACGACACTGGAGCGAGCTAGGTGCTGGAGCCGACACTGAAGCGAGCTAAGGGTCTGCAGGCCTGACACTGGAGAACGGGGAACAGGAGCCCTCCGTGGGCTTAACAGGGAAACAGGAGCCCTCCCTGGGCTTAACTCGGGAACAGGAGCCCTCCCTGGGCTTAACTCGGGAACAGGAGCCCTCCCTGGGGCTTAACTCGGGAAACAGGAGCCCTCCCTGGGGCTTAACTCGGGAAACAGGAGACCTCCCTGGGCTTAACTCGGAAACAGGAGCCCTCCCTGGGCTTTACTCGGGAACAGGAGCCCTCCGTGGGCTTAACTCGGGAACAGGAGCCCTCCCTGGGCTTAACTCGGGAACAGGAGCCCTCCCTGGGGTTATACTCGGGAACAGGAGCCCTCCCTGGGCTTAACTCGGGAACAGGAGCCCTCCGTGGGCTATACTCGGGAACAGGAGTCCTCCCTGGTAGGGACTGGGACCTGTGGAAAATTGAGACACAAGAGACAGACAGAGCATATACGGTCTCATGGATGGGACAGACGGTTCTTTCACAAACGGCCTCCATAGCCAGGACAGAACAGGATGAGGATTCCCCGACGGCCTCCATAGCCGTGACAGGACGGGCAGAGAGTTCACAGATGCCCTCCATAGCCGTGACAGGACAAACAGGAAGTTCACAGGTGGGTACTACTGACACCTCTGGAGGTTCTGCAGCGGATGCCGCCACCTCTGGAGGTTCTACAGTAGTGCCCTCAGGATACAGGGAGAGTTCGGCAAAGGTTCCTTCGACCTTGACATGACAGGTTGAAAGTGCGTTTCTGGGCGCCACCACCACGCAAGGAGCTGAAGCGAGCACCGCCGCTTCGGGAGGTTCTGCAGCATGCGCCACCAACTCTGGAGACCTAATAGTGGGCACTGCCACCTCTGGGAGTTCTGTGGTGGTGTATGCAGCCCAAACACAACAAAAAGCGATCCCCATCAGGGGAAACACTTCAGACAGGGGAATTAGTTCAGGAACAGAAGGGTTAAAGTGAGTGGGTTTGGGGATACCAGCTGTGCGTGCAGACACCAGTGGTGTATCCCTCACACTAGATACCAGACTGGGATACCGAAAGACTGACCTTGAAGATCTGGGTGCAACAGAAAGGACATGACAAGACTCCTGACGATCAACTGTGACTTGAATTGCCTCATGAAGAACAGCTGTGACTTGACTCATGAAGATCAGCTGTGACTTGACTTGACTCATGAAGAACAACTGTGACTTGACTTGGTTCATGAAGATAAGCTGTGACCTGACTGGACTCAGGAAGATCAGCTGTGACCTGACTGGACTCAGGAAGATCAGCTGTGACTTGACTTGGCTCATGAAGATCAGCTGTGACTTGACTGGACTCAGGAAGATCAGCTGTGACTTGACTTGACTCATGACGATCAACTGTGACTTGACTTGACTCATGAACAACAACTGTGACTTGACTTGGTTCATGAAGATAAGCTGTGACTTGCCTCATGACGATCAACTGTGACTTGACTGGACTCAGGAAGATCATCTGTGACTTGACTGAACCCCATGACGACAACTGTGACTTGACTTGGTTCCTGAGCAGCTGTGACTTGACTTGGTTCGAAATCTGCTGTGATTTGAACTGACTCAGGGTATGCAACTGTGACTTGACTTTTGAAATTGGCAGTGACTTGACTCGTGCAGATCAGCTGTGACTTGACTTGACTCAGGATGATCAGCTGTGACTTGACTTGACTCATGAAGATCTGCTGTGAGTTGACTTGACTCACGATGATCAACTGTGATTTGACTTGGTTCATGAAGATCAACTTTCACATAACGGGGCGCTGTTGTGTCCGCCATTTTGTGAGCGTAATCTAGTGCGGGGGCCATTACACGAGTGAGTGCGGGGTCGCGTTCCTCCGCGATACCCACAGTGAATAGAGAGCCAACAGTCAAAAAAGCAAAGTCCAAAAAACAACTCAGTGACGAACGTGGACCCTCGCCTCTAAGCTCAGATCGTAGAGGTTGATTAATGCCATCACAAAAAACTCTATCAAAAGACAGTCCGGTAAATCTGAATAGTGCACGATTGCTAAAAATTCTCTAATATAGTTCTCCAGTGATCGCGGGCCCTGTTTAAGGGCTAACAAAATCCTTGCAGTGTCCATACCTGGCCAATGTTCCTCTGAAAAGCTGCTGGATCCTTGTGAGGCTGAGTACTCTGTAACGGAGGGAACACAGGAAGCGTGCGGATCCATCTGCAAGGCTTTATTCGCAAGAGACGTGGTCAAAAACAGGCATAGGTCAGACAATAGCAAACAGGTATATTGATGGCAAGGCAAGATGGATAATCCAGGTACAAGGCAAAGGTCCAGGTAGGGGCGAACAGTATCCAATTGGGCGAGACACGAGGGATAACGGGGAAACCGACAAGGCAAGCTGATGAAAACAAGGAAAAACAAGACACTAGGCTCGGTAAGACAGCTAACACTAGGGATTGGAAATGCAGAACAATACAACAGATCAAACAGAAAACACGTATGGTCTCGGTATTGGCGCTACAACAAATAAAAAACACCGTAGGGGTGAGTGAAAAACGCTAGAACAATACTCGCGATCTGAACATAAACTGAGTGGGTGGTGAAATAGGTGATTATGGCTCTCAGGTGAGCGTGTAATTATGAGGCTGGTGTGATCCGGAATACAGCGTGTGATTAGTGAAATGGATGATGGGAAATGTTGTCCGGAGTGACATGTAACAGTCTGTGTAGTGTGATAGTCAATGTAATGGTAGAGTGACCTCTACTGGTAATCGGCCGGAAGGCCACGGACCGGATTCGTGACAGTAAAGACATTGGTTTTTCAAAATACCTGCTGTGACATTTTCACTCTTATGCTCTTTCTTCCAAAATGACTAACAGTACCGTACACAATTAACAGGCAAATAGCAGGATGAGAAAATGAGAATTATGACGTTAGCGAGGCTTTAATTGCAAGAGAAAGCTGCTAATAACTGCAAACAAAACACTCACACAGATGCTAAAACTGAGGTAGGCTAATAGCTAGCCAGGATGCAGGATTCTACTGAACTTACACCAAAACATGACATGACAGTAAGAATTTTTTGTTTATTTATTTTAATTATATTATTATTATTAGTATTATATATTTGGAAAGAAATATACTTTTACTCAGAAAGGACCCACGTAAATGCACCAAAAGTGACAGTGAAGACATTTATAATGTTAGAAAAGGATTCCATTTCAAATTGATACTGTTCTTTTGAGCTTTCTATTCATCAAAAAAATCCTGAAAAAGTATCAGTGTCCACAAAAATAATAAGCAGCACAACTGTTTCCAACATTGATAATAAGAAATGTTTCTGAAGCAGCAAATTAGCATAGTATGATTTCTCAAGGATCATGTGACACTGAAGACTGGAGTAATGATGCTGAAAATTCAGCCTTGCATTACAGGAATAAATTAAATGTTAAAGTATAATTTTAATATACAGCCTTGGGTGAGCATAAGAGACTTCTTTCAAAAACATTTCAACATGATGTATATTTTGAAAATGTTAACCAAATCGTAATGTATATCAGTTTTGCCTTCATCAACTTAGTGTGATTTCAACCCATGCTCAAGTTGGTAGAACCATCAATTAATTTTTTTTTTGCCACGTTTTTATAATGTAGATTGTAGACAGTTCTCCGTATCACCAACCGTTTTAATGTAGTACAGGCTATAAAACACAACATCAATTCTTTGTCAAGCACCTCTCTGTTCTAATAATCCTCTCCAGATAAAAGTGATTTAAGTGATTATGAAGGAGAAGGAAAATACGAGAGCGAGAGCGAGAGAGAGAGAGAGAGGGGGGTGGTGATACCGAGGTATACAATTTCTCAACGTCACGTCTCTCACTCACACATGTACATACTGAAACTGAATTTAGACAGCCAGTGTTGCTTATAGGACGGGTGTGACATGATAGCAGGAGGTTGTTCTGAAAAGTGAGAGAGCAAATGGTCAGCGTGACATTTCATTGTGTGAAAATATGTCTCCAGGAACGGCAGAGGGAATGATTCATATGATTTAAATGTTTGGCTGTACAGTGAGTTAAGGGCATTGCTTTTGTTAAATTTTCCCCTACGTTCCACTTACTCAAAAAGCAATGCCTAAGGAGGAGAGGATGAGAGAAAGCAAAAGCCTTTTGCTTATTTTTAGTTAATATGGCTATCACTATTTCTGCTTGTTGAGTGGATGCTGTCATTGGTTTGTAATGTTTCTTATTTTAATAGCCTCATCACACGAGTGCTGAGAAGGTGAAAGGCTACTGGCGAAATCTCCTGAGAGCTCATTAAGAGACTCCTTACAGTCTAACCAGGAAGTGACTGACACCAGATGCTTCAATGTATCCGATATTCAGGCTGGGTGAAGATGGTGCAAGATCTTATTAGACGTAAATGAGGAAATGTAAAATTGTTCCCAGAAACTCTTTGATCATACTTTAAGATCATGTACTCTTTGATGATCACACTTTGAGTGAAAAGTCTAGTTAAGGTCATTTCAGACCAAAACTTGATGTGAAAAAGCAAAACGAGTCACAGATTAATGGTGTATTCACACCAATAGTGAAATGTATATGTGGTGGGCTGAATGAACCGCAAATTCGCCACACACGTGACAGATCATGAACACCGAATGCAGGTGAAGCAAGTTTAACATTTCAAAGTGAATCCAGTTTGAATCCATTTAGTTGTTTGTAGTATAAACAGAAAAAAACTGATTCAAACCACATTTGCATGTTGTTTAAAATCTGATGCTTTTCTGTTTGAATGGTGAAACTGTTTTTAAGTGGGATTTTCTTTGCATTGTTGTATTATTTGTATTTGCATTATTGCAATATTTGGATCCCAAAATTCAATCTGTAGGTGATCAAATTCACATGCGCTGAACAAACACATCCGATTTCATCCCTTCGCACACTCTCAGTACCCTTTCAAAAGGTACTAATATGTACCCGCCTGTTGAAAAAAACTGCATATGCTGGTTAGGTATTTTTGAAGCATGGCAACTAGTTTGAGCTGGAAATTATTGGTCATAAACTGGTATATAAGCTGGTTATGAGCTGGTTTAAGCTGGTTATGTGCTGGTCCTAAGCAACTAGCTCCTGCTCAGGACCAGCTCATAACCAGCTTAAACCAGCTCATGACCAACTAAGTTCCAGCTTAAAACAGCTGCCATGCTTCAAAACATACCTAACCAGCATATGCTGGTTTTTTCAACAGGGCTATAGGCACTAATATGTACCTTTTAGGGGTAAATAAGGTAGGTGTAACTTTTGAAAGGGTACTGCCCAGTGACAACTTTTTTCTGCGAGTATAGTCAGTCCTAAAGACTTCATGCATCAGATTTGGGTGCAGTGAACAAAGCTTTGAGTAACCTAGATAACTAGATGAGATGAATAAACTCTTGATGAAAGTGATATATACTATATCCTGTATTGACGGATCAGACTATAACACACTGACTAACACCATTGTATCTGTCAGTTCAGAGCAGATAGGGTCAATTCAACACATTAGCACATGCTATCGCACATTCAAGGTTTAGTCATGCCCAACTTCATGGCTTTAGTGTGCTTTGAGTTCCCTCGACAGACATGATGGCAGGTAGAGAGGGAGTGAAGACCACTCAAACAAAATGATCCCATCATCTATTGCCATCCATCATTTGTTCGCTCGTGTTTGCACAGAATTGTAGTGCATTAACTCCCACACTACTGAACACTGAGTGGCGTTCTTGCAATGAATAACACTTCAGGGTTTTTTCTGTTCTCAAATGTACACACACAGACACTCAAATACAACAGTTCAGCCTAGATTTATGCATACAGCAAAAAGCACGACTCCTAAACCTTACCAAGTACAATTTCTCAAGATGATACAACACATCCCTCATCTCACCTACTGATACTAAAATGAGACATTCAGCCATCAAGGATGGCAAAATTTCAGCACGAGTCTGCCTGCTGAATTAACATATATTAAGTAAACATTATAATGCTCATACTGAACTTCTTACAACATAGCCATCCTTTTTGTAATCAAAGCATAATGACATGCTTTTATTAGCCTAAAATGTTCACTTAATTTGTCACAAAATAGAGGTACAAACTGTAAGAAATAAACATGAAAAAGAGCATAATGGAGGAAGGAGGAAGACCTTATACCACAGCAAATAAAATGAGCAGGACATTCTGTATTTTCCATTCAAGTATTCTGATTTTAATCTTTACTCATGAGGATTTTTATTTTTTTTATAATTGAGGTAACATGATCTCATTATTTAAAATATGCATATTTGAAATGTATAAATATTGCCTGAAAAATATTTCATGAGCAAAAAATCTTATCTAAAATTTAGTCTTTGCAGACTTATATGTTAGCAAATCTTCACTATTTCTTGAGAACTTGACAGTATAGTTATTAACTAAAACGAATAAAAAATGTTTTCAGTAATTGAAATAAGGTGAAGTAAAATTAAATATAAATATCAGATTTAAAATATTTAATTTCCGTAATGTTGCCAACTAACTGAATTAAATAAGTTAAAGTACTAAAGTGCATCATTATTATTATAAAATAAATTAAAGAAACAAAATGAAAAAAACGAACATTTTATAAACATTACAAAAGCACAAAACAAAATTACTAAAACTTCAACTAAAATTAAAATGATAACTGAGAATAAAAGCTAATTCAAACTATTAGTAAATCCTATAGTAAGACTCCTTTCACATTTTATATATGAGGTCAGAAGCTGCATTAGAATGAGTTTCAGAGTCTCTGAAGGTGAAAGCTGTGACAGAGGTTGGAGAAAAACAGAATTACTCACGTGTGCCATCAAAGCGCTTGGCGATGGTGTCAAGAAAGGTGTTCTGAGGGGCCAGAAGCCCTTTCATCACTGGCATGATGACTAATCTTCAGACCTCCATCACATACAGAACAGAGAATGAGAGAAAGTAGAGAGGAGAGAGGTGAGGTGATTTTGTCCGAAGTACAAACTGTGTTGGTGGCTGGCTTGTATAAGGTGCTAATGGCTGCTTGTTAAGGACCGTATCAGTTCAGCTGAAAGCCTTCTTCAGCAGTTTCACTCCAATCTTCAATGTCTCTGCTTTGAGCATGTTGTGCCGTAATTAGATGCTATACACTAAGCTCAAGAAACTGTAGTTTGGTACTATGCATCCTTGTCACCCAGCAGTCTATGTCCGGATGTTTAAGTTTGTCTAATTTGTGGTGATATTGTGCTCACTTTCTACAGCCCATGAGTTTGGTACATCTGCTCTGCTCTCTCTCTCTTCAATGAAACAGCAGGATTTTCTGTCGTCTTCTCTTAAAAGCGGCTCAATATACAGGCTTCATCTCTTTACTTTGTTGGTTGTGTTCTGTCTCCTCAATGCCTCCTCTCAGTCTTCACACAACTTGTCCACACTTCTCTTTTTTTCTTTGAATTCCAGTTCTTTGTTGTTTTTTAGGTTGTCCGAATACAAGGTCAGATGATTCTTTGCATCCTTCTCTTCTTTTTCATCTGTTGTGTCCTCTCTGAGGCAGGTGCACAATCTCTACTGCAGCTCTCTTCCACTCACTGCTATCTCTCTACTCTTCTGTCCCTCCCTCTTTCTCTCTCGTTCCCTTTCTCTCTCCCACTCTCTTTCAAAAGGAAGAAGCACAAAGAGTAACAATGGCAAAAAATGGCACACGTAGATCACAGTGAACATAAATTCTCGAAGAACCTTAAAAAAGTACTAATTAACTTAATTCATAAATATAATTTAATATGACAGAATAAAACTGAATACATTAGGTTGCACCAAAACAAGTAATTTTTATACTTATTATATTTTTATTATTGAAGATCTATTTAAGTTTTTTTACTGTTATCATTCATATTTTTATGAGGCCTATCTATCTAGTATATTTTTTAATATGGAATGTTTGGGCTATTTGGACTATATATACAGTATATATACGTAATATCTATATATTATATATATATATATATATATATAGATAATAATATAAATAAAAAAACTCAAGTTTTTTTACTATTAATATTCATCTTTTTTATTTGGAATATCTATCTATCTGTCTGTCTACATATAATTATTACATACTGTATAATTATTAAACTACAATGAATAATAATTACCTTAACAGTGAAGCACTGATTGCTGCTGAGTGGATGCAAATATATATTTGTTTGTGAGAAGACAATCTACCTGAAAGCCTGCAGAAAAATCTTTCACATTTAACCAAATTAATATAGCACAAGCAGATCTCTAGTGACTGAGTGACAGTTATAGAGGCTGTAATGGGAGCAGTACTGAGTCTTAAAACCACAAATAGAGAGACTTTAAGGGCTGAAGTGGGTTTAAAGGGACATTGACATTACCAGAAACACAAGAGTTAGGTGGAGAGAAAGAGAGATGGTGTGAAAGGGAAAGCAGAACAGCCATCTGTGCTGAGCAGATATTTACATATATTACCAGACAAAAGCAGCGTCTCCCACAACACACACAGGAATTTCTATAAGGGTGAAATCTGAAAGGATACAGCTCTGGGTCAATACTTACTGGCAAGGCTGCAGGAACAATCTGAAAATTGTTTTCACAGGCAGTGGGAGTCAAGGGATTAAAGCAGGGGTCTTTGAAAAACACAAATTATCTCCTAAAACGTGTCAGGTTGTTAAGACAAGCTGTCACAATGATACTGGGGTTCATTTGTGTATGATTCATTGTGTATGACTGCGTTCATGATCATTATATTGGATCAAATTATCAGAAAAAGTCATAAAAAAAAATCACATAGGCCTTCTATTTCATAATTTGTGATATGTTGTGGAAGAGCATTTTCTTCCTAAGATAACATTTCATTTCATATTAGAATGAGTGCAACTGTAATTTTATTTGTTTCTCAAGCTTTAGTTGTGTAGTTTTAGCCTCAAGCAATTTAGTTGTTTTATTTAGGTTTGGTGAGTTTTCATACATTTCTCAAACCAAAAATGTTTTGCTTGAACTTTATTGTGAAGTCATTGTTATTTTACAATTTATACATCGTCTGCCACCTGCTGACTAAAAAACATACTACACATGACTAAAATATAACAACCCATCTTTATAAAACAAGATAAATGGTTCTGCCCTGATGACTATAATAAAATGCTCATCATGAACATCTATTGAATTTAGTTGCGCGTTTCATTAATCAGGGCAGAGACTGGTGATAGGCCTATAGCTGTTCACTATGGAAATGAAAGGATATATTGCACCTTGTGATTCCCTCAGAACTTTTAATGCTTTTTTTTTTAAACGAACATTTACTTAGGCCTACGTACAACTTACGTTATAGAGACATAAAATAACATTAAATTACATTTTGAACTGTAGTGACTTACGTTGGGGGGGGGGGGGGGGGGGGGGGTGCTATATCTCTTTGGGTAGCCTAACTTATTGTTAACCACAAACCTTTTTTTTACTCGATCAAAAACGGTATTAAAAACCCATTCAATTCCTTCTGTGTCAGCCTACAAACTGACGTCTCCAATGACCAGCTCTTCTGTGTGTTTTTTTTTTTAAAGCGGCAATGTCATCGTTTTTCATAATCGGTCCAGAATCTTGCAGTTCCCTGGGCATACCACATATTTCAGCGGACGCTCCAGTCCGAGTCTAAGGGCGAGCTCACCGTCCCTCCCGCGAACACGAGCGGCAGGTGCCCGCCGTCCTCCAGGCGCTTTCCCTATAGTCCAGGATTGTTTCCCGCCGCTTGATTGCGTGAGCGTGCCGGCAGTTGTTGCAGGCGGTCTTGGAAACTCGTGCCTCTCTCTCGCCCAACTTTAATACCACGTTTCCAAGTGTTAGAATCCCGACACAGCGTCGTTATTAAAGCGGGCCGATATGGCCGCGACGGAAGTGGTCGTTTTCGGGCGTCCCGCGCAGGCACAGAATCTGGTAAATTTGCAGGACCTTGACCGCTCGGAGAGCAGCAGTTGGCCATGCCCCCCCCCCTCTGCGCTCGAGCCAGTTGCGGGGCCAGCAGAGCCATGCAGAGGCGCAGCAGCGCGAACTCCTCTATTGAAAGAAGATGATGCGTTTTCCAATCAGGTGAATATAATTAAACATTTCACGACTTTTGGTAATAGCATATCCCCGCACTAAACGAAACGGAGATTTCAAATCACTTTTATCCCTATACACTGAAAAAAAATGGTTTCCTTCATCCAATTCACAAATGTAGGGTAATGATCCCATCTATATTCTTAACTTTTTTATTTCAGTGTAAAATCCAAACATACTCCTCCACCCCACTAAAAACAAAATTCTTATTAACTATTCATATATCGGATTTGATGCTGTGTTTTAATCTGATTGTTATTTATATCGAAAGTGATTTAGACAATAGAATCTTCACCACAACTTAACATGGGTGATTTTAAAAAAATAAATGTAGGGTAATGATTCACATCTATATTTCTTAACTTTTTTTTTCAGTGTAGAAATCCACACAGAAATCCTCCACCACACTAAAAAAAAGTTCTTATTAAACTATTCATCTGATTTTGATTGCTTGTGTTTTATCTGATTGTTTTTATGATCGAAAGTGATTTATGAAAATAGAATCTTCACCACACTAAAATGGGTTTATTTTAAATAATGAAACTCGACTTGTTTGTTAGTGTCCCTTTATTTGTTTGAATTGAAATATATATTTTTTCTTTTAAAAATGTTATTTTCCATTACCTGGCAGGTACAAATAGAAAACTTTCAAGATAATTAAATACAGTTAAATTATAGTATATCTCACATAAAAATTGTTTATTCCAAGAATTCTGAGTTCTAATTACTATGAGTGGACAGCTGCCAATAATAACACTAGCCTTGTTGATTAATTTTAGAGATTTAATTAATTTTGGAGAAAAAAAAAAGTCTGTGTTTTTGAGTTAAATGTTTTAAATCTTCTATTTAAGAATCTTCTTTTGGAAAGTTTACTGATTGCGTTACTCTTTATTAGTTCAGCTTAGCAGCTGCAGCTTGTATAATTTTTTGGTTCCAATGAAGCTTCATGACCAGCATGAATGTCATTGCAAATGAAACTGTATGATCCCCAGATGGAACCATTAAAATGTTAGCTTTCAGTTTAAATCGATCAAATAATTTCTGAACAGTCTCTGACTGGTCTTACCTTGGCTGTGCAGTCCATGAGTCTGGCTGCTGCCCTGGTCTTGTTGTAGACAAATGTCATGTATCTGATGGACTTCAAAGATGGTCCTTTCACTCTCTGATACGGGACTAGTGTTTTTTATACAGATGTGCCACCCACCCCTTCATCCTCCGAGGTTAATTATAGGCATAAATTAGACTGACAAAGAAATCCAGCTGATATTACCCCCTTTATTTCTTCAATGTCATGTTTCTCATTTGACGCTGGATTATGATACAATAAAGAACTGTTAGGATTGTTAGCGTCTTTGTCATTAGCGTGTGCCTGTATCCAAGTAATTGTACAGAGAGCTCTTTAGGACTATTGTGGAGGGGCAGACAAGCTTCGTTAGCGAATGCCAACAGAATGAGTGTGTGATGAGGCCTGGACTTAATTAGCTGCAAATGTAGAGGGTCCTGATATAGTGACAAAAGGCTGAATGGAACAAAAGAGCAACAGCGCCACGGCGTCACTAACAAATAAAGCAGCAGGAGAATAAGAATGACAGGATGCCTTTGTGTGAAGCGGAAGGTCAGAGAGCAGTCAGAGGTAATGACCAGATACACAGGTAGATGGAGCATCCCAACTCGCCACAGAGAAAGATCAGTATATTTATGTGACGTGTGATGGATTGCATGAGTAATGGCATTCACATTACATGTAAATGGAGGTTTTTGGATGTGAGCAAGTCATAGGACACTACAGAGAATTCTAGAGATGGCTAATTATGATTAAACGTACAGAGAAATGTAAAACATGAAGGAATTCAAAAATGATGCAACACATATCATCTTAGTTGTAAATGGCTGTATATGAATGTTTGTAATGGTCTGTAACAATGGCATGTGTCTTTGGATACATTAGTTGTGTTCCTGTAGCTTAATATAACAATGCCAAAGTCTTGTGTTCAATTCCCAGAGGACACACACTGACAATGTATTTCATGAATGCACAATTAATTTAAAACTTGTATGATCTTTTGTCATTTACTCTACCTCTGAAAAGTTTTTATTCAGCAATGATGCATTAAATTGACCAAAAGTGATCAAATAATGTTACAAATGATTTCTATTTCAAATAACATTGTCTTTAACATTGATAATAATAAGAAATGTTTCTTGAGCTGCAAATCAGCATATTAGAATGATTTCTCAAGGATCATGTGACACTGAAGACTGGAGTAATGATGCTGAAAATTCAGCTTTGCCATCACAGAAATAAAACACATTTAAAAAAATATTAAAATAGAAGACTTTTTTAATGTTGTAATAATATTTCACAATATTACTGTTCTTCTGTATTTTTGATCAAATAAATGCAGCCTTGTTGAGCATAAGACTTATTTCAAAAGCAATAAAAAAATTTATCGACCAAATTTTTGTACAGTAGCTTATGTCCTCTGATTTTTTGAAAATGTAATACAACATAAGTATAAAAAATGACCTGGAGACGTTTCTGATGTCATTCAGCTTTTATATAACATCATGTGGGCTTTATAAATGACGACATAATCTCACTCAGATGTTATTTGACATTAATGTGACAGTAAACACCCAAATTCTTTGACCCAAACGCTATTTCCCACCTTTGTCTCCCAACCGTTCACATTTTCTGTTCCTGTGAAATTTCCACTGAAGAAAACTGGTACAGAATGACACCCGTTTACATAAATATAAAATAACCTCCATTTTAATTAACACCTCCCCACAATATTAACAGCAGTAATAACAATATTCATGAACAGGGTGTATTATTGGGTGTGATGTGTTTCTTAATGAGATGGTCAAGTGTCCTTTACTTTGTCTTAAAATTATTAATTCTTCATTTATTGAAATATTTATTTGCTTGTCTGATCCTCAGTGGTGCTTTTCTCAATGACTGAGATCTGTATTTTCCCAGAGTTTCTAATCTTCCCAGTAGAGCCTATTTCCAGTTTAGAAACAATTTACACACTTTTCCTTATTCAAAATACACCACATATGCATCACACATACATATATATAGACACACACACACACAACACACACACACACACACACACACACACACACACACACATATGACCCCTGGAGAAAGGCCCTTTTAGGACCAAGGTGTATTAAGCTGACAGTTTTTATATCAGTCAGTTCTAAATTTCATACAAATGTGTGGAGGAGCCAGCAGGGGGCGTGAGAGATTCTTTAGTTCTAAGTTGATGTAAAATGAGGAGGCCTTTGCCTCTGTAAGTGGTTTGCATTGTATTTGCTGTCTTGTTCTGTTTGCTGAAGCTCTCTTTGTTTGCTCAAAATGCTTTACATCTCTATCAGCAAGTAGTTTTGTACTTTTCGAAAAATTTGGTCCCATCTGGAGTCTGGCGATATTTAAGTTCAAAACCCTCCATGCAGTTTTGACCCATTTTAGACTTTACTGCAGATTTACGAACATACGTTTTCTCAAAATAAGATCGTTTGAAGAATGTTTTAACCACTTTTGTCCATACAATGAAACTGTATGTTCAAAACAGCACTGGACCCCATTGACTTTCATTGCATGGACAAAAACCACGAGAATATTAATATTTCAAAATACCTTCTTTTGTGTTCAACGGAAGAAAGTCATGCAGGTTTGGAATGACTTTGGGGTGAGTAAATGACAGAATTTTAATTTATCACTTTAAATGACTGAATATGATTGAGATTTGGGGCTTTTGACTGGAGTCGTGGTTAGAGTAAGTGATCACAGCTAATTTGCAACAGCAGCTGTGTTCACAGGAGAGCAGGTCACTATAATCCTTTAAAACACGACTCCACGCCGGGGATACCAATGTAAGACCTGAGCCCAGCAGGCATGGCGGAGCTGGGAAGAGAGTAAAGCACACTGATCAAAGTTAAACTGTCTCCTGTTTGTCCTTTACTGATTCAACCCACCTGACTCTTTCCTTTACGGCTCCCTTTCCCTGGTCTAAAGTGGCGAAGACCACCTTTCCTCACAATATGGATCAACTAAAAAAAAAAAAAGATGATAATTGTTCTCTTCGTCTCTCTCAGTGCAGGGTGGTGTTGTCCGGCTCAGTCTCGTGGATGGTGTGCAGGAGCCTTGCGTGGGGTGGCAGAAGAGGTGAGGCAGGGGATGTGGAGGCTCCGTTCTTGGCCAAGCCGCACGAGTGAGCAGCACAGTGAATCTGTCGCAAAGTGTCTGCCGCTTCTCCTTTTGCATGCTTCAACAAGTCTGCCTGACCCTAAGAGACACAGGGGGAAAAAAAGAGAAGTTTACATCTTGACAGTAAACACAGTCAAAGTTGTGAACTTCTGAGGTTTCACAACAAAAATGTGCAAGCAGGAGGTGCTAAAATTGTGCAAATTGCAATAATTCATTCCAAATCGAATATTGTCAAACATATGGAAACCATGCATTCTTTTTTTTTTTTTTAGATAATAAATTAATAAATTGATACAAATTAAAAAAATTCGAAATTATAACTGTAACTTGACATTTCTTGAATCTTAAGAAAAGCACATAGAAAAAAATGAATATAAAGAAATAAATATTTGTAATTTGTAAATATACGTTTATTTATTTTAATGTTTTATATAATTTTTTTATTATAATAATATATCAATAATGTATCAAAATTGCATGATTACACACACACACACACACACACATATAAAACATATTAGTTAAATAATTACTTATTAATATAATTAAAACTAAAATTAAAACGTCTCCATACTGCATAAAAATGTTCTTTCTCATTGCTAGATGCTAGATGCAAACACTGAGAATAAATCATAAATGCTACTTAAATGCAATGAAAGCATCCAGCCTGCAGGGTTCAGTCTAACACAAGGTGACTGATCACATAGAGCTGGTGGCACTGCATACACACACAGCACAGCCAGAATCCTCCCAATACCCTCCATAAATCAACCTCTCCTTCGTTTCTTTCTGGAAACAACCCAGAGGGGACGAGATGAGGGGGACAGAGACGGTGTGAGAGGATGGGACAGGGAAGGGAGGAGGATCAGGACAGCATGTCTCCTCTTCCAGTGTAAATGTCCCTTAAAACACTGTGCCAGGGAATTGATTGAAGCTTTAATGTGTGTGAAAAGACATTTTGAAGGGACATAATAAATAAATGCTAATATACAAGGACATATTATCAAACCACGCACACTTTCACCTGCAAAACATGCATAGCCACACATCAATTTGCTTTCTATCTTTCTCACAAGGACACCGGTTCTCCCCAGCCTTGGTATAAATCTAAGCCTTGGACAAACCAAGCATTTTCCTTGTCAAATCACAGGAACTGGAATTTTTAGATATGATCAACTGAGGCTTATTTGTCCAAATCCATATGTAACTGAACTAATTTCTCAAAAAATGTGTTATAATTTATGATTCAACCACAAATGAAATCTCCCAAGCACTTTCAAGAGAACCGCATCATGAGGTCACCTAGCGTTCCTAATGGAGGATCAGAGTAAAAAAGATTCAACTTTACTCAATGTGACAACAACTCCCTAGGAGAGCACACTGTAACATCAGCTGCACTGCGCTTTTACTCATTCAGACCGCAGTGGTGCTCTTTTATGCGGCCTGATGTGAAACAGACAGGACAGGTGAGACTTATACAGACGGCATGTGCTCCAGCACGGATCCTCGGAGGACACCTGCATGGGTGCCCAGAGCTGAAGAGGCTCCTTGACCTCCTTGAGGAGTCTTTTGCCATAAATAAGTGATATATTTTAAAACGGATGAATTATGCATATGGGCGTGACGCATATAGACTCTTAGGCTGTGGGGAGAAGAGAAGCTAAGAGCACTGCAGAAAGACAAGGTGGTACATACTTTGTAAAGCCTGGATGGAACACTTCTGTGTACTGGGTGACAGTTTGATGTCACTTCCTGGAGCCAGGACTCATTTAACTCATCCCAAAGTGTCACAGGATAAAATTAAGCGTGAAATGAAGTGGTTTATCAGCATAATGAAGCACACAATATTTCAAATGAATTAGTTTTAGGGGTTTGTGCAATATCTGAGAGAAAACCAAATTTAAAAATATAGGCCTACATATGTTAACTTTATTTATTAAACATATATTACCAATGATCTTAATAAATACATTATATATATTAAATATATATAACATTTATAGTAATGCCATAATTTTTTAAAACAACTGCTTTGGAAAACACATATATATACACTTTATAAATACACTTTATAATACATATAATATTATACATATAACATTAAAGAGTAGAAAAGGGCATATCTGTTAGTTACACAATTATTAATAATTCAGATTTTCAAGAGCTTTAGCTTTAATACAGTGACAATGTAATTTGTTAAGCATCACATTTTAAATTTAATATCATACTATATGATTTTCACACATTATTAAGGTTTCTATTCATGAAAAAATAATGCTGTCTTTAAATTTTAGGATGTGTCCCTCACAAAGATTATATTATAATTGTATTGTTTTGAAGCTATTTAGTTAATCATTCTTAACGTACACTTGTTTGGATTTATTATTAATATGTAATTATACTTATATTAGTAATTTAATCAAATTCAACATACATTTTATATTCAAAGTTGGTAAACTCATTCATTAATAAGAAAAAATGTAAATCAAGAAACGCTTTAGAATCGGATCATAATTTCCAGAATCAAAATCAGACTGGATCGTGTAGTGCCTAAAGATTTCCACGCCTAATTATCTTTGGGTGTAGATAATCAATACATTTGAAAAACCCTTATCTATTTGTGCGAAATTCATGTATTTCAACAGAAATAAATAAATAAGCCCATGCACACAAAGACACACGAACAGTACGTTTTGTGTGAAATACAAACAGTTCAATCCCTTTTAGGTCTCTTTAGTGCTTTAGTCTAAAGTCATCTAATTCAATGAAAGACTTAAGACAACAATCCGCCCCACCTGTGCTGCATACCTGCTCTGCAAATGCACACAAACCTATTTTAAAAAAACTTCTCTATTTTAAATACATAAACATCCATTAAATATACTACAAAAATATTCTAAAACTTAGATAGTTCAACAAAAGTGAATTGCCAATGACAGCCAATGACAATTAAATCTACAACTAGACCAAACACACATCCATACGGTTGTTCCGCAATTTGACACGTTCATTAACACTATCGCACATTAAAGATGACATCTCTTTATCTTTGTTCCTATTGTGTGCGGTTTATCTGTTTACATAAGTATGGACACAATAATTTGTTAGAAAACATGGCACTTTAGTGAAGCTTATCTTATCATGAACACCATAAATATATAAACACATCTCCAGAGAGATAAAGAGCGAGCAAGAGTGATTAAACGGAGAGAGAGAGAGAGAGAGAGATCTGGAAAGAAGGGGGGAAAGTAGATATGTTCACTTTATGGATAGCTCTTTTGTTTTACCATGTTGCCAGGACTACAGATCAAGATGTCTGATGATGTTGTTAGCAATCTGCACAAATTTGACTTTTCACAGTGTTGGTGGGATAATGGGTAAGACTGGAAAGACCCTTGAGCATCATTGCAGGTTAATTGTCTTTCTTCCATGTGCTATATCTGTTTAGAGATTTTTCTTAGAGTATAAAAATTGCACCATTCGCTAAGCTTTTCTATGTTAGTTTTCCGTTGTAAGTGTTTAGCATTACTTAGAGATGCACAGTATATGGCAATATAAATTGCCATCATCTAACGTTTACTTAAATCAATTACTCCAGTCTTTAGTAGTGCTGGGCGGTATACAACCATTGGGTGGGGATAAAAAAAACCTGTTTCATACCGAATAACGGTGTTTATTTTTGTTATGATATGAATTTTTAAAACTCCGTAATACCGTATGTCGCTTAAACAACATTCGGAACGCGACACTGTTTGAAAGGGGTCCCTTTTCACTGTTGCACTGTGGTGAGGGAACAGCTGTATGTGTTACTAAGCGTGAAAGTTCCGAAACTGAAGCTGTAGAACTAATAGAACGTGATGACCCAGAAGAACTCATCCACAATATCCACCACATTGACCCCCACAAATATCGCACCACCAAAAAAAAAAAAAAGAAAAAAAATCAACAGCCATCAGCTCCCGGCCGCGTCTCACACACACGAGCGCGACTTTAGCACTAGATTTAGCAACTTTCAGACCCTTTTAGCTGTTTTTTTCCATAGAATATTCATACTGACAAACCTAGCGACTTTTTTGTATAAACCTTAGCTATGGTTCAGTTGGAAGATTTCGCCAGTGCTGTCCTGCGAACGCGAGGTCTGACTTTCCCGGAGAAGTGTCACCTCTCTCGGTGTCTGTTCTGTGCAGTGAGCGTCAGAGAAGCAGCGCATTCAGTTGGCCCCACCGCAGACGTCTCGTCAATAAATGAGTACAAAACGGCGTTCCCTAGCACCTGTCGCTTACTGATTGTTTGTAATTATAAATATGAGCGTAGTTCGTCTGTTAATATCACATGCACTTTTTTGTTTGTTGTTTTTTTTAGTTTGTTACTCAGACGCAGGCAGTGCTCTGCATGAGACAAAAAAGTAATATAGCCAAAACAAGCACATAGCCGCTCTTTAGTTTAGATGCATGTTGATTTTATCAGATGATGCCGCTATTATAAATGAGAGTGACTCCTGGTTTTAACATGTATTAAAAGGGGTCGTGTTTTTAGTCACTATTTAGTGTGGTATTTTTGACAATATTCACTCATCATGAAAGTAAAATAGGGCATTCTAAGTCAATATAAACTTTATTGGCTGGTTTCCATCTCTCAATCAGGGGAAAGGGATAGAAAAATGAACATAGTGGTGTATGCACCGGCGGGGGGGGGGGGGGGAGGGGGAGGGTCATGAAGAAGGAAAGGGGTGGGGAAAGGGGGGGGGTCATTAAGAGTACAAAATAAAAAAACCAGGGTCATGTAGCTCTGGGGTCGGGGGAGTTGGAAACCAGTATAGATGAGAGTTTGAAGAAATATCTACGGCGGATACTATGCCAGTATTCATTGGTCATACTCACCGAATGACCGGTTCGCTACTCCTGAGGATCACAGTATGACCCATACATTGACTTAGCTGTTCGAGGGGGGATTGAGTGCGGCTTCAGACAAATGCATTACATAATACTTAGAGAGATCTTTCAAAGAAACATAAATTTCGTAATATTATGTGATAAGGTTTAATAAACAGGTTGCACTTCTAGACCAGTCCATAACTACATACAAAAAATAAGATAGAAGAACGTAGGCGGTCATATCAAATGTAATTAGGATAAAAAACGGGGTGAAAAAGGCTACAAGACAGCTTCATAGGGGCAGACAATCCTAGTACCAATCATGGGCCCGGTTGGCATGAAAGTCGGTACAGAGCTAAGAAAGTCCCTTAGTGTGATATAAGGGTTAGAAGGAAGGGTAACAGTCCCTTCATGAACAGCTTGGGTGTGTGTCAAGAAAAATCGCTAAGGTCCCAATCTTAAGGCTGTCATGTCGTATTCCCTTAATTAGCGTCAGAAGTTTCTCGCCGACTTAGGATGCGCGTAATGACTAAAGCAAAAAGAAAACAAAGGAGAAAAACAAACGGAAAGAAAAAGAAGAGTAAGGACAAGGACTGTCTCTAAAATAGTAAGGAGCAATATTGCACCAAATTGATACATTTACTAGGACCAGAAACAGGCTCCGCGTAAGAGAAAAATCATCCATAAAACACTCAGGTGGACATCAGGGCAGGAATGTTCTTAAGCCTCAATAAGGTAGACTTAAGACTATTATATTATAGCATACCTGTCAGCCAACATAAACCTCATCATATTAGCGTAGTGGTAGGGCAATGTCTATGGTAACATATAAACTGTAAAATGACTGTAAAAAGCATGACTTACAGGTTTTTACAAAACAAAAAGTTTTATATAATTTTTTTTAAGAAAATGGATGTTGAATCAATTATTATATTAATTTAAACAATTATTATTAATCTTTACATGAATTCAATATTAATACAAATGTTGTAGTGTCTTAATTGTTTATATTTTTATAATGCATTATCTTCTTGTCCACCTGTTCACATTTACAACTCTGCATGTTTGCAGCGTCAAAACATGGGTTAATTTTCACATTTGGTAAATTTTCCTTCATTGGTCAGCAGGAGGCGCTTTCACTTTAGAAAAAAAATGGTTTCCTGTTAACGACTACAGGTGCATCTCAGTAAATTAGAATGTTGTGTAAAAGTTCATTTATTTCAGTAATTCACTCAAATTGTGAAACTCATGTATTAAATAAATTCAATGCACAGCATACTGAAGTATTTAGTCTTTGGTTCTTTTAATGTGTTTAATTGTGATGATTTGGGCTCAAATTTAACAAAAACCCACCAATTAACTATCTCAACAAATTAGAATATGGTGACATGTCAATCAGCTTATCAACTCAAAACACCTGCAAAGGTTTCCTGAGCCTTCAAAATGGTCTCTCAGTTTGGTTCCCTAGGCTACACAATCATGGAGAAGACTGCTGATCTGACATTTGTCCCAGAAGACATTCATTGACACCCTTCACAAGGAGGGTAGCCACAAACATTCATTGCAAAGAAGCTGGCTGTTCACAGAGTGCTGTATCAAAGCATGTTAACGGAAAGTTGAGTGGAAGAAAAAAGTGTGAAAGAAAAAGATGCACAACCAACCAACCGAGAGAACCGCAGCCTAATGAGTATTGTCAAGCAAAATCGATTCAAAAAATTTGAGTGAACTTCACAAGGAATGGACAGGCTGGGGTCAAGGCATCAAGAGCCACCACACACAGACGTGTCTAGGAATTTGGCTACAGTTGTCGTATTACTCTTGTTAAGGCACTCCTGAACCACTGACAACGTCAGAGGCGTCTTACCTGGTTTAAGGAGAAGAAGAACTGGACTGTTGGCCCAGTGGTCCAAAGTCCTCCTTTCAGATGAGAGCAAGTTTTGTATTTCATTTGGAAACCAAGGTCCTAGAGTCTGGAGGAAGGGTGGAGAAGCTCATAGCCCAAGTTGCTTGAAGTCCAGTGTTAGGTTTTCACAGTCTGTGATGATTTGGGGTGCAATGTCATCTGCTGGTGTTGGTCTATTGTGCTTTTTGAAAACCAACGTCACTGCACCCGTTTACCAAGAAATTTTGGAGCACTTCATGCTTCCTTCTGCTGACCAGCTTTTTGAAGATGCTGATTTCATTTTCCAGCAGGATTTGGCACCTGTCCACACTGCCAAAGGTACCAAAAGTTGGTTCAATGACCATGGTGTTTCTGTGCTTGATTGGCCTGCAAACTCGGCTGACCTGAACCCCATGGAGAATCTATGGTGTATTGTCAAGAGGAAAATGAGAAACAAGAGACCAAAAAATGCAGATGAACTGAAGGCCACTGTCAAAGAAACCTGGGCTTCCATACCACCTCAGCAGTGCCACAAACTGATCACCTCCATGCCACGCCGAATTGACGCAGTAATTAAAGCAAAAGGAGCCCCTACCAAGTATTGAGTACATGTACAGTAAATGAACATACTTTCCAGAAGGCCAACAATTCACTAAAAATGTTTTTTTTTATTGGTCTTATGAAGTATTCTAATTTGTTGAGATAGTGAATAGGTTTTTCACAATTAAAAGAACCAAAGATTTATTTATTTTTTTCCCCTCAGGAATATCCCTAAGTCAAATTACTTAAGGACTTTAATGCAACCGGGCCCAGATCAATAAAAAAGCAGAGACAATATGGAGATCCTATACTAACGCCAATACTATGTTGGGTGATACATTTGTATTAACAATAATAGTAACTATTGATATGATTACACTACAGACTTTTTATAATAATGCACACATATAATTTTATAAATTACGCTGTTCTGTAAATCCACGGCTTCAGAGTGCAAGTTTAAGGATCACGTAGTTTTAACTTCAGCCACTGTAAGGTACACAACGATATCAGGATAAAAGCTATTTAATTGTGGCCTAGACTAGCGTGAAATCTGATTGGATGTGGTTGAGCTGCAAGCCAGGAAACACTTGGAGTAACTGCATACCTATTAGCAAGCAACCCTGTAAAGATTATCCCCTATACTGAACTGTTGTGCTAAATAAGGTAAAGAGGAAATAACATAATAGAACATAAAGAAAAACTACAAACCTTCAGCACAGTGATGTTCCAAGCGTAACTCTCCATGGCCTTCTGTAACTTCCTCCCTTTCAGTCCCTCTCTTGCCCCGATCCGATGCAGATCCTCATGAAAGTCCAATCCTGAAAGTCCAATAAAGCAACATCTGTTATGGTTCCTAGACAGCATACAGTGGACCTCAAGAATATGTTTTGTAAACATATGGGCAAAGATATCACAGAGTAATATGGGCGCATTATTATTGTTAGAAGCTGTTTTTTTTGACACGCTGCCACAGGGCAACCGAATCGCAGTCGTGACTCACTCCATATATCATTCACAGCAGAGACAGTCACAGAGATAGGAAAAAACAAACAGAGCACTGCGACAAATGGATGCATTAAAATGAAAACATGAGAAAATAAAAAGAATCTGCTTCAAATAATAGAACCGATGAAAGGCCAACTGTACGATTCAGAAATGTTTGTTAACAGCATCTCAGTGTCCGTGAGCCAATCTGATGGCAGATAAGTAAGTGCTGTTTATGTTGACAAAAATTGGTGGCACAAATGTTTTTTTTCTCACAGAGAACAGTTGATATCTGACTACACTCTATCAAAAAGACTTTTCTACCTAGTAAACAAAAGTACATTTTGCACCAATAGCCATCAATCCCTTATGAAAAAGTGTTGTGGCAGCACCAGGTACTTTCCGTTGGGGATTTCTGTCACAAATATCTTTCAGGTTAAAGAGAGAAAAGCAATGTTTACCCTTTAAAAGTGAAAGACAGGTAATAGAAATGGAAGGCCGTCTTAAGGATTTTTGGAGGTGAAATCCAGTCATTACCGCTCTCTATCCAACTTTGCTTCCTATCTAGATACTGTCCTATCATAATAAAGGCTGAATAATGCCAAAACAAACAAATAAATAATAATAAACCAATTAAAATAATCAGTTAACTGCAACTTATATATTTTACAAAGTAATTCCAGATCTTGCAATTTGTGACTTCATATCTCAAAATTTTAATGATCAATTATCTATTTTTTTTTCTGTGAGGTTGAAACGGTTATCCATAATTATAAAACGGATAGTTCCGGTCCTTGATTCTGATTGGTTGAACCAAGTCCGAAGCTGTGTAAATTACTCTACAAACACACACCTTTGTTTACATTTGTGTGTTGCTCTGCAACCACTTTGTTGGAACCACGACCATTTCTGAGGAACTACATTGTTTGGCGGAAGAATAATATTTTTATTAATATCATTACACGTTATTTTCTCAGTTTTATTTTGGGAAGCATTAATACGTATATGGAATAACTGTTTTATAAAACCAATAAGCCCCGTGAAGCCGTGGTTTACAGTGAATTATTGCTTTAATAATTATTGCTTTAATTAAGGCTTATTGCTTTAATATGACATTCAAAGGTTAAAGGAAGCAACAGCAAAGCAGTGCTCCAATCACGCACATGTTTCACACTTCCTGTTTCTTGAATTTGCTGCCTGTTTTACTTTTACTCTGGTTTTAACACACACTCTCATGAATAAAAACCCACAAACCTGCAGAACACATTTGTGACATCCTGAATGAAACGCTAGATATGATGTGGGCTCTCAGCTGGTGCGACTAGTGCACATGTGTAAGAGAAACGTCTGAGTGTGTATTTGTGCAAGTTCAGACGCACCCTCTCTAGGCACTAAGCCTGAAGGTGTCAAAACGCTCCCTAACACCTGCCCACCGTCCACTTCGCTCAGCTAGGATTCGGTCCAAGAACAGCTCCTCTTGTCTCCACTGCCAAAGCTGATTTTTATGCCAAGATACATTGCTACTGCAAGGTTAGCAAGTCATAAATACTCTTTTTTTTATGTAAAATCGGCTGTAGTTGCTCAGCATTCATATGATTTTACATGGGCCTCGAGGCCACTAGTGCACAGCTGTAAACGAGTACAGCCATGCACGCTCAAGTTTATTTGCTTACCATGTCAGTATTCTGACCACATTGTTATCTAAATGAGCTCACCTGGAGCTCCACGTTTTCAAGGGCACAGTGCGAGGAAAGGGCTTGTGAAAAGAAAGGACTAATAGGGCTGCAAATGACAACCATCATTTCCACACAATGTTCCTTTCCGAGCTGTCAGCGTGTTAGAGGATGGCTGCATGTGTTTGTGTCTGCGAGCCTTTGAAGTTTGATACAGATGAGAGTGTTTAATGACAGACAAAGTTGCCCTGTTACATTTAATGTGGTTGCTATGGCAATGGTGATGTATGCCGCCTCCTGATTGGATGATCGGATGTGACATGTTTGCATGTGGGATGGGATCTTTGAGTCGAAGGTGTCATGATGAAGGCAAGAGAAGAAGAGCTAGATGAAGAAAAGGATTAAGGGAAGAATTGAAGGACAGGATTAAAGTAACAGAATAAAATGCAGGACTGAGTGATTGCGATGAATTAAAGAAAGACTGTGTTAGTTACAGGCAGTATTGAATAGGCGTTTAAATGCGTAGATGATTTGAGTCCTTGAATATCAGCATGTCAAGTAGATTCTTATGAATATAAGCTGAACGCATACAGTTATATTTATACACATGCATGTGTGAGCGTTTGAATGCATTTAAACATGCAAGTGTGACAGTCCATCCATCCACCTGACATGTTGCAAACCACAAATAGGTCACAGATCTGTTCTGATGAGAACATGTAAAGCTATAGTAAATGCAAATACAAGAGAAAATATAATTCTGCATTGTTGGGATAATTGTATTTTTTGTTAAAGTGCAAATTTGAAAACTCAAAAACTAACTCCCCAGTTTAAAATATAAGTTATTTCCTACCCTTCTGAAGCCAGGATTTGACATCTGGAGATCTGCGAAGTCATGATTCTCTGTGATTCGCCCCTCGACACGCCCCTTAACATGTGTCATTGTCATATATAATCAAGAAGGTGTGTGGTACAATGACAGTTTACTCTGTTCAATGTGTCTCTAATGTACATTGTGTTTTCACTGTGTTAGTTATGATGAAAGTATTCGTGAGACTGCAGAAATCGTGTTCAGCTACAGTGTAACGCTAACATTTGATGCAACGGGAGTAGTTCTAAATATAGTGCTATAACCAAAACAATTAGTTTTCACAATTAGTTCATCTTGGTGGCTGTTATAGTAAAAATGCTGTAAACATTTATTCATTTCATATGCAAAGATGTTAGCCAACCATAGCAGTGGCCATTTACATTGAAGTCTCTAAGAAAGAAGCCAGAGGGGAAATTTATTATAAGATTAAATTATGACAATTTTAGATAAAAAAAAAAAAAAGATTATAAGTGCACCTCAGGAAATGTTATAAAATAATAATTAAAAAAATGCAGTTCATGCCCCTTTAACTAAAACCTGAACTATTAAAACTGCTAATTGAAATAAAGCTGAAATGAATATAAATTAGATGAAAATGTCAAAGTAAATGAAAATTGGAAATGTTGCTTTGGCAACTAAAAAAAAAAAAAAAAAAAAAAAAAGGTTTAGTTAAAGTAAAAGTTGTAAATTACAAAACTAGATTGACAATGAAATATTTCTTTAAAAAAACAAAACAAGACAAGCACATAGACATTATTAAAAAATAAAACTTAAAAATTAAAATCGAAACTGAAATATAAAAAAGTAATCTAATTCAAAATTTAAATACATATTATTATCGTATATAAATAATACAAAAAACACTGGTTGAGATATAAAAAGGCAATATATAATATTTTCCGCCAAAATACAATAATTTAGTGGGAAAACACCTGGTTATGCTAATTCAAATTTTGAATGAATGTTTGTTTAATGTGTCAAATCACACTTATGCTGTTCACAAAAATGGTCAATTATTCTATTCAGTTTACGTTATGTTACGTTAGGCCTAAGCAGATCATGGTAACATCAATACAGTTTTTACAATAAACAATTTTGGCTTTAAACTATTTAATGACATTTAAAAAAGGCACATTATTCTTTTAGTCTGACTGAAATTGAAATGCATGTAAGCATCCAGGGAAGTGAAGAGTATATTTCTGCCCTTATGCAACCATGGGACACAATAATCAGCTGAACACGTGAGCATGAACAGACAGTTATTCTTGTCCTTCCCTCAATCCCTCAATCCTCTCCATCATAATTACTTAACTCACATTTAATTAGCAGAGTCTGACCGAAGTGTTTATTAGAATGGAGAGGTGCTGGACATGGCTATCAGCGCCTTCCACAGCTCTCCGTCTCTCTCAAACAGCTGCCCACTCTCCGGGGTGGGACCCCTCCCTGCCCACCGCCTCCCTCACGCTGCTACTTAAGCTTCAGTCAGATCGCAGAGCGGGACACCAACCCACCCTCCAGAGCACCGCGCAGAATGTGAGAGACTGCGAGTGCTGGAGAAACGGCTTTATTTTTGAGTCAAAACCAGTAAGAGCAGAGAAGGTCATTAGCAAAGGCATGATTCAACCTCTCCAGCGGCGCGAGATAGATGAAGGGAGGTGGAAGAATACGAGATGAGAAAGAGTGGGCGAGGAGACGGCGCTAGAGCACGCCAACCTTGTTTATTTACTGATGCTCTGTTGCTCTCTAAAAAAGTAGAAAAGAGGAAGCAGATTTCCTCTTCTTCGCCATTACATGGTGACACAAGGCCGACGAGGACCAGGGGGTGTCCTGGAGGAAAGTTATAAACTGATTGTTTTTTTCCAATTTATATTCTGATTGCATGAGCTCCATTCAAAGTGCTGGAAAATGACTATAACAACACCCCGTATAATCAAACCATTATGTATTAATGCACAATGTAGCTTAGCAACCACAAACAGCCTGAAATTAGTACAATCAGCAATATTTCTTTCTTAAGTAATAAATTTATCAATAATAATTACAGACTAATTTGTGTCGTGTTACGCCTAAGGCCGCAGTCACACTAGACATGGCAGTGACTCTACACTTGACTTCGCATTCATAAAGCCCCAGTAAAAAGTTTCCATGTTTCAATCAATTTTTGGTGAAAAAGATCACACATTGAGTCAATGGGTTTTTTGTCAGAATTTGAATATGTGCACGACCATCCAAAAGTTTTGAGTCCAGTATCGTTTTTTAAAATAATAATAATAATGAATAAATAATACTTATTCTGAAAGGATGTATTAAACTGATCAAAAGACCGAAAGAAGAAAGACTTTACTTGTACAAAAACCTTGGGTGGCAAATAAAGCTGTTATTTTTTTAAACTTTATCCCCCTTTTTTCCTTTATAACGCGGAAAGTAAGGCTTAGCCTCCTGTTCATTACTGCTGTAGTGGAAATAACGGGAAGAATAACAAATGTTCATAAACGTAAAACGGTGTTTTGAATTATAAATCCAGTTTTGTCTCGTAATTAAGTAAACAACACTACATTCGAATAATATAGTAAGACACAACACCAATTTTTTAAATATCAAGCAGCAAAAACACAGCAAAACGAGAACGAGGCCGTTCTGTACCAGCTAAAAATAGCTGGAACAACCCCCATAAAAATTACAAATGGCTGCTCCCATTTTTACAGGAAGAAAAAGGTGGATAGTATTCGAAGAATACTAAAAAATATATATCATGATTTCTGATGATAATAAGAAATGTGTCTTGAGCACCAAATAAGCATATTAGAATGAATTCTGAAGATCATTTGACACTGAAGACTGGAGTAATAGCTGTTGAATATTCAGCTTTGCATCACATGAATACAATTAAATGAATTTTAAATTTGAAAAGGACTGATTTCATTCCATTTTATGTTTTTAAAAATATATTCAAATAGGAAAAACTTTCTTTCCTTCTTTTAAATTTGCAATAATATTTCAGAATATTTCTGTTCTTACTGTATTTTTGATCAAATAAATAAAAAGCAGCCTTGAAGAGCATAGATAACCATTCAAAAATTAAAAAAAAAAAAAATCTTACCATCAACATTGGTGACTGGTTGTGTAGATGGGGCAGCTGTGGCCTAATGTTAGAGAGCAGACCTTGTAACCCCAAAGGTCCGGCATGTTCTCAGAGTCTTGGTATCTGCTGGTGTGTGCACGTGGATGGGATGAATACAGAGCACAAATTCGAAGTATGGGACACCCTACTCTTGGCCGCCACAAGTTCACTTTCTTCACTTTTTCACATTTATAAAATTTAAAAAAAACAGAAGCCCTTAAGCGTGATATCATATCCTATTCCCTGTTGTGTCTTATAAAATGTTGCATTCTTAAAATATAGCGTTATTGCAACTAATGAACACCCCATTTCCTTTTTTTTTCTCCCGCTGTGAAAATTCACTGCAAGCGACTCTCCGTGGTTTCCCCCTCGTCGTGGCATATCCTTTTATTAATTTATAAGATAAATTATTGATAATAAGTTTTTTTTTTTTAAACAAACATTGTTATATTAAAGTATATATATTTCTCTCTCTCTCCTTCTTGCTCCTTTTTCCCCCCAACTTGCTCAAATCTTAGCTTTATCTATGTGAACACAGTAAAAAGCTTTAGGGCACAAGCCCCCTTGCATCACTTCAAAATAATGGACAATTCTGTCTGTTGGTATTTGTGTTATGTCAAATGTGGGTAAAAAGCCCCCAGGCTATGCAATACTGTCCACAGGAGGTCAGATGACTAAAATGTTTTTCCAAAACATGCAAAAAGACACAAAGAAAAACAGTTTTCCACTGTGCTCTGTAGAAACAGTCACATCAGCTACAGAGTAGATTATTATAGAGTTCACTGATTATTAACGGAGCATGAAACTGTGTGTAAGAGTTTATTTCCTGTTGCTCCATGAGTAAACAGACACAAGCATGACAGTCATTAATAATGCCTAACTGTGACATACTGTATTTAAATAATCAACCGGCGATGTGCTTGCACTGTTAATCTCACTGCTGTTACGTGTATGTGTGTGTTTGTGCAACATTACCTGCTCGCTGAGCTTGTGTAAGTTTAGAGTACACGCCATCGGCTGATTCGATCAGTGTGCGACTCGTCTGGATCATCTATAGGAAATCAAAAACAGGTAACAGGAAGTCAGGTCTCAGCAGGAAGTGAGACTTCCAAATCAGGAACGCCCTCCCCAGAAAAGCTCAAACTCACAAACACATTCGCACACTCGCTAATAAGCTCTATTGACAGAAGAGATTTATCTGCATTCCTCAGGCCAGATGAGATGTGTTTCCTTTCCTTGTCTCTTTTGTTGTAGCTACTTGTTCAATGATACTGTTTAAAGTTCAATTCAGAATCAAGTAAGGACATACACACATCGATATACAGTATATTATTTACACACATTTGTTAAACTGCTTAGGCATTGAGTGTGGCTGTGTCTCATTCCACTCCCTAGTTTCTTACAATTTTAATCCATATATTGTGAACATGAAAGCTTTAACCACTTTAAACCAACCTGGACCAACATAGAGAAATGCATGCTGATCTAAGCAGGTGCTTTCAAAGATGTGTCAGAAAGTTCTTCAAAAATTTCTACTGTGAGACAAGGCACTACATTCCTGATTCAGAGTCTAACAAATACCTTGACACCTGACAAATCATAGATTAGTTTGACCCTCATGGAGGCCTAATTCAAAGTGGGAATCCTACACAGCCAATCTTGGGCTGACAAGCACTGACACACACACACACACACACACAGTACATTCCTGCATACATTATATATAAGGACGTCTACTACTCATATCAAAATGGAATTGTGCCATGAAAGGGAAAATACACGGCAGGCTGTGATAGAGCAGATTTGGAGGGTATGGAGTGTTGTTGTGTGTGAGTGTGTGTAATACAATCAAATACACTCTCACATCTCTGCAGAATTTAATCTGTTGTAGTAAAGTCCCATTAAAAAGGAACAAGCAAGAAAGAGCAGAATGCTGCAGCTATACTGCTGTAAGCTATGACTGAATTCAGAAACAGTCAAGGTTAATCTACAGAGGTAACGCTGTCTAACTATAGATATTTAGATTTAGAAATATATTTCTTGATTTATCAAATAAACATTTAGATTCATTTATCTTGATTTATTATTAAGTACAGTATAAATTAAATATATAAAAATATAATATAAAAGAAATATATATATAGAAACTTGCCTATTCAGGGTTTAAATCTACAAACCCAATTCCAAAAAAAAAGTTGGGACACTGTACAAATTATGAGTAAAAAAGGAATGGAATAATTACAAATCTCAAACTTATATTTTATTCACAATAGAAAATAGATAACATATCAAATGTTGAAAGTGATACATTTTGAAATGGTCATGGCAAATATTGCTCATTTTGGAATTCCCTTTCGTGGAACTTCGAACTGCTTCCTCTAGGGGTCGCTATGGGGAATGCTTCGTCGTGACTTGTGTCTGAAGCATACATTGAAAAAAAACACCAACTCGTTTGGCCGGCGACAGCCATTGCGTCACTACTGGTTCGACTACAGTTATAAATCGTGCCGAGAGCTACACTCATTCTCTTCTTTCCGTCTGCGTCTTCATGACGTTCTTGTTTGAAGCGTTGCAATTTTTCAGTAAAAATTAAGAGCTATCATTTATTATGGCGAGCATTAGGAAGCATTTTTAGGAAGGTGGTGTGCAATCCGTGTCAGCGCTTATTTGTACACCAGATTACACAACGATCTATTGTTGTTTGTTGTGGGGGGGAGCACGCACAGTCGTTCCTCGAGGGTGCGGAGCAATCTGGCGTGCATGCGACGCACTGCGAGTTTTTTTCCAATGAAAAAACTCCGTTCACGTTTGTCTCTCTTTTCAAGTAAAGATGGGCA
The DNA here is from genome assembly GCA_018155175.1 of Sinocyclocheilus anophthalmus. Classification (NCBI taxonomy): domain Eukaryota; kingdom Metazoa; phylum Chordata; class Actinopteri; order Cypriniformes; family Cyprinidae; genus Sinocyclocheilus; species Sinocyclocheilus anophthalmus. Next base: position 535,942 of record JADLZN010006844.1, read on the forward strand.
GCCATCTGCTTCCCGCGATTCGGGACCCTCCTCCCGCTGCTAGAGTGATAGCTTGAGCCGGAGTGAATGACCGTGGGGATCTTCCTGGTGTACCTGGCCGATTCTTGGAGAGGGGGCTGTTCTTCTCGCGCCTCATCGGCGGGGGGCGAGAGCAGCCACTACACTGGAGGATGATTTTTCTCGATTTTTACTCATCTATCCAGGGCCAGTGCTAACTGCTTGGGTTCATCCCAGACAAGCAGGAATGGATGATGATAGCGAAGATCTGAGGCCCTGAGCCTTTCTCAATCCTCCTGCCCTCGTGATTGATGAGCTCCTTAGAGGTTATGGAGTCGCGCGAGCTGCGACTTTACTTGCCATGGATGCGGACAAGGAAGTGGCGTCGCGAGGTCGTACCTCGACGGAACGTTATCCTTTCTGGCCTATAACCCTCCAGCTCCGTTTGGTCTTCCTTTCCTTCCTGATCTCCAACTGATATCGAGAAGAATGGAAGAAGGCCTTTTCCTTCCTCCTTTTCTCTCGAATCCACTCGGGTTTTTCACCATCATTACCAGTTATGCGAATAATTCGAGGCTTGCTCGAAAACGGCTATGATAGAATTCCCCCTTGCAGCTGACCTAGCTAGCTATCTCTCTTGGGGATATACAATCACCTCATCAAAACTCCCTCCTCCCTCCTTGCCATCCCTGCCTCTTCAAGCTACATCTAAAATGAATAGCAAGGCATACGCAGCAGCAGGTCAGGATGTTGCTGCTCATTCATTCACTGACAGACACGATTGACGGTGCTCCAATCATACCAATTGCGATCCTTCTGAAGACCCTGGATAAGGCGATGGCCTGCTCTTTCTGATGAGATGGCTGAGTTTACGCCGTCACCAACGGAATCTTTGCGTTCGTATGCGACTAAGCAGCGTGCCATCTGCCATGGGCAGATCCTATTGCGGCGATGGTAGTTACCGGAGAGGCAGAGCTGTGGTTAAACCTGGCAGCCATCGGAAGAAAGAAAAGGGTTTTCCTCTCTTCACCTCGAATCCCCTGTTTCCGCCCTCTGAAACTTTTGGGTACATATCCGTTTAGACGTCGTCGAAAAGTTCAGTGAGGCGAATTCTCGCTCAGGCGGCCTCAAAAACCTTCATTCCCCGAAGTCCAGGTCTGAGCCCAAACAACCATGGGGTCCTGGCCCGTCTCGATTTGAGGCTCAGAGACGAGCACAGAAGGCTAGTGTCGCGACTCGCGCTCCTCCTCCGCTTGCGGGTAGGGGTAGGAAGTATCGTGTGTCAAAGGGAGGTAGGCAAGACCTGATGGATGTGATCCAGACAAGGCGTCTGCGCTTTCGTCCGGATCAGAGTAATATTTAGGTATCCACTCTTTCCCTCAGGGGTTGTAACATCTACCCTTTTCTTCCCCTTCCTAATTCCCCTGTAACCACAATATCTCCTGCATAACAGTCTCCTTCTGGACCTATGTTGTTTTTGGTTGGTTCTATGGTTAAATCATAGTTACCACCTTACTGAAGGTCCGGTCTAGAGAATTTTCCGGACAGAGCTCCAACGCGGGAGCCATGGTGGGTGTGTACGATCCATGTCTAAATATATGTAGATAAATATATGTATGTGCTATGAAACACTTTGTGTGTGTAACCCTTCTGCTAGTTTCTTTGCAGTGTTTTCCGTGCTGGGTTCAGAAACCGGGTGCTCGACTTGCAGTGTTTATTTTACTCGTCGAGATATGTCCAGAAGGTACGTAAGGTTTCGGTTTCATACTTCCTGGAACATGCGGCCATAACACAGGCTTCTGCGGGAGTTTTGTGAGTATCAGGCCCCCGGTGTCACTGCAAAAAATTCTGGCACCCGGGTCCGTAGCTGGGGTTTTACCGCTTTCATGTTCATGTACCCTGACTGGTCTACCGTCATCCGGGTCATCCCTGGGAGGGGTTTTTGTGGTGTTTTTCTTTTTTTCCCGATCACCAGGATATCCTCTTGAAGCATCACCCCCCCCTCACCATTGAGGGTTATTGTGAGTATGAAATATTTCTTCTTCGAGGCTTTTTCCTCTCTGAGAGTTAGATTCCTCGCTCCATGGCTTTCCTCGTGGTATTATTAAGAACAATGGCTCCCCTTTTTTATCAAGGTTACCCTGGAATGAGAGTCTGTGGCTAGGACGGCAGTATCTTACCCCTCTGATTTTTTCAATCATCTGCAGGGGTCCGAGGGCCCCCAGAGCGCCCAGCCCCCGCGTCGTTGGAGGCTGGTTTGGGGCTTCCTCAGCCAAGGTTAAACTAACTGCTGAGCGTTTCCTGCACTTGGAAACAGGAACATGCTTATGCCTAGCCCCCTTCCCTTCGACTGATACTATGTTGTTTGCCCCCACACAGCTAAGTAAAACCTATTTGCTCCTGTTCCAGTTTGGTAACATGCTTCAGGCGAGGCCCCGTCTCGGTTTGAGAAACTGAGGTTTGGTATCCCCTCAGTTGATAACTGCTACTGTTCCACCATGGGAACTGCTGTAGGTTGAGGCCCCCTCTCCCCCCCCCCCATTGAGATCTGGATGTTTGCTCCCTCAGCTACAGTTTTACTGCTAGCCACTCCAGCATTATAGCTGTATATATAGCGTCTGGGGATACGCTATTTTATCTATAGGCTGCCTTTTCAGGGTGCCCCGAGAACCCCTAGAACGGTATGCAAGAGTAGTGCACGTTATGCTTTGCCCACTATTCTAAAATCCACATAAGTGGTAAGTGCGCACATTATATGGCTTTGCCCACTTTTCTAAAATCCACATAAGTGGTAGGTGTGCACGTTATGTTTTGCCCACTTTTCTAAAAATCCTGTATTGTAAGAGCTACGCGCAAGACTTCGTGCTCTTTTTGAGTGGTTTAAAACCGGTTTGCTGCTTCTCCTTTCTCTGTTCCTCTGCCATTGGGCAAACCCCACTCCTCCTATGTAGCCTCTGATACCTTACTAACAGGGTGCTAAACTAAAGGATCTGTGAACAGTTCCTTCCCACCTGCCAAGACAACGTGCGTAGCCCCTGTTGTGAACAGGCCCAGACTAGTCATGATTCTTTCTAGGACTCTTGGTCTATTTCCCTTAAAGGAATCTCTTTCCCTGATTCCAACCTTGATCTCTACCCGGGCCCAGGAGTCCCTGGCCTAGCCAGGTAAGTATTTTTGGTGTATGTACCTATGGGGGGCCCCTGTTGGCCGTATTGAATAACTCACTGTGACACAGCCGTCTAAACCGTCCCTAGGGTCAACTAAACTCCCCTAGCAATATGGTAGAGTTTGTTCTTAGTGCTCGCCATGGTTCTGGCTTGCACTCCCCTCAGCATGGTGGCGTGTGTATACCGTTCCCCATAGCGACCCCTAGAGCACGCAGTTCGAAGTTCCCATGAAAGGAAACGTCTCAGGTTACTTATGTAACTATGGTTCCCTGAGTAGGGAACGAGACCCTGCGTCCTCTAGGTTTCTTGCCATGATGCAGACGCAAGCTTCAGACGAAGAAGTGAATGATGTGTAGCTCCCGGCACCGATTTATACTGTAGTCGCACCTGTAGTGACGTCATGGCTGTCGCCGGCGAACGAGTTGGTGTTTTTTTTTTTTCAATGTATGCTTCAGACACGGGTCACTACGAGGCGTTCCCCAAGCGACACCCTATAAGGACGCAGGTCTCGGTTCCCTACTCAGGGAACCATGTTACATAAGTAACCTGAGACGTTTCATGAGAGCTACACATTCCAAAAAAGTTGGGATAGGTAGCAATAAGAGGCCGGAAAAGTGAAATGTACATATAAGGAACAGCTGGAGGACCAATTTTTGCAACTTATTAGGTCAATTGGCATTATGATTGGGTATAAAAAGAGCCTCTCGGAGTGGCAGTGTCTCTCAGAAGTCATTATGGGCAGAGGATCACCAATTCCCCCCATGCTGCGGCGAAAAATAGTGGAGCAATATCAAAAAGGAGTTTCTCAGAGAAAAATTGCAAAGAGTTTGAATTTATCATCATCTACAGTGCATAATATAATCCAAAGATTCAGAGAATCTGGAACAACCTCTGTGCGTAAGGGTCAAGGCCGGAAAACCCCAACACAAAAACCATACTGGATGCCCGTGATCTTCGGGTCTTTAGACGGCACTGCATCACATACAGTAATGCTACTGTAATGGAAATCACAACATGGGCTGAGGAATACTTCCAGAAAACATTGTCGGTGAACAATCCAGAGGACGCATCCAGACGTCGTCTCTTTCAGGGAAGACCTTGCATTTTCCAACATGACAATGCCAGACCACATACTGCATCAATTACAACATCATGGCTGCATAGAAGGATCCGGGTACTGATATGGCCAGCCTGCAGTCCAGATCTTTTACCCATAGAAAATATTTGGCGCATCATAAAGAGGAAGATGCGACAAAGAAGACCTAAGACAGTTGAGCAACTAGAAGCCTGTATTAGACAAGAATGGGACAACATTCCTATTCCTAAACTTGAGCAACTTGTCTCCTCAGTCCCCAGACGTTTGCAGACTGTTATAAAAAGAAGAGGGGATGCCACACAGTGGTAAACATGGCCTTGTCCCAACTTTTTTGAGATGTGTTGATGCTATGAAATTTAAAATCAACTTATTTTTCCCTTAAAATGATAAATTTTCTCAGTTTAAACATTTGATATGTCATCTATGTTGTATTCTGAATAAAATATTGAAATTTGAAACTTCTACATTGCATTCTGTTTTTATTCACAATTTGTACAGTGTCCCAACTTTTTTGGAATCGGGTTTGTATATATTCATATTCACAATTATAGATTCAGGATTTGTGACATACATTCTGGGATTCTGTTTATGTTCCGATTATCAACTATATATTCAGGATACATATTCTGGATTTATGACAATATATTCAGATTTACAATAATATATTCTGATTGTCATTCGTATACTCATGATATATGATTATATATTTATATTCACAACTATATGTATTCAGTATTTATAAAAACATTCATATTCAGATTTACGACTATATATTCAGGATTTATGACAGTATATTAAGATTTGCAATTATATATTCAGGATATATTATATATTCATATTTACAACTATATATTTAGGATTTACGAAAATATATTTGGATTTGCTAAAGTGTATTCAGGATTTATGACCATATATTCAGATTTGGTAATATACAGTATATGTTTATCATGCTTGTTAAAGATCCTATTTTTGTTCATTTTTGCACTACTACAACTATTAAATCAGTTAATGTAATATTCAAGCTGAATTATCACGTATTACCATCATGTTGCATCCTGCAGTATTTACCACAACCTAACATAGATTAATGGTTCACATGTGCTAGGTTATTCACATAGTGTTACAGTTAGGGTCATGCTGTTGAATTTCACCCTACCGTGTCATAAGCGGTGAGCACTTTACGCAGTAGCTCTGGAACGGGGCCATGGGCCTCCATGGTGGGGTAGGCCCCGCTCAGATCTACTGTTACCCGCTGAGCTCGCTCGCTGTTCATCAGCCAGGAGGACACAGTCAGGATACACTGTTTCATGTTAGCTGCCGGAGTCAAGCCGCAGAGCTCCTTGAATGACACCATGGCATTCTGGAGAAAAAGATAGAGGAGAAGACATTAGCTTTAGTGACACTGCAGGTCAGTTTCACATTCAGGATAAATGTGCGATTACCCACAGCAACAGCATACAGTGTAATGCTCTTCAAATACATCTACCTCTGCTCTGACCATTGAGAAGCTTGTGTTTACCTCAATCAAGGGAATTAAACTTTCCTCTCAGTAATTTTGCTGAGTATTTGTAGAATGTGCACAAGAGGACATGACAGTCAGAGGCTAGATCAAAGTCACACACTAGATCGTAATGAAAGCACATTCAGCACATCGAGTCCCGGAGCGACACAGAAAGGACAAATCTTTGCCTTCTAGTACTGAAGAACTAAATGAGAGTTTGAGAACCACTCTTGCCAACAATGTTGCCTTAGTTCAGGAAATTATTAGGGATGATATAATACACATCTGAGAAAAATTATGTTTCTATGAGAGATCTGTAAACACAGAAGGTCTTTGAGAGAAGAGAAGTTCCCATGACATAAGAATCTCAGACTACTTGGATTTTGGGTTATTTGCAGACTGATGCTGTGTTTGTGTGCATTAACAAGAGTATCAAGCAAGCCAGTGTTTTGATTGCAGAGTGCAGTGTGGACCGCTGCTTGTGAGTCTTTGACACTGAACATAACAATGCTGTCTTCCTGGCCTCCTGACACACACACACAAACACAGATAACGCCTTAGGTCTTCATGATTAATGTGGAATTAAACTGAAGTCACAATATGTGAAAGTATAAGCTTTGTGTTTCGCAGTGAATCGCAGCACTGTGTTCTTTTACATGCAAGTAGTTCTGTTTTCAGTGTCTCAGAGTGGCTCAATTCACAGTAAATGCTGCTCCACATTCACCCATCTCTGAATCTATGGGTTTGGGTTGCATATATAATGTGCGCTTGGGAACGAAACATGTGCCAACCATTTTCCCAAACTTATATTGAGAAGCACTTAAACTGTTTTTTTGTCAACAAAAAACTTTGTCAACAAAAAAGAAGCTTTAAGGTCTTCCAAAAAAAAGCTAGACATTTAACATTTTTGAAATAAAGAAATTAAGAAAGCCATAAAGATTAGTATGGTAATTTTATAGTTGTAATAATAACAATAATAAATAATAATACATTTTTTTTTCTTAAATCTTTTCTTATTTTTTTTGTTACTACTATTTTTAACCCGTCACCTTTTTTCCTAAAATTGTACAGACTTCGAGCACCTCATACCCAGATTCAGAGAGTGTTTGTGTCTACATACAGTACATGCTAATAACTTGAAAATGAGAAAAACATCCAGACCATATCAGACTGCACATCAGAGCGTTCTAATTAAAGAACATAAAACGAAGATGTTCTGTGGGATATTTTGAAGATATATGGAAAACTTTTGACGTTCAAATTCACACATGTGAATTTATATTTATAGCATTTATTAATATGTTTTAACTGTGGGGACAACCCTCGCAAAATGCTTTCAACAGGATTTGCTATTCTCTTGGGACATTTTCAGAAATACAGTCCCAACAGGAATACCAACATGCTCACAAAAACCCACCTACCTACTACATTGGGCAGCAAAATGACAAATGTTTATAACTGAGACTTATGCTTGCCTGTAAGGAAAATTGATGGTGTGTTTAAATACAGGTGTTCAGGAACAGACTTGGACTATTTGTTCATATAAGAGAGCTATCAGCAGTCTCAAACAGCCACCCACACATGTACATGAAGAGCTCCTCTGTCTAATGCACTTTTTTTCTCTATTCATCATTAATTTTTGTTATTTTCGGTTTAATGAACTCTTTGCTGAGCTCTAATGTGAAAATGGATCAGAAATATAGTGTAAAAACAGACTATCGTGACCAATGATTTGGGTACAAATAGAGTGTATGAGTCACTGAGAACATGCAAATCATGAATAAAAATGAATATGTAATATAAGTAAGTGAGCCAACAGAAAAAAAAATTCACAAAGAAGATCTACTACATTAAATATCTATGTTTATTCGTCTAAGTCTCTAAATAAGTCATTATCTCTACTAAACGCCAGTGAGATAAAATTGTGACAAAAAATGTACTTAATTAATTTACGTTTCCCGCATGGTTGTCCCAAACACATTACTTTATTTTGTGGAACAAAAGTAATTTTGAACATGGCATTTCAAACTGGGGTGCGGGCCACAAGTGGGTGCTAGGAAATAACAATAAAAAAGTATATATTATATATATATATACTTGGTGCATCTCAATAAATTATAATGTTGTGGAAAAGTTCATTTATTTATATTATATTTTCAGTAATTCAACACAAATTGTGAAACTCGAGTATTAAATAAATTCACGGCCCCAGAACGGAAGTCGTTTTAAGGGATGGTTAAGAAGGTTCTTTGGTTCATTTTTAAAATTGTGATGATTTTGCTCCACACACGTTACCAAAAACCAACACCCACAGCACAAAACCGGCCCCCAATATCACACTATCTCAACAAATTAAAGAAACTCTGGTGACCTGCCAATCCGCTATTCACCTTCACAACCCCAATCCAGGTTTCCTGCGCCTTTCTACAAAATGGTCTCTCAGATTGGTTTCACTAGGTTCTACACAATCATGGTGAACTGCTGATCTGACAGTTTTGTCCAGAGACAATCATGTGACAACCACTTCACAGGAGGGTAAGCCCACAAAAAAATATTTCAATTTCCAAAGAACATTGACTGTTCACAGAGTGCTGTCAATCCAAGCATGATTACACAACAATCCAGAAATGGTTGAAAAGTGGAAGGACAAAGTGGAAGAAAAGATGCACAAAACCAACCCGAGAGAACCGCAAGCCTTATGTTGATTGTCAAAGAGCAAAAATACGTTCCAGAAAATTTGCGTGAACTTAAACTTCACGAAGAATGGACTGAGGCTGGGGTCAAGGAGCATCAAGGACCACCACACACAGACGTGTCAAGGAAATTTGGCTACAGTTGTCGTATTCCACTTGTTAAGCCACTCCTGAACCACAGACAAATGTCAGAGGCGTCTTACCTGGGCTAAGTAGAAGAATAAAACTGGACTGTTTCCCACTGAACCACAGACAACGTCAGAGGCGTCTACCTGGGCTAAGGAGAAGAAGAACTGAACTGGACTGTTGCTCAGATGAGAGCAAGTTTTGTATTTCATTTTGGAAACCTACTGGTCTAATATCTGGAGGAAGGGTGGGAACTCATAGCCTCCCAATTTTCTTGCAGTCCCGTGTTTAATGTTTTCACAGTCCTGGGATGATTGGGGGGCAATGTCATCCTGCTGGTGTTGTTCCATTGTGCATTTTTTTGAAACCAACGGTCACTGCACCCGTTAAACATCCCACCAAGAAATTTATGGAGCAACTTTATGCTGTTCCTTCTTCTGCTACGGCATCTTTATTGAAGAAGATGCTGATTTCAAATATTTTTCCAATATTTGGAAACCTGCCCCCACGACCCAAAAGCAAAAGCACCAAAAAGTTGGTTAAAAATGAACTAAACCCTGGTGTTTGGTGGGCCTGACCTTTAATTAAAGTCAAAAATTAGCCCCAACATTATTTTCGAATTACATGTACAACTAATGAACACCATACTTTCCATAAAAGCAGGCCCACAAAACAAATTTTTAAAAAATTTTTTTTTATTTTTTTTTTATTTATTTTTTTTTCTTTTTTTTCATAGTTTTGTTTTTATTTTTTTTTTTTTTTTTCTTTTTTCTTTATATTTATCTTATATAATTTTTATTTTTTTTTTTATTCTTTTTTTTATTTTTTTTTTTTTTTTTTTTTTTTTTATTTTTACGTTATTTTCTTTTTTTTTAGGTTATAATCATTTTATTTTTATTATGTTGTTTTGTTTTGTCAATTTTGTTTTTTTATTGGTCTTATGAAAATTATCATCTAATTCTAATTTTGTTGGATAGATAATTTGTATGTTTTTTTTTGTTAAATTAACTTTTATACAAAAGTTCATCACAATTACAAAAGAACACCACATACATTCATCCCTCACTACTGCTTTATGTAAGAGACCTGAAGATGGTTAGATCGTAGGAGTCTGATGTTCGTTTAACTTTATTTAATATCACGACTTGTGTTCACACACCACACTCACAAAACACAAAACATCCCCCCATCCCCCCCACCACCCAATTGAGTTTGATTAAATTTACTGAATAATTAACACCATTTCCCACAGCTTCTCTTTAATTTAATGATAATCTTATTTGTTTTAGAGTCAGCACCTGGTATACTGTATATTATAATATATATATCTATTATATCATATAATTATCCAAAAGTATATATATACACACACCACACACACACACACATCAAGCAATTTTTTTATTCTGCTTTTTGAAAAATGGTCAGAAATCATGACAAATCACATTTCCTATAAAGAAGCAACTTTGAGCACTCATCAAACGCCAAATTCAAGTAAAAATCAGTGCTGACGAGTACATGAAACAGTGTTACACGCTAATTGGCGGGTAACTTTTTTATTAAGGCGAACAATGCCTGAGAATGCAATATGGTTTAACGCGATTATCAAATCACAAAAACTGTGCTATAATTATGCAAATATGTAATCTAGTAAAAAGCAGTTAAAACAGAAGTATGGAACTCCATAGATGCTCTTACAGTTCACAGTTCTCACACTATGACAGCTGTGATTTATTATTGCCGTTGAGCAATAAAGCTGTCTATGGCCATGAAATACTCGTATTTACCTATTAAACACTGCAGCACAAGTCTAATTCATTCACTTACTGGCTCTGTGGTTTATACACAATTATAAAGCTGAGTCTAGAAAAGGCACGTTAACTTTAGACAGGATGTTATGCTAGTCAAAAGTGCTGACTCATGACAGTGTGCATAGTAAACTCTGTGTGTTGTGCACGCTAATTTGTGCATATTTAAAGCTGAGCAGATTTAGATTAGAATCAGGATTCAGTATGGTTGCAATACAAGCCTGACTAGTGTTTTTTTCTACACATTGAAAGATCACTTTCTCGTGATAGGCCGATAGCATCAAATTTAAAACTGACACACAAGCCATATTTACAAATGGCTTTGTGAAACGAAAATAGTTCAAGATGTGATTTCAAAAATAAAAATGTTAAAGTACCCATACCAAAGAACCATTATCTAATCATCTGCATATTCACATTCACTGTGAGTCTGTGTGTGTGCTGAAGTTGTTATTTCATTAGTCTCAAAGTGCGGTTCACAGCAGTGACAGATCATTCTACACTAAGAGTGCTTCCTGTGGGATTGCTATGACACCATGGAGACCATGAAGACCATTCTTGCTGTTTAAGTGTGTGAGAGAGACATGGAGAAAGAGGAAGCAGCAGACAGCTGGATGTTGAAACTTTACAAATGATAGAGCAGAATAACATCCTGCCAAGAACAGCATCACCTGGCGTTTTGTGCTCTGCACTCATCTTCCCTGATCTTATTCCAAGATACAGCAGGATGAAATAAAGCGTTACACAACACATACATTCTTAATAGCAGCATTACAACGCTATACACATTCTGCTAAAGATTACTTTTAACAGTGTTATATTGTGTTAAATTATTCGTGTTTTTAAAGATAACTTTAAATGAGCATTAGATGATGGCAACAGCAATCTATATGTAAAATACACAACTACACACCCAACATCAGCTGCAAATCAAACAGCAGAGTATGTTAGTATGTAGCATATATTATGTAAACATTAAATGCACTATAAGCAAATGCATAAATGTAAATGTAAGCTTTCATTTCATTTAAATAAAGTAGACTAGAAACATTGATATAAAAAACTAGGTCAGCTGTGTGAACATATGCAAAACCAGAGAAATGGACAATATAAGACAATAAGGGTATGCAAAACACAGATCTGTGGAATAGGAATGAAATGAAATAACACAATGCATATGCGCACAAATTCAAAGACAAGGGGAGAGATCCAGAGCAGAAGGACAGCTCGAGTTGGCCATATGTTTTCTGTCTCTAATCATCTAATGGGATGTCCTTTGAGGTTTTAGTCTTCTTAAATTAGGACCATGTGCTAGAGGCCAAGATGTTACCTATTCTATTGTTATCTGCTGAGCAAGAGTCATTTGAAATCAATATTATTTGCAGCTTGCACCCAATATTTCATGACATGAACTGGAATGATGCATTGCCTTTATAACCCTGCAATTTTACTCCTCCACCAGTATTCAATGAAAAAGTATGATTAAAGGATTAGTTCACTTCCAGAATAAACATTTCTCCTGATCATTTATTCACCCCCATGTCATCCAAGATGTTCATGTCTTTCTTTCTTCAGTCAAAAAGAAATGAAGGTTTTTGAGAAAAACATTCCAGGATTTTTCTCCATATAATGGACTTCAATGGTGGCCAATGGGTTGAAGGTCCAAATTGCCGTTTTAGAGCAGCTTCAAAGGGCTCTACACGATCCCAGCTGAGTAATAAGGGTCTTGTCTAGCAAAGCAAACGGCCATTTTCTAAAAAAAAAAAAAAATTAACCACAAATGCTCGTCTTGCACTAGCTCGACTTCACACATTACGTAATCACGTTGGAAAGGTCACGCCTGATGTAGGCGGAAGTACCGACCCAGAGTTTACAAAGCAAACGTGCAAAGAAATTCAAACGGCCTTTACAAAAAAAGGTAAAATAACGATGTTGGACAATTTTGAAGTTGGAGGAGAAAATTAGATGTTTTTCGCCCTACCCTAACTTTTTGAAACGGAGTACACAGACGAAGAGCTAACTGCACGTGACCTTTCCAATGTGATTATGCAATGCGTGAAGACGCACATGTGCATCGCAGAGCTAGTGCAAGACGAGCAGAAAATGACAGATCGTTTCACTAGACAAGACCCTTATTCCTCGGCTTGGATCGTGTAGAGCCCTTTAAAGCTGCATTGAAACTGCAATTTGGACCTTCAACCCCTTGATCCCCATTGATCCCCAGGAATGTTTTCCTCAAAACATACTTTATAAATTTTCACATAGAAGAAAGAAAGTCATGAACATTTTGGATGACATGGGGGTGAGTAAATTATCAGGAATTTTTTATTCTGGAAGTGAACTAATCATTTAACATTCTAGCATTTGAAAAAAACCTCACAGTCTCCACTGATCTTCTCATCTATAAAAGCACAAGCATTTTTTAAAAGATGTGAAAACATCGTTAGAGAGGATCTGGTTTTAAAGGCATTACTAATGAGCTCAACAACAAAAGCTTCCACTTGGTTTCTTTCTTGTATCTTGTATTTTCTCTCTCTCTCACTTTCTACCTGTCCCTGACTACAAGGCAATTTTAAGCGTGTTTTCAATACTGTGTTGTCATAATCCTTGTTACAACCCCTTTACCTCCCATGAACTCCCTGTAGGGCCAAGGCAGCTTGTAAAAACTGTAAGTGGCAGCTGATGCCAGTCAACAGGAAAGGAATTTATAATTTTTTTCTTTGTAAGACCTTCATGACATTGCAAGCAAATTTCCCATTTCATACCAAATACATTTTGTGCTTTGGCACAACATTTATTATTTGGTTTATTTAAATGTGAAGAGGAAGGAACTTTGCTCTCTAATGAGAAAAGAACATCTGATAGTATCATCTAATGAACTACAAATATCACTAATACTTTCAATATCAGTGGTTGCTGTCAGTGCAATTTCTCAAAAAATTCAGTGCAAACAGACTCAAACAACAAAATCTGAAAAACACTGACCCTGAAAAGACCGAATTCATACCTGCACGTTTTCCCGTAGGTCTGTTGCTTCCCGTAGTGGCTGGGTTGATGCCCTGAAGAGCTCATCTACCACTTTGATCCCTGTGGTCTTAGTGGAGGTGTATTCCCTTGCTTTACGACCCTTTCTTACAGAGAGACCCCTCTTATGGGCCTTGCCCCCACCTCGCCGATTTGTAATGGCAACGTGAACGAACAGTGTAGTGTTAGGCAAAAACTCCCCTGTAAGTGACTGCAGTGGTACGTGCCGGTAACCAGGAAGCAGGCACTCAAAAGGAATGGTGTACTGGCCAATAAATTCATCGCCAATGTAGTCATCATCAAGGACAACAAAACGCAAAGCAGCCAATTCGGGAAGGTTGATCTGGAACTCAAAGCTTTCATCAAAAATCGGATTGTCACCATTTTGAGAGACAGTTTTTGTGCGTTGTTCTGCGCAGTCTGCAGGAATTCCATGGATCTCCACGTAGATGTACGTGCTCTCCCACTTCCCTTTGCCGCTGAGCCCTCGATGCTTTGGGTAGGGGGGGGGGTGGGGGGGGGGGGGGGTGGGGGGGGGGGGGGTTTTGACGCTGATCCTTGATGTGAGAAGTTGGGCTGAGACTCCATAAACTGATTCACGAGCATTGGCACTGAAATACGACACCTCCTCACGCATTATGGCTGGACGCAGGACATAGCCGCAGTTGCCGTTTTGCCTAAACCAACCAAGGTTCAAATCCATCATCAAACCTGGAGTCTGGTAATTCATGGCCACAATTTGGCAACCGCACTTCCAGAAGTCCTGTGGATTCATGTTGCTAGCATCAATGCGCATGGGTGTAGGGTACACCCGTGACAGAAATCGCTTATTGTAGGAGACAAAGTCCTCAGGAAACTCATTGGCAAAGCGGTTGGCATCAACTTCATTAAAGGAGCAAATCTCCCAATGCTTCTGTTCCCGTTTCGATGTCTCAAAGTCGCGGAACTGAACAGACTTGCAGAGGGTGACTAGGTCAGAAAGTTCTTTGCAGAGTCGTAACCGTTTGCAGCCAATCCCATTGAGCTGGTCCTTATCGTCTCCACCCATCATTCTCCTGGACATCTCAAAGCCTTCTTCTTCTTCCGTGACCTCCCCTTCAGAATCTTGCGAGTCTGAAGGCAGGCTCTTTCCTTTGATGAGTATCTTTCCCTTGAGTTTTTCAGGGGAGGGCAAGTAGTGATCCTCCATATTGGGAGGCTCAATGTGCAGTTTGTCCCCAAGGATCTTCTTCAGGTGTTGAGCCATGACCCTCTGCTGGGGAACACTGCAGTGTGTGACAAGACAGAGGATTAGTGGATACTCTGAACTCTCAAAGGCATACTGGTTAATGACATCTACAACTTTACAAAATGCCAGCTGGGAGGCAACAGAGCTACGGACATAGACCACGGGCTCACAGTCAACGCCATCCCAGACTACAACCTCCAGGCTTCGACAACCCATGCGTAGAGCCCGAACGTAGCTGCTGAGGTCTGATGAGCCCCAATAGTGATCTTCCAAAAGTGAGGCATTGTGAGAAGAGTTGATGTAGTAGTGTGAAAGGGGCTGTGCCATATCCTGACAAACATGTTTGTGCTGTGGGTCAAAAATATGGCACTCGGATGACAGGAGGTAGTGTGTGAAGCCATCTATGGACAAGTAGCCATTGTCACGTCCTTCAACGGAGGGTTCGAATTTGCGCACAATCTCCCGACACATTTCCTCGGTGACTCCCTCGACTCCCTGCTCCACCTCCACAAAGAGCATCAAGTCCTTGGAGTCCAGGTACTCTTTGTTGCTGGAGAACTGCACCAGCAAGAAAAAGATCTCAGGACGTGTGCACAGTTCACAGTAGGCCTCTACAAATATGTCTAAATCAATGCCTTCACCATAGCAGTCCTTGGCCTTCTGTAGCTCTTTGAACTTCAGTTCAATACGAGACTCCCTCATGCCAGGATTGAGACCCTTGATGATTTGGGTGGCCCGGAACAGGTCAATGTGTCCTTGCCTTTCTGGATCAGCTAGCTCAAACATGGACCCAATCCAGGACGTTCTTACACTGGGTTGACTGGGTTCGACTACGCCCACCATGTGCCGCCCATATGAGACCAGGTACCGCAGTCCCATCACCCAGGTGCTAACCACATCTGCCGTGCTGGCAACCAGATCCAGGGACTCGTAGTTGTCTCCATATATAATTGAGAACGCACACTCATCCGGGAACTGATCCGAGAGGCCGTTGCTGCGTAGGACGGGTGTTTTCTTTCCCAATCGAACTTCTTTGATGCTCTTGATCTCAAGCTTTGCCTTCTCTGAGTCTTTCTTCGATGGTTCCCAGCGGAGCCAGCGCATGTCAGGGTCCAACAGGAAGTAACGACTGTACATGCGAGAATTGGAGCGAACTTTCTTCATCTCACAGCCTTCCATCATGAAGGCCATGCAGGCGGCTGTGCTGTTCATTTTGCGGTCACTTGGCATGGAGCTAAATGAGACAGTCTTCTTCCTTGCCTGCCTCTGTTTTGAACCATCCTGCAGAAAGAGTACAAAGAAGACTGATAAGTATATCTGACACAGGCAATCTAAAAACCAAACATTACATATAATGATTTATTATATAGGTTATCAAAGCTATGGAACATGCTAGAATGCATATTTTTAAAAAACACTATCAATGCCTTAAATCTAAAGTACCCATTTACTACAGATCAATGTCATATGTCACACAGCAATCAATATAGAACAGACAGGAAAGAGCAGTCAATAGCAGATAAGCCATTAAATCGAACTTTTAACATATAACCTCTGTCTAACGACCAAAAAAACAATTACACCTACACATAAAAGAAAGAAATGCAAAGTGCAGTGTATTTAAAAATCAATAAAAATAGTTCTTTTCAGCTTTAATAAAAGTTATAAAGTTTCTTCACAGATGAGACACTACCAATCTCATACCAGCAAAAAAGCAGCATGCACACACAGAAGATCAGAGATGAATATGTTCACTGCCAGAAAAAACATCAAAATAGATCTGATTACTTGATCTAAATATGAACTCCTGCTCTGGAGTCTTTCCAAGTCAAAGCACACACAGGGAGAAATACCAGGGGAGTCTTCAGCCAGATCAAAACCATATGAAGCCTATATCACATCAACCCACCTCTGATGAAGAGGTCTGTTCTGAAATTCATGTACTCTAGACACACATGAACATACACTGTCAAACCACACACTTTAAAGGCTGCATTAAATGATGAGATGAGACTGAACCTACCAAAAAATGGTAGCAAATACAATAAATATAACACAGATAAAATAGTGTCATTAATGAACAAATTAATCTTTTGAACAAATTCTTTTAATGATTAAAATCTGACTTACAACCTCAGGAGTCTGAATTAGTGAATCCTTCACTGAATGAACTCACTGAATCCGTGATTATCAGCATCTTACTCTCTCTGAACTGCAAGTTATCTTACTTTCAATAATGTTCATCTGAAAATGAAGCATGTTTTGTGTAAATGAGATCCATAACAACATGCTTAATGACACAAATTTTGAACACTTTTTAATTGTATATAAGCTTTATATTTATTTTATTTTAAAACAGATAGTCCTGTCCCAACTCCCACCATTGGTTAAACCAAACAGGCTTGTAATGATTTGTGCTAGAGACCTGATGAAATGAGTAAAAGAAACTCAGAGAATACAATGTC
Organism: Sinocyclocheilus anophthalmus; assembly: GCA_018155175.1. Classification (NCBI taxonomy): domain Eukaryota; kingdom Metazoa; phylum Chordata; class Actinopteri; order Cypriniformes; family Cyprinidae; genus Sinocyclocheilus; species Sinocyclocheilus anophthalmus. The sequence continues at coordinate 553,047 of JADLZN010006844.1, forward strand.
TGGTACCAGGCAACTTAGTTCAAAAGGTTGAGGGTTGTATTTCACTTCCTGGAAAATTCTGAGCTTATTTCAGCACTTGGATTATTTTGGCATCGCTGCACAGGAAGTCATTTAACCAAGCCATGTGCATGTCAGTGGGAGTGGATCTGTGAGGGTTGTCTGTGCATTAGCCTTGTTTTATAACACAGCTGTGTTTGCATTGAACTGCTGAAGGGTGTCTGCATGCAGACTGCTCCTGAATGAGAATGACAATGTCAGCGAATGTTTGAAAGCGTGTCCATGTGATGATGAGTAATTGAGAGAAGAAGACAGAGAGGATAAGGGTGAGAGTGCACCAAGCTGACAGATAATGATGGTGCACTGACCTTCATTTGAAAGGATAACAGAACATTTATCTACGCAAATCCACATACGAGGCATGAGAAGGAGTACGACTGTCTTCACTCACAGCTATTTACACTAGTCAAAGTGTCAGTGTGTCTGCTACAGGAATACACAAACATATCCTTATCAAATAGTCTGTTCCTCCTAATATGTGACTATAGGAAAGAAAAAACAAATGAGATCTCTTTAATGCCTTTATTTTTTCTCCTAGACAGCAATGACATTAAATGGAGACTTCTTAATCAGTATTGTCTCTTGCTGTCCAGAAAAAATTTGGAAACTCCTTAAAACTAGATAATTTAACTTGAGAAGCAAAACTGTGCAGTATAAATATCAAATGAAAATATCAGTGATAAATATTAAATGACATATCAGTGAGAACTTGTGAGCGAAGAAACACAACCTCTGAGCAACTTATGTTTAGTTGGATTGATATTTTGACTTAGGCAATGAGCAGGTTATTCTAAGTAAACAGTTATTTTCATGCTGTGGCTCAAAATAAAAACAAACACATAGACATTTGCTAGTAAGGCTAATTGCTTCATTTGAAGTATAGGTGAATATAAAAAAGGAGCCTTTGCATGTAAAGATTTATATCTGTGTTTTTGATAAACACTTCAGTTGATTAAAAACAGTTGCAAATGGTATTACTGTGCAATTGATTCAAATCACAGCAAAGGACACACATAATGATACAGTTCAAAGAGGTTAATTGTCATGCTACCATGAAGGACACTGAAAAATGGGATAAAACATACATGAAAGCATAAACGATTCTGACATCTACACTTGAAATGATACTGGTAATGTTGCAAACATGCACATACTGTCAAAGCACAAATCAGAAGAGTTCATATAACTCTCAACCCCCGCTTACACTCTCTACAGGACTGTCATTGGGGTGGTACCCTTTCAAAAAAATACTATTATGTATACTTTAGACACTAATATGTACTTTTAAAGTACTAATATGTACCTTTAAGGTAATTATTTGTATCATTTAGGGGTAAACAAGGTACAAAGATGCACTTTTTAGCTTTTGCATATTAGGCTACCACCCCAGTGACAGCTTTGTATCTTTTTTCCCGAGAGTGTAGGAGCTGCTCAGACTGAAAAACATTAAAGACTTTTAAAAACGTTCATATAAAAGTATCTAAACTAAGCATACAGGTTGTGTATGTGTTAATAAGAACAGGAGGGGTCTCTCTTGTGTTATCTGCTGTGCACTCGCCTCATGTTTTTGGGATTATTTTTATGTTTTTCCAGCTTGTGCACGTATCTTCTCCAGAGGGACAAATTAAGAGTGCTGTTTGAGATACCGCACTGGTCATACCAGCTAAATCGCATCTGTATGTGAATTAACGTTGTGCACGGCACCCAGTCATGTGCTACATGTCGCAGTGCCTGTAAATCAGTTATGGTGTGTGCGTGTGAGTGTGATTCTTCTCTTTCAGCTGCAATGCAGGTTGCAGTCAAGGTTTCTGCAGAGTTATAGGCATAGCATATTATTCATAATATAAATCCTTTAACAGGTTTCTGTCTCTCGACATTGTGTATTTCCACTCTCTTCTATTTTCCATTATTAGATGCAGATGTTTCATTGACATGTTTTGTTTAGACAGCTGATATTGTAATTTTTTTCCTCACAACATTCTGTGAAATTTTACTTTATATTGCCAATTAAATACACTTAATCATTCAGTTTAGCAGTACTTTAATTAGTTGTGAATTCTGTAACTTTGGAATTAAGTTAACACAAATAAACTGAGCATCTGTTCTGAGTCAGTAATTACCTACATAGAAAATGTTCACAGAAACTTCTTAGAGATTATCAACCTGGTCCAATTTCAGCACAATACGTTTGAGTCTTCTGATTGGTCAGAAGGTCTGAACTCATTCAGTGTATGCATTATGATGGAATCATCCCTCAGGAGGCAAATGACTGGCCTGTGTAAATGGATCTGAGCATGGTATCAGTGTGTGGGTGTGCTTTATAGACACTGTGTCACTTCTGAAAGCAAAAGCCCTAATGGTATGAGGTTTGATTTGATATTTATATTGCATAATGTGTTCCATTATATACACTTACATTAATGCATCTAGCAGATGCTTTTATCCAAAACCGGCCAGTGCATTCAAAGTATAAATTTTTATCAGTTTATGCCTTCCTGGGAATCAAATCCATGACCTTAGCATGCCTAATGTCATTCTGTTTGATCTATAGGAACACTATACTAAAAAAAAAAAAAGGTTTTCTAACACCTATGCATATAAAACATAGATTGACTGACTCTAAATTGCAATTGAGACCAAATCAAACGACTGAACTTCAAATCAGTTGAATTCTAATGTGCCAAATTATGTTGTTCGGCATTCACATAAAGCACAGTGAACAGATTAATTAACTATATCATATGGAAAAAATCTGTTGCAAATCTAAATACTATTATTAATAATAAATGTAACTATTTCTTTTGAAGAATACTGATGTCTTCATACTGATGTTACGGTCATTTTTTAAAAGCAATAAGCTTCTTGCTTACACCCATATGTGTGCACAGAGACCACTCATCTATCTGAAATTTATTAAAGCACACGCAAGAGTGAATTTTTCTTGCTGTAATACACACTACTACAGAGGCACAGTGATTATTTGTAATGGCATTTAGTAGTTGTTTGCCCAATGAAATTAAACAGTTCCCTTGTGTTCGTGTATTGTGTCTTTGTATGTGTGTGTCGTGTTATTCAAGTTTGTGTGTACTGTATGTTAAAAATGTACCAGAGCCAGTTTTAGCAAATTTGCCCTGCTAAAATTACAGACTGGGGAAATGAAACACAATCCCAGACTGCAGACCAACAGTCTGAGAGAAAGAAAGAAACAGAGTGTTAAGAGTGAGTAAAAGAGAACATGGTGGGAGTTACAGAGAGGGGATGGAATTGATGTCAAGCACTGAAAATGATCATTTTGTCCACTCCATTCAAGCATGTGTTCAATATTTCTTATTAACAACTGAAGAAAAAACATCTGAGCTTGTCTAACATCCCAGCCTGATTTTAGAGGGGTTTTGAGTACCGAGTACTTTTCAGCTGGTCAGAATGGGAGACCAGCTTAAACCTGCTAAGAATATTTTCAGCAGTGATAACACAAAAACAAAACTATTTATATTCTAAGATAGACAGATTGATCATTAATATCAGTATATTATACACTGTATATCAGCATTATATTACCTGCTTAAGGTAGTGTAAGTGAGTTCACAGGTGAGTGACAACCTAGAGCCAGAGTCCAGAATGAGACAGGACTAACTCCATACATAAGACTAATATCCTGCAGAATGGCCCATTTTCATTCTCCACTTATACCTGCAGATCCTTTCTGATTAGAGGAAAATCGCTGTACAGGTTAGACACTATTTAATTCCTCATATATCATCTCACCGCAGCTGACAGGCAGCAGACAAACCAATTCCAAACTTATTTCCAATGCAGTGATATGTGTGTGTATGAGTGTCCTCACCCCTTCCCATTGTTCACAGTTTTTCAATTTTATTCAGAACTAATCAATACTGATTTAAGTAATCAGTATCACTCTTTTTTATGTGATGTAGATTTTTCTCTTTCCGACTGTTTCAATATTTATAATGCTGTTTGTAAAATGCAACTGTATGCAAATGCGCCTTAATTGCTTTTGAAACATACACACGTACACAAATGCACACACAATGAATGTGGGATAGCTGGTGGGTGGAATAATTGACAGCTATGGCTTACAGAGACTTGAGTAGAGTCTAGATAGTGGGATTATATTGGAGCATCCTTTTTTAGCACAGAAGACTTGGCTTGGTTCTGCTACGTGAGGGTTCCTCTGGCATGTGACGCGGGCTGCCCCTGCAATGGCTTAACCCACGCACTGCTATAAATACATCCAGCATGGGTGCGCTGCTATAAAACTGCTCAGCCCACTGAGCACCTCTGAGCCTTTGGATCTCTCCTGATGCACCAATGGACCAGAACTTTAGGCTTCAAAGCATAAAATATTTTTTCTTAGTCTTGCTGCCAAAATGCAAAGACTAGAGTATTCCGTTTCTTTTCCATGCAGAGGAGTAAAGTGAATAAACCCACCTTGACTCTGATTTGACAGATGCACCATGTAAACTGTCACTGCACTCTGTTGTCTAGATTGTGCTGTGTGTGCTTGGCATTTGATGTCGCTGTTCTTTTGTACCTGATGTTCCACAGAGTTTGAAAGTGCTGTTCTTGAGATCTGAACTGTTTCTGTAAGAACATTACATTTCCAAAAGCCTAAGATGCAATTTTAAATTGGTTTATGCTAATCTGTTTTTCTATAAAGACCTTCTTCCCTTCTTAATATTTAGTAAATTTGATTATGAAGAATCTTACAATCAAATCAGAACACACGTCTGAATGGAACATTTGACTGCTTAAAGGAGATGCGTGTGTAATTGTATTTAAACCGCTCAGTAAAGGTGACCTGCTGATTACCCAGAATGCAGTATGGCTACATATCAAGGCCACCTACCCTGTGGAAGTAGGACGCTGGATAGCCCTGCACGTACTTGCTACTTCCTTTGGGAGAAGAAGGAGTGGATGCTCAGTAAGTACCTTTACAGGAGTAGAAACAACAACTCTTCTCACCTTGTTTCCCAAGGGGTTAGCACAGGAGAACAAACAGCGCAAAGTCTATCTGACCTGAATTCGGTTCAACCAAGTGACCTTTACAAACGCATAGTGTGGGCCGAGCTGAAGGAGGACCCAGGTTAAAGGAATAGTTCACCCAAAACTTAAAATTGACTCACCCTTCAGGCAATCCAAGATGTAGATGAGTTAGTTTCTCCACTGGAAGAGATTTGGAGAAATTACATCATTGGTAAGCATTAGATGACTTGCTCAGCAGTGGATCCTCTGCATTGAATGGGTGCCGTCAGAATTAAGAGTCCAAACACAGTCCAGCGACATCTAATTATTCTGTGGTAGTGAAAAAGCTGCATGTTTGTAAAAAAACAAATCCATCAAGGATGTCGTTTAACTGTAAAGTCATGTTGTGGCTAAAATAACGAGTCGCGAATATTGATAATAACTTCTCAGTGAGAAAAAAGGTCCATCCCCTGTTGTCTATCACTTCAAAATTCCAGAAAATTGTGTGAACCGTTTTGGGACGTGTTTTTGCAGCTGTAGACGGTGCTATCAGATGCATATTTCTCTCACTGGATTTATAATGAGTAGATCTTTTTCACTGGAAAAAGCAGTATTATGGATAGAGGACTTCTATTTTTGCCAAAAGCAACGGTTGAAGTAAAAAACATTCTTAATAATGGATTTTTCGTTACAAAACAAGGAGCTTTTCACTTCAAAGATGGTTAGATGATGGCTTGAATGTATTGGTGGATTAGTTGTGATTGTTTTATCATGATGATTGGATTCTCAGTTTGACAGATCATCACCAGAGGAATCCATTGGTGACCAAGTGTATGTAAGCTAAAGTGTTCTCCAAATCTGATTAATGATGAAGAAACAAACTAATCTACCATCTGAATGGCCGGGGTTGAGTACATTTAATTTTTTAGGTGAACTATTACTTTAACCAAATAATGATCATGGAGTACCCTCCAGCAGGCATTCCGGGGCTCGCAAAATTTTGAAAATCTGGTAGCCCACGGAGGCAGGCACATCTCAGATTTGGGGTAGTCCGATAATAAATTTGAAACTATGCAAGCTAAACCAAAGACAAGTTTATTTAAAAAATATTAGAAACGTAGGGATAGAGGAAGAGTTCAAAATGTCAACCAAAAGCACATAGTTTTCAAATACAAAAAATATCAACAAATATATCAAGGAATGGGATATGATTGCCCTATTTACAGGGTTTGAGTCCTGCAGGGTTTTTTAAAAATCAAAAAGGTTTTTGGAGGAAACATCCCAGGATTTGTCCATATAGTGAAGAATTCGTAACAGTTACCAAACACGGTTGAGGTCCAAATGCAGTACTAGAGGCAGACTTCAAAGGGTCTGCTAAACGACCCAGCCTTGAGGATGAAGAAGGTCATCAGACAACATAGTCATTTTCTTAAACAATTAAAAATGTATATGCTTTTTAACCTCAAATGCTCGTCTTGCTCTAGCTCTGCTTGCACATGTGCGTCTTCACGTATTACGTAATCCCATTGAAAAGGTCACACGTGGTCAGCTCTTCGTCTGTGTACTCCAGTTCAAAAAGGTAGAGCAGGGTGAAAAACTCCATCTCATTTTCATCTCCTCCAACTTCAAAATCGACAGACATCTTTGTTTTACCTTTTTTTGTAAAGGGCATTTAACTTTCTTTGCACGTTCACTTTGTAAACACGGTCGCGTGTCCTTGCCTACATCACAGGGCCTTTCAAGAGAGACAAATGTGTGAAGTCGAGCTAGGCAAGTGAGCATTGTGTTTTAGAAATATATACTTTTTTTTGTTTTCTGAAAATGACCGTGTTTCGCTTAGATGGGGCCCGAGGGGGTAGCGAGAGGGGGCCAATGAAGGCCTCATGATAACACATTATTCCGTTCGGCTCGGGAGCGTGAAGCTTCAATGAAACTGCAATTTGGACCTTCAACCGTTTGGTAACTCTTTTGAAGTCCACTATATGGACAAAAATCCTGGGATGTCCCAAAAAAACCTTAATTCTTTAGACTGAAGAAAGAAAGAAAAGACATAGGAACATCGGAGAGGACATTGGGGGGAGTAAATACAGGAAATTTTAATTGAAAGTGAACTAACTCCTGCAAGGCCTGCACAATTAATAAAAGTAACACTGTGTGCGTATGGGCAATGAATTATGGCGACATATTAAATCATAAATGTGACATGATTTGCGTCAGATACGGTATCACAAAAACAAAAGTCTTATAAAAGAGAACCTCACATTTAAGCCTTGTAAGACATTTTAAGAAAAGGCAAGTCGAACAACTACAATTATATGAAATTAAAACATATAAATTATATATGTTACTGTTCTATGTGTGTAGATTTTTAGGAGACCCAAAGCTTCTTTCCATTTTTACAAATCTGCGTTGTTGTTTGCTGGTTAAAACATGGGTCAATTTTGGCATTTGGTCTAAAAGATAAAAATGTTAAAAAACGTGGCCGCGGACGTAGTGTCCGTGACGTCACTCGTAGATTTCATAAGAGCATTTTTGAAGCCTAAAGTGGGTGGAGCCAGCCGTCGCCATCTTGGCAGCACGTCACTCCTGGATAACTGAAAATGGGAAAAGAGGCCGGGACGTCGGTGGAGCTGGTTGCTGAAACCACGCCAGCCTTGCGCGACAGTGGTGACAGCAGCGGCAATCCACCTGTCACTCAAGTGGCCAACCCCCTGTTCACAGAATTTTAAGGCTCAATATAATTTAAATGGATGAGTTATAAAAAAAATTCACCCACCTCACATTTGTCATGAAGGGCAAAATTAGCTATATTGACCAAAACCACTTTTTGTACCAGTCTGTAAAAAAAACAATTTCTGCTGTAAAGTTGGCCCTGTTTTAACCTGGGGAGTCTAGGGACTGACTCCCTTTTGGAACCAGTCTCTAGTAGCAAGTCGATTAATTGCACTTTAAGTCACTTCCGTGTTGGTTTCAAGAGAGATACGGAAAGGTGCTGGACTTGTGTCTGAAAGAAGCAGCCAGATGGGCGTTATGAAAATGCAAATCATCTCTGCCACTAGGTGGGGCTTTGAAACGGCAGACAAGGGTTTTTTGGTTTTCCCCGGTAATGGCGTGATGTACACGAATCCCTGCACCAAGCTATAACGCTACTTCTCAGGCTAAGTGAAATTAAAATGCCATGGAAAGTTTTCTGAAGACAGTCGGTTCTCTTCAGTTATACATTCATATAAAAACACCCACACCGTGTTTTGACTTTGAAATGTGTAGCACTCATTTATGAAATGAAATCATAGCCTTAATCGTCACATTAAGCCATATCGCGAATCTTGTCTTTCCGTCTTTAAATTTAAGACCTCTTGAAATTAGGACGAAGGGAAGAACTATAAATTATATTATAAAATAAGACTTTTTATACCATTAGGTAGGCCTATAAGACTTTGATACCACTAAATTGAAGACTTTTTAAGGACAGGGCGATGATACATTTTGGTAGCCCGACACTGATTCCGGATTCCGGATACAACATTCAGACACGTGTGTATGCCTATGCACAACAAGTATAACCATCAGATTTAAACAGCATGAAAACAGCTGCATTTTGAGCAAAATCATAATTTAAATGAACAGGTCCTTCACAATAAAGGCCTTTGTTTACAGAGTCAACAGCAGCAATTTTCCTTCCATTCAATGGAACAACAAAGACACATGCATAACAATATGAAGCGGAGCAAACAACTCTCAGAGAATGGCAGATCCTAAAGTTCACAACACCACTCTAAAGTGAAAATAAATAAATAAATAACTGAGAAAGTATCCTCGCCAGCTTTTTATAAACAGAGCTTACTTCTTCTAACCATAGTGCTCTCTGTATCACATAGCCAACACAAGCATTGAAGCACACCGTGACTTAAAGTCAGCATGTGCTTTCTCATTCTGAAAATGAGACCTCACCCTGTGACGAACACAAAATACACTCAGACAGAAATAGAGATAGCAAAAAGAAATGAAACTTTGGAACAAGAGCCAAATATAAACATGGACAATGGATTCTTGCATGCACACACACACAACACACAGTGAAGTACAGCATTAGTCAGAGCTCTCCAGGGAGAGAAGAGGACCTGTTTGTATTTTTCAAAAGGTAAATGGCGGTGCGTGACTAATAGAAAACTGTGGCAGAGTTGCTTTTAATGATTGTCTTTCAGCTGAGATGTGTCTCGAGTGGACAGCAGCACTCAGTCTGGGGGAGAAAGGCTGAATGGAATTAGCAAAACTGCACAAACCTTCCAAAAAGCACTTGCACTTCATTGTCTGCTATTGAATGAAGAGTACAGATGAGTGGAAAACATACTGGAACAATCCACCACTCAACCCAACATACAGTGTGGTCATTCATTTAATATTTATGTCAAAAAGCATAAATGAATATACTTTTTTATAGTATCTGTCTTTCAAATATACAAATACTGTATATTGCTATAATAACTTAGCTCAAAACATACTTTATGCTGGTATGTGAATGCTTCTAATTGTGATTTTATGATGTGTTTACATTGGTTCAATTGCACAAGTACACAATGCATTTTCTGCATTACCACAAGGGGCACACTACTGGTTATTGACATAAGCAGCATTCTTCTAAACTTTCAGGTAAAATACTGTGATGGAGGAGATACAGTTGACGTTTATTGCTAGCTTTATAGTGCGCATTACATATGTTTATCGGGACTATGTTAACGTCTGAATTTGTATACTTGCCTAGAGTACTATGGAATTTCTTTTACATTGTTCAAACAAGTCCAAAACACACTGTACACAAATACACTACCATATAAAAGTTTGAGGTATCACAATTTCCACAAAAATATTAAGAACATCTGTTTTCAACATTGATAATAAGAAATGTCTCTTGAGCAGCAAATCAGCACATTAGAATGATTTCTGAAGGATCATGTGACACTGAAGACTGGAGTAATGAAGTTGAATATTCAGCTTTAGCATCACATGAAGTAAAAAACAGTTATTTTAAATGGTAATATTTCACAATTTTACAGTTTATACTGTATTTTTGATTAAATAAATTCAGCATTGGTAAATCTTTCAAAAACAAAAAAGACCCGAAATGTCTGAATAGTAGTGAATATGAATGCTAACACTTCTAGCTACACAAACTCAATTTCACACATTGTTGCATTTCAAAATGTGTCATCACTATGCAAATCATAACACTACACATTGTATTCTTGGAATTGCTGCAAGAGGCGCTATAGCAGGTATACTGTATAAACTGTCTTCTTCTATGGTCAGTTTTCACTGTCAGTCAAGCAGTGTTCAGCAGTTTGAAGAAAATCTTGCTGAGCAAGTTAGCTTAAGTCGACATAGCTAACTACTTGAATAACAGCAAATTATGTTGAACAACACAGATATTTAAGGTAACTCTATCACCCCCCTGAGTACTGGAGTTACTACCACAGTAATGCAAGAACGTGTTAAGTTAAATTCACTGAACACTTGATGACCTTTTGCTAGTTATTATCTGTAGTTCAAAGGTAAAAGTGTGTGCGGAAATAAAACCTTTAAGATACCATTCCTGAACTTTTTCTCATCAGAGTAAACAGACAGTATTTTTTTGCCACAGCTTATCCAGAAGAAGGGAGAGAGAAAGAGACAGACAAACAGACAGAAAGAAAGTGAGGGAGATGTTTTTTGGGTGATTGTGCGCAGGTGTTGTGTTCTAAATCTTTGTGATACTGCCAGCCTTCCACTGAACACAAATGTACTTTTTTGCCTTCTCCACACAGTGCAACCCCTTCTTGCTACACCACAGAAAAACTGCCTACTGCCTGTGATTGCTCTCAGCCTCTCCCCCTCACACACATCAGCCTTGTGCAGTAGAAATAATAATATTTGCTAATATATTTGCCAGAGGTCTTCCTGTCAAGACTCTGTCGGTTTAGTTATTTTTAGACAGGCAGGTCCAAGGCTACTACCATACACAAATGCTGCCTTTTGTTTTTTGATCAGACCTCAGGAAACTTCCTCTAAAGGTGCAGTCACACTTGTTTGTTAAATTCAGTCATTTAAATAGAAATCCATGCCATCTGGAGTTTTGCGTGAGGTCGAAAAAGTTCCCTATGCAGATTTCGCTCATGTTCAAGTTGGTCTCGCAAATTCATTTGAAGGTGACTTATGTGTGCACTGTAAAATAACAATAATGTGACCACAAATTCATACAAAATACACCAGTATTTGCATTTTTTAAAAGATTTTTCAAAAAAATACTATATACAAAATACAAAAATAAATACTTTTATTCATCCATCATCATATCTTTGACATTCACAATCTTTTATTCATTTTAAGTAACTTTGAATGGACCCTTTTCACATTTCCAGGGTTCTCAGAAGTGGAAGTTGTCATACCTCTGTCAACTTCTATAGAGGTGAATAGAACTACAACAATTAGAATATAGTTGTACCATTTGCTATAATAACATAAGAAAAAAAATCAACAATAGTGCTCTTAGGATTTTACAAAAGAAGAAAAAACATCAAACAAGAGATTGATTATTTTGGTCAAAAGAGAAAAATATATCAATTTTCCATCACTCTCTTAGCCATTGTATTGGAAACACTCACAGGCAACGTTAACCAGTTTCTGTAATTCAGCCAAGGGAATATAACAAAAAAGTAGTGAGGGTATAAAATGACTTTTTTAGACACCTATACACTATTCACATACCAGGGGTGACATACCGTGATTCTTTTTATTCTGTATCGGCATGTAGTAAGCCCAGAGGATTCTATGCCTGGGTGTGTTTTGGCTTGTGGCTTTTCTATTGTTTCGAAACTTGTGATGGTAATGCATGAGGAAGCAGATTTGCCAATAGCGTGCAGGTATGGTACAAGGTAATTGACCAAAACGTGGTGTGCAGAAGGATGGAACTCACAGAGTAAAGCGGTCAACGGACAATGCATCAATATGCGTACATTATCGTATGAGGACTGTGCACAAAATGTCAATAGGAAAAACAAAGCCAAACTCAGAAGTTAAGCGCTAAAAACGGGGACGTATTTTACCTGCCAAACTCATTCGTGTTGTTTTGTTGTTTTTTTTGGAGTCTGTTCAGCACAAGTCAGCGGTGCTATGCACAGAACACTTATAGGGCATCATAGGGAGCAGAGGGGCCGCTGTAACGGGAATCTGTAATGTATGTATAAAGAATGTGGGCCTGACAGAGAGGTATTTGGGAATAGATACAGAGGACGATTGATATCATAGGCAGGAGGAGAAATTTCTGAACAATGTTCCGCAAAACGTTCCACGTACAAACTCCCAGCTCGTATCGGTAGGTTTCCCTCACACACCACACTGTTTAAGTGACATTGAAGCAAGGCGAAAGAGATAAAGAGAATGATTCAGACTAAAGGATGATAAATCAATGTACGAGGATGTAGCTGAGGCGGCACGCTTCCTGAATCCCTTTAAAATATCTCACGCACTATTTCTTTCTTCCTTCTCTTACAAGACATTCATTTACTTTGTCGTCTGTCAGTGTCCATTATCCACGTACCTACAAGTTAATAGAGGGCGATGACGCAGTTACATTTTTCCAGGCGCGGCTTCCTTGCTTCCATTCTTCCTTTCCTTTCCTGTCAGGCTTAATCTCTGTTATCAAACATGAGCAGTTTGTAATCATCAATATGCCCATCTTTATAAGGAAGCATCTGTCATATGAGCTGTATAGCTGAATTCTGTCAACCTTTTGCAGGCATTAGTTTAGTTTTTGAGCTTGTAAAGGTGCATATGTGCATTCAGGCTTGACAGAGGATAAAAAGTCTTTGAGCATTAAGAAAAAAAAGAAGACTTTTTTCTGTGATTAGCCAAAGACGGAAAAGCTTTTTAAAAAATGTCCCTCCAGAGGCCACAAACAGTCAATAAATTCAGCCATTTCATGACGAAGTAATAATAATAATCCTAACAAGGATGTGTGCCTGGAATAACATTAAGGGAATAATACAGTGTGGCCATGCCAATTTCCAACATATTCAAATAATGAAGAAAAAACAGCTTTTAATCAGTATTTATGTTTTTTTTTCCTACTAGAATACAAAAATGTTTTTTTTAAAGTGGCATGGTTTTATTGTTGCGCTCCTTCTCTCTGTTTCTCACTCATAGCAACCTAACGGTTGGAGGGGTATGTTTAAGGATGTTCTGCCCAAGTCGTAAAACTGACGTCATCAGAGAAGGAATGCCATTCCAGAGCGGAAGTAAATGTTCAGATTTTGATTAAAGATTGCAAAGACAAACATTTTTTTTCAGCGGATTAACATGCGCGGATTAATTGTTTACATCAAGACTAGCTATGTGCGCTAGTAAAGTAAATAAAGTCAACATCCTCACATTCAATGTGGAGGAAGTTAACATCCTCCACATTGAATTTAATTTAACTTCCTACCGTATCGGAGAGAAAAGAAGTAGCTCGTTGATCTGCCAGTCTTTCATGCCGAGAAAGTTGATCTGCGTTGATTTCGGCGATAGTTCGGGGGTGCAAATCGGGTTTAAAATCGGCCTTAAAATCCTCTAGTGTGCGGCCAGCCTTAATCTCTCTATTGGTTATCATCAGATAAGTGCCATCTCAAGGCCTGGAGACACACACAAATATATATTTATATCACGGCATGAAATTTCCTTTGACGTTTATTGAAATTCTCAATTAAACAATCTTTTCCACTTTTTTTTTTTTTATTTAAACTGACCCAAACACACATTTATCTATCAAAGTGAGGACATACAGCAAACTTGTACGATTTTATATCAAATTAATTCTAATTACTACAGACTAGACAAACCTCAATAAAATAATGTTATAAAAAAGATCTTTCAAATTGAGCACCTTCCCAAGTTGTCGCCAAAGGGAGAATTTGTCATTAATTTTGGCCAGACTGCAGCTAAGTAACCTCATATACTCGTAACACATCTCACGACTACAGCACAACACTAAACGACCTCAGGAGTCAGTAATCTCTCTGCTAATTGTGCATGCTGATATTGACACTGAATTAGATTATTAACCATTTGCCATACCCAATTAGCCGGTCAATTGAATACTGAGTTAATTAACGAGCTGAATCATAATACCAGATTAGCTCATAATACCAGTGTAAAGTCAACATATTGTAGTGTTTCCTTAATACAGTGTTACACTTGACTTTTAAGTTATCATGAAATGCCATTCATAACCCATTTTACTTTGGTAATCTGATGTATTTTCAACCAGGGGAAAAAAATCATAGGACAGGACTTGATTTTATTCATCAGGAACTGATCAAATCAAGCACAAAGCAAATTCATCCCAGATTCACAGCAAGTTTTGATACAAAAATGATTGACGTAGACAAATGAATTCTGCACAATAAACAAGAAACATGTATTAAGAAAGTAAACAGGGTCAGTTTTGATTTCATGTTGATTTTAGGTAACAGAGTTCTTCAAGCCTTTTGACTTTGAGGCGTTAAACAGGAACAAAAAAGAGACTCAATGGAGTCGAGGCCTCATTGTCCTGCTATAAATTACCTACTGAAAAAAAGAGGCCATGGAGAGAAGGGACACAGGAAATCTGCATCTGAGAAGCTCTCAATCTCATTAAAGTGTTAAGCTGTAATCATGAATGCCGGCCAAGAATGCTTTAAAGCGTGATGGATGTCAGACAATGACATTGTGTCTCAAATCATAGCAAGCTCTATCTATCTGTCTGTCTGTCTGTCTATCTATCTATCCTTATCTTATTATATAGGCTACTATACAAAATTATACAAAATATATATACATGTACTTTTAGTTTTTATATTTTATAAACATGCATTTTTCAGTTTTTACATATTTGTGTACACATCTTTCAGAGCGTCAATGATAGCAGCATCGTTGAGGAGCATTGCCTACGTTCTATGAATCCAGAAACGGTGGCCAGAGGAAGTAGAGGAAAGGCTGGCTGCTAGGCAACATGACGATGCCTTTTAAAACATGGTTGACATGGCAAGGTCAAGGACTCCCCCCTCAGACTTTCCCCTTGTTCTCAGTACAAAGACCAAGTGAAACAAAACCAGCCTTCACCTGCACACAGCACCCACAACAATACTTAGATTTTAGTATCACTGAGCAATAGAATCATAGACTGCCAGTTTTATGACACTAAAGTAAAATGAAATTGAAGGTATATAATTTGGTGTCTTTGAGAACTTTTAAAACTATTATTCGACAACTGCAGGATGAGCCAATGGTTTGTACATTTCTAAAGTTTTTAAAGTCGTGTTTGTTTTACGTTTCTACAGGTTTTGTGTTTATGTGTAAGTCAAATTACAATACAACATTATTCCCAAGTTGTCTATCCCTTTTTTAATAGATGGTAATGAAATTGAATGATAAAATGGCCTAAGTATTGAGAAATGGGTTCTAGCGAATATAAAAAACTGTAAGCTCACTGAAAACTGTTCTACTGAGCTGGTGACCTGAATCAAGAATCAAAAGTGATGTTTGATTACTTGCAAACCCAAGTGTGCTTGGTCCAAACCCACTACCAGTTTCTTTTTTGGGTCCGGACAATGATTACTAAAGTTTCACTGTAACAGAGTAATGACTCAGATGGAGAAGATGCAACTTTAACTGTAAAACTTTAAATGCACTTGCGTTTGTCTGCTGCAGATGCCTTGCAACTTGCAAGAGGTGCAAAAAATGAAAGCCGCTCTCACTGAGAAATGCATTACACTACAGTAAGTCTGACTGTGAGCAAACAAAAAAGCGCATTAGACATTAATCGCCATTGTTTTTATATTCTTGAAAACTCGTTGGCATACTATCCAATTTAAAAATGAAAAATGGCTTGTATCCCAACAGCTCTGGTAAAACTTGCTTCCTGGATTGACAAACATGAAAGGCTGAAACAGAGCCTAATGACAATAATTCCCAAAGGGAGCCATCATACTGACACAACCATCCACGGCTGACAGGAATATACTGTACGTTATCTGCACATAATGAGACTGTGGCTTAAGGGAAGACCTGAGGCACTGGAATGCAGCACAGATAGGAATCAGCTGGCCGGCAGGGGATGGATCTGTTTCTCTGGCCATGTGTGCTGGGTCAGCAGGATAGCAGAGGAATCCTGACCTCATCTGCACTCAGAATCAAACTCAAATAGTTTTTATGCATTGCTGGAGATTTACAAAGAACGTTGCTTGCATACAAACATTTAAAAATGCATAAAAAGCCCTCATCTCCAGCAATGAAAATGATTTTGAATGTCTACACATAAATATCCATGTCTGCATGCATGTTTGAGTCTCTGTGCATGTACTGTATAGGCATCTACATGTCTCTGCGTGTATGTGTTTATGTTTGTTTTTATCCATACTGTAGCTTGAGTTCCTTTCAGACTGAAAGACTATAAAACAGTTTACCAGATCACATTTGATTTCCCATCTCCTCGGTTTCAACTTTCATATCAAATACACACCCACACAAGTGTGGTTGTTTTTCTATCATGGTGGGGACTTTCCCTTGACTCTTAGTTTTTGTACTGAGCTACTGATATTTTCTATTGTACAATCCCAAATCTTACCCTTTTGGAAACTTTTCTGGATTTTTATATTTCATTAAGACATATTTAAGTGGGGTTACTAACCGCGATGCCCATGCCTGGTCCTCAACAAGATGATTTCAGGAAGGTATTAATTGCGCTTATGAAGAACTCATCTTGGTGCGTCCACAACACAGACAAAATGTGACCCTCACATTTATTATTGGCTTGCACTGGAGCCATGGGTACTTTGTTAAGGCTGAATAATTTAAAAGACTGAATGGCTATCGTGACTGAGCGCTGATATTGGTCCCAAGGCCTAAAGTGAACGACTTCAATCATAAACATATCAGTCAGTCTGTGAAAGTGGGAAGGCACGTGGGGCTGCACTTTCTGTATAGTGATAAAGAACGGAAAAGAGAAAAACACGAAAGAAGAAAAGAATGCATTACGCTAATGCGAGCGACAGGATTCTGGCACCTTTTCGTTTATAGATGAGCTCTTAAATGAAAGCAGTTATATCACTACCATTGGGTAAAGAATGTTTTGAAAGTCCTTTCTACTATTTTATCATCAAAAACCTGAAAAAAAAAATATATATATCGCGATTTCCACAAAATGTTGTTGGACATTAATGTTGGTTTTCAACATTGATAATCAGAAATGTTTTTTTGAGCACCAGACTGGCATGATAGAATGATTTCTGAAGCATCATATAACACTGAAGACTGCAGTAATGACCAATGGCCATCACAGGAATAAATTACATTTTAAAATATATTAAAATAGAAAACAGTCATTTTAAATATTCACAGCATTACTGTTTTTGCTGTATTTTTCATCAAACAAATGAAGCCTTTGAGAGCATTAGAGACTTTAAACTCCAAATGTGTAAATATAATTATGGTTAAAACACTTAAACATCTATGTTTGCTGCAGTTGCTGAACTGTGCTAAATAGCCGTCATCCAGATCAGGCACCGAAAAGAAAATTATTATAAAACTGTACATTTTTGTCCCAGTCAACCAGAGTCAACTCTTATCTCTGCAGTAATGTGTGTATTTGCACTAATGTTTGATAAATGGCTTGCTAATCGGATTTAATCACGTGTATCCTCTAATTTAATATCCTTTCCCTTTGATTTCTCTCTCTCTCTTGCAGTTTCCTCATCTTGTTTCCTTTCCTCTCTCTGTCAGCACACCTCCCTCCACATACAATCGACATCTGTCTAAACTTGTGAATATTCATCATATACAAACTTAGAAGAAGATTAAACACACGGTCCATGTGTGTGCGCAAGGGGACATTTTGATTACAGGTCAACATTACTCATTTTTTATTTTCCAGTTCACATACAGGTTGTTGGGATAAAACTAAAGCCAATTTATAACAAATGCGTGTGTGTGTGTGTGTGTGTGAGAATCTAGGGAAAGCCCTGCCCAGTGGTCTGTTCTTCATTTCACATTCACTCTTTCTCTCTCTAAAAGCTATCCCACAGCTTTGCATGCATCTGAATACGTATGACCAGGCGAAAAATCTTGCCGTTTCTGGGGAAAACATGGTTTAAACAGCTGGTCAAAATCGTGTTACACATTGTATCGTAAACTTCTTCAGAAAGTACATTGGCCTGAAATACTTAAAATAAATAAGGAACCCATAAGGGGAGGCTACGGAAATTGTGTACACGGTGTTTGTGAGATGACGCATTCGACTATGATCTCTGCTTTGTGCAGATTCCGAGGCATGCCTGCTTGGACCGTTGTGTGTGGTCAGAGGAAGAAACATTAGAAAAGAAGATAAAAACTACCCAGTGTACAATCTCTTTCTCTCTCCTGTTATAATATTTATAGTCATTTTCAGCACCCTACTGTTTCTACAAGGGGAGAGGGGGTTCATAAATCTTTTTGTGTTTTGGTCCCTCAGCTGATTCGCCTGAGAGAATCGATCTACCAAACACCCATCAAAGGTGTGTGTGTGTGGTGTGTTGAATCTCCGCAAGTATCTGAATCTTTGTTCAGCCCAGAGAGATCACACAATAACAAACACATCTCTGAAACAAACATAAACACACACACACACACCCCCTCGTCTAGCGTGTCCTCATCAACAATTATACTCAATGATTCTCGAACCTTTTCCACACTTTTTCACACAGAAAACAGCACACATCACACCACACACAAACACACACAAAAGAGATGCTGGTGATAGTAAGACGGCGGCCTGGAATGCGCTGAGATGCCCTCAGGAACAGCTAAGGACCATTCATGCACCCCACACACAGCACAAACATTGAGAAGGCGGATAGGAGCGAGTGGTAGGGAACAGAAGGGCAGGAGGCTGTTGGGACTCACGCAGACAAGACATGAGTAGAAAAAAAAAGAAAAGGAAAATTAACAAACGAACATAGATAGATTCGTGTATTTAGAAAATAAAAACGGGCCGGAGAGAAAAGGTCAGCTGTAATTATCTTTTCAATAGTGCACTACTGTACTACCTCTCTCTTATTTTTCCCCCTTTTAAATCAACATTTGTCTTTCATCTACATTTTCTGTGACCTACAAAATTATTGGGTCATGGGTTAAAATATTATTTCTGTATGGGAGGGGAAACTTGAGTGACAGGTGAATTGTCCAGTTAGATTCACTGGCTATTGGACCAATTACAAACTCTGCAGTTCCACTCTAGAAAAGCTCTTGAAAGCTCGCCAAGGCTGCATTTATTTGATCGAAAAAAGTAAAAACAGTAATATTGTGAAAAATTATTACAATTTAAACCTAATGAGAGTTCAGGATATGGCATAAGCGAAGATTATCTCTCAATGAAGATACTCACGAAGCGGTCAAATACCGCAACAACCTGTTTGGATGCTCCCTCTAGCAGCTTATTTGGATTTACACAGCCATACATGCATTTATGTGACGAAGGCATAGCAAGCTAGCAAACTGTAGGCTGTAAAGGTAATGACAGCACCGAACCACTGATGCTAATGCGCTCTAGTTATTAGGTGTGTTTGACTTCAAAGTACCGCAAGAGCTAGAGAGCAGACGACTCTGCATTTTGCTTTTTCAGAATCGTTTCGCTTAGTGCTGTCATAAACCGATCAGTCGGACAGCGCTGCTTCAAGCCTAAACACCCTCTTATAGTGTTAGGGATAGAGTGGGAGGGGGCTCTCGGCTCAGCTGGCTTCCAGTGTGTCATATGAGACATGATTTCGCCCACCCAAATCAATACCTGACCACCAAAAATAGTGAAAAAATGTCTTTAACGGCGTGCGTCACCGAAATCCACCCAATCAGCCACTTACATAGGTTGACAGTCTTTGTAACGCTGTATTAGCGAATAATTTTATAACATTTATAAGGCGTGGTTGTTATTCAGAACGGCATCTTAAACAATGTTCTACTAGAGAATTGCCTTTACGCGGATTTAGAAACAATTCTCTGAATTGCCTTTACGCGGACTTTAATATAGTGATTATTTTAAAATGCTTTCTCTATTCACCCATAACATTACCTAAAGAATGTAATTTGACTAATTTCACAATCCTTCCATATGAGAGTGTTAAGACAAATGTTTTAGAGTTAGGTGGTTAAGCATAGTTTAGATGCTTAAATGTGAATTTAACCATTTTCATAATAATAAAGATTTTCATAATCACTCAAAAATTGTAACATTCAAAATACAAATACAAAAAAAATCCCTGCATTACAATGCAGAGTAAAAATTATAATGTTGCATATAAATACAAAATATTAAATATTGTTTTTACTTATAATCCTTATTTTTACTGTATTTTGATTTTGCATTTAATATTTTTAATCCATTTAGCAACAATCACATTTTTTAAATACTTCCAAGCAATTACACAAATATTGAATATTATTAAAAGACTGAGAAATGAAATCTATTAAGATATCCAAATTCTAACTACTGAAGACTTAGAATCCCCTATGCTTATCAACATTACACTACGGAGGACAGAAAGCAAAAGACAGAGAGACATTGATGCATGAAGTTGACAGCACATGCTCAGTCTCTCAGTGGCAGGATGCATCACTGAGGTCAATATGTCTTGCAAATGGAAATAAAAGCACATTTTAGATCATCATCTAACACTCACTTGAAGTTAATCTTTAAAAACACAAATCATTAAATAAAATGCTGTTTAATGTAATCTTTAGCAAATATCAAAATGAATACTGATTTTTCATACCGTACAGTGTTGTGATTCTTACA
This sequence comes from Sinocyclocheilus anophthalmus, assembly GCA_018155175.1. Lineage (NCBI taxonomy): Eukaryota > Metazoa > Chordata > Actinopteri > Cypriniformes > Cyprinidae > Sinocyclocheilus > Sinocyclocheilus anophthalmus. Next base: position 573,901 of record JADLZN010006844.1, read on the forward strand.
TTTATTTGTAGCACTAAAAATGACTGGTTTTAGCTTTTAATGTTTTATTATTTATTTAGACAAAAAATTATACATTTGAATACTGCCCATTTATCAGTTATTGGTATGGGCCAAAATTTTTAAATCATGCATTCTTACATAAAACTCATACAAAATGACTTCACAGACATCAGCATTATCTAATAGAAAATATTCTAAAACAACTGCATATGGGCTGTAATCTGAATAATTTAAGATCTGCACTGTGAGCATGAGGAATGTTCCAGAAACCCGCAGCTGATCTGCTTACAGTATCCTGCCCTTCAGGTAGTGGACTCAGTCTCTCAAGAGAATTTTTAGGAACTGTTTTGAGAACAGTACTGGCATAGTTTAACTTCAGATTCCAATCCTATATGGAATAATAACACTGCACTGCTGGAGAGAAACACACACACACACACACACACACAGGGCTCACAGCACAGGATCTCAGCAAAAACCTAAAGCAACAGATTGAATCAACACGACAGCCAAAAACAAGGATGCTATTTTCATTTGCACATGACCAAATCCTACACACAATGTGTCCACATGCACACAGCATGTGTGCACGTACACAAACACACTGTATACACCTCCTCCACTTTCATGGCACTAGTTGCCATCGTATCGAAGCCATCTGTGTACCAGCAGTACTGGCACCTTGATTAGAGAGAAAGTGGGGATAGAGTTGGCTCTGCTATGGCAGCTAAGCACCATGCATATCTACAGGCCATAATAACACCAAAGACTCATTTACAACTCTTGCACTGTAAAGCAAACAGCCAAAGCTGACAGGCTTTATAAGGTGTTAAAGGCATTATTTAGCAAGATTTTTTTCTAGCAATCTAGGAAATTGGCAGTCATCAAGTCCTGGTGTTGTTTGTTGCTAAAACGCATCAGTTCACAATAATAGTATCAACTGAGAGAGAGAGACAGATTGAATATTTTTAACATGATCTGCAGTATTCACTCTAATATGCGGATTTGCTGCTCAAGAAACAATTCTTATTATTATCAATTTTGAAAACAGTTGTGCTGCTTAATATTTTTGTGGAAATCGGGATAATCTTTTTTCAGGATTCTTTGATGAAAGTTAAAAAGAACAGCATTTATTAGAAATAGAAATCTTTACTGTCACTTTTGTAATGCATCCCTGCTGAATAAAAGTTCAAATTAATTTCTTTAAAACACACACACGAGCATATATAAATAGCACTGTCAATCCTGCAGGACTTTTTTTCTCATAAAACGTTTAATATTTTGAATTAAAATATTTCTATGCTCCTGCCTAGGTTTATGCGTTTTTGCTTGTCACTTGGTTGCATGCTGCCTTGTTTTGAGGTGTTTTGAAGTTTGAACCACCTTCAGGTGTTTTTTTTATTCTCATTAGTTGTTTACTGCTTTTTTAGTTTAAAAAAACAGAGTAAAACTAGACTGGACTGTTTAATTATGTCTTCAGGCTTAAAACATGACTAGAGGGCAATTGGCTCCGAACATAAAATATTTAGAAGCCAAAATCCTTTAGTTGTCAAACAGAATGATTAATTTTGAAACGGACATGACCGAAAAATTATTCAGGTTTCAGTAAGGGAGTCAGTTGTAAACTCAGTGACGACTCTGAGCAATTCACTGAAACGAGTTTGTTTTGCAAACCTTTCTGACTGACTCATTAAAAAGAAGCAGTTTTTCAAATAAGATGTAGTGGCTTGAGCTGTGTTCACACAATAAGGAATCACTTTTTGATGCCATTTTGCTGCGATTGCTGGAAATATTTATTTTTTATTGTATTAGCAACCACAGTCTAGATCCCTGCGTTAACATTTATAAAATGATATATCGTACAAGAACATGAGGGGTAGTATGGCTTTAATGTTTCTGTTAAGCAGTGATGTGATTTTCAAGAAACATCTACAATGTAAATGAAGACATAAATAAAACACAGGTCTCTACAAGTAGCCTACAGGCAAAGATACATTGATTTCCCATGCATGTGACAACCATAAACACATACAGTGCCGAAACATGACCTGCAATGTGCAGATAACAACTCTCATTTCCTGTTTTCTTTTTGAAAACCAGGCAACTTCCTCCATGCCTCATGCACTCCTCATCCAGGCAAGACTTCATCATGTGACAGAATGACTGGGACAAAAATGAGAGAAAATGTCAAAGTAAACAAACCAATCAGACGGAACATTAGCTGGGGTTTTAATGAAAGAGGATCTGCTCCCTTTCTAGGGACTCTCTGTCTGTCGACATGTTCTTTCACTATTTACCGACTCCTGACTTTCTGCTCTCAAAACTTGATGGATGGATATAATTATGTATGCATGTATGAGATTGATTAATGATTCACTGAATTTTATACTGAGATTCTCTGATTTAAAAAACAACTCTATGACAACACTTATAAACACCGCCAGAGACAATCGTCTTTCTTTATGAGACAGTTTGCTGAGCCAGTCAGTTTCATCTGTTTTGATATGCGCTGCTCTGTACTGACTGACCTGAATCTTCATGACTGGAATGCAATTGTCAACCAACAGCGATGAAATCCCACTGTCTCCATCTATGAGAAACCCAGTTTTCTCTAGCACAGTCGGCTGGTTGAGGAGATGACAGATGTTTGGTCAGTCCAATAGACTTACAATAGATGTAAACAGTCCCTGCCTTTTCAGTGAAGTCACTGTGGTAATTTGTAGCATGTGATATACTGAGCTTCACACAGAGGATCAGAGTCGATGAAAAAGTGCCACAAACTGGGCCTGCAGCCAACTGCCTTACCTGCTGCCAGGAGAGGCAGGCAAAAACAGGACAGGCTTAGAAAGAGGGAAAAAACAGGTTTCTTGAATTACCTTTCAGTCGTGTATGCATGAAATAAGCACACAATGATCGGTATGAGTTTACACCGGAGAGAGCAGATATCTCATCTACCTGCCTTACTAAGAAACAAAGATGGGAACACAGATGCGAACAGAAAGCAAGCATGCAGGACGGGGTGTAAAATAGCTCTGAGTGCTCACACTGTTAAATGAATCTCCTGAGCAGCTTCAAATGGGGCTAAATTACTCTATAAGAACTTCAAGACCACTTTAACTAAATTCAAAACCATGGCTGCATATACTGTATTACTTTGCATGCTATCCATACTGTCGTAAACAAGTTTAGAAAAATGTCTTGTGTACTATGTCTTAAATCATAGTATACTGAATATATACTAAAAGTTGCTTGAGTTGTATATTATAATGCATGCATTTCTCTTAATACTGTACATAACAATGTTATGATGCCATAAATTCACTTGTAGCATTTAAAAATACTGATTTTAGCTTTATTGTTTTATGTATTTAGAAAAACAAAGTATAGAATTTAATATTGGCCATAACATGAAAATAATTATCAGCTTATTGTAATGCCCATAATTTTAAAACCAGTCCATACTTATCCAAAGGAATATTGAACTTTAAGATAATGAATTTAGTTTGATGTTAACAAGCACTGTACGCCAATGCAAATAGTATACAACAAAGAAATGAGCATGTGGCTTTATAAGAGAAATACATACTTGGCGCAAATTGGTAGTAGCCAATCTTGTTAAAAAGGAAAAATAGCTTAAACCAGCCTACAGTGGTTACACTGGTCTGGTTTGATGGTTTCAGCAGGGTTCAGCAGCTTGGATAGTCTATTAGACTAGCTAGACCACCAAAGCCACCTTAGGCTGATTTAAGTCTGGTTTTGTCAGCAGGGAAGTGGCTTTATTTTGGCATAATGTTAGTTTTTCAGAACAACATCTAACACTCAACAGATGCAAAAGCATTATGAGTGAGTAAAAGATTGTGTCATTGAAATACTGTCTCACGCTCTCGCTCTAGCTAGATGAGTATCCAGTTTCATCACAGCCTCACTGGCTTCTGGGATACAAGACTGAACGTATAGCTTTTGTATGACAGAGCCACTTCCTAAGAGGGGGTTGAGGGGAAACATACTTCGTGGGGGGAGGTGAGAGGATTAGGAGAGAACGAAAGAAGGGTCCCAGCAGCAATCTGGTACACATGAGGTCATTTCTGGGAAAAGGAGAGAAAGTATGCCCAGATTTCACACCATGAACAACAGACTCACAGATGCACTTTGTCTGCCTGTATATATGACCTCTCTCTCTCCCTCTCTCTCTCAAAAAAAAATAATAAAAATATGTGTGCGATGATGATAAAGCGAAACAACAGGAAAACGGAATATTAAACAGTATGACAGCTGAGCAAGTAGATGAACTTTTAAATACTGTAGAATTTTAAATATAATTGTATGGAGTGAGGATTTTTCATGTTAGAAGTCTCTTATGCTCACAATGTGACTGTATTTGATTTTTAAAATACAGATTATACATTTAGAAAATAACGTTTTCTGGTATATATTTAAACCTGTTATTTATTCCTGTGATGGCAAAGCGGAATTTTTAAGAGCCACTACTCAACGTCTTATGATCCTTGAGAAATAATTTAAATATGCTGATCTGCTGCTCAAGAATAATTTCTGATTACCATTGTTTGGGCTTACTAATTTTGTGGAAACCATGAAACTTTGTGGAAACACTAATTTTTTGTGGAAGCGTAAATAGCATTATTGAAACGGAACTTTTGTAAACATTTTAAAGTATTTACTCCACTTTGATCAATAAAAGTCCTTGCGAATAAAGTATTTGTATTTAAAACACATTTACAGATGCAAAACTTTTGACATGGTAGGCACTTCTAAAAACCTTGGATATATGTTTAAGGTTAAGTATAAGTATAACCATGTAGTTTCTATGAGGGGGGGGAGGGGGGGGGGGGGGGGGGGGGGGGGGGGGGGGAGGGGGGGGGGGGGGGGGGGTTTTATATAGTTATATGCCATAATTTCACATTCTATCTTCAAATTAATGTAGAAACAACATAAAGACAGTATATTTTAATGTTCATTAATGGCATCTTTTTTATGACTAAAGGTGAGTATCACTGATACCAATACTACTGATGTCTCTATGAAACTGTTTTTTTCCAACTTAACCACTGACTAAAGCCATTCAACATTACAGTTTAATTGAGAGCTATCAATTTTAACATTTATTAACTTCAAAAGAATAAAACGTTATGAAAGGGATCTTTAAAACAAGCTCACATGAACATTAGAATAAATGTATATTTACCTGCTGCCCTTCAGCAAGTAGGAATATACGAAATGAATCAAGTATCAACACTAATTTCAAATATATATAGCTGAATCCTTAAAAATACAAAGTTATGATTTCTGCCGCTGCAACATGATGCAGACGCATGCATCGATTCTCACAAACTATACCTTCGGACCCATTCAGGTTTAAATTCCGGACAAGTTTAAAAACACTGCATCAGAGAAATGTTCCTCATATAGAACAAGTGATAATATATAACAAATACTTACATAGATGCCCAGTTTTGAGGCAGCTTTAATTGCCTTTTTGGTGACTTCATGACTTAAAGGTGGGGTATGTACGCTTTAGAAAACTGAGTACCAAAACAAACTAGAAGCCAATCAGCATTAAGGGGCGTTGCTACTTTTGAGCAGAAGAGGACGAGACGTCATGCATATGTAGGACCTTGATTGGCCACGATTTCCCCAGTTAGCAACGACGGGAAAGAAGAGAAGTGGCGGACTAAAAAACAAACGAGGAGAAACGATAGTGTGGAACACAAAAAGAAGGTCGCGATAAGGCAAGAAAGTAGTAGGACCCCGTGTAAATATCGGATCAGTCTGTCCCAGCGGGAGAGAACTTAAAGGAGCGGATAGGCCGTGCAGGGAATTTGTGGAGTCGGACGCGACGGTTCCGATTGAATCTTGTGCGCGCGCCGCGAGCCACTCCAGGTGAAAGCATCCTGATTCTAAAGAGTTCTATAGTATTTGGTCCCACTGCGCATAGGGTAGACACGGTGTAACATTGGTTTTGCTGTTTCACAGAACTAATCGTTGCCTGGGTTGCGTGTATGTGTGGGGCAGAGCTATCAAATAGGGGCGAGACCCTTGGGGTAGGAGCGTGTTTGTTTTGGTGATTTGAAATATCAACATTGACTACCATAAATCACTTACCCCACCTTTAACTGATGACATAACTACGACATTGCATGCTCATAGTTTAATTTGCGCTTTAATATGAAATTATATACAGCCCGCGCCACTGCATTTGTGTGTGCAATTGAAAAGCACGTGCTACGAGCACAGTATAACAGCTGACAGAACAGGAAAATTGGTTTTTACTGACATATGGCCTGACAAAATCTCATCGCGCAGCAGTTCCTGGTTGTTCTACTGAAGCTTCTGAGTCCTGTCACCTGTACTTTCTGTGCTTGTGGACCAGCACCTAGCGCTGATGTGGCGGTCGTGTCTGAAAAGTCTCCCGTTTGATGTGGTTGTAAAAATGTTCTGCGTTTAAATAAACACAATTCTTGTCAAGAAAATAGAGACAGAAGCAGCAGTTGTGAGGGGGTGGCCAACCCTAGCTCCACCCCTGCATTAATTGCATTAAAATATTTTTTATTAATTGCATGGTAATACGTTAATTTTGCCAGCACTATATATATATATCTCTAAATATATAATAATATACTAATATAGTTATATCAAATTTTATGTAATACAGAGTATCATGTCATTTCATGTCAGTTGCCATTTTTATACACATATTCATCCACATACACAAACACATACCCACATCCAATTATGCACACACACACTGACAGGACTCTGCATCTGCCCAAGGTTCAGGTGCTATGTAATACTGACAAGTGAACACGTCCCTCTGGCAACTTTTAGGGGCCTGGTGAGGTGACAGTAGATTGTAACTGTGGGAAACCGGATTGTTACCACTGAGTTACACATACTGTATCCTTAACACAGTCTTTAAAACCTGCACGCTGATAACAAGACTAATATAGAGATTCCTCAAACATTAGATATGTTTGATTGTGGAAATCCATGACTAGGCGAAGCTTCATGCACTCGCAGAACCTGAACCTGAGTGCATTTGATGTCTCCACTAAAGCGTATGTGTGAACTCCAGAGACCAGTGACCCAGATTCCCAGCATACTCTTATTCGGCATCTTATGCGCGTGTCTTCCAAATTTCACTTTCATATGAACTTTTTACCTACAATGAACATGAACAGAGACAGCGTAACAACACTAAAGTCAAACCCCATTGTGTGCAGAGCAGACAGGGTGGTACTCTGCACAAATTAGCTTAGCGGAAGCCTGCATGAGGCAGCAGTATCACACGCAGTCACACACGCACTCCTCAGCAAACTCGCATCAGATTCAGCAGAGCGCTAGTTCTCCAACACGCATATTCCTCCAGCCATTCTAATCTCCAAACCTCTAGACGGCCGGCCTGAGCCTTTCTCCCCAGATGAGACCAAAAGCAGAGCTGTCTATGGCCCAAATCCATTACCACACTGAAGAAAATCAATGATGCAGCATGGATTTGAGTGGACTGTTTATACCAGCAGTGCATTTATTCTCAGGACTGGAATTTTGTCAAAAGTGTAAAAGGAAAAACACAAATGAGTGAAAGCATAATTATACCAAACACACCAGAGTTATTATCATTAATTAAAACTATTAAACACATTTTATTAATTGAAATAAAGCAGAAATAAAAAAAAATATAAATCATACATGAAAAACTATGAAAACTAAATAGAAACATGCCTGGTAAACTAAATGAACTAGTTGAAGCACTAAACTTAAAGGAATAAATAAAAATAAAACTGAACTAAAATTAAACCAGAAATAAAAAATCAATTAAAACTAAATAGAAATACTAAAACAACTCTGAAGCACACAATAAATAAGTAAATAAAATAAACGATTGGCAGCATTGAGCGAATGCTTGAATAATACTGAGACTTCTGTATCTTGGCAAGTGTGTTGCATTTGGTTGCTCATCTCTTTTGAAACTCTAGAGGTGACACTTTTGAAATTGTACATGAATATTAGGGATCTTTTTCTCAAGACAAAAATCTGGAAACATGTGACGCCAGCAAAGGTCTCCATTTATTCTCATTGCTGCCTAGGAGACACAACTGACATTAGACACGTGTGGTTTTCCTTCCTATAGGGAGTGAATGTACAGGTACATTATCATACATCAACAATACAGCCCAAAACCGTTATACAGCAATTAAGCCAGTCACTTATCAATGTCATAATTAATGTCTGCTCGACACCAACTCAATTACATAAACACTAGGTGTGCGATTTGTAATAACATAATCTGAAAATGTCACATTTGTTAGTACGCCGTGGCCTGACTTCACCTGTTGTTTCCTAATATGCAGAGGCGTGCAAGTTGCTACCGGGTCTAGATATTTTTCCATTTGTCAATAACATTTGCTCGTTTTAACAGCATCTGATTTGATTAAACACTCCTGTGTTCACTCAACCAAATACACAACAACCCACACGCAACCTTCTCCCTTTCACTTTCTCCCTTTCCTGCGTAATATTGATAAAAATCACCCACTGCTATTCTCTGGGTGGCAATATAAACTCATAAGCAAGATGGTAAATTGATTACTAACAGCAATGTCATGAATGCAGTCTTTTTGAGCAGTGATTTAACAGAACCATGATACATTTGTGACTGACACCTCAGAGATTTATAGCCGTTAATCATTATTCTTGGAGGATGATGCATCTATCGCCTTCCTGATCAACCTCAACGGTCTTAAGGCCCACTTACACCAAGGACGAAAATTATAAAGTTTTATTAATTGTTGAAATTCAATGACATAAGAGAAGTTCATCACAACTATAACGATAACAACACAGAAAAACAATATTGTTGGAATCACTATCAGAACGTTTTTTTTCCATCTGATGAATGATAAAAACATTGACAACCAATCAGAATTGACTTGACTTTAAGCATTTAAAGCAGCAGATGACAAAAGGACAGCACACGCTTGTAATAAACAGAACAATATTGTGCATTGGTGTGGACTCTACTACAGTTATCGTTATAGTTCTTGGCCTTTAGTCAGGATAACTGCCCTCACAGGTTATAGTAGCACAGTGATCCTCAAATCTGTCTCACGAGATCCACTTTCCTGCAGAGTTTAGCTCTACCCTAATCAAACACACCTGAGTTTGCTAATCAATGTCTTCAGGATCATTAGAAAATCACAGGTAGGTTTGTTTGATTATAGGGTTGGAGCTAAACTCTGCAGAAAAGTAGATCTCACGTGCCAGATTTGAGGATCACTGTAGTAGCCTAATCCCATTTTACTAGTAAGATCAAAGCAAAAGCCTTGGGCCTAAAAAGACAAGGAGGCCTGAGGAGAAGGAAAGCTGAAAAGCGAGACAGATTCTGCTCTCTGGATTGCTTTGGCCCTGGGCAGTTTGACTGGAGGATCTGTTGTAGCAAGTTTAACTAACAGAGTTTCAGCTGAGGATAAGTCGCTGCTAGACGGTCACTTTTTAACATCTCAATAACAGATCACACGCTACACGAAAGCGTATTTCATGACACCTGGAAACACTCTCTGCAACCTATAATCATAGATGGAAAATCATCTTCAAATGAGGGATGAAATAGGTCTGATATGAAGAGAATTGCGTGATATTCCTGAGCAAAACAGCACAGTCAAACCAAGCCCTGTGGCGATTAGACAGCTAGTCAATTTCTAACAACTGGGTAATGGAGATTCAAGTATATGAAAGTTGATTCACCATATAATGACACTTAGACTCTCTCATCACCAAATCAAGTCTACTTTGAGCGCTCAGATGTCGGCACGTTGAACATTTCACTGGTTTCTCTGTCATACTGGTCCTCTCGAGGGTGCAAAGACACCCACACAGTCACATAGGAATTCAATAAAGTGAGGGAATGGGAGAGTAGCATGCTGTTTTGTGTCAGTTGCTAAGCAAAGTGAATCAACCCAATGACAATTTTGACGTTAGGCTCCTGGTTCATCTCAGACAGCAGCACTGACCCACAATGACACAGAGGAAAACAGACCTTGCTTTAAAACGTAAGGGATGACGTAATTTTTTGTATCTTGAGCTGTCCTCAAACTGTCTGAGTTTTTTCTTTTTTCCACCTTCTATCTCTCCTTTGACCTGAGAAGAACAATCTTTTGCTTGACAGGATAAGTAATTAGTCAAAGTGCCGTGATTCCTAACAGGGTGGTGCTTTGACAATTAAACCACTTCCTCATCTGTTGTTGACTCTGGCGCCAAATGTCAACTGATCAATCGTATAGATTCATTGATCCAAAGCCTTTGGTTTGGGCCGACATCCATTAAAATTCAAACCATTGTGCAGTTCAGACCCTCTGTATAGGAAAATAAATATATTTTCCACTTAAAACACCACTTGACAGCTGTTCTTCCAGCCATTGACATGCGTATGGTTTAGCTTAAGTGCAGTGCACTGTCACCATGTGCTATACAGCTGTCATGAAAATATGTTTGTGAGTGCCTTAACAGACATTAGTAAAATAATAAAACATATTATTATCCAGGAATGTGACCAGGATGTGGGTCAAACAGTTACACTGATATACATTTGTACCCGTTTTCAAACATAATGTTGCAATTCTAATATAAATGATTACGAATATGTCCACAAAAATGGTGAGATTCTACACAGCATATTTGGTCGAGTGGGGCTAATAATGTAACACATTTTTCATTTTAGCAATTCATTTTACATTTTTGTGAATCTGTGGCTAATTCATAAGAATTTATAGATTGTATATATATTTATTATACACTCTTAAAAATAAAGGTTCTTAAATGGGTTCTTTGGCACGGTGTATGGTTCCATGAAGAACCTTTAATATCCAAAGAACCTTCCCATTGCACAAAAGATTCTATGTAGCACAGAAAGGTTCTTTAGACTATAAAATGGTTCTTCACACTCAACATGTTGAGATCAAGTGAGCTAAATTGTACTGTCTGGTCCAGAACTCTTTCCAGACTCAAATGAATATAAATAGTGCAATATAAAGTATTAATTTTGAGTAAATGGTATTGTGGTGTTTATCAATTAAAAAACAATAGATCAGCCCTTTTATATCTTTTTTAATGCTGTTTTGCATGACTCAAAACTCTCTGAAAACCCTCAAAAAATATAAATTTCACATGAATGTAACTTATGTCACTTACTAGTACAATTATGTAGGCTAACTTACAGAAGACGTTGCTGATTGAATTTAGTTTTAAAAAATATGACTGATCGTCGCTGTCAAGTCTGAGTACTCTACTACTCATGCACATCCCTATTAAACACACATACACACAGTATCGAGGTATGATGTATACTGCATTGATGTGTACTGTAAACGCAACAAACATTTTAATCATATCTCTTGTCAAGTCTCGATTACTTCTGGATTTGATTTTTATTTTCTAAATTATTTTATGAACAAACCTATTAAAGAAAATTTATAGTATGATAAATGTGAGGATATTGATCTGGAATAAATGGGACAATAAAATAACATTTTCATAAGTGGTTCTTTGTAGAACCTTTAAAAAGGGTTCTTTGTAGTAGCAGAAAAGGTTCTTTATGGCACCAAGAATAAAATGGTTCTTCATGGAACCAAAAATAGTTATTCTATGGCATCGCTGTGAAACACCCTTTTTGGTGTTTCCTGGCACTTTTGTTTTTTTATGAGTGTACACATATATTTTTTCGGAAAAACTTACATTTCCGTAAAAATCACCACCTCATAAAATAGTTCTGGGTTCTCATGAGTTTGGGTTGGAAAACTGGTTTGACCAATATTGTTTAACCAATGTTTACTGTTTTTATACTTATTTATCGTTTTGTTGGTTTGTTTTGTTTTTTTTTAGAAATGAACAGTTCTTTTATATCAGGTCTACTGATAAGTGCTGCCTAAAAATAGGATCTAACTAAGTGTCAGTTGTTAAACCACTATTTGCTCAACATGAAACAATGTTATTCAAAAGTAAAGCAGCTTACTTAATTCTTTTGTTTAACAATACAAAATAAATTAGAAATTAATTATTAAAAACTTTATAACTTTTCACAGCCATTTTAAAAAGAGATTTCTAAGCTTCCACATAATTCAAATATAGTCCTAGATAAAGATAAGTTTGCATAAATATAAATATGGCACAAATAATAATTAAATAATTGAAACTAATTGAAATATTCATAATGTATATTGTGTTTTATATGCTGCAGCCTAATAATTATTGATTGGTCAAAATAATCTTGAAAACCTAAAATCTGCAAATCTGTTATCTGACAATTAATCATTACATTAATTTCTATTGGTACTAGTTGTACAAAATATAATAGGCTATTAATAATAATAATAACAGTAAGAAGAAGAAGAAGAGGAAGAAGAAGAAGAAGAAGAAGAAGAAGAATGTTGATCGAGTGATCTTATTGGGCATAAGATGTTCATGAGATATTCCAAAATGTTCATCTCAATTGGTTTTGGAACACGCAAGAAACATACTCCTGAACAGGAGAGTAATGCTACATAATGTGTTTGCAGAGCAGTGCGCGGTTGCATGGGCATTTGCGTCGCTGCAGAGCTCTGAAAATCTTCGGTCAATAACAAAGTGATGACACTCACTCACCTTCATAATACCGCAAGGTGGATTCCCGGTGCCCGTGCACCTCTCTGCAGAACTGTCGCGGTTCCGGGTACAGACCCGCGGACTGCTGTGCTCCCTGTACCGTCCGTTAGAGTACACCCCCTCGGCCCCGTACACCGGGTGCCCAGCCGCCGACACGTCCAGGTATGTCTGGTAGGTATCACTGATGCTCAGCGCCGCCGCCGCCGCAGCCACGTCCCGGGTCGGAGTGGTCGCCTCGGAGACGAGCTCGTACAAGGGTCCCGCCACGGATTCGGAAGCCTGCGGCTCAGCCATCGCGCGCTCTGCTGTTAGCTACGCCAAAAAACTCACCATCGGAGTGAGTGAGCCTTTGATTTTAAGAGCCCACGGCGAGACAAACAGCCGTCGGAGTCCCGTGCGTCCGAGTAAAACCGTAAAATCCATGAACGGAGAAGGCACCTCACGTCCTCTGCCAGCCGAGGTGGTGAATAGATTGTGCGGGCGGATAGATTCAAACCCCCTCTCCTCCCTCCCTCTCGCTCACCCCTCGTCGCCGCTAGGAGAAAATAAAGCGCACAGATGGCGCTCGCGCCGTGTTCTGCCGGTGGCCGTCCGTAACTACCGAGATAATACAGGGTTATGAGGGCCAATTAGCCTCGTTCTGTCCCTTGATCCCCAGACGCCCTGTAAGCAGTAATGGAAGGATTTCCGCTGTCTCTCCAGCGTCTCTCTCATGTGTGACCTATCAAAGATGACCGAGGATGGTTGTGACTGGATTTAAGGCACATTTGGAGAGTCAGGTCCTGCCACTTGATTTGCAAACTATCCCATCACACTTAAACGGAACCACACAAAGTCATAAACACGAGCAGATTTACATAAACATGCTACTCAACTACTTCCAGGCTGCCTGGAAAAGAGTGATAAACAAGCGCAATGCCTCTCCTGTGGTACGCAAGTAGGCCTACACCATGAAATTATCCAGTAATTGCCCCTTTTAAAGAGGCAGCCATAGATGTCGTGGCTTACAAATAAATGCCTAATTGCCTGGGAAAATAAAGGACTACATAAAGTATAAAATATCTTTAATTATAAAACTATGAAGTTATCACAGCCTTGTAAAGTCAAAGGCAGTTTATAAAGTTTCAGGCAATTAAACAATAAAATTGTATTGCAGTTTCAAAGCTCAGGAGATTTAATGGCATCTCAGCTATAAAGTTTTTATAGTTTCTTTTTATAATACAATTATTATATAGAATATTGTATATACATAGTTTATAATCTTTCTAAAAAATGTATGTGGGGTCTATTAAATGAGCAAAATCACACTAGTAGGCGTGAGAAATGGGTGTATATATGCAGGGCTGTGATTCGGCGAGGTAAAGTCACAAGTGACGAAGTTATAGCCACATTCACGTTACGAGTGTATATTGACGTTGATACAACCCCAGTCTTCAGAGGCAACACGAATGGTAAAAATATATACACTGTAAAACAAATTCAGGGATTTCACAGCATGCAACTGTAATATTTCACAGTAAATTACATTATTATCACTTTACAGGCTTTTACTGTGGCTTTCACAATATAATACCGTATTCGGGAATTTTACTGTGAAAATAATGTAGGCGGAGCAGTTACAGGACACTACTGTAAATTCCGTCCCGCCTCCGCACGCTGTGTCGTCTGACTGAGCTCTCTGGTCTCCTCCATGTTCTCATCCGTGTCCAGCGGATTCAGCAGTAAGTGTAGAAATGTCAAATTAAATGCCTTTATTATATGATAGTGCATGTAATTTAAAAGTATTAACCAAGTAGAGTTAGTTGTAGGTTCTGTTGTCACGTTGTTAGCGGTTAGCTTACTCGTGTAGATTTGAGCGCACCAATTTTTTAAACCATAAACAGACGTTGGTTGTAGTAATTGTACCATATTATGTTAGTAGCTAACTGTGAGACATTAGCTAATTTTTTGGAGCCTCATTTCGAAAAAATATATAATTATCTCAAATTTAGGTTTTCTTAGTGCTAACAGCGATCTCTTTCCCTGTAACTTATACGTTAGGTTCTCTCCACAGTGGTGATCACTGGGCAATAAGTTGTAAGGTGAGATGACCTTATGATCGTTATTATCAACCAGAGAAATTATAGTGTTGTGGATTACTGCAAAGGTGGAGTAAATTAATCTCAAATTAGTAACGTTAACTGGGCTTCTTCATAATTTTCTCCCCTGCTGTGTGTGTGATACGGAGCAGCCTTTGTCTGCTTCATCAACTGAAAATGTAGTGCATATAAGATAAATCGATAGGGGCAAGAGATTATTTGCGCGCAAATTTTGACTCTGTGCTACCGTAGGTACAGATTATTGTATTATTGTACTCCTGTTGTATTAATAGATTATTTTTGCATCCTTGTGTTACAGCTACAGCTACAGCCACTGACGTGAAGGGACTGTGAAGCAACCAAGCACCCCTAGCTTGCTTGATTGTTCAAGGTAATGTTGTCCTTCTCATTTTTATTGTATTTTCAAGTGTCAAGTCATCCACAAATTTGTTGTGAGCAGTTTCATGTAACTGTTTTCTTTCTACAGATAGTTTCTACATGAAACTGCTCACAATAAGGTCTGTGGATTATCTTAACCGGGTCGTGATTTCTGGAAAAAGACATTGCTGTAGAGTGAGAATTGTTCTGATTGTGATACTAATGATGTATTCATTTCATTTAAAGGATCTAAATGTAAACAAAACGGTTGCCTCTGCCTGAAGTCAACATAAACGATTCAGACCTGCTATCACTTCAGAACTGAATCATTTGGTCTTGAAATTATTTTTTAAAAAAGGCCTATATTTGCAACTGTCTTGGTTTTAAAACAGAAAATTAATTATCTATCATGAAAATGACAGATTTGTAATATCAAAACTGTTAAGTGATTAGGATTATGTAACATTGTGAATTATACACCTTAGAAACTGTATTTACTTTTTACCCATAAGCTCAGCATTTAGAATTTATTCAACTTATTTTTTAAATTAAAAATATTGGCTTCCAGTCTCATCTGCTTCCAGCTATTTTTAGCTGTAAGCAGCATGTTTTGCTGCTTAAACTTGCAAATTGGTGTTGTCTTATGCTTACCATATTATTTTAATGTATATTATCTTAATTATGAACACACTGGTTTGTAGTGCAAACAGTTTTACCGTTTACTTCTTATTCTTCTCATTATTTCCCTACAGCGGCTAATGAACCGAAAGTCTCGCACATTCACAGAAAACGGCTTACTTCCGCATTGAAAAATAAGGTGGATTGCAATTATTTTCTTTTAACAGTAGTCATCTAAAACTCAGTAGTTAGAGTATGCCACCACACTACTCTTTTCACTCTAATTTCTTAAATAAGTAAATAAATCTTGATTTCTTTTCTGAACAGTAGGTAACAGCATATCTGTTTTTGTTTCAAGTGACACAATGAAGTCGATGGCATGGATGCTGACATTGGAGGGACAAGCTGATTTCATAACTGGTCTGGCTGCCATTTTTGCCATTTCAGTTTGAAGTATGCTGAAGATGATTCTTGCACTCTGGAATTTATCAAAGGTAATTTCTACGTAATATTGTACTCGAGGGCTTGTTTTTTATTTGGTGGGTTAATCAAGGAATGTTTGGATGTGTTGTGATTTTGCGAGCCGCTCAGGACCACTGCAGCCAAGCGATGATGACCCCACTTCTTCCCCTCAAACAAGTGGTGTGTTGCAGATTCAACTTTTGTGTCTGTGCTGGAGACCAGAGAGGAAGCGGTTTTTAAAAGGATCCTGATTCTCCTTCCTCTGCAAACAGTACATATAAAATGATTAACATTGTTGTGTGCAAATGCTCTGCCTGGATAAATCACACACCTCTACTTTGTTGCCGTACTGTTCTTGACTGTGTGTTTGTGATGGAAATAAGCTGCCAGGTTTTTAAGCTGCTGTTATTTAAATGGTTAGGGTTAAAATCACCTTGTTCTGTCACCTTTTTGGTCTGTACTGCAACAGCAGTAACCCACTGAAGGTGGTCACTGGGAACTGACACCTTTTTCATCCCACTTGAAAGAAACTATAACAGCTTTCCTCTCAGCCTATTTGTTTAAAGGTACTTCCTGGGCATCAATCCAGAGACAGGCACAAACTCAAAGAGGCAGAGAGGACATATCAACCAGCAAGTCTGTACACTGATCAGGAAACTCATTGACTTTGAATGGATGTCAATCTAGTGTGTAAGCAATGTTCCAACACCAGAATGGACAAACCAAACTCTGGCTTTGTGTTAAGCTAGATGTGGTCATGCAGTAAGATGATCCCTGAATATGTTCTATAGTGTGTCCTGGTTAAATGGAGAAAAGCATGATCGTCTGAACCCCTTTGCTGGAAAGTTTAGACAGAATTTATTCAACTGCAAAATATATGTGTAAAATTGATTGTTTTGTGTTTATTTGAATTGAACATATCTTTCCAGTAGGTTATTGATGGGTTAAAAGATAAAATTTCAAAATTACAGTATTTTATAATAAATTAGCAATACATTTTAAATTAAAAGTTTTTAATTAACAATACATTTTATAGTAAATTAAAAGCACATTAACGATTTGCATTACTATTACAGTTTACACTGTAATTCTACAGCAGAATACTGCTAAATTGCAGTAATCTGATGGTAACTTCACAGCTAAATACAGTAATTCTACAGGAGCATACTGCTAAATCACAGTACGGAATAACTACTGTGAGGTCACAGTATACAGCTGTCATTTCACAATTATTTACTGTAAAAATGATACAGTAACTTACTGTGAAAGTAATGCAACTA
Organism: Sinocyclocheilus anophthalmus; assembly: GCA_018155175.1. NCBI lineage: Eukaryota > Metazoa > Chordata > Actinopteri > Cypriniformes > Cyprinidae > Sinocyclocheilus > Sinocyclocheilus anophthalmus. The sequence continues at coordinate 591,368 of JADLZN010006844.1, forward strand.
GCAGCCAGTAATTTACTCTTTAAAAACCCTCTTTTGTGCAGAACAGAGTATGTGAGCGGAGCGGAGCGGATTTTTAAAAGTCGGAGCGTCGTGGTTTTCACTCGCTCCAAGAGCGCTCCACTACCGCTCCGCCACTAGTGCAATTCATGCCAACGGCCCGTAATATAACTGCATATTTAGCAAGAATTCACATGATAAACATATTTAGCTAGCTTGATACAGATGGATCACTCAAATCAGAAAGAATGTGAAGGCTATGATGACAGCAATGGACATGAGCGGGAAGTTATAGTGCTCAAGGAATTTGTTTGTTCCTTCTAGATACTGAATATTTTCGGGTGAGAGAATGATTTGAACCAGTACAACACATTCACGTGCAATCGCTTTCTCAATAATGCTTCAAACAAATGCAATCTTACAGTGCTACTTCATCTGTAGGCTATCCGATTTCGAATTAGCAGAAATCTGTAAGAAATGCAGCGATCCGTAGGTAAAATAACTGACGAACGTACTGTTATTTTCATCCTTCACAAACAAAATGTGCACTGCAAAAAGCACCAATTATACCTTTTAATGCTGACAACAACCATGTTATTAGCTTGTAATGTGGTAGGAAAAAGTTTGCACACTAGTGCTCCAATAAGCCACTTTGAAAGGCTCCTGTCATTTAATTTTTTTCTTTTATTATACGTTATGAACAGAACTGTGATATTTCAAACGTACTGAAATAGATGCGGAGCAGTGTTTCTGATATCAGTGAGCGGCGGAGTGGGAGAGCGTGAGCGGGAAATGGTGAAACTCCGAGAGAGTTGGAGCGGAGTGATTATGATGCCTCGGAGGGAAAATTGTTGCGCTCAACTCCGCTCACTACTTGGAGAAGAACTATTCCTTCCGCCGACGGATTCAAATCCTCATTTGGAAAGTTTACAGCTGGCTAAAACCTCCGTTAAATTCGAAAACGTCCCTTTTAGAACTAGTAACGAAGGGGAAGGAAACTTGAATGTTGCTTCATTGAAAGTTTATTGTATTACTGTATTAAAAGCTCTCTGTATTATATGTAGAATATTATGAGAGAGAGATTAACTGAGCGAGTGTGATTACCTGCATCCGATACAGCATTCATTCTTCAGCTCAATCTCATCTTCACAATAAAACATTAGTTTGAATGTCCACCGAGGAAAGCTATATCTTTGTCGGCAAGCTAATCAATGTGTTCATTGCTTACGGGTGATTTCTGGGACAGCGTTTTCTGCTCAGTTCTTAAGAAGTGTGAATTGGGGTTGAGAGATAATGTTTTCGTGAAGGTTTCATGACAAGTTGGTTGTTCCACGGATGACAAAGAGATGATAAGGAAACCACGATATAACTTCTTTTTGAATGACCAAAACTATGATGAAAAATGTAACTTACTTTTTGCAACGAATAAAAACGAGACGAAAACAAGTTGTAGGGAGGGACAATTAGGAAAGAAGATTCATTCTATTTCAACGAAGATGCGGCGGACGGTTAGGAAGTAGTGCGTACATACGACAACCGGCGGGACATAAGCTAAAATATACTTGCTGCACGTCTCATAAAATGTTCAAAAATGTCAATATGTTGGAGTAAGAGAAGAGCAGACATATAGATAAATCCGAAGACGCAACAGAGAACTCAATTTTCGTACTACATTCATGTTTCAACTAATTCGATGCCAAGGCCTTTGTTTCTCCCCCCCCCGACATTAAGGAAGAAAGTTCGGTGTTCTGAGCGCAGACACTGAAGCATACACACACAGAAAGCGTGTCTCACAGCGCGCGAGTACTCTTTCGTGTTGCATGAATGGAGAATTACACACAATTATGTTGAATTGTCTGTTTTGACGAGTATTCACGTGAACACAGTTGATTATGTTTTAAGTGAACGTAAACAGTAGGGAGAATTTGTATCAGTACATTGCATCCATTCCAGCTGAGCATTCGGTTTTAATGGGACAGCAGCCTAATTTAGTTGCTATTGTCCGAGTCATTGATGTTTATCAAGCAACAAAAGAAAGACAGAAAATCACACACGGCTCTTGACTGAAAAACTTTAGTAGCCCTAAAGATAATATGTCTGCTTGAAAGAATGAAGATTATGGTAAACAAGTTGCTATAAAGAATGCATAATTAGCGTATATAACCATTGGTATTTCATTAAAAAAAAAGATCATGTTCTTGTTCTTTATGAGAAGTTGTTTTATTTAATTTGAACATAAAGGCATGTTGTGTGGCACCGCAGTTAAATCGGTGTCTATCATGAAAAAAACCTTAATATCAAACCTATATAATGAGTTTGGAAATTTTAGAGAAATGCTTAATAAATGCATTACACTGTAACTAAACCCATTAGATTTTAGCAGACTAAATTTACTGTAGATTTAGTCGACTAAAACTAGACTAAAACTAAAATCAATTCAGGTGACTAAAATATGACTAAAACTAAATGGTATTTTAGTCAAAAGAATATGACTAAAACTAAATCAAAATTTGCTGTCAAAATTAACACTGGTTACAGCTATTATTTAAAAGTAAAAAATAACTTCTGTTCAGTCCTCTTGCATATAAGTAATTTGTAAATAAACGTCTCTTTCGCACGTAATGGCGGGGGGAAAAAATCACCTCACGAAACACACACACCCAACACAGTTTCCTAATACTACAATACTACTATTATATAAAATATAATAAACAACAACAACAGCCATCATAAAAGTTGCTAGAAAATTCAGTCAAAAGTACAAAGGCAGCGCTCTGATATACAGCATTAAAGTTACATAAAACATAACGTGATGAGATTTTGCTCTCAGCCAAAACTATTTGCTCTGGAACAAATAACAGTTATGAGACAAAAGACCTGGGGGGGGGGGCAGTTAATTACCAAACAAAATTATATCTCATGTTAACACTATAGAGACATCAGAGCAGCACGCCGATGTGAACTCGCAGGTTCCGAGTGACTCAGCAGGTTTCCCCCCCCCCCCCCCAAAATCTTAAAATACATTCAGTGACAAAAAAACATATGATTTTTAAAAGACAGTGGATTGGGCATCCGCCATGACACTCACTGTGAGAAATACGGCAAGTATGATAGAAACGGTGAAACGGTTGGAGGAGTTCTGTTATCACTTTAATATTGCACTATTATCAGCCTATTCGATTCGAGGACCAGAAAGAACTGTTGTATAATTACATATAATTACATATTAATATGTGATCTATATAAAATTGTATACATCTATAAATTGTGTGTGTGTGTAACCTAGATGCGTAAAGGGGCAACAAAGACAAAACACCATCAGGGTAACACACATGACACTTAAATAATGCAATAAACATTAACTAAATAACAAAACGTAACACAAAACACCTTAATGTACATTACTGATTCCAAAAGGAGGAACAAAATTATTCATATAAAAATTTTTATATAAAATCTAATCATATGTGATGTTTTAACAGGAATTTCTAGGAATGTATGCGAATTTAAGTTTTTTTTTTTTTTTTTTTTTGTTTTTTTTTTTTAATTAGTTTTACTTTTCAAAAAAAACAAATTTGACTGTTTTGACAGGGTTGAAGCGTGATGGGGGGGGGGGTATTTGGTTTTTGGGGGGGGGGGGGGGGGGGGGGGGGGGGGGGGGGGGGGGGGGGGGGGGGGGGGGGGGGGGGGGGGGGGGGGGGGGGGGGGGGGGGGGGGGGGGGGGGGGGGGGGGGGGGGGGCGGGGGGGGGGGGGGGAACGGGCAACCCTAGTTTACCAATTAATAAGATTTTGATATAGCAATTTTTACAGTTTTTTTAATTTTTGTTTTTTTTTTTTCGGTTTATTTTTTACAGTGCCATTATTTAGTCTGAGTGAATTGAAGATAAATCTAAAGGAAAACACTCATATTTTTGAAAATAGGCCATTTTCCAGACTCTCCTTCGGGTCTGGCGGTAGCACTTTTAGCTGACCTTTTTTTTTACGCTGCATAGATCATTGAAACTGATTAGAACGTTAGCATCTTGCTCAAAAAGACAAAGAGTTTCTTATATTTTTCCTCTTTAAAAACTTGACTTTCTGTAGTTACTCAGTACTAGACTGACGGAAAATGAAAGTTGCGATTTCTAGGGACGGATACTCTCATTCCGGCGTAATAATCAAGGAACTTTGCTGCCATACCATGGGTGCAGCAGGCGCAATGATATTACACAGCGCCTGAAACTAGACTAACTTCCGTCAACATAACCAACGTGACCACCTGCTTGCACAGGGAGCGTGCTGGGGACTATTTTCAGGTGCTGCGTAATATCATTGTGCCTGCTGCACACATGGTACGGCAGCAAAGTTCCTTGATGATTTTGAGCAAGATGCTAACGGTCTAATCAGATTCAATGATCTATGCTAAGCTACAGCTAAAAGTGTTACCGCCAGATCGGCTGAATGGATTCGAAAACGGTAAAACTCAACAATTTAACTCTAGGGGAGTTGGAAAATGAGCCTATTTTCAAAAATAGTGGAGTGTTCCTTTAAGTCCATACCATAATGTTTTGATTGCACACTTCTTATTGTTAGATTGTGATCTTTTTATTTATTCTTGCATATATGTTGATATATTGATTCATCCTCAGAACTCCGAAACACTGTGGACTTTTCCTTTGACCTCTGTTGTTTTTACACAGAGCCAGTGATATTCTCTGTCCCATAAACCTGAACCTGACCTTCACACAAACCTTTCTGCATTTCTTTCTGCATCCCAGACCCAACACACTTCCGCACATATAGGCAACTGTGTGCTCACAGACAAAAACGACACAAAGAGAGGAAATTTTATACTGTCAGATTATATCCTCCAGAAAAGCCAAATCACATTAGCTGGTGATGGCATGATAGAAATCATATGCTCCTCTGCCCGAGCAGCCATTACAGTATGATTCATCACTTCCAGACTGCAGCAATCAAATGCTGAGCAGGGGCATTAAGGCCAGACATGAGCAATATAACTCAGAATAAGGTCATTGACAGCTGACCAGAGCACCATCGCATATACTCCTACAAATTGTATGACACGTGACATCAGCTTTCCACATTCAGGAGATCCGATGTTCTTGTACTTTGGAAGATGATGCAAGTGGATCATTTATTGATTGTCAGACTAAGAAATTGGGATGATGGATGAGGAATTGACTCAAGAACAAAAGCCCATAATTCCCTCAGTGTAATCAGTTGATGCCATCAAAACACCGCCTGGAATCCATTCCTGAGAAACTATTTTCTGGCCCGAGTTTGACGTCGTTTTTCCTTTCACAATGAAGCTCTTCTGTTCTAATAAGGCTGAAAAATGCTATGGTTTCATACACGTTTTTCTTTCTCTAGTGCTGAATGAGGACAGCAACCTTGCTATGACCCCAAACTGTCCTTGCAGATGACGCTCCACCCCTACAATCATGAGCAGTGCACTGATTCATTAGGCATTCTCCTGGAAATGCAGTGATTTATTGAATGGTGTGGTTGTCTTGGTGTGAGACTATTGAAGAAGGGTTGATGAAAAGAGACTGGAGAGAGAAAACCAGGAAGTTTATGACAGGAAGTTTATGACATTTATGATAGACAGACTTCTGCCCATTTCTGATGTGGAAAAAAAGTGAGAGAAAATGTTTCTCTGAACAGATTTTTCTCCAGCAGGCCAGTTTTATGAAAAAGGACTTTATGAGCATAACTTTAGAGAAAGAGTAGGGAACATGTCGGGAGATCCATCAAAACTCATTGGAAGAGAGCAGGGTAATTGTGACCATAAAGTTTTTTTGTTTTTTTTTCACCAATCTTTGACATATTAGCAGTGATTTCCTTGTTCATTAAATTTGCTGCACAGTCATTTCAGATACAATTAAACTAGAAGTACAAAAAGGCCAAGGTTGCATTCATAAAAACCCAAGCTGTGTAATTGTAGAGATGGTATGCGTTAAAAGTAATAGTATTTTTTATTATTATTATTATTATGCGAATAGTTGGTATGTGCACATACTATTATTAGTACAAAACAAAACCCTAGATATATCTTAAGATTAAAAGCACAGGCTTTAATAGTAACATCAGGCTCTATGTAAACACACATCAAGTGAGGACGGCAAATGAAAGTCAGCATGAAATGAAAACTCACCCTATCTATTTTTAAATGCATGTTATGGATCTTATTGAGAACAATTTCTTTAACCTCACAATGTTTAATCAAAATGCCATAACTGGATCTTCCATTAAAATCGGCAGACTGAAAGCTCACGTTCATCTGCCAAGTTCATCTACAGTACATCTCAAAGTCCAAACAGCTAATACATAGAACCAAGTTTTCATTACATATGTGTTTCATAGCAACTTTATTGTGGAAAAAGCATGATGTACACAACAAATATAAACGTATAATATTAGTATAAATCTATATTCCTCATCCACAGTCTCATGCAACTGATACCAAATAAGGCTTAAAACATATAGCTTTGGAATGGGCAAGTACTGCTTAAAATTTTAATAATTGTTAAAGAATCTAAACCATAAAATGAACAATCATGCAAAGGAGATCTTGCATAAAACAGCTTATTTGAAAGAGTCTAACCAAAATTATCGTTTTTTGATGGAGGAGGAGGTAAAAGGCTGAACTGTGCTGACATACACCTGATATGGCCACACTTTCCATTGGGAGTTATCATCTGTGTTGCTTTTTTGAGTGCTACCGTCGCTCCTGTTGTCCTCTACTCAGCATCAGTTCACTCATTTGAGTGAGACAGATAGGAAACAACAGTGATAAAAATGTATCACTTTGATCTCTCTTTAGGCAAATCATATAGGATATTAATTTCTTACCACAATGACATCCTGAGACAGGAAATGTGCCATATTTCAATCTTCCACTCTCCACTGATTCACTGCAAAACATTTCAGCGCAGACTCCACCCTGAACCCTCCATGCAAAGACTCAAACAAAATACTAAACATTTACATATGAAAATATTCACTTAAAAAAAAAAAAAAAAATTCACAGTACAACATCAAATGAAATGTAAAAATGTAAATGTGCAACCTTTATAATAGTAATAAAAAAGTTTAAAATAGAATATTCTTTTAAAGTGAATAATTATTTCGAGGATTGCAGGTAGAAGCGTAAAAAAAAAATTACAATTGTAAAACATGTAAAAAAAAACTGTTTTCTTGCAGTATTTTAATTGATCAAATCTAAGAACTGTACTACTGAAAAGCAAAAGTGTAAAAGAAAGACAATGGTTTGAGAGAGAAAACAGTGTTATTTCCTGTCAGTGTCTGATCACAGAATGAGGAATCGAAAGCAACACAATTTCTCACAAATCTGACCTTGCAAAACTCTGAGAGGAAAAATAAATCAACGGGGAGACGTCAGCATAACAAAGAAACACAATTCAGTCAACCGAAGCACTCTTCAACACTATGCAATATTTTACATTTAGATATGAATTAAGTTGAATAGGTACAAGAATATGTAATCAGCGCACTGCTAGTAGAGAAAAGACGCTGAACGGCGACAGTGAAAACAAAACTGACAGCTGAAATTGACCAACCTTATCAGTTCACTCACAAGTTGTGTTTCAGCGACATCTGGTGGTCAAAAAGCGAATAAATTAATATCGGTGACAAAAGCAGAGGCACAGTACCTATATGAAAATAAAATACTTCGTTTAAAAAACTGTTATGGTAATTCCTGTAATGCGGTATCCTTCCCTAAGCATACAATTTCTCAAAAATAAATATGTTTGTGTTGTAAATTAAGTAGGCTAAGTATTTAAGTCTATTTTAAAGCGCGCACTGGACTGTTGATTATACACTTGACAAGCTCAGACACTTCATTGATTTTAAATTTTAACTTGTTTACACAGTGACAAGAAAATGAACAGGATTGAACATGCCAAGATGCAAATAAAGAGCAAAATTTCGCCATTGCTGAGTAAAGAGGGACTGAGAGTTAACATGTGCGTTTGAAGATCATATTGATAGCCTATTATTTTTTTAACTATAACTTTCGAAATGTTGGTTATATAAGTTTAAGGTGTGTCCTAAATTAGCTTAAAATCATAAAGATACAAGGTGCAATTTTAATCGATATGAAAGGTAATGCATATAATAAATACAAAATGTGTTTAGGTTTAGTGGCACTAATTGTTTCAGAATGTACTGCCAAAGATGAAACCCAATCAGAGACTGAATTTTGCGAGTCACTGTATTTTATTTGATTCTCAATACCTGTTTCTCTCCAGTAGGCCAAAAAGCAGACCAGCTTACTCTGATTTATCTTGTGGTTCAGCTTTTGTTAGTGCAGTACCTGGCATACTGCTTTTCTATATGGCTTTATTAAGCACAGGTTTCTGTCTCCAAGCAACAGATGAGCTCTTTCCTCAAGCAATATTCTCTTTGCAATTAGAGACATAAAACATGTGTTTCTGCCTGACGATAAATTTCAGTCAATTGTTTTTTATAAATCATGCCTGAAAGGATTACAATTTTCCTGAGAGGAGTGATGGTTTGAGCTTATACGGTGTCCAGATCATTTAAGTCAATTGATTCGTTCTATAGAGTGGGGTTGCAGGCTTTTATCATCGGAATGGCATTCATCCAT